>OW388292.1:46630366-47349477 GCA_936450465.1 Gibbula magus | reverse complement strand
GTGTCAAATGACGCGTCTGAAAGTTTTTATTACTCGCGCGAGAGCGAGGGTCATACGCAAATTCGCAAATCGTTTCGTAAATGTCATATAACACACTTTCGAGGATAATAATCGCTATGTGCAGCACAGTGGTGTAGTGGTTAGCATGTCTGCCTCTCATGCCAATGACCCGGGTTCGATTCCCGGTGGAAACACCAAACATGTGTGACCTGGGTCTTATACTGTGTTGTGTCCTTGTACATATGCAAGGCACTTCATCCACTCCACTCCACTCCACTCCACGCCGGGACCAGGAGTCACTTTCTCAGGTAATAATCTCTACAACTTTATAAAAAAAAAAGTTGAATATACACAAATGATTCACGAACAATCACTGTAAGTGTTTTATGAAAAACAAACAATACTAAAACAATACAGTGGCGGATCCAAGGGGGGGGGGGGGTTCAGGGGGTCCGGACCCCCCCCTTTTCAAATCCATGTATAAGTTGGGATATACATTTACACCCCCCCCCCCCCCCCCCCCCCCCCTGAGTGGAGAAAAATTGTTTGGGACCCCCCCCTTTCAAAAATCCTGGATCCGCCCCTGCAATATATACGTACAGTAACTGAAGTGCAAAAAAAATTAAAGTTGAAAGCGATGTTAAAACCCCACATCTCGCCAATATGTAAACAGTTTGTATCAAAAGTCAATTTCCATTCCAATCACGGTGTATTTTCGCTGTATGTACACTCAGATCGATTCAGCACAGAACTAACTGCTATTTACACTCGGGTAACCTTCCATTAGCACGTCGGCTCTACCTATCGATCAGGCAGGTGAGCTAATGAACCGCTCGATACATGAATTGTCTCCCTTTGATATCTCGCCTGGTAGGCTTCTCAAAGGTAACGTTTCTCCAGAGATGCTTGGGCCCATTAACATCGCTGGGTCATAATCGAAAAGCAAGAAACGTTGGTTCGAGATAATTACTCCAAAAAGGGTGTTGAATTCATTGGTGTCTGCTTCGAGGTTATTTTTTGAGAGGAGCAGACGACATATCGTAGCGACTTCATACACAGACGACAGAAGATGAAGGAAATCGAGAAAAAGGTAAGCTTGAAATATATCTACATGGGAAACTCGAAATTGCTCAGGTGCCAGGATAATGGAAACCCATTGTTTTATCACATTTTCGTTTATGGTTAGCATTTCCTAATTGTGAATTTGATATAGTACATGAATTCTAGTTTTGTAAACGTCATTGCCATCTTTTCTGATTCTTGGTTCAGAGGTGAAATTGAACCACTGCGGATCCAGAGGAGGGGGTACGGGAAGAGGAGTTACAAATATGTTTCATGGGCCACATTTTGGTGGTTGTCAAGCTTTGAGGACGAGTTGCCTCCTACCCAAAGACAATACGGATCAGTTCCAGTAAATATAATAGGTCTGGTAGTAGTTTAGCTTGACAAAAATATCTTAAATTGCTTCATGCTTCCCGAGTCAGATTTGTGAATAATTGGTGATACCTTCAGACGTGCAGCCTCTCACTGCCATGAAAGTTATTGCAGGAAATTCTACTTTAGCACCAAGGAAGTTTCGAAAGTCGTGGTCCAGAGGTACCAAACAATTCAACTGGCATTACATATATGATTATAGTCTGTCATCCAGACCCCTTTATGTTTAAAAAGTATAGGCACGTCTACAACGGGACAAGTCTACAGAGCTCAGTATAAAATGTAAATGAACACGTTTCAGAGGCCCCTTTTTATTTATTTGAATTTTATTTGAATTTAAAACAAAATAATTTCAGAGTCTAAATGTTAGACTCATATGATTATACCATATCATAGTGTTTTCTGATAACAACACTATTTTCAGATTAGCAAACTCTAAAGGGTTATAGGAAGACAATAGAACTTCGTATTGTACTCGAAGACATATGGTATAGGGTTTATCATCAAATCATTATCAAAACATTCTCCAGTAATTAATCCTAGATATATTTGCTTAACCTTCCAAAGCAAAAACCTATCACTCAATCGCCCGGACTCACCTGATTTCAAATGGTGTTGTCGTCGTTGCCATGGTTACCAGTAGCGACTCCATTAGCCATAGAGACAGGCAGGAACTAATGGCAAATTAATTATACAGTAAACGGAATCGAAGATAACTGGGATTGTTTATATTCCTCGCTAAACGAATGGACGTATAGAGAGATGATATAAAGTCCATCAGTTAGAATTGTTTCAGCATCTTTTACTGATTTATTCTGATTCAATCTAGATGGTTCTTTTTAGCCTGGGGACATTTTGAAGTATATGGATTAAGTATATGGACTAGCGTCTAGAAGATTTGAGTGATCATTAGGAAAAGTATATACATTTATTGATTTCTTTTATTAGACTTTCTCGCCGTCTCTCGAATCGCCAGGTCTAGTGTCTCTATTTCTGTTGACCTTGACTTCAAGGTCGCTTCATCACGGACGTCACGAAATCTTTCGAACTCTTCTCGTTTTCACATTGTCGTTGGAAGACGTCAAGTCTGTTTATTTTATTGGGTTATTTTGTTAAATGTTTCTTTACCAATAAAAATTCAAAGGATGTTTGTCGTTATTATAATTTATAACGAAAAAGTTTATGTTATAACAGAAGCCGTATTCTTACCTACAAAACATTCTACTCAGTGATTGCCATCATGTCATGACGTCATCATTGATAATTCAGATGTTTTGATATTCAAATTTTAGATATCGTCTTCACTCACACAAACAATATTTACTGTGGCAGATAAACAGCCATATCTGCCGAAAACTTCCTTGTTTCAAAATTAATTCATTCATTACGTCCGTCTTTCAATACCTTTGTTTCAGGAACAAGAATTGATTGTTTTCAGATTAATTACCCCTACATCGTATTTGATGCTACAAGAGAATATTCTACCGTATTTGCCCTCATAAACATATCATGCCCAAATATACGGAAGAGGCCTGTTCAGAACCGCGAGTACTCGCGAGTAATCGCGAGTACCCGCTTCTGAACGACAACAAGTTGCGCGTTCTCGCGAATACACGCATGGAATCGCGTGTAACAAAATATGATTACATGGCACCTATTTTTTCCAAAATGGTGACGATACTCTGAAATTATCTTGGGAAGTACTCGCGACCTCAGGTTTCCATTCATGAGCTGTTCGTGGGTAAGCGAATACTCGCGGTCCTGAACACGCCTCAAAGGCGCCAAGCGAATACTCGCGGTCCTGAACACGCCTCAGAGGCGCCAAACGAATACTCGTGGTCCTGAACACGCCTCAGAGGCGCCAAGCGAATACCCGTGGTCCTGAACACGCCTCAGAGGCGCCAAGCGAATACCCGTGGTCCTGAACACGCCTCAGAGGCGCAAAGCGAATACCCGTGGTCCTGAACACGCCTCAGAGGCGCCAAGCGAATACCCGTGGTCCTGAACACGCCTCAGAGGCGCCAAGCGAATACCCGTGGTCCTGAACACGCCTCAGAGGCGCCAAGCGAATACTCGTGGTCCTGAACACGCCTCAGAGGCGCCAAGCGAATACTCGTGGTCCTGAACACGCCTTAGAGGCGCCAAGCGAGTACTCGTGGTCCTGAACACGCCTCAGAGGCGCCAAGCGAATATTCGTGGTCCTAAACACGCCTCAGAGGCGCCAAGCGAATACCCGTGGTCCTGAACACGCCTCAGAGGCGCCAAGCGAATACCCGTGGTCCTGAACACGCCTCAGAGGCGCCAAGCGAATACCCGTGGTCCTGAACACGCCTCAGAGGCGCCAAGCGAATACCCGTGGTCCTGAACACGCCTCAGAGGCGCCAAGCGAATACTCGTGGTCCTGAACACGCCTCAGAGGCGCCAAGCGAATACCCGTGGTCCTGAACACGCCTCAGAGGCGCCAAGCGAATACTCGTGGTCCTGAACACGCCTCAGAGGCGCCAAGCGAATACTCGTGGTCCTGAACACGCCTTAGAGGCGCCAAGCGAGTACTCGTGGTCCTGAACACGCCTCAGAGGCGCCAAGCGAATACTCGTGGTCCTAAACACGCCTCATAGGCGCCAAGCGAGTACTCGCGGCCCTGAACACGCCTCAGATAGATAGATGGCTTATACTATAGATGTATATATTTAGGATCTGGCGTCTGTGCCGCTATCAAGCTACAATACTCTGTTCCTTGAGCCAATTTACTCTCGTATGGCTATAAATAACCAGCCAATAAAAGAACTTGTCATGGTTGAAATACATTCATGCTATAACGATGAATAACCAATACAATACAATACCGTGGCTGGGTAGCGGATACATATACACAGGAGCAGGATGTATAACTTGTACATACGAAAAGAAATGAAATAATGGTTGAGCCTTTTTTAAACTGCCAAACATATTGTCTGCCTTGGCAGGAAGAGTTTGAGGAGATGAAAAAGACGATGGGTAAAGTGGTCGTGGTCGAGTTTGGAGCCTCCTGGTGCGGGCCGTGTCGTATGATAACTCCGTTCTTCAATGTAAGTAAACCATATTAAGTTATGTTGTGTTATGTTATGTTATGGTTAAAACATAACCCGCGGGAAATATCAAATGTATTTATGTTTGAGAAAAACACCTTACCTCTTTATAATATTGACGGGTAATGTTTTATCTCAAGTTTAAACCGATTGCAAATTTCAATTACATATAAAGTCGTAGTAAAGCTCTCTCTCTCTCTCTCTCTCTCTCTCTCTCTCTCTCTCTCTCTCTCTCTCTCTCTCTCTCTCTCTCTCTCTCTCTCTCTCTCTCTCTCTCTCTCTCTCTCTCTCTCTCTCTCTCTCTCTCTCTCTCTCTCTCTCTCTCTCTCTCTCTCTCTCTCTCTCTCTCTCTCTCTCAGAGAAAAGTTAACGATTTGCTGCAAGGATTAAATTAACCAGTGATGGAAACTGGCGCGAGTTATGACTTGCGAGCGAGTTGTGTTTATTGATAGCTTTTTTATATCTTATTTGCAAACACTTATATCATTATGTATCTATTGTAAATGTATTCCCAGAAACTGGAGAACGACAAGGGTATAGGGGAGCATGTGCTGTTCGGCAAAGTGGACGTGGAGGAGGTGGAGGTATGTTGTCTGCTCACTCATGGGCGGATCCAGTTTTGTATTAAAAAGATAGTGGTCGCTTATGGGGTCCATCAAATTTACATGCAACCCCCTAAACACCCTCGACAACCTGCATCTGTATTTTTGTCTGTAAGCAAGTTTCCAAAATTGCGTCTGACCAATTGACTCTCGCTATTGTCATAAATCGCGACTTTCACATTTATATTGTCACTATACTGAAGGAACTAGCAATAAATTGATAATTTTCAGGGACAGTCACTACTTATCTATGAAATAACATCAGAGGACAGATAATATATATGACCAATAAAACTGAATTTTAGTAGCTCCAAAATGACTGTTGCTTTGCCCATAGAAACCACACTTCTGTCTCGACAAGAAATGTGAACCTACTAATAGCGCTATTTGAACGCATTATGCCTTCGGCCCTCGAGGATTTTCACGCTCTCGGGGTTTACATGTTCTGTCAAAACCTCGGGAGCATGTTTTCCTCTTGACACTCAGCATTGGGCTGACTGTACTCATAGTCATGTAGACATGGTCCTTTAGCAAATCAAATGACCCAGTGGTAATACAAAGGTATTTAACCCCTATTGTGCTAGATCATGTTCAAAATGGACTTCATTTATACTACGTAGCATACAGCTGTACGGCATTATACAAAACCAAACCTTGGTCAGGTTTTTGGTTGTGATTGATATAATGATGATGATAACGATCATTGTATTACAGCTGTCAAACATTAATGATGGTTATTTTGCAGGACCTAGCGGAAGACAATGACATCAGCTGTATGCCGACCTTTCTGGTATTCAAGGACGGTGTCAAGGTCAGAGCTCAGAGACGAGCCACTTCATATATATAAATTCAAATGGAAATGAATCTACCTACTTATTTCATTCACTTTTCACTAACCCATGGTTGAATTCGAATAAATATGTCGATAGTAAGGTAAAGGTAAAACTCTTTGAATTTTGTGAAAACGTTGTGACCTGGTTCTCATACTGCGATGTGTCCCTGGACAAGACGCCTCATCCACATTGCACACATACGGGCTATAGGCGCCAGACCCTAAATAAACATAGTTGTCTACCTGTTCTACCTATATAACATATAAAGAGGGTAACACTTTCTGCCATCTTGGATCCTGCCATAGGACCGGAAATGGTTAAACTGGTCTGCTGGCTCAAATACGCTTTGTTATATTCGCAAACTGATTCAAATTTCCATTTTTACGGCCAGGACTATGTCAGGATCCAAGATGGCGGACAGTGTCTTACCTTCTTTATATGTTATATAGGTAGATAGGAACAGGCCTACGTATATGTATAACTATTATATTATTATGGCCGTGTTACCTCTTATACTTGCTCCTTTAGGCTCGGGTTATCGTAACTCAGTGCTATCACTGCGGACTAATAACATTCTTAGTCTTACCGGGCTTTGTGAAATGAATCCTTGACAATGAGCTGCATGTTAACAATGGATAAAATACCTATATGATGTGTTTTAATTTCCGTTGGAGTTTTAACCGCCGGGTTCTTATTATGTGTACAAAAGTATTAAAAGAATTATTAAGTATTAAAAGATTATAGTTTATCAGAGTATTTACGTTATCCATATTCATTCATTTACTTATGTATATATCTTCAATCAAGTATCCCACTAAATTTCGACGAACATTGTTTCAGGTTGACGAATTAAAGGGAGCTAACCGTGAGAAGTTGGAAGCTACAATTCGAAGTTATCTCCCCATAGAATGTCAACAAACAGCCAAATAAGACCACTGAGGGGGTCTTACCAACAAAGCACCGTATAGACCTTATATATATACTGGACACAATAAGATATTTGATGTTTTATTTCAATTGCATTGTATGCCAAGTAATAAATAAATCATTAATATTCAAAATTTCAAAATATCCCCAACTATTTTTTTTCCAGTATAGTAACTAGTTATACTAGTAATAGTTTATAGAAGTTTATGCTGTTTAGTATCCTTACTTACACAATCAACATCGATAATCTCCATTAATCTAAAATATCTTAGATAGCCAATAACAAACATTGATTTTGATATTGTATATTTTGAACGTACATGTACACTGAGAACGCAATCCGATATCCAAACAAATTTAAAATTTACTTTGTAACAAAATAAGTTAAAGGAGTGAATAAATAATTAAAAAAACGTATTCGGATTGTTTATTTCAATCATTTTTGGCATTACCAACAATAATAGATTAGAGTGTTTGCTGTAATAGGCCCCCTGTTCAAATAAAGACATATCCGCTGTGATGGAACGGGTTCTGTCTGTCTTTTAGTGGAAATATGGTGTACCGAGAAATTGGTATTTAGATAAATAGAAACTGCATCACAACAAGAATAAAACTACACTTTACATACACTTCCATACTCAAGGCATAACTCGCGCCAGTCTCCACAACTGGCTGATTAAGTCTTGTGGCATTGCCTTTACTTTTCCGTGCTAAGATAGAGGAGCGCTGCATAGTGGGCAAAAAAAATATGCGGCAATATTTAAATAAGCAAGTAATCGAGATCTAGACTGGCGCGAGTTATGCCTTGCGGAGGCAAGTTGCACTTCATGCAATCATGTGTGATAAAGTTGTGTCATATCATTTCGATATAAATCTGTGTGTACCTTAACAGACTGGGATAAATATATTTTGACCTTTTTCTGTCTCTATATTACCCATAGTTGAAAATAAGTAAGTTGAACTTACTTAATTTGGAGTTTTTCAAACTCTTCCAGCGGAGCTTATTTCGCACTTTGGTGCATAGGTATTCTCTCCCAACAGTGGTTACTCAAGTCCATTTCTTTCACAGTAACCTCTGTTGCAAATGGAGAAATGTTCTCGGCTATAAATTGAGAATCCTAATTGGTTGTATTCATAGCTAGTTCTTCAATCGACGATGTCGTTGTAAAGGTGACATTTGTCAATAACAAGTCATCTTGCCCTTTTTTTTAAAAACAGAAACGTTATTTCGTTTAGGTGTTAAGTGTACAATTTTTATTTGTGAAAACATTTGACCATAAACATGCTGATAACTAAATAAGCAACAAAAAAACAAAAACGAAAAACATCAGACCAATAGTTTATTTGTAGCGTTTATAAATATCAAATATATTCGAAGTTTACATGCTAGTTCGATAGACCCTTTACACACAAAGGCCATGTAAGACATTTGAAGTTTCTCGATCTAGTCACTGTAGGACGTGATCTAATTGGATAAAAAGATAGTCCTCGGTACGATTTTGTGGATTTTTCTAGAACCGAGAAATATGGCTCATTTTGAACGGAGGTCACGTGGAAAGAACCTACTTGAGTTGCCTCTGGTGGGAGAAAATGGTGCATAGGATCGCGAAACTTCTAATTACCCGAATTTTAATAAATAGTAATTACTTTCGGAACCAAATTTTGATGAATACCCCTTTTATGCATCTATGCTGTAAAGGCATTATATAACACATTTCAATAGACACATTTCGCTTCGGATGCTGAACAACGATGATTATTGGTAGCATAATTCCTCATAGGGCATAATTTCCAGAATTTTGTTTCACGAAAATGATCGTTTTGTTCATGTACTGTCATACCATTCTCTTCCCACAGAGGTTACTCCCTTTAGATTAGCGTTAGGATCTGAAATCTGAAGGAAGTAACCCTTTGTGAAAAAGAGAATGCTGTCATACATGTAACTATTGTATTGTGCCATAACAAAAAAGGAATATTAACGAATATTAGTCAATCCAGGGATGGAACTGCCTAAGAGTTGGTGTCTGTTGACAGTAAACGTATTTTGGCCTGCCTACATGGCCTGCGGTGGATATTTTATAGACGCTTCGGCGAGATTTGCCACTGCAGCCCTTTGTGAATCTCTACTTAGCTTTCATCTAGACAGCCTACTTTTAGCATTGAACAAATACAAAATAATAAATGAATGATAAAATGAACATGTTTGTGTTTGTGTTTGATTTGCCGCATTTCCTTGAGTTTTAGTGCTAACATAGTGGGGTCATAGCTGAAGTTGATTCGCCAAAATAGGCTCTATGACACCCTGACGTCGCCTTTTTGTAGGGGAAACCCAAGCGTTCACCCATTGTGATAATGGTCCAGTCCTTAACCGTATTGGCTTGTGTTTTCACTTGAACTGACCAGTTTGATGCTAGACTAGTGTTGTGAGTAAACCAGTATATCACATACGTTCAATAAAAGAGCGTACCACCCGACCATACGGCCTATGAGACACATACATGTATAAAACATACATGTATAAAAAGAATGGAACACGTTACAACACAAACATGTACAAGAGATAATATGATTGTGATATAAGTATATACTATAGTGGCTGATCAATCAGCTTGTTTTCGCCTTTTATATGTTTTGACGTTTGAATGTCAACTTGGTATAACAAATGTTGTTTACAATAAATCAATTCTAAAGTTTAAATTGTAGTTTCTCTACTGGGACAATAGTTATTTTAGGTAAAAATTCAGTTACCATCACATTTTCCCTCATAGTTTAATTGTTGGATTTTTATTCCAATGAATGAGTCGCTAAATAACCAATTGTTTGTATGGAGTGATCAAATCATTCACTTTATGGACGCTGTGGGAAAGCTTTGTTTAGCTGGACTAAATTTGATTTGAGTACTGTGCTTAAAACTGTGTGCTTGTCAATGTTGTCTAACAAGTGGGGTAAGAGTTGGACTGTTTCATTTTTGCAATAGGTTAACAGCCTTGTGCTATTTGTTCACTCACCCATGTAATATAGTGTCTACTTAATGGAGTGTCTGAATATTGGGGTTCCACCAATAGTTGAGCGCTGCACGTGAAGTGCATATAGAGCCCTGATTCCCTAGCACAGAAATGTTAAAAAAGTGCGACATGTTTGAATTAGCCAGGGATGGAGACTGACGTGAGTTATGCCTTATGTATGGAAGTTAAAGGTACATCCACTGTGTTGTTGGGGGTCAAATATGCAAAACGTCATAATGATCTTATTTTATCGAGAAGTACCAACTGTTACCGAAAACTACCATTTTGACTCGTCTCAGTTTATTGACGATACAAAGGTAAAAGCGTCGATTTCTGATCGAAAACCGGACAATGCATGTGTGGCGTGCTCCAGAGTCACGTAATTTTGGAATCTTATTTAAACCAGAGAAAATAACACATTTGGGTTGATAATGTTCAATAGATCATATAACCACTGTGCATGTAAATAGGACGTGCATTTTCGGTTTCTGCACATGCAAAATGATGTTACTCGATTTTAATTGGAAACTAGTAATTATGAGATGTTTGGCGATTGGGGATGAATATGCAAGCTGAGTGAATTTGATTGTATTGTTAACAGCACATATGGTGTGTTGGAACGTATTAAAGCCAAATAAAATGTTATGAAAGACAATGGGTGCACCTTTAAGTATCCGTGAACATTTATTTTTCAATTATGAACCATAAGAATCAGAAAAGAAGTATTCACAAGTGTTATAATATAAGGTGAAACCATGAGGCCGAGGATATGGTAAGGTTTTTTCCTGACTATCAGAGTCTACAACTTTACCATAGGGGAGAGCGGGGTGCATTGGGACACGGGGTGCATTGGGACACCCCCCAATACAGTTATTTATAGATGTGCAATCACATGATCATAGACCCTAAAGGAAGTGACATCATACATCCTGGCACTTTTTGTATCACCAGTGGATGCAGTTGACAATTTCAGCAGTGTGATAAGTAAACTTGGATTTTTGCACCTCATTGTAAAATTAGGACACCTATTAAAAAAGCTATTTGTGAACAACTGTTTCATCATTCTTTTGATGCATGAATACTACTCAAAACAGTAATTATTTAGAAGTACTCAACCAAAATATACAATCCATTTGTCACATGGTTATGCCATGCAACCATTAATAAGATGCAAGGGTATGTGTGGGCGCATTGGGACATGTTGACTGGGGTGCATTGGGACGCGTCCCAATGCACCCACGCCTGTCCCAATGCACCCCACAATTTTGATTATAGTTTATCATCATACTTCATCGGTGAAGTATTATGCTGGAAAATTGGTGCAAAAGGATGTTGCAACTGATTCTTTTGAAATGTCCTACCTGAAAAAGCAACCTTCGAAAAATAAAAACATTCATTTTGTTTTCCCAGAGAAAGAAGACACTGACACTGTTGTCTTTGAAGATATTGTTCGTAAACTTCCAAAACTGATGTCGGTAGGAGGAACAGCACGTTCAGCAAAACAGTTCAAATTTGACGTTGATCTGAGTGACTACTTTTGATAAAACTATTTTCCAGAAATAACTCATGGTGTCTTGTGTAGACCCAATATCATTATTTTGTTGTTAAACATACATCCAGGATTAGGGTCAATTATTTGTCGCGGGTTCTGGCCGCTAATAAGAGTGGACTGAGGCGATGCAGTTGATAAAGTGGTTTATTCTGTAAAATATATTATGAATACATCAAAATAAGATGATGCGTGGCCGAGGGGTGTAACAACTCACCTCGGCCATGGCGTGACATAAAGTGGCCAATTTTACCATACAAGAACATAACATTACAACATGGTATTTACGGTAATAAAATTATTGCACTGGTTATAAAGTAAAATAATATTAAAAGATAACTTTACGAAGATATCACTCACACTTAATACTCACGTGCTGGTGCCAGTGTGTTTAATTAGTAAACTCGTGCAACGCGATGCCTTATGATATGATTTATAATTGAAATATTATAAATATTACATTATAACGCGAACCTTAACAATAACACGTTTCATAGTGAAGAAAGGTTATAGGAAAGGTACATACCTGTAAAATATATTAGAAATACATCAAAATAAGATGATGCGTTTGTGATGTTTCTATTTTATTGACGATGAAAGTATTATGTTTTGCTTATGCCGTTAGTTGCTAATGGTGTGTGGTATAGAAGCAACATCTAAGGCTGAACAATTATATTATTATTTAGACTTTACAAATACATCAATAATTAGGATGAAATGTGTTAATTTTGTTACTAAAAATTACAGTATTATGTTTTTTGTATGCCGTTGGTTGTTGAAATTAAATCACAATTTACAAAAAAAGTTTGGTTAGTTGAGTGTCAGACAGATCATTTGGAAAAATAGTTAATTGGAATGATTGAAGTTTAATGTTTGTAAGGTTTTAAAGTTATGTTTTAAAGTTATGTTTTAAAGTTCGTTGATCAATTAAATCCATATTTTGTTCAGATATTTTGGGTGTCCCAATCCACCCCAACGTCTGTCCCAATGCACCCACGTTTGGGGTGCATTGGGACAAATTTTTCCTGTTTTAAAAACGGCTCTGGCTCAATTAATATTATGTTTGTAAAGTTTATACTTTGGTTAGTTATTCATCATTAAAGCGTTCAAACGAGAATGTGTTTATTTTTTTCTGGTTACATTTACAGTTGATGGTAGGCTTCAAAGAACACATTTTGTCCCAATGCACCCCGCTCTCCCCTATCCGAGGTAGAATTGTTTCTCTATATTACCAACCGTTTTAAAATGTAAAAAGGCTTTGTTATCACGTTGTATTGGTAATCCCTGGTAAATAGAGTCGTTCATAAAATCCTTGTTTGGAACCTAAAATCCCTGAGTACAGCCTCGCCTTATATGTTACTTCTGTACCGTGGTAACTCATCTGTCTCGTTGGCGCAGTAGACTAAAGAGCTAGCTCACATACTACAGGTGTTAGTGGATACGGATTCGAGACCCACTTTCTTCAAAACATTTGCTGTTCACATACTGTCATTTATTTGAGAAACTTTTCAAAATTAGTCTAAGGTAGTTTCTTCAGATCACTACTTTCAAGCCGTCATCTTAGTAAAAATATCAGGGTTTACAATCATTGTAATTCCTCCTAACAGGGTTTACAAATTGACTGTGTAAACACTCCTGGAGGGACAGACAATGTTGTAAGTCCCTCGTACCGGGTGATACGGTATAAGGTCGTTTCAAGTACCACGTTATATGGCCAGAAGGTTGGTAATACTAAGGATTTTTTCAAGAAATAACCATATATCCAATCTCATTTAAATCAGATCGTACCTCGCTGCTTTTCTGGGTGTAAATGAAATCAAGCATATATCTTTATTCAGTGTACAAGTTGCATTTGCGTGTTCTATAAATGTAAATGTTTATTTACCTCTAAATTACAGGTGCAACATGGGTGAAATAAAAGTTCAGTTCAGAAGAGAATGGCAGTGCACAATTTTCAGATATTGAATTAAGACGGAAATATCTTCATTTACGAACGAAATTTGGCGTGTAGAGAATTTAATTTCTTTCAATTTTGTGACCTTTTAAAGGGACTATAACACTTTTTTTCTAGTGGAAATGAAGAGATCTCACTAAATGGAAAAGACATGTTACCAATTGTTAAACAACCCCCTTAATCAATAAATAGAGATCGAAAACGAATGGTTATGGTTCGGTTAAACAACGCGGATCCTTTTCCAATCCTCGAATTATTAAAAGGTGTTCACACTTAAATGATTACATCGTTACATCGTTTTCTACCACGAAGGAAATTCGGGTCGTGTAATAGGCTGTTTTACCCTCTTAAGTAAAGATATACTGAACGAACGTACACATTCCATATTTGAACATGTACAAAATGCCAAAAAAGGTACTACAACGCCTTTAAACTATTTGTAACTGGTGATAAAAAAGATATACATTACATTAAATTTTGTTCACATTTTGTCCACCTTTATGGTGAACTGTTCACTCAAAAACATACTGTTTGGTATTATGACATTTTCTATTTAATTTTCCATTTAATTGCAAACGAACCACGGGAATATTGCATGCAAATGGGTTACACTGTAACACGTGTTTGGTACTAAAACCTCAAATCATAACTATCATTGTTACAGAGCCTTAATATAAATGAGGAGGCCCTGAATCAGGATATTTATCATTTTATATCTTTCCTTAGTTTGTCGGGCTGTAGATTAGATTAATTTCTGTGCATAAAATTCGTTGTTTATACATGACTTTATTAACTCCATACCAATAAATTAGATTGACAGCATATTATTATACGAGGGGCGTTCAATAAGTGTTGCAAGCGGGGCATTGGTGTTTACATAAACAGTGTCAGCTTATAGCAGGTGTTACTATAGTCAAAACATAACATTGACACATGTCAAAACAATTTCTAGACATAACAATTATTTAGATATAATACTTGCGCTGATCTAGGGGTCTCCATAATCATGGATTCTCTCAAACATGAACAACGCGCTGTGATCAAGTTCCTTACTAAAGAGGGATGCAAAGCTACAGAAATACATAATCGTATGTGTAATGTGATGGGTAAGGATGCTCCTAACTTTTCAACAGTTTGTCGCTGGTCTCTTCAGTTCAAGCGGGGCAGGGAGTCCTTAGACGATGACCCACGGTCAGACAGGCCATCTGAAGTCACCCGACCGGAAGTTATTGCCGCTATCGAAAGACGAATTTTAGCTGACCGCCGTGTTAAAGTTTCTGAACTGTCTTTGGAATTCCAGATATCAGTTGGAAGTGTTGAAAAAATAATTCATGACCATCTTGGTATGTCCAAGGTATCTGCAAGATGGGTACCCAGAAACCTCACAGCACAAGATCGCCAGAAAAGAACCGAAAGTTGCATGGAGCTCCTGGATCGGTTTAATGCGGATGAAGCCAGGTTTTTGTCTCGTCTGGTGACAGGTGACGAAACCTGGATCCACCACTGGGACCCGGAAACTGGAATCCAAGCAATGGAAGCACCCGAGTTCACCGCCTCCCCTGAATTCAAGTTTCGCACTCAACCATCAGCTGGCAAGGTTATGGCGACAATCTTTTGGGATGCAAAAGGCATATTATTAATTGATTACTTGCCAACTAAAACTACAATGAATGGTCAATATTATGCCAACCTAATGCAAGAATTGCGAAAGACAATTCGACAGAAACGCCGTGGAATGTTGACACGTGGTGTTCTGATTTTGCATGACAACGCTCCAGTCCACAAGTCAAGAGTTGCACAGGCCGCTATACGTGATTGTGGATTCGAACAGCTTAACCACCCACCCTACAGCCCAGACCTAGCCCCCAGTGACTACTTCCTGTTCAGAAACCTGAAATCCGCCCTACGTGGAAGGCACTTCCGGGATGACGAAGACGTCAAAGCTGCCACAGAGGCGTGGTTAGGGGGGCAAACGGAAGACTTCTACAAAAGCGGCATCAAAAGTCTTAAAGAGAAATGGAATAAGTGTATTGAGGTGAAGGGTAACTATATTGAAAAATAAAAGTAAAAAATTGACTACGCGAGTTGGTTTTATTTTGAAGTTGCAACACTTATTGAACGCCCCTCGTATGTTTGCTGTTATAACAAAGCTAAATAACATTTGGTCTAAATTTATTTAGATTGAGTTATTACTTTCATAGTAGTGATCAGAAACTGTTCAATAATGAGTAAATATAGCATATCAGACAATACCGTATTTTCTCGAATACCGTATTTCCTCTAATAGGGGTCCGGACCTTATCAACACGAAAGGGCTCTTAGCCCCCGGCGCTTATCGGAGGCCCGGCTCTTATTTGAGGCCCGGTCCTCATTTTATGTGTAGGTTTGACCAATGTACGCGATTACCTCTGATAACTGACTAAAATCTCTTAGAATAACACAAACTCCTCACCATTTGACGTAAATCGAATTTAGCGTGGTAGTTTAACCCACTTAGTGCCTGAGAACATATATTGGATTATATCTATAAAAGGGAGTGGTCATTGATGCGGTATAAACCGGGCCCTATTAGAGGCCCGCCCCTTATTGGAGACCCGGCTCTTATTCACCTTAAAGTACCTTTATCCCCCGGCTGTTATTAGAGGCCCGGCCCCTGTTAGAGGAAATACGGTACATGATGGGGTGTTGAGGGATATACAACCCGAGTCACCAATATGGATTTAAGGCCTACCGTATTTACCCAAAAACAACCCGGGCCTCTTATAGAACCTGGGGGTAAGAGGTGCTAGACGAAATACATGTAGAACCCCGGGATTATATTCGAGGAAATACGGTAAAACACTATCCGTGACTTGCAAGCAAGCTGCACGTGAGGCGAATGAAAAGTTGCGTCTAACACAGAGAGAACCACTGTACAGATTCCATGTAAGTATTTTTTGATAATTTTGACAATTTTGATATTTTAAGGAGAGTTCGATGTCACAATAACAATCATGTATGATCTGTCAATTTACGTTTGAATGCTAAACGTTTACAAAACGATTTAGTAATAAAGGAGATCTTTTTTTCAAATTTGCATATTCTAAAACTCTTATGATGATATGTTGTATAAATGTTTGAAGGTAGACTCACTTTCGAGATTGGTACAGTTCGAATCTTCACAAGCACACATTTGACACTCTGTCCTTTCTTATAACTGCAGTGTTTGTACTTAATCAATCAAGCATTTCCAACAATTATTAATTAGGAGGGTTCTATCGGGGTATTTTTTTTGTGGAAACGAAATTCGAGAGGATATTGCCATTTACACATATATGCTATGAATACATGATTAAAACACAGTCGGATTGAAATACAATTGTATATTAATGAAGTTAATACTTTGATAACTTAATTTACATCTCACAACTTGATGTAGACAAGAACACATTGTTGAAAAGAAAAACAATGAAACTTGAAGCCATTCATCAGCACTGCACTGCGAGTGGGTAAAATTTTGCTACGACCTAATAGCATATTGTTTATTAGCTTCATGGTACATTATGTGGTACTATGTGAATATTATATCAGTGAATATGTTTTATTATTACATACATTTAAAATTGAGTTAAATATAGTATGGTTTCATTTCACTGCCAAGAAACCAAGATGGTGGATGCTGCCGATAGATTTAAGATTAAGATTCTTTTCGACTGAACCATATAGGCCTACCATTTGGCGTAGCACAATTCAACCATATTGAAATCGACAATGCTCAAATACTGTACATATACATCTATTCGGAAACACGATGTACGAGTTTAAAAACCGCTTTGACATCGTTAATTGCCAATGCAAACACACAAACTGACATTCAATTTTATGAATCTTATACATTGTAGGCATACATCTAACAAAGACAACTTATAATAACAACTTAATATATGTATTGTTTACTTATTGTTTATTGTACACAACGTTTCTGGTTTGTCCCTTGCCTCTTCATCAGGTGAATTAGGCCTATATGGTTGTCATATATATTTGTCCATCAACTTTTAATTGCCTCCCTAACATCTTATATAATAGTCACGTGTATGCAATACGTGTCGAAATGTGTGCATGTATTTTTATGAAATAACAAAAACTGTTTTTAAAATAGAAAAAAAAACAAAAAAACACACAAATCTATCAATGTCGGAATCGAACATGCACTTGATATGATCTGTCTTGGTGTAATAAGACGAAGCTTCCTTTGAACACGCTTTGTGAGTTGTCTCCCTTGACATATATGGCTGCGATACGTACCAAACGAAAAAGTGGAAATTCTATTGAACTCCCCGATGCTTCAACTCAAATGAAACGATTCGTAGTTTTCAAGTTAATCACCGTTCTGAAAAAAGCAGAGGTTGGTTTCGTTCATTTTAAAAATATTTTCCTTCAGTTATCGATTCAATATCAATGACGATCGACGTCGGTAATATTATCTACTTGATGACCTCTAGTATAATGTAATGGGGTGCCAAACGGGCTATTTAGTAAGCTTACTAAATGAATTAGTAAGCTTACTAAATCAAGTAAGCTTCTAAAACAAGTAAGCTTACTAAATGAATTAGTCAGCTTACTAAATAGCGATAAAAGTCCCGTTTGGCACCCCATATAATTTACATTTACTTCCACAGTTGTACGAAATTGACCCCGATAAATATTGTGTTTATCCCAACGATATTGTCACATGATTATGGTAATTGTATGATAAAGGTATGTAATAGCAATTTACATAATAAAGATAATTTCATTGTATTTATTTGAAGAAGAAACACATTGTCATAAAAGTTGTAAAAGTTTATTGTGTTCAATGGAATATATATAACATATAAAGAGGCAACCTCGTCCCAAATTATTTCATAAAATTTAAAAAATTTAAAAAATAAAATAAAATAAAAAGGAGCCTGTGAGATGTGTGAATTCATTTTCTTAAACTGAGCTCAGAGTCCTGTTGTAGACTTGCCTAGGCGCTTAAAAAATTAAGGGGTCTGGACACTGGATGACAGACTACCTCGTCCCAAGGGTTGAAGGTTTGAAGGTTAGTTGAAGGTTTGACGTAGGAGATGCGTAACATCACTATGAGGAGTTTGATAAAGAGAGTAAGGACACTGTTCGCCATCTTAGATCCTGCCTTAGGACTTGAAATTATTAAACTGGTTTGCTGGCTCAAATACGGTCTGTGATTTTCGGTTCCAAGTTTTCATATCCGGTCCTATCGCAGGATCGAAGATGGCGGACAGTGTCTTACCTTCTTTAGAATACATTATGTAGGTCGGGTAGGTGTACTGTGTGTATATTTAGGGTCTGGCGCATGTAGACAACATATAGGCTTAGCTGAAATGACAGATTTGAGACACATTATAATGTGAACTTATGTGTAGGCTTATTACTTATTATTGTATTGCATGTGGGTACATTTTTCCCTTTTTTCAGATAGCTATAGCTGTAATTTGGATTTAGGAGCAATCATGCTTCTTGACAAAAGTTGGGGTGCACTGCATGATATAATTCTGTTTCTTCACCAAACATGACCATTATTTATCACAATTGCTTCAAAGCGGTAGCTATTAGCATTCGTTGATATTAAGGTAAATTTTGCAAACTACATATATAGGATATATATATACACTCCCTACAGTTGTATCTTGCTCCTTAGTCCTATTTAAAGAATAATACGCTTTGTCCGCTCCTTGATTTCTTTTACTTTGAACCCTCTTAATTGTGTCGAACTATCTGATATACAATGATTAGAGGTTTTACAGCTGTAGATAGCCCCAGTTCAGTTTTGTATCACCAAAAATATACACTCTCTCAAGAAACCTGAATTTAGACAGTGTTTATATCATTTTTTAGTGTTATTACACATGTATAATTAAATATAACTCAATGAAATATGACATGGTGAAACGTATGTCTCAATATTGTATACTGCCACAATCGTATAGCTCTCTAGCAAATACTCGATTCAAACTAGGGGGCGTTTTCTTCAGTATCAAATAACTGTATTTCACCTCCTCTAAGCAGAACGGATAAGACGACGAAACCATGCCTGGGGTATTGCTCTTCACTCCACCTGTAGTGCTGTGGTCAGTGCATGCATCCAACGTTCACGGTGGAGGTGTACGTGCACGAATACGACGATCAAGATGCCAGATGGTCCCTTAGATGCTCGATAGGGTTGAAGTCGGGCGATCTGGGGGGCCATGGCAAGATCTTGACATTGGATTTCCGTAGAAAATTCACTGTTTCACGAGCTGTGTGAAGGCGAAAATTGTCCTGTTGAAACAGCTGCCTCTGTTGGTCGATTATCGCAGAAGATGAGGCTGTAAAACGTCATTGGTGTATCGTTGGGCTGCCAGATTGCCGGGAATGATGACCAGGTGTGATCGTTGGTTGTAGGACATGGCTCCCTATACCATGACGCTTCCTCATCCACATCCGTCGAACTGTCGAACGCAGTTCGGACCAAAATGTTCATTTCCTCGACTATATAGACACGTTGCGCCGTTGATCATGAAGTAGGAAATGGGACTGGTCGCCAGTTTCTTAGGGTCCATATCCTCACGTTAATGCGCCACCTGAGACGTTGGCTTCGATGTTGGCGTCTCAGGACGGGTCAGACAAATGGTCATCATGCACGTAGATTGGTTTAACGTAAACGGTTCCTGATGGTTTGGGCCGACACTCAAGTCACACCAGGCACCTGGGACGGTCTTCAGTCGCATGGAACTGTGTACAAAGTGTATACCGATTCCAAAATCGGAATATTGTTCTGTTATGGACATTCAGATGACGGACAACTGTTCCAAAAATTGTCCGACCTCAATTCACAAAGGCAATATTTCGATCTGCTGTACTCTACCGAGGCGTTTTCGACCTTGATTTGAATGACTGAATTGCCATCTCTACATCAACTGTATTTTTCTTGATTTGCATGTGCAACCGACTTTTAGTATTATGCACATGGCTTTTTCGCACAATCTCAAACAAAAACGGATAAAATGTCAGCGTGCCTGACAAAGGCAGCGTTTGGTTGCTACAACCGTAGTACTTGTCATAAGAGAACATATTTAGAGTACATGACAAAACATTCTAATTTACGCTCACTATTTATGTTCAGGGGATGTTATCAGATATTGAGATAGGGGTTGCGTTTCTTTTTTGAGAGAGTGTATGTAGCCGCACTGTCTTTGAAGACGGTCTCCCTGCGTTAATATAAGTTGTCACAATGTGACATTATCTTGAAATGCTTACCCAGTGTGTTGAACTGATACTCGCAGCAATAATTAAACCTCGTGATGTAAGATAAATACTCTTGAAAACAGCGTTAAGGTCCACTCCACAAAACCTGTGACCCGTCCATTGTCGCCAAGCTCAACGTGTGTTTAGTTATTGTATAGCCGATTTGGCAATATAAACAATTGGCTGTTTATTGGATAAACATGCATGGAATAAAAGCAGTAACACCGACCCAATGCGAAACAAGGTTTGTGGCAGAGTTGCCATGGAAACTGTCTGCGACAAACCGAGAATAATTTTAAGCAGATTTTGAACATTGCGTTGACCTTTCGTGTGCAAGATGTAAACAAACCCTACCGAAATAATTGCAATAAATGGTGAATTCTAAACACGAGAAGATGAGTCATACTAATATTTATGACGTACATATATAAGAGAAAAAATATAAAATTTAATATCCTTTGCATTAAAATTAATATACTGTTGTTCTGAAAGGGTAGAGATATTTCCTAATGCTGCCATTCGAACGATATGCGATGTGTATTTGGACAATCCGCGTGTAGTTGCTGTCTGAAGGTACGTCTTTGATTGAAAACATATTTTATTCATTTAAGAAATGAATTGGGCACAAGTTGTGAAACTTATAGAAGCCCTCACTGATTGTACCTTTCAGTATAACGTTTTAAAATATTCTACTAGACTCAGTTTATAGATACATCGCCGTTCGCAATTTCCAAACGCAAGGCATAACTCTTGCCAGTCTGCATTACTGGCTGATTTAAGCCTTGCGATATTTCCCTCGCTTTGCTGTGCCTAGATAGTGAATCGCTGCACCAGAAATGCATAGTGGGTCTGGATTTCTAAGCACAGGTCTCCTAAAGAAATACTGCAAGGCCTAAATCAGCCAGTAATGGAGACTGGCAAGAGTTAAATGCTTGGCATTGGGAAGTTGCGCCTGTCGATAGATTAACATTATTCGTATTGTGGTGTGAGCAATTCTTTTACAATGCTGTCTTAATGGCGCTGTGGCACGCCGTTCTTCCTCAAATAAAATGCTGTCGCGAAAATGTAAATAAGTATTTCAATCAATCTTTATTGCTTTATTGAAATAAGTATACCAATAGCTAATATAATACTCCAGAATAAGTAAAAAGAGTTCCAAAACGAATGTACATGGTCCGATTAAGCCACGCAAGTCAATTTCCCTTCTAGCAGTCATTCTAAGTTGTTCACTTTAAAATAGCCGTTTGAAGGTAGTTCAAGTGATCTGACTGAGTGTTCAGGTATCGCCTCACCAGATTAGAGTTTTAAATATAGCACCATGATGGAATGGTCAACCATCTTGCTGTTTGAAATCTCAAATTGGAAGGAGACCTACACATTTACCTCACACTGAAGAGTTCAACAGAACAGTTTTTTATGGTTTCTATCAGGTCATGTAATGAGATGTTTTACCCTCTAATATAACAATAATATTGTATAAACTTGAATACTAAATGGCAAATTTGAGAAAAAAATAATATGCAAAAAACCGTGACATACTACAGAGAATAAAAAATGTGCTCCTGCTAAAGATCTATGGTGCCGTCATGTTTAATTTGTGAACACCAAAAATACTGGAGATATTTAAGACCAAATAGTTTTAAAAAACCTTCTTGTGTTGTATTATTATGCTGCAACCAAAGGTTTGGACCCTCTTTGAGAAGTAATCGCATGGTAAAACAAACAATAATAACGAATAAGAAAATAATAACGAATAATCGTAAATATCAACGCAGTGAGACCGTCTTCAAAGACAGTGCGGCTGCATACACTCTTTCAAAAAGAAACGCAACCCCTATCTCAATATCTGACAACATCGCCTGAACAAAAATAGTGAGCGGAAATTGGAATATTTTGTCATGTACTCTCAATGTGTTCTCTTATGATTAGTACTAGCTACCAAACAGAAGCCTTTGTCAAGCACGCTGACATTTTATCCGATAATAACAAACAATCGCCTGCCTTAAATGAGGGTCGACTCAAATAAAGATATATGAACGTAATATTCAAAGATTTACGGTATGCTAGCACACTCTATTATCCATCAATTGAAATATTGCACAAACGGCCGCGGGCTAAAGTCTTTCAACTTAAATAAATTGTCAAAGTCAAATAAAGACGTAGGCCTACAGTTATATGGTTGACAACTTCTTTATTCTGAGTGCACTTCATATTCAAGAAAGTTGAAATGTCTTGTGTAACACGACAGCTTAAAACTGATTGAGACGAATTGATTTTCTTTTTTTTTAGTAAACCTCTTTCTTGTAAACAGGTCATAAAAAGTTGTCAAGAGGAGACCGAAAATAATATTTATAAATTAAGAAATTAAGTATTCAAGGAGGTTCAAAATTTCGGTTTAACACGGTATCACATCTAAACAAAACTGGCTGACAACAGCATACACCGCACAGTCGCTAACTTTCTGACAGACCGTGCGGTCAAACTATATGCAGAGACCCCTGGGGTCCGGAGAGGTCAGATGTGGGTCAAGTTGCCAGATGACCACTGAATTGTAGGTCATTGTCCATGTGGCAGTTTATCTATTTACAGCCGGGCACTTTAGTCAAGTTTGTTACACTTTGATGCTGTCGTTAAACTGACCGCGGCGCTACTGATAATCGAAGGTCATCCTTTCTTTGTAGTTACTGACCGGGCGAGAGAGATAGTGACCAACTGACCAGCGGACAAGACAGCATCATGATGATCACCAATGTGACAAATAAGGTAAGGACAGTCAAAGTTGTTAAAGTTTCGGAGAAAATCCCGTTATTGGTGATACAGTGGGAAATACCAAAGTGCATGACTCGAATACGTATAATGCTTGGAACATTAACGTTGTACGCTGCACATTGAAAAGTTGCAAAGCTCAGCAAAATATATTGTCTTCGTTGACATTGAGTTGTTTCTATACTCGGTATGAACATCTGTGTAAAAGCTGTCACTATATTTAGTTTACTTGACAAACTCTTTGGCGGAACTATTGACAATTATGTATATACATTTATACCTGTTTTTACAGACCCAATCTACACAGTTATGTATAATTATACATAATGATAATATCTCCATACAGGTCAAATTATTAGCTTTGTATATATAGTGTATCACAGTATATTGCTTTAGTCTGGGCAGGTTTGGACAAAATAAGTTAGGGATATTGGAATTCATATATGATTGATAATTTATCAAAGTGTCAATGAATAAATAAATGTTAATTTTGACATAAGGAGATATCCCTCGCCATATTTGTCCAATATATGAAAACTAAAATTGATTAACCATAATTTTAATCAGGTGTATGCGATTTTATCCACGACAGTCTATTCAAACGAATACTTTCATAACGTCACATAAATGTGAAACAATACTGTCTTGGTTACCACCAGATTTTATTATCTTGCAATATTGAATGCAATGTGAACATGAATGAAGTGTTCAAGCGATATTACCGTATCGCCTCTTATAGACGCCGGGTCTCGAATAGTCGCCTGTTGATAAGATGACACCGCTTTTTATGCAATTGTATGTGTATATATGCCTATTGTTCACGATCAATTAAATGAATAAATATCCACAGAAATTCATATTCATGAACGTTTGTCTTGATTGAATGTCTATATGTGTTAGTCGGATGATTTATATGCCAAAAAATAAATAGACGCCGGGACTGAAGGAGGTCTGAAAATGTAGACGCCGGGGCGTCTATTAGAGAAAATACGGTATGTTTTATTGCATTAAGAAGGTACACATGAATAGCTCTTTAAAGGTGCATCCATTGTTTTTCATAACATTGTATTTGCCTTTAATACATGCTAACATCTGCTGTTATCAGTTCAAATAATTTCACTCATATTCATCCCCAATCGTAAAATACATCATAATTACTAGTTATGTCCCCCGAAAAAAAATTCGGGAGGCATAATGTTTTCGCCTCCGTCCGTCATTCCGTTATTCCGTTATTCCGTCATTCCGGAATGCTTTCTTTTCCGTGCCATATCTAAAAAAACGTTCAATATTTTTTCACGAAACTTGTGGTTAGACCTAGTGGTGGAGTGGTGCCTTTTGCTATTTTGGGTCTTCTGAATTTAAAAAAAAATAATTCTGGTTTCCATAGAAATAATGTAAACTTAGTGCAAATTGGGGGTAGGGACCTTTTCCGGCCTCTATTTCAAAATCTATCTAGTATTTCTTTACGAAACTTGGTATGTGGTTAGACCTAGTGGTGGAGTGGTGCCTTTTGCTATTTTGGTTATTCTGAATTTTTTTTATTTTTTCCGGTTTCCATGGAAACAATTTGAACTTAGTGCATATTGAGGGTAGGGACCTTTTCCGGCCTCTATCTCCAAAACCGTTCACTATTTTTTCACCAAACTTGGTATTTGCTTAGACCTAGTGATAGAGTAGTGCCTTTTGCTACTTTGACTATTCTGATTTTTTTTATATTTTACTGGTTTCCATGGCAACAATTTCAACTTAGTGCATATTGGCGGTAGGGACGTTTTCCGGCCTCTATTTTCAAAATCTATCAAGTATTTCTTTACGAAACTTGGTATGTGATTAGACCAAATGTTGGATTGGTGCCTTTTGCTATTTTGGTTATTCTGAAATTTTGTTCTGGTTTCCATGGCAACAATTTCAACTTAGTGCATATTGGGGGTAGGGACGTTTTCCGGCCTCTATTTAAAAAACTATCAAGTATTTCTTTACGAAACTTGGTATGTGGTTAGACCTAGTGGTGGATTGGTGCCTTTTGCTATTTTGGTTATTCTGAAATATTATTTTTATGGTTTCCATGAAAACAATTTGAACTTAGTGCATATTGAGGGTAGTAACCTTTTCCGGCCTCTATCTCCAAAACCGTTCAATATTTTTTCCTCCAAACTTTGTATTTGTTTAGATCTAGTGATAGAGTGGTGCCTTTTGCTACTTTGGCTATTCTGAATTTTTTATTTCTCTTTATTAATGCAGTATTGAACTTAGTGCGTAGCATAAGTGAAAAATAAGGGTAATATGACTAGGTTGGATTGAGAGTTGGAGCGGGGGACATCACAGTGCATCACATGCACATATTTCTAGTTTATAATTAAAATCGAGTAACGTGTAGTAAACGAAACTACACGTTCCATTTACATGCACAGTAGTTATAAGACCTATTAAACATTATCAACTTAAAGTCTTCGTTTAGTCTGTTGTAAATAAGTTTCCAAAATTACGTTTGACTACTTGACGCGCGCCACACGCAGTGCATTGTCCGGTTTTCGATCAGAAATCACTACTTTTACCTTCATATCGTCAGTATACTGACACCACTATAATCAAAATGGTAGTTTTCGGTCACAGTCGGTACTTCTCGATAAAGTAATATCATTTATAACGTTAGGAATATTTGTCCCCCAATAACACAATGGATGTATCTTTAAGAGAAATGACAAAGCTCGAAAGAGACCGTCAGTCACTATGGTAAACACAGGGTTACGTTGCAAAATAGGAGTTACATGTATAACCATAGTATATTAAAGGTTGTTTAGTGAAATGGGAACGAGGAATGTATGGCAGCCCTGTGTCATTCAAACCACAACTATTAAAAGTGTGAAATAAACGTTTTGACAGTTAACCACAGCGATGACGATGAATGTAACGATCTGGGCTGCGTTAACTCACACGTGAGGTTTAATAGCGCAAATATGTTACGCAATCGATATGAAAAGACCAGCAGAGAAACACTCTCTTCCCACAGAGGTTACTCCCTTCATATTTCCTAACCACTGTTCTAGAAGGGCTGAATTCGCAGGAAAATGGAGTGTCCTGATTGGTTGCAATTGAATATAGGTGTGCAATCAGCGACGCTGTTGTAACACATCATAATGATAAAATAAACGTAAGATAAACGTTTTCTCGTTGATTTTGTGAAAACAAATTTGGACCTTACTAGTGTGTCCAACATCAATTGACAATGTTATGTGAAGTCACAGACGCCAGACCCATATACCTATTATATCTACCTACCTATGTGACATAAAGAAGGTATGACACTGTCCGCCATCTTGAATCCTGGCATGTAGGACCGGAAATGTAAACTTGGATCAGTCTACGAATGTTACAAAGCGTATTTGAGCCAGCCAACCAGTTCTGGTCCAATGCCAGGATTCAAGATGGCGGACAGTGTCATACCTTCTTTATGTGTTACATAGGTAGGTAGATATATATACGTAGGTGTATATTTAGGGTCTGGTTGTGTGAAGTGAACTGCTTTGTCTTTAGTAACGACCACGACAGCAGTGCTTATTTCACCTTATTTTATGTTGGTTTTAGTGAGGTTTATTTTTCTACATTTAAACCTTCTAATAGTGTTGAAATTCGGTAATGTGTTGATAAGTTACTGAAAGCTTACGAGGTAATCTAAACAATTGAATGTGGTTTTCTACGCACCACCATTCTCTTCCCACAGAGGTTACCCCCTTCAGATTTCCGATCCTAACCTCTGTTGTTTTACGCTTTGAAATCGAGGGCAGAAATGGAATGTCCTGATTGGTTACAATTGAATCTAGTTGTGCAATCAGCGACGCCGTTCTACAAGTGACATTTGCCAATGACACGTCATAATGATAAAATAAACGTAAGACAAACGTTTTCTCGTTTAATGTGTTTTCCTCGAAATATGCTATTTGATTTTGTGAAAACTATTGATCATAAACATGATTATACATAAAGAAGACCAAATCAGAGACAAATACCAAAAATAGTTCCTTTGTGTTATTTACATCAGACATATTCGAGGGACATATGCTAATGAACAAGACCATTAAGAGTAAAAATGCCTAGATCTTCGAAGTCACACGATCGCCATGGCAACTAAAATATTTTTCATTGGTTAAGATTAATAAGAAGCAGGGATACAGTATGAGATTCCGTTTTCCTCCGCTAGGGGATTTTGTTTCTGCTCTCGATTTCAAGCGATATAGAACAGAGGTTAGGATCGGAAATCTGAAGGGAGTAACCTCTTTGGGAAGAGAATGACGCACCGTTTGTATGAGGTTGCAGATCCAGTTTAATGTGCAATATTTATGACGGATGTCTTTAGAACTGTTTATGGTAGTGGCTTGGATACCTTTAAATGATTCAGGTTGAGTTCAAGGACGCGCTTGCCGACAACTGGCGGAAACTGGTTGTCATCTACTTCCACTCCGCTACTGATGACAGGTGCTCGACAGCCGGGAAAGGGTATGAGGTAAGTTGGTGTACACAATGAAGTGTTGTCAATAGCATGTGCGTATGCTAATCGTTGAAGAGGTGTGTTTATGCGCAATTCGAGTTGTGCATGTTCATTAGCAGTGTATCATAGGCGTTGGAACAGTTCAAAAGTTCACATGGCATTTATTTTCGATTTTTGTGTGACATTTATGGGGAGGTACCTTGCACAAAAGGGATCCAAAACAAAGACAAAGAAATTAGATTAAATTAGTTTATATCTCGATTTTGGTCCCCCCAAAACGTTTCAGTTTGTGACCCCCCACCCTAAAGAACTGTTTATCGTCATTTGTATTTACTTTTTTTTTTAGATTTTAATATTTTAGAACTTATTCTAGTTACTTGTTTAAAGCCTGATAGCCCAATGAGCTACAGAGCCAATGGCCAATATATCGAAAGTGAAAAGAATGATCATATAATCATTGACAATAATGTCATCTTTCGGTATATCTCTCAATGGAACCAGGACTGATTTACAAGTAATATTTTTAACTAGTTAACCGTTACAATAGATACATATGTAAAACTCGCACTGCTCATGTATTCATATTGTATTGTTATTGTCAATGTTCTGTATTACCAGACATTAGCTGCTGAACATCCAGACGTCGCCTTCCTCAAGGTCGAGATCAACGGATGTAAGGTGAGCACTGATTGACGTTTATTCACTCAAATACATCGATGAGAACGTATTTGAAAAATAATGTCACCAATAAAAAAAAACATCCTTCTCTCTTTGGAAAATCAAGTTTAAAAATGAATTCGGTAAAGCCATGGGAATCGTTTTTGTAATTCAAAATAATAAAATGTGTTCGCATTCAAATGGCAGCCATGTAGGCCAAGTTTTGCTTTATAACGCAACACCATTATTATCACTGCGGATAACTGGTTTGTGTAACAATATGTTTTACCCTCTAAAATAAATATAAATGACATAACTATTATTACGTATGGGAATTGAATATTTTTTTTTTTTAAAGTGCCCCTTTAAAGCGTCCTTTTTCAGTTGACGTTCACGTGACGCAACTCATTATCAATAGTTTATGATTCAAACCAAGTTTTTATGAGTTAAATGTTATGAATGCTTTGTATTATAGGATATTATGAATGCTCTGAGCACCGGATGTGAGATTACAGAGTTACCTACCTTTCTTTTCTTCAAAGAGGAACGAGCGGTATGTTTATAAAAGGCATTGGAGCCTTTATATTTGCAAGTTCCATTATTCGAAATTGTGATGGGCGTTTTCTAACATATTTCATATTTCTCTCATTCTGAAAAATGTTTGATACAGTAAAAAACATCACAAAAGTTAGCTCCATTGGAGGTGAGGTGAGTTGGGGTTTAACGCCGCTTTGAAGAGTATTTTACACTGGCGACCAAAATAAACGCCTATATATACTTCCCTTCCATTTTAATCATGGAAAAACTGTTCAAGTAAATAACATTCATGAAAAGCAAGCCCAAATGACTACCGCTATTTCCGGTTGATTCACTTGTGCACTGTCACCACGTACATCTGTGGCGTCATCACCACTTTAATGCGAATGCGTACCTGTATTTTTGCTCGTGGTTGTATGGAAATCTCTTTCAAATGTTCTTTCTGATGAAGCACTGTTCGAAAACTGAACAATTCTGTTGTCTCATTTAAAAAATCGCCATTCTTATGTGACATGACAACTTATATATTATGTAGAAATGGTGCAACTTCATAATGCTATACTGTTGCTAAACTGTCCATTAGTTTTAACGAAATATGATAATATATCCGGTAGGCGTTTCCTTTGGCCGACAGTGTACTTATATCTTAGCTGCTAGTATTTTGGCAGGGCTGCTAGTATTTTGACAAAGCCTGCAATGCCATGTGGCTCTGTAAGCATTGGACCTATTATTTTACGTCCACTTCGTTTCGATAAATATTGGGATTCTCCTCGAATTTAGACATTGTGTTATGTTATATTGACAGTTTCTGACCATGTTTCCACCAGGTTGACAAATACTGCGGAACATGTGCCGACGAACTAGAACGGAAAATCGAGCAGAATCAGTACAATAGTTACTCAAGTTACTACAATATCAACGAGAGATGAGCTGATTCGGGCAACATCGGCAATGATCGGACTGAATCACTGGTATACCAGGGAATCTCACCGCAAGTTGATAAATCACCTGTGGATTGCAGAACACATTTAACTTTTATCAACGAGTGTTATATGAAATATTAGAAGACGTGAGGGTGAGATTCTGTTTATCATCAAAAATCATGTTTCTTGTGTAGCACTCAACAGAACACTGCCAAAATGAGAGGGAGGCTTTACCACTGAAGCAGTTGACGTCATCAGGTTTAGACGTCATAGCACCGAGTATTGAAGTTGATGATGTCAAAACATTATAGTACCACGAAGTTGGTAATGGTAGGCCCCTGTGCAAAGTCTCCTTCACAACATCAACCTGGTGTTGAGCATTCGCGTTTATCAACCAATGAAGTCTAATATGGATAATGTGTGTATCTCTAGTCTCTAATAACTGATATGACCCTTATTGTGCGATATATCAGTCCACAGGCCAGGTTTAGCGCAAATACGTTCCGCAACAGAGATGAAGGACCAGTGCCAAGTTTAGCGCAAATATGTTTCGCAACACAGATAAACGACTAGTTGTCCCTATGTGCGAGAAGCAAATATTTTCCGCAACAGAGATGAAAGCGCCAAACTGGCCTGTGCTCAGTCCATACGCCGGGGTCTTGGAATGTATGGTAACACAAGTGATTTTATGAACGACTCAGGCCGAAATTAGTTCATGTTACAGATTTACACCATAGGGGCTTGTATTATATTGAAAAAACTAGCGACTAGAATGTTTATGAATAAAGTGGTATAATCGGCGGGATCGTCGACTTTACATGCTTTCAAGTTGCTAGTTTTTCAATACAAGCCCCTGTGATTTTCACAGTATTTATCCGAGTGAAGTTAATACAATTCTAAGGTTTCTCAATTCATTTATTATCACGTAACCTCTGTTCCAGTCCGAGATTTGCTTGTGCCAGAAATAGAGGATCCTGATTGGTTGCAATCCGTTACTCCAAGTTAGTTGTGCAATCAGCGAAGTTGTTTCATCTGAGCATGCGGTCTGTTCGTGTGTCCGTTTCACTCCTTCACCGGTGGTACAAGGCACGGATATCCGTATTCATGGTGTTGCAAATATTGTATAAGCGAGAAATATGGCGCAATTGAACATATGTTACGTGAGAAGATATCATTTGAGTAACGAATGTTTAAAATGAGGATGCATAGGCATATGTAGGCCTATTCATCCTCACTATAAACATCGTAGGCCGATGCATCGTAATTTTAGACATCGTAGACCTATGCATCCTCACTATAAACATCGTAAACCGATGCATCCTCATTTTAAACATTCGTTCCTAAAATCATATCTTCACAGGTTAATAATTGCATGGAAGATAATGACAGTGTCCAGGATTCACGTGGTATTAATAATGTTTAGCCATCCTGTCCCAGGATACAACGTATACTATCCTCTCCACTTTCATACCCTGTTTTACAACCCCACTTAAACATGCACGATGTGACGTAAAGTCCAGCCAATCAAATAGTTTCATCGCAATGGATGGCGATAAAAGTTTAGCCAACCACAGAGAGCCTTTCAAACTGCAGTTGACTTTCGATCTTCCGCTCTTCCGAAAAATGGCGCATTCTTTGATTAGCGAGCTGAAATGGAAAGTTTTCCCCCGTTGTCTCAGATGCAGACTTGGGTACTTGACAACTCAAAGAAGTTTATATATGAAAACCGGGGATAGTAAATCCGCGAATCTTAAAGGTGCATCCATTGTGTTTCATAAAATTTTATTTGGCTTTAATACGTTCCAACACACCATTATGTGCTGTTTACAACACAAGCAAATTCATTCAGCTTGCATATTCATCGCCAATCGCGAAAAATATCATAATTACTATTTTCCAATTAAAATCGAATAACGTCATTATGCATGTGCAGAAACCGAAAGTGCACGTCCTATTTACATGCACAGTAGTTATATGACCTATTGAACATTATCAACCCAAATTTGTTATTTTGTATGGTTTAAATAAGATTCCCAAATTACGTTTGACTCATTGGCGCGCGCCACACACGGTGCATTGTCCGGTTTTCGATCAGAAATCGATATTTTTACATTCATATCGTCAATATACTAAGTCGAGTATCACCAAAATGTTAGTTTTCGGTAACAGTTGGTACTTCTCGATAAAATAAGACCATTTATAACGTTTGGCATATTTGACCCACATCAACACAATGGATGTACCTTTAATAATCGCCGACTCGCCTTTCAAGCGCTGTCATTGGTTGAGATAGTTCCAATGTTCCAGGTAATAGGTCATATCGCATCTTAGAGTGGGGTTGTAACCCAGGGTATGAACGTGGAGTGGGGCGTATACATTTTATCCTCAGACAGGATGGTGTTTAGTCTACTAGCTCGCTTCTCCAGTTACATCTGAGGATGTTAAAGAGCCATTGAGTATCTACCCACACTATTTGGCTTTCACACGTGTTGATTTAAGTTCAAATAACTTTCACTTCACTTGTAAATTTATATTCATACCCCGTCGCCAAATATATGATAATTACGAGTTTCCAATGAAAATCAGCAACATTATGTTACATGATTTTTTTTTATTTAAACATATTTTATTCACATAGGAAAGGATAAGGAACAAGTTTTCCAACTTAGAATACGCTCTCCTCCAGGTATTTTATATTTAAAATGTGCAGTAACGGAAATTACACAGTATGTATGTGACCTATTAAACATTACCAAATTAAATCTGTATCTGTCTTTTTGTCTCTTATAGGTAAGTTTCCAAAACATTTGACCAATTGGAGCAGGTCATTGTCTGGTTTTGGATTATAAATCGCGACTTGCTCCTTAATAGTGTCACTTTACTGAATGAATTTGCATTAAATCTATACTTTTCAGCAACAGTCAGTACTTCTCGATAAAATAGCACCTTTTAAAACATCTGACGTGACCCAAAACAACAAACTCGACAGTTCTTGAACCACACGCCGGCATATGTACGCCACTCAACTGTGCCCTCGTATCGCCTACACCCATATCGCCTACACCTCACATCGCCTACACCTTACATCGCCTACACTAAATGCAAACGGTAACTTCTTCACCCCTATCGTGTAGAATGGTACAGTCTATAAACCAGTAATGAATTCGTTCATTGATAGGAATTTAATGACGGGAGTAGATGGACTTGTGAACAAGTTTTCTGGTATCTGATCCTTGAGTATATATATATATATATATTGATTGTTTATACAGGATTGGTATAATGTAGAGCTACCGAGTACCGAAAGTTGTTCATCTACTTGTGTATTTCAGCGCAAATATCATTTTATTCAGCATGTCTTTGAAGCATCATAACGTGAAAACGAGGCCGATCACATGCCATGTTTGCATTATTAGAAGACAATGGAGTGTTTCATAACACAATCTGATTTGGTGTCTCATAGTGAACAGTTACAGTTTTGGCAACTCTTTGCAGTGATCAGGGGTCAATCTTTCCGAAATTGCAGTTTTTATTTTATTCTCTGAAATATACAGTACATGATCAACTGGCTCAACTATACAGCATATATTTCCTCATATACTCATTCAATGTATTTGTAATGAAATTGTTCCCATTTAGTCGATATGAAAACTGTTAATCGAAAATTAATGGAATTTCTATTATCTATTTCATTATGTCCAAATTTATAAACGTACATCATTTAAGTGACGATCACAGGATACGTTTGACAATTGATTATTTACTCATGAATATATTATGATTCATTGTCATTGTATGTGATACAATGTTATCGACTTTACATTGAATGTCAATTTACATGATATTTGCATTATGATACGCAAGTAGGTGAACAAACTTTCGGTATGCAGGGCTCCGTTCCATAACAGCGAGCGCTTATAATCGCTCATTGATCGCTCAATGTAGCGCTCATTCTCTCCTGAACGATACGGTGCAAAACCTCAAAGTTTGCTCGCTTTGCTACGTAGCGCTACAATCGCGTTCAAGAGAGGTTTAAAAGTAATTGAGCGATTACTTTGAAACCTCTCTTGAACACGGCCCAGCTGTACTACTATTTTAAACTAGTACATACACGATTGTGTTATTAGCAAGTGCTATCGTTTATGTATTTTGATCCACGAAGAGAGATAAGAGAGTTTATAGTTAGAGATTATATAGTTTATTATGGTGTCACGCATAAAACTCACAAACTTGATCAAATGTAAAAGCACAGTATAAAAGTAAATTCCCAGCCAAAATAGGCATGTGGGCACTTGTTACCAGTTTAAAACAGGACCTTCATCTTCTGGGTCTAAATAACTGTTGGTCCTTTGGACAAACTTTTGACAACTGCTATAAAAAAAATATGCATGTATATGTGATAGGGACATACTATGTATATTTTTGTGTAATTAGTTAATGTTAATTAGATTTTAAGTATTGTATATAATCATTTAATTATCTTTCGTTATTTCAGCATCTAAGAGACGCTGAAACAAACTGTGTAAATAATAGTTTAATGTGTCCCTTTATTTCAGCTCAACACAGCAGCTGAAATGATATAGTTAAGAATTCAAGTATTTTAATGAAGTTACTTTATTTCAGCTTCATATCGGCGTTGAAACACAACAAAAAGCAATGTAATTAAGCCTCTTTAGTTTTAGTCATATTACAATAGTGTTTACCCAATCGTGACAGCACCCGACACGATTGGCTCATTCAAACCTGCACGCTTTTTCTTAGTCTAACATTTAGCCTCTGAAATGAATTTTGTTGTACAGATTTTTAAAAAGATTAAGAAAAAAAATATAATAAAAAGGAGCCTCTGAGATGTGTTCATTTTCAGACAATCTGAGCTCAGAGTCTTGTTGTAGACTTGCCTAGGCGCTTAAAATATTAAGGGGTCTGGATGACAGACTAGCTTTTTCTATGCATGAGCACCTCGCACCCTGACACGTCACTTCGTCACCAGACACGACAGACATACAAGCTATTCAAGCAAAGTTATAATTCTAATCAGGTTAGTTAATAATCTAACTTTAATAATCTTTATATATATCTAATGTAGCAATAACGCAATAAGCAATCATAAATGTACTGAACATATATAAAATAAGGTAATTATAGCCGTCATGGCAATTAGCGTGTGTTGTAATCATCACACGGGTAAATGCTAAGTACATGTATCTCTTTTAAATGTAACATAACTATCCTTTTAATCATCTATAACAATAAATAAGCATTAAAGCGAGGCATTGTAAGTATGCTTTGGGAGTGAATGTTGTTAAGTTCATCGTATAGTATTCAAGTTGCACAAATAATGGCAAAGTAAATATTCCTATGGTTTTAGAATGTATAGCATGTTTCTTTCACTGTTTTATCATTTCCTGTATCATGGACTGTGGTTATAATTATAATACTTATTTCCAGCCGATAGAATTCTCGTCGTCTGCTACGGCAGTCGGGCTGGTACAGAGACCCTTGTGCCACACATAGGGTATGTTATCATTGCATTTGTGTATATTACATAAGGAATCATAACCTTTTTATAGAAGCTATAATACTGTACTGTATGGTTGGATAAATGACGATTAATGTCATTAATCGGTTTTTATTGTAAAATGGTCACATCAGGAGTTATCTCCCCTGATCATGTGAAGTTACTTTTATCTATATCATTTGTTAATGTTCTGATGCAAAGTAAATATCTTGCATTCAATTGTATTAACCTATTTTATGTAAATGTACAATATGTTTATTGTAAGACGCAGTTGTATGTTTTGTAAACATGCTGAACTTGTATATTTTATTGTTATTATATTATTGTCATAATTGTTTCAGGGTTTTATTGTACTTCGTTAACCACCAAGCCACTTGGAATAAACGAACTCGAACCAGCATTCACCTCGTGTTATCTGTGTGTGACCCTGCTACATATACATGGAAATAAACTGAGGTACAAAAGAAACTTTACACCTCATTTGGTTTTATCATATGTTTGATTTTAAATTACAAATATCTTGTTTCCGAAGTCGTACTCTGAAAAGTGCAGGCGTTTAGTCACCAGCCAAGGAATAATTCTGTGTGGTTTTAATTTTTAGCTCATCAGGCCTGACAGGCCCGATGGGCTTATGGCATGGCATGGTCGCACCTTTAGACACATCATGTATCCCATTGCAAATAATCAATCCCGATTCCCTGCATAACATATACTCGTGCCTATTTCCGTCCGTCCGGTTTTTGTTCCGCTCATAATTCTGAAACCAGTTGCTCAAATTTTACGAAACTTGATATGTTCAATCACCATGATGTGTACATCAGCCTTTTGTATGTTTCATACCCTTTTCTCCGTTTTTTTACTTTGCCATTTACAGTTTTTGTTCCACTCATAACTCAAATACTAATTGTTCAAATGTCTTGTAACTTGATAATATAATCATCATGATGTGTACATCTGCCTTTTGTATGTTTCATACCCTCATTTGCATATTTTATGCAAATTTTCTCCGTTTTCGACTTTGCCATTCACAGTTTTTGTTCCGCTCATAACTCTGAAACCAGTTGTTCAAATGCTACGAAACTTGATATGTACAATCACCATGATGTGTACATCTGCCTTTTGTATGTTTCATACCCTCATATGCATAATTTATTTATTTGTTCATCTTCGCCATTCACACTTTTTGTTCCACTCATAACCCAGACACTAATTGTTCAAATGTTACGAAACCACTGATGTGTACATCTGTCATTTTTATATTTCATACCCTCATTTGCACATTGTCACAACCCCTAGTGCACTTAAGAGAACCCACGAATCCGTTGGTAAATGACCAGATGGTGGCCACATGAATACGTGCAGACACCTAGTTGCAGGTACAGCAACGTGCAGTATCCTTGGACAAAATACTGTGACTATGTGTCCTAGTTCACCCAGCTATGAATGGGTACCTCGTAAGGATGAGCATGGTGATTTAACTTGGTGCGCCTAGTGGCTGCAAAAGTTGCATACTCCAAATGGAGCTGAGATTGACAAAGAGTGTCGTTAAACAGTGACATCCAATGATCGGGGGCAAACAGAGCGCCTTTGAACAGCTTAGCTGGATATTGGCGCTATACAAATGTTTATATGTATGTATGTATGTATTTGCATATTTAATGCCATTTTTCAAATTTTTCGACTTTTACTTCTAAAACATGCTTACAAGTGTAATACTTACTCTGCTTTAATAATACTTATATATAATGGTCTGTTCATACAAAAGTTTAAACATTGATGCCCTTTTGCTATTTTCAAACATTTCTCTTTGACCAATGTTAAAAGCGGGGGTATCATGAGTGAGCTGTGCTCACTAATTCTCTTGTTTCCACTGTGTCAGTCCTTTCAGTTTCTAACTCTGCATGTTTGAAAAAAAAACCGAGTATGATTGTTTTCCGAATCAGTCAACATTGAACATAAATGTATATCCCGGTTCTATCATATCAATTTGTTTTGTTATTTTTACTGAATGAGTGAAACAATAGGGTGTAAAGTTTCTTTTGTACCTCAGTTTATAACGCCGTTCACGCTGACAAATTCTTCATTGACCTTTGCTTGGTGTTATTAGATATTTATGAAAAGCGCAGAGAATCGATCATGAAATTATAAACAGATTTAATATACACCCAGCCATTCTGGAGAGAACATCCTTTCACAAGTAGCTTTCTGATATTTATATGTAAAACATCTCTTGCTTTATCAGTAGATGGAAGAAAAGAGGTATTACAATTAAAAGGGACATACTCATGTCTGTGAGGCCACATATATGTCAAATGTTATAATTTGTGTTTTTAGATAGAGAATTATCAATCTTAACCGAAATATCCAGTTTAAGGTCAATCAGTTCAGTAAAACGAAAAAACAATCATTCAAAGTCGTGGTCATGATCGAAAACCGGACAATGGACTTTGGCTCGCTGCAGCCATTAAGTCAAACGTAATTATGGAAAGTTTAATAAAGTAGATAGGTGGGGTGAGGTAAGGTGAGATGGGTTTAACGCCGCTTTCAAAATTATTTCACTTATATCGCGGCTGCTAGTATTATGGCAGGGAGAAAGCCGGCAACGCCATGTGGCTATACATTGCGTTGAAACCTGCGAGCATCGGCTGGAACAAGCGAACCATGGGTGGTACTACGCTGAAATTCAGTGTAGCATTGCACCCAAACCTTACTGCGTGTGGAACAGTTCTCTCCTGCAGGCAAAGTTGCCGTGCCCCTGGCGGGATTCGAACCCCGGACCTCTTGATTGATTGATTGAAAACATATTTTATTCATTTAAGAAATGAATTGGGCACAAGTTGTGAAACTTATAGAAGCCCTCTCCAGGTAATCAACAACTATTTTACAAGGCTAGAATACATAACAAGAAAGTAAGAAATCTACAAGTGACGAAGTGGGCAAACATGTAATATACATTATTAAGGCAACACACAATTGGAAATGTTATTCTTATGACAAAATGCACTTTGAATATGGTAAATACGTACATTAGTATTAATGTATTATTTGAACCGTTGACTCTTTCCAATGAATTTATGAACATGGTGAAATATGTTTTCATTGACTGTTTGTGGAAGATTTGGGTTTCCATACAGGATTGTATTAATATCAAATTCTGCCTTTAAATTATAAAATCTTTGCTTTAATTCTAAACGAAGATCAGCATGTCTTGGACATCTCAAGAAGAAATGATAAACATCTTCAACTAAAGCACCACAAATGCAAGATTTACTTTCAGATAAATTGACACGATACAGATCACCGTTTAGGGAACTACAAGAATTTGATCCGAAGCCGAACGCGCTAACCACTGCGCTATCCCGCCCCCAAGTAGATAGGAAGACAGATTTGCTTCCACAGCGTTAAATAGGTCTTATAACGAGTACATACGTGAAATAGAGACATAATTGTCGGCTACTACACATGTATGAGACCGTTCCTTGGTTTTCATTGAAACACTCAAACGCTGTTTCTAAGCGATACACGCCCCTGTGCGTCTGCTAAGTTTTCAAATTACGTTTGAACAATTGAAGACAAACCCTTTAACAACCCAAGAGGAACTGCTATTTAGTGTTAGCTCGTTGAGAACACCCCTTCCTCGTGTAACTAATAGCTCAATGCATTAGCAGCCAAACATTGTAACCATGGTACGTCACGCCCCATTGAACATCATAAAAACAAGCCCCATTGAATATAAACAAAAACATCTAACATTAACGTGTCTTCATCACATACAAGTATATGTATAAAATCGTTTCAACAGTTATATGTTACTGAAATTTGCTTTACTTGAAATAGTATTATGTTTTAAGTAGTCACGGAAATAACCGATGATACCCGAATGACGTCATTCTCGTATAAAAGCTCTGGATATCGTTACGTTCAGACCTGTAGCCCCAAAACTGCTGGACAAAATGGTTGTTCTTTTTGAGACAGATACCAAGGTATGTTGTTTATGTTTTATTTTTAAGAGGGGAAGGTCATGAACATACTCGTGGCGCATTTGAAACACGGTTGGAATATAGGCCTAACTCATTCCTCTCGATTTCATTTAATTTTATTTGTTATACATCTAAATTTTAAAATTCTATATCACATCTAAAGAGAAAAATCCAAGTAGTTATAGCAGGGACATTATATACATCTATATAAGGTCCCTGGTTATAGTTAGGGGTGTATTAGTCCTGCACAAGAGTCTGAAAACTGTGATTTAAGTTAAAACAATCAAATCTTTAATATCTTACAAACTATACAACGACATGCATACGATAAAGGTTTTTGGCATTTTTGTAATTTAGGGGAAATTGGCGAGTAAAAGTTTCTTTTATAAAATAGTAAGGCAGAATAATGTGTCTCTACCATAGTATTGCACCATGACTGTATATACAATAACATACCATTACACAGAAAGTGTCATTATTCAACTAGTCCAGACAAACTGGATAAACATGTGGATTGAAAACTTAATGAAATAAAATTGCATTGACGAAGATAGAGGCATTAATAAAATTCATAGACTAAATGTTAGTCTTATCATCAGCTACACATGGTTTGGACAGCTGAAGGGGTCGATTAGGATTATAATTCTAGAATATCTAAGGCTACATTCTACATTATTTAATACGCAATCATATTGCTCAGTGAACGAACCGGGTTTGGTACGAACTGACCCGGAACCCTTTACAAACTTTATTACATCAAGCATCAACTGACCCGGAACCCATTACAAACTTTATTACATCAAGCATCAACTATATCTATCATATTAAAACTGGGGCGAACCGACCCGGTCGAACCGACCCTGGGACGAACCGGTTTTGGTGGGAACCAACAATGGGACATGCTGACATTTAGTAAACGAATAGCGACCAAACAAACTCTACGTCATACACATACATGTAGATATAGATTAAGGGCCATGTGTCCTCTTAGATATATAAAGTGGATATATACCTTATTCAGATTCCGGTTGATGTTATAGTAGAAATAGACTTTTTTCTTCTTCTTTTTTTTCCAGTTCAATTTCAAAATCACTGAGGACATTTTTTTATTCCCTTAATTTAACTTCAATTACATAATAAACAGAGTTGTAATATATATTCTGCACATCTACATATACATATTTCACCTTCAATAATCAAGCTAGCTATAGATCAAAGTTTGGGAACAAAGGAAACCTTTTTTTTTCGAAAAAGTGTCAAAATCATGATATCTAATAGATATGAAATAGAATATGAATAGAAATAGACTTACTTCTCGTTTACATTTGCCTGTAACTGTTGTTAAAACAAATGAGACAGCCCCATTGCTGAACGATATTAGATTAGGTTACGGATCCTAGTGAAACTTGTCCATAGACAAAATTAGGAGAAATAGAATGACATTTGGAATTCAAGTGACTATACAAGTTTGTTAATTAACAAATAATCTCTCACAAAATGTAAAGAGAAATGTAACCAATTGCAAAACAGTAATCAAAACATAGGGTTCTAAAACGAATGGTTATGGTTCGGTAAAGCAACGCGGATCCATTATCCACCGTCGAAATTTCAAAAGGTGTTCACACTAAAATGGCCGCTAGTAGTTTTCGTTTTATTTGTGATGCCGTTTTCTACGACTACTGAAAATCTGGTCGTGGCTGTTTTACTCTCGTAAGTAAAGCTATACTACATGCACTTTATTCATAAATGGTGAATTTGAATATGTAAAACATGAAAAAAAGTGCTATAGTGCCTTTAAAAGAGGTTTTTTTAACACACTTGAAGAGCTTAATTTCACTGCCATCAGTGGCCGATAAAGGTGTTTTTAATCTCGGTTTCTACATTGCGTTGTAAACTTGCAAATTTATTGCCGAAATAGTAATTTGGAGGTATAAGCAACGTTGCATAAAATCATAAATGCTCTGATCTGTGACTGCGACATATGTACATTTTTATTTGATATTTAAATGATATGGTAGTTTCCTTTTTGTTAATTAAAATTTAAAGTTTAGCAAGTAATTAGTTTCTAATGATATGAACTTTTAAGTTTAATTTAAGTAGGCTTCACAGTTATTCTACATTCTTTAAACATAATCTGTTGCAGTCCTGTACTTGCCTTGACAACAATTCATGCTTGGAAGTTATGCTACATCCGCAATCTTTGTCATGCGTTTTAACTGAATAAGCAGGTATAATACTATGGGCGATGATTCAGATCATCCGTTTAGACATATGAGCATATCGTGTTACTGCGCCGTGTTTGGTATTGACAATGGCTCATTTGTGTCGTAACGGTAATAATAATAATAACTAGGATTGACGCGTCAATACTTAGGTCTTCAAGAATTCTGCTTGACCTTGAACTCCATGTTGGACTCTCGGTTATTCACCAGTTTCTCTGCTTTAAAATGAGCTATCAAACATGTCTCTATCTTCAATAGTTATTTTACAAAAATTCTCCAAAGACAATGACACTGTAAAATGTAACAATCGCTTATTAATGGACCCCTACATGATCTTTCTCACGATTAAGACACAATTGTTAATATTTTCATACAAAGGTGTAACATAGAAAAACATGTGCTTTAATTTCCACTTAAGTAGATGTAATCATCATTAAGATTGCATACATAGGTAATGCGTTATATTCTTCTGAATATTCAAGAAAATACTAAAAAATGCTTAAATTTGGACCCCTAGACAATGTTGGCGGTGTTCGGAGCTTAACTATCAACTTTTTGATTAAAGGGTTCTACAGAAATGTTGTTGTTCTTGAAATTGTGCATCCGATGGTGTAAATACAATTTCAATAGCGTAATTTATTGAGCAGTTATGATTCTTTGAACTTCGCTGAAATTGGCGATTTTAAAAAAATTGACAATCTTCTATGACTTGTCACACATAAAGTATGAGAGATACATCTTTTAACATTATTGTCCTAAATAAATAACATCTCTACTTCAAATTGAGCCATTAAACATAATGGTACCTTCCGTGGTTTAAGAGAAAGCATTCTCCAAAGAAAATACCATTTGAAAAGTCTGAAAATCTGGAACTTTCGATATTTTGTGTAAATGTCAAAATTGTGTCTTAACTATCAACTTTTATATGATAATAATACGTAATGGAATTGTTACGACGATTACAAGGAAGAGATTTCACTTAGTAACTTTTACCAACATTCATTTTTGACAGAGTTATGCCCCTTTGAACATATATCGGTAAAAAGACTTTTTTTAAAATGTCTATATTCATGGGCCTATTTCTCAAATTCAGGGACAAAATTGAAAAATCGGCGTTCATAGGTTTTTTTCAAATTCATGTAGCTTTTAAATGAGCTATCACACATAGCTGTATGTTTTACCGTTATTTAGAAGAAGATTTTCAAAGACACGTACCCTCAAAACTGCGAAAGTGCACAAAATTTTCAGTTTTTTTCAAATAGCAAAAAATCTATTATTACGGCCGAAAACCAGTATAGTCCTAATCGATTGAGCCGTTACACGGGAATCCTGCGGACAAAATTCGGTTCAAATAATGAATAAAAAAAAACAACACGATAATAACAATAGGTCTTCCAGACGTAGTCTTGAAGACCTAATAATGATAATGGGCATTTATAAAGCGCAATATCCATACACAAGGTGCATGCTCAAAGCGCATTGAAAATAAGAAAGTTTAAGGTGATGAGATGAAATACTATGGAATAAAGCCTAAAAGTAATACTGGTAGCATTGATTAACGATATTTATCATTAGAGTCTATGAGTAAAATATTATGAAAATAGAATCTATGAATAATAGCGAGAAAATAGATGAGTTTTGAGCTTGGATTTAAAAACAGTCAGTGAGGATGAATATAATGTGGCCATTCGTATAGCCACTTTAAGAATGCGATTACAAATTGATAGACGGAAACCAGTCATTGTGTAATTCTTCAGGAAACTATCTGCGGAGGTTTACCCAACTCTCAAAACGCAAGGAATAACTTTTGCAAGAGGCGTGTTCAAACCCGCGAATACTCGCGAGTACCGGCTTCTAATCGACAACGAGTTCGCGCGTGAACACTTTGGAGCAGTCTCACCAAGCGAGTATTGACACGTGTCACAAATGTTTATTACCTCATATTTCGTTCTTTTATTACCCCCTCAATTGAAATTTGGTCAATTGCTATGTGTAAAGGGTTTAGTCCCACTGTCGCCCATCCCATAGTGGGCCGGGTATCAAATAATAAGTGACGGATTGATTATATTTCAACATTACAGAAAGTACAAAGTGGAGAGTCTATTATTTTATATCTATATAAGTCTTTATTAGTCGTGAGTATTCTATGAAGTACTCTATATTGAAACCATCTATGTCTGATACTATAGGCTGCTTGGAAAAGTATGGAATTGTAAATTTTCCATACTTGTGGTGTGATTTCTATATTTAATTCTTTTTCCCATTTTATTTGGTAATGCAGTTTTTGGGTTGAATTATCATCGACAAGTTGAGTGTAAAAAATGCTACATCCTTTTTTTGTTTTATAAAGAATTTCTACGTGGGGCGGAATGAATGGCTTAGGATAATGATAGAACTTCGTTTGAAATACGATTTTAGTGAGGATATCAACCCTGCATATTCGAGAAAGTTTGTTTCAACTTCATATAACTTCCTACCACATAATAACCCCTCTACTCATCATTAACACCTTCTCTGATCTATTGCTCACCTGGTTAATCACCCTTAACACCTTCATTAGTATGTTTTCACAACTAACAACCTCTCCCATAGTGGGCCGGGCTATCACACCACATTAACGAGCTATCCCACAGTGGCCCATCGGTCTGCTCATTACGTAATCTACTCGTGGGCCACTATGGGATAACACCGTGTAAAGCACCTATTTTTTTCCAAAATGGTGATGATATTCTGAAATTATCTTGAGAAGTAGGGGAGACCGGGGCAGGTTCGTCCCCTTTTCACCAAAATAAATGTAATGGGTTGGCTAAATGACATATCCTTGCGCTTGTTTGTACACGTATTGAGAGACATCTTAATTGTCTTGTAGTAATTGTTCACAATGGCTAATATTATAACTTTTTCCCATAACTATGCTTTCTTGACACTGGGGTTAAAAGCCGAACTTACCCCGCCTCGGGGCAGGTTCGGCTACCCCCAGGGGCAGGTTTGGCCAAAACGGGGCATGTTCGGCCCTAATCAGTTAAAATAGAGGCAACAGCTGACTATTTAATATAGATTGTTCTCATATATTTCCGATAAAAGACGACATATCATTGCTTTGTATAGATATAGTTTATTATCATGTAGATTCAGTATTAATTTTATGAAATAAGAATTGATGTGCAGGGACGAACGTACCCCAAGAAAGAAACAGATCTGATTATACAATCGACTGAAATGTGAACTAATTACCGCTCCCTTCTCGTTATTAATAAATAATGTTTAAAAAACAGTACCATGAACAAATATGCATATTTGTAAGTCGCACAAAGGAGAACTGAGTCAAAATTCCCAATGAACATCAATCACAGTTATGATATATGTATCCAAACGTGCCCCGTCAGTAGGGGCCGAACGTGCCCCAGATCCACATGTCCCCTTTATGTTACCTCTGCGATAATACACAGCCACCATACCCACATTACATAATAATTACATATACCCCTTGCCATGTTGGTTCACCTCCATTGAGGAACACAAACATAAGTACAGGCAATATTTGTCAAAAACAAACTGAATTGAAGGGGGAAATATTAATCTACTGAATGAAAAACGGTTTTTCTTTCACAGATCGCAAATAACATGTGGAACCGCCACCATTTGGTTATGTGTACATGAGTTAGGTCACGTGGTTGCTTGGGAATCACCAACTGAAGTTAAAGTGACCACCTCACAACAATTACAGAGAAAAGACGAACGTGCCCCGGGGCCGAACCTGCCCCGGTCTCCCATACTCGCGACCTCAGTTTTCCGTTCAGGACCCGTTCGCGGGTACGTGCATACACGCCAAGCGAACACGCCCCAATCTGCATTACTGGCTGATTTAAGCCTCGCATTGTTGTGCCTAGGTAGTGAATCGCTGCACCAGAAATGCATAGTGGGCCTGGATTTCTAAGCACAGATTTCTTAAGGAAATACTGCAAGGCCTAAATCAGCCAGTAATGGAGACTGGAGTTATGCCTTGCATTGGGAAGTCGAGGTTTACCTGACACGTAAACCCTAAGTTGCTTGAAAAATAGACACTTGGTGATTGATACAGGCATATCGTCCGACATAAATTTTGTAGAATGTTTTAACCTTATCTGTACCCAGATTTATCACTTCTTGAAAATTTATATTTGGATTTAAACTGCGGGCGGCACGTGCTTTTGAGTAGGTGATAGAGCATGGCGTGAGTTATGACACGGGGGAAGTTCATAAACCTCAGTGTTTGCACGAGCTATGAATAATTGAATGATGCGTCTAATTCTACTTAAGCTAAGGACTTTTTTGCTTCTTTCTGAGCAAACTCCCAAAAATAACCTTTTAAAAAAATCAAAACAGCATAACACCCCAGATTGTCTAAAACGACTTTGCAAAAGCACACAATAATGGAATAATTGTGATTGCCTTTTTCTCTAATATCTAATCCAGTTTTCACATCTGTTTAAACTTAATTATTTTACCTGGCGCAACAGGAACAATTTTCATTATTATTCATTCCATTATTTTTAACAAAATTATGGCACCTGAATCTGAATCTAATATACAATTCTGATATGGATACCGGGCAAAAGAAACGCCTTCTCGTTTTTAAAATAGCAAAACCTAAAAACATCGACCGTAACGTTTGTCTTTTAACCTAAAAAAATGATAAAAGTTGAAAAATAAACTGATACAAAAGACCTTCTTGGGCTTTTATCATTAAAACATCTTTGCTGTACGCCGTTTTAAAATAAGCCAAAATGTCAAATTCATCCTCCTGTCTCGTCCAGGGCTTTTGTTAAAACGGCAATTATTTAAAAAACCCATTTTCAGAAACAATTGCAGAAAATGTTACAATTTAGTTGGCTCATAGAGATATGACGTAATTGTGTGTCAGTGATATTTATAACTCTGGGATTGAAATATTTTTCATTTTGGTGGTAGGCGTTTCTTTTGCCTGGGAGTGTATATAGCGGGCGGCGGGGTTATGTTTGCAATTCCAATTCCAAGATTTCTTCCAACAAACCACCATTGGCGGTACAGGAACAAAAAGTGCGGTGATCGCTTAGGAGTGGTTGGTAGTTAAATCCTTACTCTTTGTTGTTGGTGTTATTGATAATTGCCATGGCAGTCTCTACTAGTAAATGGTGATTCGATAATCTAAATGACATAATGGAACGAAAGAAGTAGCAATCTCGTAGAAATGCAAGAGGAAATTGACAAAGGATGACAAATCTTTGAATAATATATGATAATAACCCTATATAATAATAATAATAGCCATGCCATGTTAAAACACTGCCTTTTTCGTTTAAAGGATGATTTCGATACCGCGCTGAAATCACATGGAGACAAAATGGTCATCGTGGACTTCTTCGCGGACTGGTGTCCCCCCTGCAAGAGTATAGCTCCATTTCTTGAGGTGAGATAAAACATGTATGATGTATACAGAGATTATTACTCGAGGAAGTGTGTCATATGACCTTTACGAAACGAGTGTGAATTTTTGTATTGCCAGAGCGAGAGTGAGGGTTATACGTAAATTTGCACGAGTTTCGTGAAAGTCATATGACACACTTTCGAGTGTAATAATTTCTTTATTAGTAAATACCCATTCTATTTCGTTGGATATATATATACCGTGCAACACAAAAAAATTTGTCACGTTTTATTAGAATTATATATACAAATACATTCCTCGGATACAACCCGGGCATCGAATAGACCTTGGGGGTTAACGGCGTGCTGGACGAAAAAGAACTCCGGGGTTGTTTTCGAGGAAATACGGTAATAAGACATAACACCCGTACTCTTAATTTGACGTTAACATTCAAAATCAGAAGAATATTGGTCGAACTAAATTTTAAAATATCCACTATCGCGCGAGCTCATTTGTTTATACAAGTTTAACTTCAGTTGAAACCGTTTATAGTCCATTGAAAACAATGAATACAAAATAAATATAATGAATTCAGCTTTGCAATCTAAGAAAAGTTTAAACCTTAATGGGCATATATAATGGCATGACTAGTTGTTCATAAGTTTTATTTTCAATCTTGGTAAATTCATTTTAATATCATTATTGTTCTTTCTATTCCTAGCAATTGGAGTCGGACAACAAGGAAAAGGTGGCGGTCATCAAGGTGAATGTTGATACATGCCCGGTAAGAACTCTATTATCAACTTTTAACTTATATGATTAGGACTGAAATAAATAAAGTTTACAGTGAGCACCGTATTTCCACTAATTGCCGCCCGGCGTTTACGTTTTCAGACCTCCTTCAACCCCGGCTTCTATTGTAGACCCTGCGTCTATTCGAGACCGGCGTCTATTCATTTTCTTGCATATAAATCACCCAACGAAAAACCTATAGAAATGCAACTGTGACAGACTTTCTTTAATATGAATCTGTTTAGGTGAATATTTATTCATCATTGAACGGGAACAATGTTTTCTTTAGAGGCATGCGTTAACATATAAACATTGCATTTTTTAATAACTTTGCTCATCTCATCACCCGGCGACTAATCGAGGCCCGGCGTCTATTCGAGGCCCGTTGTCTATATATTTCTTTCAAACGGCCATACCGCCTGCGTCTACACTGTAAAAATGGTGTTTAGGATGTAAACATAATACTAAGCGCGTATCTTCTCCTGTTTTTTTACACGTTTAGACCCCTAAACACGTTTAGCTACATGAATGTGTTTAGGAAAGAGTTTAGCAACTAATCACGTTTAGCTACACAAACACGTTTAATAATGTGCTTAGCAACTAAACACATTCCTTAACACATTTAGGTAGCTAAACGTGTTTAGGGGTCTAAACGTGTAAAAAAAACAGGACAAGATACGCGCTTAGTATTATGTTTAGCTTTCAACCAAAACAAAACCATACAATCCAACACGCCTGAAAATGAAAGCATTGCAAATGTACAACATATTTAAATCAATGAAGACCAATTGTATATCTTGTAAATTAAAATGCTAGAACAAATCACCAGTGGCTGTTGAAAACAGTTACAAGTTTCAATGTTACACAGTCATCGCCAAAACATTCTACTACTAATGTAGTACTACTACTAAAAAGTATATCAAACAAGACATAAATTTGGTCTGCATTAACCTCTTTTAAGAACAAATGACTCAAAATAGAAATTCCTTGAAAAGGTTTATTAAAAATTATGTACAAAATAACCAGATACACCAAGAACACTCCTCCAAATTACCAAATATTGTATTTATAAGATAATCATTATTCTCATAATATAAATGGATATAAGGTATCTAAAGATAAAATATATGCCTGGACAATTTTCACTTGGCAGTTAAATTTTCAGACACAAATATTTTAAAATTGGTTTTAGAATCAAGGCAATATAGCGACATTGTTTAACAAATGATTTTCTGTACATGAATTAATAACTAAATAAATCCTTTAAAATAGGTTTGGTGCTTTCTGGATTTTTTCCAACATAACATTTTCACAACAAGTTTTTTGTAGTTTACTCCCTTTAAAACATCTGTATTAAATCCAAGGATTTGGAAGGTATTTGAGATTCAGGAAGGTCGTTTGTAAACTGCATTTTATTTCCTTTGGCATCCTTCACCTGTAACATGAATGAAGAAACTTTTAGTTTACCGTCGTAATGCAACATGAAAAAAAATTAACACATTTTATGAACATATCGTGTCTTCTGTACTAGTTTTATAAAGGAAGTAAAGTGAAACATGTCATAGAGTAACTCATTTGGGTATATACAAATGGTTGTACAAAATTAACTGACATCAAATCCAGTGATGAAATCAGTTAAAAAAAACTTTAATGTATTTTAGTGGGACTTCAACGTTTTGTAATAACTGATTCTGTCAGTTCTTGTTTCCAACAAAAAGGGCAAAAATTAGTATAAAAAAGTCAGAATAAAATGGCAGATACAAGCAAATCTTTTACCAAAGCATATTTATACAATAGTTGGTCTTTATAATGAAAAGTAATAGTCTATATTTTACTTAAATACAGTTCATTTGTGAAGGTCCTTACATAAAGGAATTTAGTTTAATATTTACTCACCACAACTGAGTGAATGCTTACAGTTTCTCCTATTTCTGCATCACAGCATCTTTCTTGTCAAGGCAGAATGTCATCAGGAAAACATTTTCTCCAACTGCATAACATAGATACATCTAAATATACTGGTCTGGTCCTAAATGAGCTATATGAGCATCAGCCAAGTATTTAATGAATATATTGTCATATGCGTCTTTCAGAACTTATTTAGTAAATACAATTGTTAAACGTCTATACACATCTTAATTCAAGTAATTCAACACAAACAGTTACACTAATCAAACCTCACTACACTGGAATGTGATAGTAACATGTGGTTTATGGATATTCCTTTATTTTAGATCTATAAACATTATCACAACACTCATATATATCATTTATATAAATAACAAATATTACTTAAATATTGATGTTACTGTTGTTGCTAAGCATATAATCTACGTACGTAAAATGACTTGTTACAAACTGCTTTGACAAATGAAAACAACATAGAAAGCAATCGGACGACGTTGTGAAATCTCAAATGAACCTACCTTGCACAGTCTTGGTTGGAACCATAATTGTGTCGTTCAGGGAACATAGAGACATATATTCGCAGTAGCATCAACTTTTGGCTTCATGTGCACTTCGAATGACCAGAAACGTGTGCATCAACAACGTGTAAATAGACAAGAGGATGCTGGCGAAATATGGCGGCCACAGGGATACACATCTGTTCTTAATTAACTCTCCCGCCCAAACTGACCAATGTAATCCGACCCATTGGGGAAATTCTCAAACATGTTTAGGAAAGTGTTTAGCCACTGGTGCAATGTCTGTCTAAACACGTTTAGAAATGTGTTTAAAAGCTATTCATGTTTTAATAACAGATGTAATATCGTTCTTGTGTTTCGCTATTAAGCACTATCCTAAACATGTATAGCATTAAACATGTAACGGTGGGGTTTAATTGCTAAACGCGAATTTTACAGTGTATTCGAGGCCCGTTGTCTATACATTTCTTTCAAACGGCCATACCGCCTGCGTCTATTCGAGGCCCGTTGTCTATATATTTCTTTCAAACGGCCATACCCCCGGCGTCTATTCGAGGCCCGTTGTCTATATATTTCTTTCAAACGGCCATACCGCCTGCGTCTATTCGAGGCTCGTTGTCTATTATTTCTTTCAAACGGCCATACCGCCTGCGTCTATTCGAGGCCCGTTGTCTATATATGTCTTTCAAACGACCATACCCCGCATCTTTTCGAGGCCCGTTGTCTATATATTTCTTTCAAACGGCCATACCCCCGGCGTCTATTCGAGGCCCGTTGTCTATATATTTCTTTCAAACGGCCATGCCCCGGCATCTATTCGAGGCCCGTTGTCTATATATTTCTCTCAAACGGCCATACCGCCTGCGTCTATTCGAGGCCCGTTGTCTATATATTTCTTTCAAACGGCCATACCCCCGGCGTCAATTCGAGGCCCGTTGTCTATATATTTCTTTCAAACGGCAATGCCCCGGGGGTCTATTCGAGGCCCGTTGTCTATATATTTCTTTCAAACGGCCATACCCCCGGCGTCAATTCGAGCCCGTTGTCTATATATTTCTTTCAAACGGCCATACCCCCGGCGTCTATTCGAGGCCCGTTGTCTATATATTTCTTTCAAACGGCCATGCCCCGGCGTCAATTCGAGGCCCGTTGTTTATATATTTCTTTCAAACGGCCATGCCCCGGCATCTATTCGAGGCCCGTTGTCTATATATTTCTTTCAAACGGCCATGCCCCGGCATCTATTCGAGGCCCGTTGTCTATATATTTCTTTCAAACGGCCATGCCCCGACATCTATTCGACACCCGGCGTCTATTCGACACCGGGCGTCTATTAGAGGAAATACGGTATCCAGAAAACATATGCCATCCCTTCTTGCAATTGCACCATATTTATCTGATTGTCATCTCCCATTTGATCATTTAATTATATTGACATCTGTTATATTATACTTATCACTATTGTCAACTTAGGCCAAGATGTTGATTTTTTATTGATATTTTGTTAATGTCATGATGTTGTAACCCCGAATGTTAAATTTAAAAAGCCCAAGAACCAACAGTTCAATATCAATTGACGTACAACCGTTGTTTCAAGTGGGCTATTGTTTTGCTTCTAGCAGAATTCCCAACTGATGAAAATGGAATATTTTCTTTTTTTGATCCAACCAAAATCACTTCAAATCTCTGATTCATGTGTGCTGTTCATAGAAAAAATGTCCGAGTGACTGACATATATATGTGAGCCTTGCACAGTGCAAGGAACAGCCGGGATAGCCATCTTGGTCAGTTTGAAACGACGTCGTTGATTGCACAGCTAACTTTAATGGCAACCAATCAAATTGAATATTGTCACAGAGGCTACTTGGGACATATTGACTTGAGTAATCTCTGTGAGCTGAGAATGTGGTCAGGTTGCAGAAATAAGAACTGTACCTAATTAGTTTGAAAAATACTGCTTTGGTCATTTATTTATTTCATATTATTAAAGGCAATGTATCACTTGTTTTGCCTTTTTATATGCTATTTTTTTTAAATGTATTTATCATAAAAGTTGATGCAGTATTTATTTACTTAAGAGGATGCCGATCTGACTTTGCCTAATCTCAATGTTATGTTGCAGACACTTGCAGAAGAGTTGGGTATAGAAGCCATGCCAACATTTATCTTCTACAAAAATGGAAAGAAGGTAAATGATCGATCTCTTGAACTTTAATTCACCTATAGCTAATGATGCATTTATGTCGGTAGGTACAACTAAGGATTGGATCGAGTCCGACGTCGACCGCTCAAATTTCATTGCTTTTGAACACAAAATTCTTCCGTCAAATTTCATTTTTAGAACAACTTAAGCATGAAGATGAATATTTGATCATTATTTTTCATGTAACCTAACTTTGAGAAAAAAAATCTACCAATGCTGCAACGAAATGCAATCGTCGATGGCATGGCATTCTTTAATAGCGCGGCAAAATGCCATGACATCCTTTAATGCTGCAACAAAATGCCATGGCATTCTTTAATGCTGCAGTAAAATGCCATGGCATTTATCATTACTGCAGCAAGAATGTCGCAGCAATGCATACAGCGTTGCGGCAGAATGCCATAGCTAATCTCATTTTAATGTTATTTCAAAATATGAAATTGGAGAATTGATATATTTAAAAAAAAAAATGTTCATTGAAATATTTCCATCATAAGTTTTCAATGGAAATTTGGTTCTACTTCCAGGGTTCAGATTATGAATATGGTTATAATAGATTTATGACTTTGTTTAAAATATCTACTTTGTTTGGAATTTAGGTTTAATGAAATGTTGATCTTGGAAATATTAATTGAATCTGGTTAAGTTTAACTTTGGTGACATTTGAACTTTAAAAAATTAGGATTACTATGAAATGATGACTTTGGAAATATTGGTGAAGTTCAACTTAAATGATATATTGACATGAAAGAATATATTGAGTTGGTGTGCCAAACTTTGACAATTTCCAGTGCTTTATTTGTAATCATGAAACCAAGCGAGACTTGCTTATCTAACTTTCAGTTCCCGGAAACGCTAATCTAATTCTCACCTGTATTTCAGGTGGACACAGTTGTCGGAGCTGACAGAGGGAAACTGAGTAGCATAGCTCTTTCGTCCTGATTGCAAAAGGACGCGTCTATATGTCAATATTTGGAAAGGTAGAAAATATCAAAACGGAACCTAGAAAGACGCAATCAAGTGTTAATATATCTACGATGTTTTCTCTAGTGCTCTCGACGTGTCATCTCCAGAAACTGTCACCACTTGAAGGTCATATCCGAAACGAAACATAGGAACATTCCAAAACAAACGTGTACATAGGGTAATAAACGAGCTACTGTGTAGTACTATTTTGAATGATTTTGAATAAAGCGAGCGAAAGCGATTTAGATACCAACTTTCTCACAAGAAATAAAACATCATTATATAGGAAAATGACGTATTCTATTGATTACTCTCCAACATGAATCAAGAGAAATTGCTGACAGTGAGCTGAAACTTAGATTTCTGAGAGTCTGGACCAATTGTAATGGCGGTGGTGACGTCACACCTACACGCTTGTGACGTCATTACTCCAGCGAAAGTACACGGTTCTAATATTGCCGTAATAATCGATAACATTTAGAATGAATTAATTTGATATGGACATGGATTGATTTTATTCATACCTTTCCAACGCAAACGAGATAATGTAAACGTGTAAAGTTGAAATAAATATTATTATTTTTCTGTTCAATTTCGTGATTTTTCTTGTCGTTTTGCATCTAATCTTGTTGTTAATACATTAACGGAAGTCTAGATTTTCGAAGCTCTTTCAGCGCTGAGATAGTCGAAACAACATATACACTGAAGGGCAAAAGTCAGACACAAACTAAACTGAAGTACAAAAGAATGTTTACACCTTAGTTGGTTTTATCATATGTTTGATTTGCAATTATAAATATCTTATGTTTTCGAAGTCGTACTCTAAAACTGAAAAACGCGATTTGTCATCAGCCAAGGATTACTTCTACATGTTTCGTATTTTTTAAATTGATTTTTTTTAATTCATAAATTCTTCCAAAATTAATTTGGATAAAACACAAATGTTCAACGACATAAGATAATAATAATAAGATAATAAGATAATATATATGTGACAACCAATAAATGTGTCTCATTCTGCACACATTTACAACATTATAAACATGGTAGGGGTCATGTTTGTGTAAATTTCATATCTTACCCGTGTCTTCACTAAACAAAGATATTTAACTAAAATTTAACTACTGCAGATAAGTATTATTGTATCGTTGACATAGTCAAATGCATCTGATTTCTTTTAAATATTGAATTAATCGAAACCAACTGAGGTGAACAACAATATTTCACAATCAGTTCACAAAGTTATACAAAAACGGAGCCCTAAAGATGCCTAGATTTCTGAGCTGAGTAATTTAGATTTGCTAGGATTTTTTAAAACTTGACTGGTCGTCAATGGAATATTATGCTCCAGGGTGTGGATGACAAAATAAACCGCAAATTAATAAATAATAGTCACTGGTCTATTACTATTATTCATACGAATCGCATTGAATTAGGATTTGAACGGAGTTGAAATTAAAAGAAAAAACAATTGTATTTGTACGTATTGAAAAATTGTATATACTAGTATATATGTATATATGTTTGAAAGCACTTTGTAAACTCGAGGGCAAAACAAAGTATACACTGCCGGGAAAAAGAAACGCCTAGTCTTTTTCAACATAAAAGCTAAAATTCTATTGGCGAATAAATTTAATTTTGAATATATGGAGCAGTTGTCTTACACATTGGTATACACAATTACATTCATCACGGTATGATACTTTATTTTATGTGTACTCAATCACACAGTAGCCAAAACCCCGAAAACAGTGTTTAAAAAGGCCTTGGCCTTGTTTAAAATGGCCTTGGAAATCGTTATTACAGAATTAGGTTGACAAATAAAGGAGCTGTGCCGGGCCTAGTCCAACTTCCCAATGCAAGGCATAACTCTTGCCAGTCTCCATTACTGGCTGATTTAGGCCTTGCAGTATTTCCTAAGGAAATCTGTGCTTAGAAAGCCAGGCCCACTATGCATTTCTGGTGCAGCGATTCACTATCTAGGCACAACAAAGCGAGGGAAATGCTGCAAGGCTTAAATCAGCCAGTAATGCAGACTGGCAAGAGTTATGCCTTGCGTTTGGAAGTTGGGCCTAGTCAAGGTTCGGTGATAACAGAATGGTTCTATATTTCCCTCTGTTTTAACAAATGAGTTAGTTATGCAGATGCATGTACCGCATTTATCATAAAATGACACACTTTACGAAATAAATATCACATTTTAGTACATCCTTGTTTTACAATAAATATGACATCAATAACGTAAAAATAGAGTAATGGGCTCTGTAGCTCATTGGGATCTGAATTGTTTGCAAAACCGAAATAAATTGTTCTCAGCTTGTTTTAGAGATTTCCATACTTGAACATAAGTATAAATTTAGAATCCTCATTGTCTTAAGAGTCTTTACATGCCATTTAACCTCTCTAGACCTTTTAGTACTGGAGAAGAAGATGAAAATGTGTTTTAGATCATGACCCCTGTGACCCTATGTGGGGTCATGGGGTCACGAATTCTACAATGTAGAATCCCCATTGGCCAAGGAGTCTGCACATAAAATGTCAGCTCTCTAGAGTTATTGGTTCTGGAGAAGAAGTCGAAGTACGGATGGACGGACGACGGATGGACGCAGGAAGCCATGTCATGCCATAAGCCTGATGAGATAAAAAATCAAAAAGTAAAATAACATAAGCACTTTACTCATCCATACAAAATACAAGATAAGTCAATCCACGAGTGATAAACACGACTGAAACAGAGATACATTTACATCGTGTCTCCAGAAACTAACTAAACTAAATTTGAAATTTCAAAACATTACCTGTTTTCTCATCTCTGATACACATATTTTAAAAATCGTCGTTTTCTTCTGCGGTTTAGTGTTCATGATGCTTTACATTAACATGTCGAAAACTTCAAAGTTCCGCTGGGATCTTGAGAATATTGTCAAGGTCACCAAAATCTAATCAGCCCTTTGTCTTCCCTATATGTGTAAGATATGAAGAGAATCCAGTGAATAGTTCTTGAAATATCCCGCTGACATGGGTAACATGACAAAGTCTCGTTGTGACCTTGAAATGAAGGTCAAGGTCATAAACCTCTTTAGGAACATTACTCTCCCTATGATGAACCCAAAATATGAAAAGAATCCAGTGAATAGTATTTGAGTTATTCCATTTCGTACGGACGTACGAACTGACGCAACCAAATACTATATCCCCCGCTATATAAACGCGCTGCGGGGATAACAATATAGTAAAAGTGCCTGTCCCAAAGTCAGGATTTACATTTTACATCATGATTGAAATGATAAAAAAAAAATTAAAATTCACAGTTTCTAATATTTTCATAGAAGCTTATAGGTACACCAACTGGAACAAAATCACCAAAATAAAAATAAATTCTTTTTTTTTTTACTTTTCATTAGTATTTTCGTCTGTCTCAAGGCTTAATGTCAGTTCTGTTACCGCGACAAATCATATGCAAATTGATTGCTCCCTTGATGCCTGATGCCAACAATGATGCAACTTCCTGCCTGAATTTTCTTTTGGTATCACTTTTGACATAATGAATTAACAGTTTTGACAATATCTGATATTGAAACACATAATTGTCCTAAATGAAATTTTATCTAGTGCTGTGGTTCTAAGCAAGTAAGAGTTTGTTGATTTCTTATCATCTGCGAACAAAACTCATAAATTTCAAACATTATCATTGTTTATAGATATATTGTAACATATCTGATACAGCTGGCAACAGTTTGACAACTCACAAAGTATTATTCAACCTAAGGCTTAGTTCTTTTTAATGAACTAGTGTTCTTCTACTAATATTGACGTAATTGTTCTAACGGATTTCTATGTACATTATTTGGTAACAGTTTTGACATAAAATGCTTTCCCTATAGGTAATTATAATAATCAATACAAAGTGTGTATTCATGAAGTACAGTGCACACTATTCCATCCTAAGAGTTTTTCCTAATTCTGATACCATATCAAATGTTTTTCCTTTTTACACGAATGTAACAGGAGCCCGTTTCATGAAAGTATCTTAGGCCTATAAGATATCGTAAGTTAGATCTTACGACTATCGTAAGATTTTAAGAGCGTTTCACAAAAGTCTTGTAGTGTTACGATATCTTTAGTTACAATAAAATCTTAAGATAAATATTTGTTGACTTATTTCTTCCAAAACTATCGTAAGTCGCGTTAATCTCGGCAAGATGGAGTCAATCATAGCACTCAAAAATCACATTGAAAAGAAAAGTTTAAGAACACAAAGGGTATTTAGAGATAGGTTATGTGTTTTGGACACAGTGTGCGATCAGGAACTTTTTTCTAATTATCCAATGGACAGACACAGTTTGTTTGACATTGTTCAAAGGACAACCAACCTTTTAGAGCGTCCGACAAGGCGTTCTTTTTCACTGTCTCCGGAAATTCAAATGTTGTCAACTATACGTTTCCTTAGTAAAGGCGGGTTTTATTCCGAGATAGGGAAAATACACAACATCAGCAAGGCAAGCGTTTGCAGAACAGTTCACTCTACCGTGTCGGCCATATGTGATTCACTGGATAATATTAACTTTCCGACAATGGCACACGATCAGCGTTCAGTAAAGGAACTGTTTTACAACGTTGCTGGTTTCCCCCGCGTCATTGGATCGATTGACGGGACACTCATCCCCATCAGGCACCCTCCGGACCCTCCGAACCTGCCTACATGGTGTAGGAAGGGGTGCCATGCCATAAACGTTCAGGAGATAAGATATCGTAGCAGGAAGAGACTTTCATGAAACCGGGGCCTGACGGACCGATGTTTATTATATCTCCATACTAAATGGAAAAGATTAAATGAATATGAAAAAATTAGGAAGTATTCAATGTCCCACATAGTTACAAACAGATAGCTACAGTGATATTCCGTGGACCAATTACAGCATTTTCCATTAATGTCATTTCTGTTACTGACAACCTGGTAACACACCCACATAAACACAGAATGCATATAGAAAGAGTATTTCGTGATGTGATATTCGAGTATAAATAGTTAAAGATGGATAAGGAGATCACACAATTTTCATTCAGCAGTTGATTCAAATATAACAAATTAATACCTTTGATTTGTTTATCATATTTGCTGAGTTTAGGTGTACTATTAAACTATTTTATTGCATATTTTATTAAGTTTTCCCTATTTTGAAGCTACTACCAATATATATATATATATATATATATATATATATATGCATGTTTCACTGTACAAATCTGACTAGAAAATAAAATAATATGTTTTTATCTTCATAAAACGTCTTAGAAAAAACTGACATGATTGCAACCAATTATGACTGTAATCGTTAATTGGAAATTGTTTAAGCAAGATTAAATGGCATATTTCACATTTGTAAACTTGAATATGTATTTTGTTATAGTTTTAAAGAAAAGTTTAGAAGCAAGGACAAATAATACTTGGAATTTCTCTCCTTGAAATTTACACTTTTTTAAAAATTGACTCAAATCCGAATAAAAATTACACAGAGTTAGAAAATGAATCTCGATTTTCAATATTACTGCTATTGCAGAATTTACATTCAGAGGGCACCAACCTGCCAAGCTTCACATGTGTATTTCTTGGAGAAGAGTGCCACAGCGTATAAGTTGTTTGGAGAACATTCAAGAGAAACAAAGTCTTCAGTTTTTAACGAATGTTTTAAACAAGCGATAATTCGGCAGCTTATAACCATTACACTGACCATCATAATTGAGATACCAATCCTCCCTATCCTTATATAGCAAACAATTTTAGCAGAAGTATTCTCATTATTGGAAATAATAACTGCTAAGACTGCATCATAGGAATGTACTGTATTATACCAAAACATTTTGAAATGGAAAGACAATCTACAAGCGACACTTGGATTTAGTGAGTTTGGTCGGTCCAACCGTATCGTGTCACGTGCAGCTATAGGTTTGGGGTCTTATATACTTAAAACTGACATGCTCCTAATATCGAACTACACAGTGATTGGAGGGATTAGGTACCAGACGTATATCAAACTGTATGACACTATGGTCTGGTCAATAGTTGAGTATGGAGATGCAATCGGGGGTCCGTACAACGTGCCAGCTGTGAACGCCTTACATAACCGAGCCATGCGCTTTTATATGGGACTTGGTAAATATGCGCCTAATATTAATGCAGCCCTGGTTGGGGATATGTGATGGAATCCACCGTGTGTGAGACAATGGAAAAGTGTCATAAAGTTCTATAAGCTTTATAAGTTCTTTAAGTTCCATGGACCTTGAACGATTTCTATCTACACTATTTACTTGGAATAATACTAATGCAGAACGCAATAAACGTAACTGGAATAAGCGTGTTCATGACAAATTGAGGAGCTTAAAATTAAACCTGCGACATTTCACCCAATTAACAACTTCCATATCTGTTTTATCACGTCCACAGTATGTTCACATCTGCAGGAGAGTTTTAGATCCACCTGGCTTACCGATGTACAGAGGAGTGAGAGGACACACAGTTAATACAGCGTAGGAGGAAATAAGCTGCGACTTTTACAAGAATTACAAGAGCGACATATATGTGTTGAACCCTACATCGTGAATTCCATGCCAAGAAGCAACCGAAGTGGCTTATCAAAGTTCAGAAGCGGAGTAGCCCCAATTCACATCGAGACTTGTCGATACTGTAGTAGCCCTGTTGAGGAAATAACATGTTTTTACTGCAATAATGAAGTTGAAGACGAAGTCCATGTTTTATTATACTGTCCCATTTATAATGATATACGTCTTAATCTTTTAAGTAAATGTTTAGATTATAGTGGTACTTTTAATGGTTTTACAGATCTACAGAAAGTTAGTTTCATCTTAGCCAATCCGGATATTGCTTTTTATTCTGCCAAAACCTGCAAGCTTTTATTGCAGAAGCAGAGACAAGTTTTATACTGCAACCAGTAACTGCACTGTTTTATAGCATATACATGTATATTTATATATATATTTACCTTTTCTTTTCATATGTATACTGTATTGTATTATTTGTAACGTAAGTTGTGCTATTTTATTGTAATGAGGTTTTACATTATTTAAATGTGACGAATAGTCTTTCACTTTTTAAAGGGACAGTAGCACGTTTTTTCGCTCAAATATGTTGATGAAATGTATTTGAAAAATAATTTCACCAATAGTAAAACATCCTTCTCTCTTCGGAAAATAAAGTTTAAAATGAGTGTACATGTTTCGGTAAAGCCATGGGAATAATTTTTGTAATAAAAAATAATAAATTGTGTTCACAATAAAATGGCCACCATGCAATTTTTGCTTTATACGCAACATAGTTTTTACCACTACAGATAATTGGATTGTGTAATAAAATGTTTTACCCTCTCAAGTTAATTTAAATGACATAAACTATCATTATAAATGGAAAATTTGAAAAAATAAATTTTGAAAAAAACGTGCTACTGCCCCTTTAATCTAATATGGTGTACATATTTTATCAAATAGTCTCTCGTAACCCTGAATGGTTGGCTCACCTTTCTTAATGGCATCTGTATATGTATTTATCTTATTTGTGTATTGTGAGGTGAGACTTTAATAAATTATCTGTCTGTCTTTCTGTCTGTCTGCTTTATTTTGCCACCACAATTCAGGTTATTGAAAAAGGTGTTTAAGGGAACAGTCAGAGTTAATACGATAAGCCTATGTTTTCATAGCAGTGATCATATTTACTCTCTCCCGGCCATACTACAATAAACTCTATTTTACGCTGCCCCGGTATTACCTAAAATTTAAATTACGCTTTCACGGGCCACATATTGTTCGCCATTTAACCTAAAATTGATCAAAAAAGGTTATAAAAGCTAGTAATTGACAGAATGTACCTTCTTTGATTTTATCGTTAACGCATCTTTGCTTTACGCCATTTCAGAACAAGTCGAGATTCACACTTCTATCTAGCCCTAGTTAAGCTTTAAGGCGTTTCCAAAATGACGATTTTTGAAAAAGCGCATTTTTCCGAAACAATTTTGTTTCATAAAATTTTACAAAATTTGTAAGTTCACTTTTGTTGGTTCTTAGAGATCTGACATAAATTTGTGTCAGTCATATATTCATGGATTAAAATACTGTTAAAATGTACAGGTTGATATTCAGCGCTCTCATGTTTCAAAACACACTTCTACTATCATCAGACTACATTATTGAAATCTTATTTAATTCATTTAAGAAACTGATTGATCACAAATTATACAATTATTATATATTATACATACCACATGCAGATGAGATTTTCACCAGGTGTATGGTGCTTAACCTATTGTGCTCAGTATAATATCACGGTCTGCATTGGAGGGTATGAAACTCATATGGAACCTGCGAGGGCTCAGTGTATAGACAGACATACAGACAGACAGGCAATAATTTATTAGAGTCTCACCACTGCATAGTACAATATACAAGTTTTCAAAAATTTACAAAAACAATATCAGCGTCGCTCTTGCAAGGAGCTATGAGAGTACTGTCAAAATAGTATATAAACTGACTGACTCGCTTGTTTTCGATTAATTCAAAATTTTAAAGAATGAGATGCATTGACGATACGATAACACCTTTCGGTAAGAAATGAAATTTACACCAACATGAACCCTACCATGTTCAAAATACTGTAAATGAGTGCAGGACGAGGCGCATTTGTTGATTTCCACACAGAGTCTGTATTATATGTCGACGAATAGTTATGTTTCATCAAAATTAAGTTAAGGAGAAAACATGACTCCGAGGTCTTCTGCTCTGAGAATAACCTGAAGGGAGGGATAAAGCCCCGAGGGCGTTAGCCCGAGGGGCTATCCCGACCTTGAGGTTATTCTCAGAGCAGAAGACCGAGGAGGAGTGTTTTCTCCAGCTTATAAACCGTCAACTATCAACATTTACGAGTTATAGTTTCGGACGCTCAAAGGGCCTAATTCCTCCGCTTAGACCATTTTAAAAGCAGAAGACGAAGGAGGAATGTTTTCTTCCTATTTATAAACATCAAATGTAAAAATTTACATTTTATATTTTTTGATTCCCAAATCGTGTTTTTATAAAGGGTATGTCGCCCTCGGTTGCGTTATATCGAGGCAAAGAAGGTATGACTATAAATGGAGTAATTCAACTCCACACATCACCTCGGTCTGCATAGCCGAGCGGTCTAAGGCGCCAGTTTAGAGAGCGAAGGGTGTCAGGTTCGAATCCAGCTATTTCATTATGGAAATTTTTAACTTTGTATAATTTTCGATAATAATTGCTGCTTGTTGGCTATTGCGTTGCAAGTCTGAAAAATTATTCTAAGTGCATTTCCAGGTCTTACTTTAAAAATAACATTAGGTTCAGGTCTTACTTTCAAAAGTAAAACCTCATACCGGGTTATTCTCGGAAGTAAGACCTCATTAGAGGTTATTCCAAGAAAAGAAGATACCTACAAAACAACAGACAGAATCCGACCTAGGTTTATAATTTGGAGGAATTTCAAAATTTTTAAATTTTAAATTTTTATTTAAAAAATTCAAACCGCGTAGAGGTATATTCTTTGACAGATTTAAGGTTTGGACTAATTTCACAAACTAGTCAGTTTTTGAATACGACGTCGAAAACTGAAGTTTTTTACTTTGAAAATTATACATATGATAAATACGAACATGAAGATTTTCTGGATAACAACTTCTTTAATGTGAAAATACACGACGTTTCGGAGTACATACTAAGTACATAGAATGTACTCTGAAACGTCGTGTATTTTCACATTAAAAATACACGACGTTTCGGAGTACATACTAAGTACATAGAATGTACTCCGAAACGTGGTGTATTTTCACATTAAAAATACACGACGTTTCGGAGTACATACTAAGTACATAGAATGTACTCCGAAACGTCGTGTATTTTCACATTAAAGAAGTTGTTATCCAGAAAATATTCATTTTCTTATGTATACCACTTCTAAATGCCCTTCAAAGACACGATAAAAACAACTGAGCGATGTTCTTTCTTTTGCCCGTCAGTGAAGGGTGAACTCCTATGAAACCTGCGAGGGCTCAGTAAGCCAACATTAAGTGCCACTGTATCGAAGGTCAGTGTACGTAGCATTGCACCAAAACCTTACTGCTTATAAATAGAATCATAATCTACAGCACAGTTGCCGAGCCACTGATTCGAACCCTTGATCTCTCGGTCATAAATCGACCACCCCAATGGTTTTGAGTTTCCATGATCAGGGTTTATGAAACGACTGAATAAAATAATAACCACAAAAATTGCTGAGCAAAGACCATTGTTCGTTCAAATTCATCAGTGAACTAAGACTCAGGAAAGTTAACGCTTAGGTTTGAATTAAAATAGTTTTAGTAATTTCAAAATTTATCATTTAACAAGATTATCTGTATGAAAGAAATTAACCTATTTTTGTTCACGACCTGGAGATCGGATGCATTACAAAAATAAACAACATGGCGTTTATTCAAACAAGTTTGCCGATTGTCGTCATGGAAATAGAAGTAATCCGAAACGTAATCAATCACGACAATTTTGCTGTTATCAGCGATGTCTGATAACGCGGTTATCACATGGCGTCTCGTCACACAACACAATCACAACATCAGGTGAGTTGTAAACACCAAGGGTAGCTAGAAACGCTGTTACCCTGTTATTCCATATGAAATGTGAATTGCGCGTGTTTATGTCCAATGATCCAGTCATTTCATATGACACAATCTGTTTCATTCTCGCTGTAATCGAACTCCGTGTGGAGTACCGGTGTAAAGGGAACTTGCACCCTGTATAATTCGTGTGTTCAAGTGACTTTGTGTGGACTAACATGAACTGGTGGCTATGAGAGGGGCTGGAGGGCAAGTTTAGCTTTGGATTGTTGATCTCATTGAGTGGCATAATTTAGCCTGTGGTTAGTCACAGAAAAGTAATATTTGATTACACGTTAGGAGGAGGGTTAGCGGAGTGGTTAGCGCGTTCAGTCCGGAGTTCGAATCCAACCAGGGGCACGGCACCCCCCCCCCCCCCCCCCCCTCCTTCCTAAGACATTTTTCCAAAAGGATATGTATAACAAGTACTAAATGCTGTCTTCGATAATCATATTGTCTAATATTTGTAATGTGTTGTCTACAAGTTCAGAAATGGCTGTTGGGGTTACAATTACCTGAACAAAGTCGGACATCACGAATATACATACATCTATACATATAATATAATATATACACATCTTTGCTATACGATCGGGTTACAATGACTGATCTGACCGCTTCAGCTGCTTTTCATCGTGTCTTAGCTGGTTTGTGAAATCTATATGAACCATCTACTTAGATTATCTTTGATGAATTAAACAATTCAAACTGATTCTGTTTTTATACATATCAAAATATAAAATGCTACAGATCATTACTCAGATATGAGGGAAATATTTGGGCGAAGATCGCCATCGCCTTCACTTTCCTAGTACCCAGTAGAACAGCTGGTTGACTCGATCTTTGCCAAGGTAACATCAGTCGTCTCACAACATTTTTAACAGTTTATTGACTATTTCCACCGTAGTATGAATATTCGCAGTCTGTCTTAATCACAACCATATCATATTTTGAAAAGTAGTGTCCAATATTTTTAGTAATGATTTCTCTAACATGTTTATATCGCGTTGGCTTAAAATTTATTGTAAATGTTTTCTCTTGTTTCCAATCTAACGAAAGCCTTTTTATTTGCAGTTTATTTAGGAAAAATAGATTTAATACAAATGTCCTTCATATTACACGTAGTTCTGTGTATAAATAAGAGATTTTAAAGGGACAGTGGCACGTTTTTTCGCTCAAATAATTTGATGACATGTATAAGAAAAATTATGTCACCAACAGTAAAACACCCTTTTCTCTTCGGAAAATCAAGTTAAAAATTACTGCGTGGTTCGGTATATATATATATATATATATATATTATATATATATATATATATATATAAGTACATTTAAATAAATTTAAATAATACACTGAAGACGTATATCAACTTTCATAATCAATACTTTATATTCCAAATTTTCATCTCTTATTTGCTGTTTGTGCACTGTAACTCTTTTTTGAAGGTTATTAGTTTGTCCAATGTATGTGAGATCACAATTTTCACAAGAAATGACATAAATCACGTTTTTCGATTTGCATGACATATTACTCTTAACATGGAAGTCTTTGCCATTTTCAAAAGTAACTGATGAACCCTCCTTGAGATAGGGACACGTTCCACATATCGAGAAATGTTTCTAAATTTTTATTGGAACTTTTGGGAGGAATATTTTTGAAGTGAAACTATTGAAGATGATAGAAAACAAGAATCCTTAGCCCGTAACAAAACTAAAAATATTCCTCCCAAAAGTTCCAATAAAAATTTAGAAACATTTCTCGATATGTGGAACGTGTCCCTATCTCAAGGAGGGTTCATCAGTTACTTTTGAAAATGGCAAAGACTTCCATGTTAAGAGTAATATGTCATGCAAATCGAAAAACGTGATTTATGTCATTTCTTGTGAAAATTGTGATCTCACATACATTGGACAAACTAATAACCTTCAAAAAAGAGTTACAGTGCACAAACAGCAAATAAGAGATGAAAATTTGGAATATAAAGTATTGATTATGAAAGTTGATATACGTCTTCAGTGTATTATTTAAATTTACTTATACACTTCTCCACGTTTGATACCACATACCTATTTCAATATATATATATATATATATATATATATATATATATATATATATATATATATATATATATATATATATATATATATATATATAGACAATTTTTTTAAAAGTTTGACAAGTATACAGTTACAAATATTCAAAAGTAAAAAAAACACAGAGCCGTTTTTTTCTCCAACTAGTTTCATTCGTATCATCAGGGATAAACGATATATATATATATATATATATATATATATATATATATATATATATATATATATATATATATATATATATATATATATATATATATATTATCTTTGATATAAATCACACTTATTAATGAGAAATTTACAACATGTATATACCGTATTTCCTCGAATACAACAAGGGTCTCGAATATGACCGGGCCTCGAATACAAACCGGGGGTCATGGAGTGCTGAGGTAAATACAACCGGGTCTCGGATATGAATTGAGGCTTGTCGTATTCATTGGAATACACGGGGTTAAGATGAACGAAATAGAATCCTCATCCTCGGTTACCCAGGGTTTTATATATGCTCCGTTACTCTCCACTATATCATAGTCGAGAGTAACGGGGCATATATAAAACCTGGGTAACCGAGTATGTAGAATCCTGTGCTGTATTCAAGGAAATATGGCATTTGCATGGAATTGAAAGCACAAACAAATGTGTTTCATTTCACAGACTAAATGATTTAATTCACGCTGAACTAGACATCTAATCACTACTCTGGACAAACGGGTCCATGGTTACGAAGTGCAATCAACACTAATCCCCTCATCTAGACGAACTGATACGATTAAAGCTTTACCAATGTACACGAGCGAATGAATAACAGTGTTCCCGGGTATAATATTTACTGAGTAATTATTTGGCAACACTAATTCTACACTCTACGTGTATTATGTGCAGTTGATTGTACTTCTAAATACACACAATCCTATTTCGTGTGTTTATATTTGTCTGAGAACAACGTGGGAAAATGAATAATTCGCTTTGGGACAATTTGACTTATCCATAAAATCTGCAATCGGATTGCAGCAGAACAAATAGAAAATTATCAAATTTATTATTCGTTTAAAAGATAATTTACCCGATTCATACAAATCTGAAACCCGATTAATGTAACCTGCTTTCGTTTCATGTTCTTGTACCCTGTGCACTAATAACTCCCCACTGTGCATGCGCTAACTCGATCGTGAGCGCGTGCTTATATTACACATGCGCACTGTATTTCCATTTTGTTCCTTACAGCGTCATCGTAATCACTTAGGTATGTAGAGTTTGCAGTTCTTCTGAAGGAGAACACAGTGATTGATTCTAAAATGGCAATAATGTCACGTTTCGATGATACTTACATGTACAACGTTATAAAATAACAAGCAAAATGTCTTTTATAGTTATCATATGCACTGTGCAGAATTTCTTTCTTTAGAACATTTTTGCTTGAAAAAAACCCACCTTTACAAGCACTTTATAATGTACATATATTCTTTACTTACTACATGTATGTGCTGAGTTAAAATGTTATTCAATATTGGACACACAAATTTAATTCTTGAACTATTTACTATAGCCAATTTGTTTTTATTTCTATGTATCAATAAATCAGATGTTCTGATTGAACAAAAGAACTGGTTAAATTATATTGTATTAAACAGTGAAGTTATTTCAAAATGGTATAAAATCAACTTAAATATTGCAATACTTATATAATTGAACTTTATCCATTTGATACCTTATATTTTGATTTGGTTACAGGTGACTTTACAACAAAATGAAAGTTTTGAAAACACAGGTAAGTGATGCTTAATGCTTATAATCCATCATAAGAAATTATAAATGTTACATGATTTTAAGAATAACAATAACACTTTATTATCTTCATTTTAAAATAAATTTGAAATACTCTTTGTTGCCTTAGCACCCGGCAGCCACAGTGCAGAGCTAGTTCAAGCATTGTTATGTCTTTATAATGCCGAGCGCCAAGCACATCTCCACTCTTCTAACGTATTTTGGTATGACGCAAAATATGACGCGGCTTGAAATTGAACCCCAACGCTAGGATTTACATTTTGAATAGAGACATATGTATTCCATGTATTACTTACCTTGAATCTCAAAGAACCATTACACTTCTTATTCTGTACTCTGTAGTTTCATGGTGAGCCTCTTGTTTTTTGTATCATTCATTGGCGGACCCCATTCGAGATCTCATTCGCACGCAATATATACATTATTTAGTTAACATTATGTGTTTGTGCCATTTTATTTAGAAAATACCATAATATCGAACAATATTAACTGTCCATGCTTCTCATTTGCTACAATCCATTTTCCTTTTAGGGGTGTCAACCATTTTTACCATGAGTATATTTAGGGTCAATGATACTGATACTGATAATGAACAATTTTGGTGAACTTTGTTTACTACAAAGTTAAGGAATTGTACTTACATTGTATCTGGTCGTGAGAAACTATCCATTAAACAATTTAAGATCTGATGAGCTACAGATCCCAAAGGCTCTATTTTATTTGTTTAATCTCCTTTACTTCCTTTACAGCAAGATTTTGATGAAATTCTGAAAGTTGGGGGTCAGCTTGTCGTCATTGACTTCTTCGCAGACTGGTGCCCGCCTTGTAAGGGGATTGCGCCGTTCTTTGAGGTAAACTGCAGCTTTCTCCATCATGCATTTGTATATGCTACCCGACTTCAATGCCCATAGTCTTACACTCAGACTATGAAAAAAGTATTTATTCTGAAAATATCACCATTTTATTAAATATTTAAAAGGAGACTGTAAGAAATTGAATTTTCATTTAAAAAAGACTCCTTTTAATTATTATTATTATTATTATTATTATTATTATTATTATTATTATTATTATTATTATAATTATTAAAAAAAATATTACAGTCTAAGTGTTTCCACTACAATGCCCATATCTTTGCTATTTAGCAATGAAAGAACTTAAATTCGAGTAACATTGGCAGCACCCGGATGAGAGGACCGGTGTGCGATAATCAAAGGCGTAGGCGTAGGAACTTGTGGTCTTGTGTTCACTGATGTTTAAGTGGCAATAATTAATTAAAATCTTCATCATTCAACGATTTATTTAATTTACTGTTTACCTAGTCACAAAGATCAGAGATGATCTCGGTAGACATGACTTAAACTATAATTTTAAACTTAATATTTTAAGAGCGCTTCAACAGTTTAACGCTGCTATTTAACGATTATACATTAACATTTAACTATCTGTCAGTGTTGTATACATGGCATAATTAATAGTCATCTTTATATTCACTGCAGGGACTCGTCAGTAAATACCCTCACGTGATCTTCTGCAAGATTGACGTAGATGAGAACGAGGTAAGATCATTTTGACGTCATGTGCAACCACTGACAATCTTGTCATCGCACTCAACATAAAAGCACAACAAAGTTATTTATCAATTTGCTGCTGGGGATCATGTCACCTAAGTGAAAACTGCTTGTTTCATTTCATTTTCCTCCGCTTACAATTCCAAGTGTATTGCCAAGTGTATTTGTCTCATCAACGTATGACCTCAATGCACTGAATCATAAAAAAGACAATTCCGTGGCGTTATGTTCTCAAAATATTTATGGATTATGCAACATTAAAATTCATGAAAAATATTGCAAACGTAAGAGTAAAGCTTATTTGAATGTGATGAAATATTTGTCTGGCAAATACAAAAAAATATACAGGACAAAATAAGTTAGGGCTATTATATGTTTTATGATTAATATTTCATTATTATGTCAACAAGTAAATACATCAATATTTAGAATTTCAAAATATCCCTAATTATTTTGTCCAGTATATTTGCCTTACCAACATAACACACTGTTGTTCACCTTGTGGTATATGTTAGTGCATTTATCATATAATTTGGAATGTCTTTGAAATTTAGACCGATCCTTTAGTATTTTCGTATTATAAAAAGACTGTTGATTGTTCCATAACATAATCTGATTTTATGTCTCATAGGAAAAAGTTAAAATTTTGGCAGCTCTCTGAAGTGACCAGTAGTCAATATTTTCAAAACTACAGTTTTTATTTTCTTCTGTAAAATATTCAGTAAGTGATCAACTGGGTCTAACATACATCATATACTTTCTCTTATACTCATTCAATGTATTTGTGATGAATTTGTTCTCATATAGTCCAACTTTTATTCGAAAGTTGATGAAATTTGAATTTTCAAAATTTGACCCCTTCTGTCTTTTTCATTATGCTAAATTTCATAAATATACCATTACCATGGCGATCACAGGATACGTTTAAGAATGAATTTTTTCTCATGGATGTGTGGTGATTCATTGTTATTGGATGTTATGTACTATTATTGACGTTACAATGAACGTCAATTTACATGATATTTGCACTAAGATTCACATGTAGGTGAACAAACTTTCGGTATGCAGCTGTGCATTCCTATAGCATAGCCATTTCACAAACATAATAAAATTAGTTTTACCTCGGTGTCACAAACATTGAATTCAACTGAAGTAAGCACAACATTTTAAATTCATTTGGTCGATTCAACGGAGTAGCCAGAACTTTCGCTGAAAAGATTCAGAAGGACATCAAGTAAGAAATTTAATCAGAAAAATGAACAAATCACTGAAAAGTAAAAACAATACCAGGTGGTAACCCAAACATGTCCTGCCCTAATAGCGTGCGTTCTTTGTAAACAAAATATTTTGAAAACGAATATTTGGACATTTTGAATCATACTAATTAAATAATGTTAACGCCATGGACCATATAAACGACCTTGACAAAATCTGTTTTTATTTTTTTTGGTGATATTTGATATAATTTTTCAGGAAACTACTGCAAGATGTGGTGTTGAATGTATGCCGACCTTCCTCTTCTACAAAGATGGAGAGAAGGTACACTACAACGTTTGCATTCATCCTCGATATTTCTAGAGCTACCTGGTTGAATTAATTAAGGACCACGACATTCTAAAGTTAAAAGTCTCTAAGCAATATTTCGTCCAATATCTTTCCAAAGAGTTACAAAAATTTACACAATGATCTCATTGAAAATCAATATCACTTTACATACTTAATTATAAATTCACTTACAGATTGCCGAGTTAGTTGGAGCAAACAGGAAGGACCTTGAAGAAAGAGTGAAAGACAATCAGTATTAAAAGTATATGCTGTGCTCCACCTTGACCTTGATCGCGACCTTGACATTGGGATTATCTCCCAACCCGGTCACCGTCTTACTTTGTAGCGTCTGATCAAATTGAGTGATGTATGAGTAATGTTCGATCTGCATTTTCATAAATTCATCCTCTCCTTATATGGGTTTCTCGTGTCATATTTTCCAGCATAACCTCAGTTGACCAATGTCCTTGGTATAAATAAATTAATGTCCTATATATACATTTTACACCACGAATTATCGCCCTTATTTATAACCGGGAGAAAAGCCTCATATTATACATATGTCAAAGGTAATAGGTGGGCAATAACATGAAGGCATTGCAGCACGTTTTTCTTACTGAAATAAAGTGATCTCAAGAAAAGGTAAATAAATGTTACCAATGGCGAAATAATAATCCTGAATCAATAAAAGGGGTTCTAAAACGAATGTACATTGTTCGGTTAGGCCATGCGAGTCCATTTCTCCTCGAGCGGCCATTTTAATGTGATCAAATTAAAATGGCCGCTCGAAGGTTGTACAAGTGATCTGACTGGTGTAGCGGATACCTAAACACTCAAAGTACCGTTTTGAATATGGTACCATTACAGAATGGTCAACCATCTTGATTTCTGAACTTTCATGAGACCTACACATTTACCTCTCACGCTGAAGAGTTCCACACCACTGTCGCTTTATATTTACGTCGCACCATTTTCTTTCAATACGGGTAACCGTTTTCTATGGATACGGTTTATCTGTCCGTGTAGTGAGATGTTTTACATCTAACATAGCAATATATCGTATAAAAAATAATAATAAATAGCAAATTTGAAATATATATATATATATATATATATATATATATATATATATATATATATATACAAAAAACGTGCTACAGCGCCTTTAAACTAAGCGTGAGGGGACAGCCAGAGGAGTTATCTCTTGAAATATGTGCAGTATGTTGCAGAGGCGAACACGCGTTTTTTTTATTTATATATAAGTCGAATACCCCTGTATTTCTATTCAATCAAACATAAACTGAAGTACAACAGAATATTTAGAACTCAGATGGTTTTACCATATGTTTGATTTTCAGTTAGAAATATTTTAAGTTTTCGACGTCGTACTCTAAAACGTCAAGTCATCAGCCAAGGAACACTTCTGTGTTGTTGTTTATTATTTTTTTTAAATAAAAGAAATTTTAAATTTATAAATTCTTCCAAAATAAATTTGGATAAAACACACTTGTTCATCGACATATAAGACACCTTATATGTGAAAATAAAAAATGTGCCTCATTCTGCACATATTTACAACATTATAAACATGGTAGGGGTTATGGTGGTGTAAATTTTCCTCTTCATTTTCAACAGCAATATTCTAACTAAAAATTTAACCAGTCACCAATGAAATTCATTCAAACTACTGCTGAAAAGTGTTATTGTATCGTGCCATAATCAAATGCATCTCATTTCTTTTAAAATGTTGAATTAATCGAAACCAACTGAAGTGTAAACTTTCTTGTGTACTTCAGTAAAAAAAATATAATTTCTCCAACATATGATTGATATTTGTTCAAGGGTGCATCACACGGGTGAAGGAAATCTATTGACACCAACGAGAATATTAATTTTAAATCAATGTCACTGACAGCACAATCAGGATTATCGATCTGTCATCCATGAAAACACCTGATTGGATGATTTGACTTGAGTTAAAGTGTCATCCATTGTGTTTTATTTTCCATAAATATAAACATCCTCTTCCCACGGAGGTTATTCCCTTAATTCAGAGTTCCGATATCTGAAGGGAGTAACCTCTGTGGGAAGGGAATGAAATATAAACATCCTCTTCAGAGTTCCGATATCTGAAGGGAGTAACTTCTGTGGGAAGGTAATGAAATATAAACATCCTCTTCAGAGTTCCGATATCTGAAGGGAGTAACCTCTGTGGGAAGGTAAGGAAATATAAACATCCTCTTCAGAGTTCCGATATCTGAAGGGAGTAACTTCTGTGGGAAGGGAATGCAATATAAACATCCTCTTCAGAGTTCCGATATCTGAAGGGAGTAACTTCTGTGGGAAGGTAAGGAAATATAAACATCCTCTTCAGAGTTCCGATATCTGAAGGGAGTAACTTCTGTGGGAAGGTAATGAAATATAAACATCCTCTTCAGAGTTCCGATATCTGAAGGGAGTAACCTCTGTGGGAAGGGAATGAAATATAAACATCCTCTTCAGAGCTCAGATATCTGAAGGGAGTAACCTCTGTGGGAAGGGAATGAAATATAAACATCCTCTTCAGAGTTCCGATATCTGAAGGGAGTAACTTCTGTGGGAAGGGAATGAAATATAAACATCCTCTTCAGAGTTCCGATATCTGAAGGGAGTAACTTCTGTGGGAAGGGAATGAAATATAAACATCCTCTTCAGAGTTCCGATATCTGAAGGGAGTAACTTCTGTGGGAAGGTAATGAAATATAAACATCCTCTTCAGAGCTCCGATATCTGAAGGGAGTAACCTCTGTGGGAAAGGAATGAAATATAAACATCCTCTTCAGAGTTCCGATATCTGAAGGGAGTAACTTCTGTGGGAAGGTAATGAAATATAAACATCCTCTTCAGAGCTCCGATATCTGAAGGGAGTAACCTCTGTGGGAAGGGAATGAAATATAAACATCCTCTTCAGAGCTCCGATATCTGAAGGGAGTAACCTCTGTGGGAAGGGAATGAAATATAAACATCCTCTTCAGAGTTCCGATATCTGAAGGGAGTAACCTCTGTGGGAAGGGAATGAAATATAAACATCCTCTTCAGAGTTCCGATATCTGAAGGGAGTAACCTCTGTGGGAAGGGAATGAAATATAAACATCCTCTTCAGAGTTCCGATATCTGAAGGGAGTAACTTCTGTGGGAAGGTAATGAAATATAACATCCTCTTCAGAGTTCCGATATCTGAAGGGAGTAACTTCTGTGGGAAGGTAAGGAAATATAAACATCCTCTTCAGAGTTCCGATATCTGAAGGGAGTAACCTCTGTGGGAAGGGAATGCAATATAAACATCCTCTTCAGAGTTCCGATATCTGAAGGGAGTAACTTCTGTGGGAAGGGAATGAAATATAAACATCCTCTTCAGAGTTCCGATATCTGAAGGGAGTAACTGCTGTGGGAAGGGAATGAAATATAAACATCCTCTTCAGAGTTCCGATATCTGAAGGGAGTAACTTCTGTGGGAAGGTAATGAAATATAAACATCCTCTTCAGAGCTCCGATATCTGAAGGGAGTAACCTCTGTGGGAAGGGAATGAAATATAAACATCCTCTTCAGAGTTCCGATATCTGAAGGGAGTAACCTCTGTTGGAAGGGAATGAAATATAAACATCCTCTTCAGAGTTCCGATATCTGAAGGGAGTAACCTCTGTTGGAAGGGAATGAAATATAAACATCCTCTTCAGAGCTCCGATATCTGAAGGGAGTAACTTATGTGGGAAGGTAATGAAATATAAACATCCTCTTCAGAGTTCCGATATCTGAAGGGAGTAACTTCTGTGGGAAGGTAATGAAATATAAACATCCTCTTCAGAGTTCCGATATCTGAAGGGAGTAACTTCTGTGGGAAGGTAATGAAATATAAACATCCTCTTCAGAGTTCCGATATCTGAAGGGAGTAACTTCTGTGGGAAGGTAATGAAATATAAACATCCTCTTTAGAGTTCCGATATCTGAAGGGAGTAACTTCTGTGGGAAGGGAATGAAATATAAACATCCTCTTCAGAGTTCCGATATCTGAAGGGAGTAACTTCTGTGGGAAGGTAATGAAATATAAACATCCTCTTCAGAGCTCCGATATCTGAAGGGAGTAACCTCTGTGGGAAGGGAATGAAATATAAACATCCTCTTCATAGTTCCGATATCTGAAGGGAGTAACTTCTGTGGGAAGGGAATGAAATATAAACATCCTCTTCAGAGTTCCGATATCTGAAGGGAGTAACCTCTGTTGGAAGGGAATGCAATATAAACATCCTCTTCAGAGTTTCGATATCTGAAGGGAGTAACTTCTGTGGGAAGGGAATGAAATATAAACATCCTCTTCAGAGTTCCGATATCTGAAGGGAGTAACTTCTTAGGGAAGGGAATGAAATATAAACATCCTCTTCAGAGTTCCGATATCTGAAGGGAGTAACTTCTGTGGGAAGGTAATGAAATATAAACATCCTCTTCAGAGTTCCGATATCTGAAGGGAGTAACCTCTGTGGGAAGGGAATGAAAAATAAACATCCTCTTCAGAGCTCCGATATCTGAAGGGAGTAACCTCTGTGGGAAGGGAATGAAATATAAACATCCTCTTCAGAGTTCCGATATCTGAAGAGAGTAACCTCTGTTGGAAGGGAATGCAATATAAACATCCTCTTCAGAGTTTCGATATCTGAAGGGAGTAACTTCTGTGGGAAGGGAATGAAATATAAACATCCTCTTCAGAGTTCCGATATCTGAAGGGAGTAACCTCTGTTGGAAGGGAATGAAATATAAACATCCTCTTCAGAGTACCGATATCTGAAGGGAGTAACTTCTGTGGGAAGGTAATGAAATATAAACATCCTCTTCAGAGTTCCGATATCTGAAGGGAGTAACTTCTGTGGGAAGGTAATGAAATATAAACATCCTCTTCAGAGTTCCGATATCTGAAGGGAGTGACTTCTGTGGGAAGGTAATGAAATATAAACATCCTCTTCAGAGTTCCGATATCTGAAGGGAGTGACTTCTGTGGGAAGGTAATGAAATATAAACATTCTCTTCAGAGTTCCGATATCTGAAGGGAGTAACTTCTGTGGGAAGGTAATGAAATATAAACATCCTCTTCAGAGTTCCGATATCTGAAGGGAGTAACTTCTGTGGGAAGGGAATGAAATATAATATCCTCTTCAGAGTTCCGATATCTGAAGGGAGTAACTTCTGTGGGAAGGTAATGAAATATAAACATCCTCTTCAGAGCTCCGATATCTGAAGGGAGAAACCTCTGTGGGAAAGGAATGAAATATAAACATCCTCTTCAGAGTTCCGATATCTGAAGGGAGTAACTTCTTAGGGAAGGGAATGAAATATAAACATCCTCTTCAGAGTTCCGATATCTGAAGGGAGTAACTTCTGTGGGAAGGTAATGAAATATAAACATCCTCTTCAGAGTTCCGATATCTGAAGGGAGTAACCTCTGTGGGAAGGGAATGAAATATAAACATCCTCTTCAGAGTTCCGATATCTGAAGGGAGTAACCTCTGTGGGAAGGGAATGAAATATAAACATCCTCTTCAGAGTTCCGATATCTGAAGGGAGTAACTTCTGTGGGAAGGGAATGAAATATAAACATCCTCTTCAGAGTTCCGATATCTGAAGGGAGTAACTTCTGTGGAAAGGGAATGCAATATAAACATCCTCTTCAGAGTTCCGATATCTGAAGGGAGTAACTTCTGTGGGAAGGTAATGAAATATAAACATCCTCTTCAGAGTTCCGATATCTGAAGGGAGTAACTTCTGTGGGAAGGGAATGCAATATAAACATCCTCTTCAGAGTTCCGATATCTGAAGGGAGTAACTTCTGTGGGAAGGGAATGAAATATAAACATCCTCTTCAGAGTTCCGATATCTGAAGGGAGTAACCTCTGTTGAAGGGGAATGCAATATAAACATCCTCTTCAGAGCTTCGATATCTGAAGGGAGTAACTTCTGTGGGAAGGGAATGAAATATAAACATCCTCTTCAGAGTTCCGTTATCTGAAGGGAGTAACCTCTGTTGGAAGGGAATGAAATATAAACATCCTCTTCAGAGTTCCGATATCTGAAGGGAGTAACTTCTGTGGGAAGGTAATGAAATATAAACATCCTCTTCAGAGTTCCGATATCTGAAGGGAGTAACCTCTGTGGGAAGGGAATGAAATATAAACATCCTCTTCAGAGCTCCGATATCTGAAGGGAGTAACTTCTGTGGGAAGGTAATGAAATATAAACATCCTCTTCAGAGTTCCGATATATGAAGGGAGTAACCTCTGTGGGAAGGTAAGGAAATATAAACATCCTCTTCAGAGTTCCGATATCTGAAGGGAGTAACTTCTGTGGGAAGGGAATGCAATATAAACATCCTCTTCAGAGTTCCGATATCTGAAGGGAGTAACTTCTGTGGGAAGGTAAGGAAATATAAACATCCTCTTCAGAGTTCCGATATCTGAAGGGAGTAACCTCTGTTGGAAGGGAATGCAATATAAACATCCTCTTCAGAGTTTCGATATCTGAAGGGAGTAACTTCTGTGGGAAGGGAATGAAATATAAACATCCTCTTCAGAGTTCCGATATCTGAAGGGAGTAACCTCTGTTGGAAGGGAATGAAATATAAACATCCTCTTCAGAGTTCCGATATCTGAAGGGAGTAACTTCCGTGGGAAGGTAATGAAATATAAACATCCTCTTCAGAGTTCCGATATCTGAAGGGAGTAACCTCTGTGGGAAGGGAATGAAATATAGACATCCTCTTCAGAGTTCCGATATCTGAAGGGAGTAACTTCTGTGGGAAGGTAATGAAATATAAACATCCTCTTCAGAGTTCCGATATCTGAAGGGAGTAACTTCTGTGGGAAGGTAAGGAAATATAAACATCCTCTTCAGAGTTCCGATATCTGAAGGGAGTAACCTCTGTGGGAAGGGAATGCAATATAAACATCCTCTTCAGAGTTCCGATATCTGAAGGGAGTAACTTCTGTGGGAAGGGAATGAAATATAAACATCCTCTTCAGAGTTCCGATATCTGAAGGGAGTAACCTCTGTTGGAAGGGAATGAAATATAAACATCCTCTTCAGAGTTCCGATATCTGAAGGGAGTGACTTCTGTGGGAAGGTAATGAAATATAAACATCCTCTTCAGAGTTCCGATATCTGAAGGGAGTAACCTCTGTGGGAAGGGAATGAAATATAAACATCCTCTTCAGAGTTCCGATATCTGAAGGGAGTAACTTCTGTGGGAAGGTAATGAAATATAAACATCCTCTTCAGAGTTCCGATATCTGAAGGGAGTAACCTCTGTTGGAAGGGAATGCAATATAAACATCCTCTTCAGAGTTTCGATATCTGAAGGGAGTAACTTCTGTGGGAAGGGAATGAAATATAAACATCCTCTTCAGAGTTCCGTTATCTGAAGGGAGTAACCTCTGTTGGAAGGGAATGAAATATAAACATCCTCTTCAGAGTTCCGATATCTGAAGGGAGTAACTTCTTAGGGAAGGGAATGAAATATAAACATCCTCTTCAGAGTTCCGATATCTGAAGGGAGTAACTTCTGTGGGAAGGTAATGAAATATAAACATCCTCTTCAGAGCTCCGATATCTGAAGGGAGTAACCTCTGTGGGAAGGGAATGAAAATTAACATCCTCTTCAGAGCTCCGATATCTGAAGGGAGTAACCTCTGTGGGAAGGGAATGAAATATAAACATCCTCTTCAGAGTTCCGATATCTGAAGGGAGTAACCTCTGTTGGAAGGGAATGCAATATAAACATCCTATTCAGAGTTTCGATATCTGAAGGGAGTAACTTCTGTGGGAAGGGAATGAAATATAAACATCCTCTTCAGAGTTCCGATATCTGAAGGGAGTAACCTCTGTTGGAAGGGAATGAAATATAAACATCCTCTTCAGAGTACCGATATCTGAAGGGAGTAACTTCTGTGGGAAGGTAATGAAATATAAACATCCTCTTCAGAGTTCCGATATCTGAAGGGAGTAACTTCTGTGGGAAGGTAATGAAATATAAACATCCTCTTCAGAGTTCCGATATCTGAAGGGAGTGACTTCTGTGGGAAGGTAATGAAATATAAACATCCTCTTCAGAGTTCCGATATCTGAAGGGAGTAACTTCTGTGGGAAGGTAATGAAATATAAACATCCTCTTCAGAGTTCCGATATCTGAAGGGAGTAACTTCTGTGGGAAGGGAATGAAATATAAACATCCTCTTCAGAGTTCCGATATCTGAAGGGAGTAACTTCTGTGGGAAGGTAATGAAATATAAACATCCTCTTCAGAGCTCCGATATCTGAAGGGAGTAACCTCTGTGGGAAAGGAATGAAATATAAACATCCTCTTCAGAGTTCCGATATCTGAAGGGAGTAACTTCTTAGGGAAGGGAATGAAATATAAACATCCTCTTCAGAGTTCCGATATCTGAAGGGAGTAACTTCTGTGGGAAGGTAATGAAATATAAACATCCTCTTCAGAGTTCCGATATCTGAAGGGAGTAACCTCTGTGGGAAGGGAATGAAATATAAACATCCTCTTCAGAGCTCCGATATCTGAAGGGAGTAACCTCTGTGGGAAGGGAATGAAATATAAACATCCTCTTCAGAGTTCCGATATCTGAAGGGAGTAACTTCTGTGGGAAGGGAATGAAATATAAACATCCTCTTCAGAGTTCCGATATCTGAAGGGAGTAACTTCTGTGGGAAGGGAATGCAATATAAACATCCTCTTCAGAGTTCCGATATCTGAAGGGAGTAACTTCTGTGGGAAGGTAATGAAATATAAACATCCTCTTCAGAGTTCCGATATCTGAAGGGAGTAACTTCTGTGGGAAGGGAATGCAATATAAACATCCTCTTCAGAGTTCCGATATCTGAAGGGAGTAACTTCTGTGGGAAGGGAATGAAATATAAACATCCTCTTCAGAGTTCCGATATCTGAAGGGAGTAACCTCTGTTGGAAGGGAATGCAATATAAACATCCTCTTCAGAGCTTCGATATCTGAAGGGAGTAACTTCTGTGGGAAGGGAATGAAATATAAACATCCTCTTCAGAGTTCCGTTATCTGAAGGGAGTAACCTCTGTTGGAAGGGAATGAAATATAAACATCCTCTTCAGAGTTCCGATATCTGAAGGGAGTAACTTCTGTGGGAAGGTAATGAAATATAAACATCCTCTTCAGAGTTCCGATATCTGAAGGGAGTAACTTCTGTGGGAAGGGAATGAAATATAAACATCCTCTTCAGAGTTCCGATATCTGAAGGGAGTAACCTCTGTGGGAAGGTAAGGAAATATAAACATCCTCTTCAGAGTTCCGATATCTGAAGGGAGTAACTTCTGTGGGAAGGGAATGCAATATAAACATCCTCTTCAGAGTTCCGATATCTGAAGGGAGTAACCTCTGTGGGAAGGGAATGAAATATAAACATCCTCTTCAGAGCTCCGATATCTGAAGGGAGTAACTTCTGTGGGAAGGTAATGAAATATAAACATCCTCTTCAGAGTTCCGATATCTGAAGGGAGTAACTTCTGTGGGAAGGGAATGCAATATAAACATCCTCTTCAGAGTTCCGATATCTGAAGGGAGTAACCTCTGTGGGAAGGGAATGAAATATAAACATCCTCTTCAGAGCTCCGATATCTGAAGGGAGTAACTTCTGTGGGAAGGTAATGAAATATAAACATCCTCTTCAGAGTTCCGATATCTGAAGGGAGTAACTTCTGTGGGAAGGGAATGCAATATAAACATCCTCTTCAGAGTTCCGATATCTGAAGGGAGTAACTTCTGTGGGAAGGGAATGAAATATAAACATCCTCTTCAGAGTTCCGATATCTGAAGGGAGTAACCTCTGTTGGAAGGGAATGCAATATAAACATCCTCTTCAGAGCTTCGATATCTGAAGGGAGTAACTTCTGTGGGAAGGGAATGAAATATAAACATCCTCTTCAGAGTTCCGTTATCTGAAGGGAGTAACCTCTGTTGGAAGGGAATGAAATATAAACATCCTCTTCAGAGTTCCGATATCTGAAGGGAGTAACTTCTGTGGGAAGGTAATGAAATATAAACATCCTCTTCAGAGTTCCGATATCTGAAGGGAGTAACTTCTGTGGGAAGGTAATGAAATATAAACATCCTCTTCAGAGTTCCGATATATGAAGGGAGTAACCTCTGTGGGAAGGTAAGGAAATATAAACATCCTCTTCAGAGTTCCGATATCTGAAGGGAGTAACTTCTGTGGGAAGGGAATGCAATATAAACATCCTCTTCAGAGTTCCGATATCTGAAGGGAGTAACTTCTGTGGGAAGGTAAGGAAATATAAACATCCTCTTCAGAGTTCCGATATCTGAAGGGAGTAACCTCTGTTGGAAGGGAATGCAATATAAACATCCTCTTCAGAGTTTCGATATCTGAAGGGAGTAACTTCTGTGGGAAGGTAATGAAATATAAACATCCTCTTCAGAGTTCCGATATCTGAAGGGAGTAACTTCTGTGGGAAGGTAATGAAATATAAACATCCTCTTCAGAGTTCCGATATCTGAAGGGAGTAACCTCTGTGGGAAGGTAAGGAAATATAAACATCCTCTTCAGAGTTCCGATATCTGAAGGGAGTAACTTCTGTGGGAAGGGAATGCAATATAAACATCCTCTTCAGAGTTCCGATATCTGAAGGGAGTAACTTCTGTGGGAAGGTAAGGAAATATAAACATCCTCTTCAGAGTTCCGATATCTGAAGGGAGTAACCTCTGTTGGAAGGGAATGCAATATAAACATCCTCTTCAGAGTTTCGATATCTGAAGGGAGTAACTTCTGTGGGAAGGGAATGAAATATAAACATCCTCTTCAGAGTTCCGATATCTGAAGGGAGTAACCTCTGTTGGAAGGGAATGAAATATAAACATCCTCTTCAGAGTTCCGATATCTGAAGGGAGTAACTTCTGTGGGAAGGTAATGAAATATAAACATCCTCTTCAGAGTTCCGATATCTGAAGGGAGTAACTTCTGTGGGAAGGTAATGAAATATAAACATCCTCTTCAGAGCTCCGATATCTGAAGGGAGTAACCTCTGTGGGAAAGGAATGAAATATAAACATCCTCTTCAGAGTTCCGATATCTGAAGGGAGTAACTTCTTAGGGAAGGGAATGAAATATAAACATCCTCTTCAGAGCTCCGATATCTGAAGGGAGTAACTTCTGTGGGAAGATAATGAAATATAAACATCCTCTTCAGAGTTCCGATATCTGAAGGGAGTAACTTCTGTGGGAAGGTAATGAAATATAAACATCCTCTTCAGAGTTCCGATATCTGAAGGGAGTAACCTCTGTTGGAAGGTAATGAAATATAAACATCCTCTTCAGAGTTCCGATATCTGAAGGGAGTAACCTCTGTTGGAAGGGAATGCAATATAAACATCCTCTTCAGAGTTTCGATATCTGAAGGGAGTAACTTCTGTGGGAAGGGAATGAAATATAAACATCCTCTTCAGAGTTCCGATATCTGAAGGGAGTAACTTCTGTGGGAAGGTAATGAAATATAAACATCCTCTTCAGAGTTCCGATATCTGAAGGGAGTAACTTCTGTGGGAAGGGAATGAAATATAAACATCCTCTTCAGAGTTCCGATATCTGAAGGGAGTAACTTCTGTGGGAAGGTAATGAAATATAAACATCCTCTTCAGAGTTCCGATATCTGAAGGGAGTAACCTCTGTGGGAAGGGAATGAAATATAAACATCCTCTTCAGAGCTCCGATATCTGAAGGGAGTAACCTCTGTGGGAAGGGAATGAAATATAAACATCCTCTTCAGAGTTCCGATATCTGAAGGGAGTAACCTCTGTTGGAAGGGAATGCAATATAAACATCCTCTTCAGAGTTTCGATATCTGAAGGGAGTAACTTCTGTGGGAAGGGAATGAAATATAAACATCCTCTTCAGAGTTCCGATATCTGAAGGGAGTAACCTCTGTTGGAAGGGAATGAAATATAAACATCCTCTTCAGAGTTCCGATATCTGAAGGGAGTAACTTCTGTGGGAAGGTAATGAAATATAAACATCCTCTTCAGAGTTCCGATATCTGAAGGGAGTAACTTCTGTGGGAAGGTAATGAAATATAAACATCCTCTTCAGAGTTCCGATATCTGAAGGGAGTGACTTCTGTGGGAAGGTAATGAAATATAAACATCCTCTTCAGAGTTCCGATATCTGAAGGGAGTAACTTCTTTGGGAAGGTAATGAAATATAAACATCCTCTTCAGAGTTCCGATATCTGAAGGGAGTAACTTCTGTGGGAAGGTAATGAAATATAAACATCCTCTTCAGAGTTCCGATATCTGAAGGGAGTAACCTCTGTGGGAAGGTAAGGAAATATAAACATCCTCTTCAGAGTTCCGATATCTGAAGGGAGTAACTTCTGTGGGAAGGGAATGCAATATAAACATCCTCTTCAGAGTTCCGATATCTGAAGGGAGTAACTTCTGTGGGAAGGTAAGGAAATATAAACATCCTCTTCAGAGTTCCGATATCTGAAGGGAGTAACCTCTGTTGGAAGGGAATGCAATATAAACATCCTCTTCAGAGTTTCGATATCTGAAGGGAGTAACTTCTGTGGGAAGGGAATGAAATATAAACATCCTCTTCAGAGTTCCGATATCTGAAGGGAGTAACCTCTGTTGGAAGGGAATGAAATATAAACATCCTCTTCAGAGTTCCGATATCTGAAGGGAGTAACTTCTGTGGGAAGGTAATGAAATATAAACATCCTCTTCAGAGTTCCGATATCTGAAGGGAGTAACTTCTGTGGGAAGGTAATGAAATATAAACATCCTCTTCAGAGCTCCGATATCTGAAGGGAGTAACCTCTGTGGGAAAGGAATGAAATATAAACATCCTCTTCAGAGTTCCGATATCTGAAGGGAGTAACTTCTTAGGGAAGGGAATGAAATATAAACATCCTCTTCAGAGTTCCGATATCTGAAGGGAGTAACTTCTGTGGGAAGATAATGAAATATAAACATCCTCTTCAGAGTTCCGATATCTGAAGGGAGTAACTTCTGTGGGAAGGTAATGAAATATAAACATCCTCTTCAGAGTTCCGATATCTGAAGGGAGTAACCTCTGTTGGAAGGTAATGAAATATAAACATCCTCTTCAGAGTTCCGATATCTGAAGGGAGTAACCTCTGTTGGAAGGGAATGCAATATAAACATCCTCTTCAGAGTTTCGATATCTGAAGGGAGTAACTTCTGTGGGAAGGGAATGAAATATAAACATCCTCTTCAGAGTTCCGATATCTGAAGGGAGTAACCTCTGTTGGAAGGGAATGAATATAAACATCCTCTTCAGAGTTCCGATATCTGAAGGGAGTAACTTCTGTGTGAAGGTAATGAAATATAAACATCCTCTTCAGAGTTCCGATATCTGAAGGGAGTAACTTCTGTGGGAAGGTAATGAAATATAAACATCCTCTTCAGAGTTCCGATATCTGAAGGGAGTAACTTCTGTGGGAAGGGAATGAAATATAAACATCCTCTTCAGAGTTCCGATATCTGAAGGGAGTAACTTCTGTGGGAAGGTAATGAAATATAAACATCCTCTTCAGAGTTCCGATATCTGAAGGGAGTAACCTCTGTGGGAAGGGAATGAAATATAAACATCCTCTTCAGAGCTCCGATATCTGAAGGGAGTAACCTCTGTGGGAAGGGAATGAAATATAAACATCCTCTTCAGAGTTCCGATATCTGAAGGGAGTAACCTCTGTTGGAAGGGAATGCAATATAAACATCCTCTTCAGAGTTTCGATATCTGAAGGGAGTAACTTCTGTGGGAAGGGAATGAAATATAAACATCCTCTTCAGAGTTCCGATATCTGAAGGGAGTAACCTCTGTTGGAAGGGAATGAAATATAAACATCCTCTTCAGAGTTCCGATATCTGAAGGGAGTAACTTCTGTGGGAAGGTAATGAAATATAAACATCCTCTTCAGAGTTCCGATATCTGAAGGGAGTAACTTCTGTGGGAAGGTAATGAAATATAAACATCCTCTTCAGAGTTCCGATATCTGAAGGGAGTGACTTCTGTGGGAAGGTAATGAAATATAAACATCCTCTTCAGAGTTCCGATATCTGAAGGGAGTAACTTCTGTGGGAAGGTAATGAAATATAAACATCCTCTTCAGAGTTCCGATATCTGAAGGGAGTAACTTCTGTGGGAAGGTAATGAAATATAAACATCCTCTTCAGAGTTCCGATATCTGAAGGGAGTAACTTCTGTGGGAAGGGAATGAAATATAAACATCCTCTTCAGAGTTCCGATATCTGAAGGGAGTAACTTCTGTGGGAAGGTAATGAAATATAAACATCCTCTTCAGAGCTCCGATATCTGAAGGGAGTAACCTCTGTGGGAAAGGAATGAAATATAAACATCCTCTTCAGAGTTCCGATATCTGAAGGGAGTAACTTCTTAGGGAAGGGAATGAAATATAAACATCCTCTTCAGAGTTCCGATATCTGAAGGGAGTAACTTCTGTGGGAAGGGAATGCAATATAAACATCCTCTTCAGAGTTCCGATATCTGAAGGGAGTAACTTCTGTGGGAAGGTAATGAAATATAAACATCCTCTTCAGAGTTCCGATATCTGAAGGGAGTAACTTCTGGGGGAAGGGAATGCAATATAAACATCCTCTTCAGAGCTCCGATATCTGAAGGGAGTAACTTCTGTGGGAAGGGAATGAAATATAAACATCCTCTTCAGAGTTTCGATATCTGAAGGGAGTAACTTCTGTGGGAAGGGAATGAAATATAAACATCCTCTTCAGAGTTCCGTTATCTGAAGGGAGTAACTTCTGTGGGAAGGTAATGAAATATAAACATCCTCTTCAGAGTTCCGATATCTGAAGGGAGTAACTTCTGTGGGAAGGTAATGAAATATAAACATCCTCTTCAGAGTTCCGATATCTGAAGGGAGTAACTTCTGGGGGAAGGGAATGCAATATAAACATCCTCTTCAGAGTTCCGATATCTGAAGGGAGTAACTTCTGTGGGAAGGGAATGAAATATAAACATCCTCTTCAGAGTTTCGATATCTGAAGGGAGTAACTTCTGTGGGAAGGGAATGAAATATAAACATCCTCTTCAGAGTTCCGTTATCTGAAGGGAGTAACTTCTGTGGGAAGGTAATGAAATATAAACATCCTCTTCAGAGTTCCGATATCTGAAGGGAGTAACTTCTGTGGGAAGGTAATGAAATATAAACATCCTCTTCAGAGTTCCGATATCTGAAGGGAGTAACCTCTGTGGGAAGGGAATGAAATATAAACTTCCTCTTCAGAGCTCCGATATCTGAAGGGAGTAACCTCTGTGGGAAGGGAATGAAATATAAACATCCTCTTCAGAGTTCCGATATCTGAAGGGAGTAACCTCTGTTGGAAGGGAATGCAATATAAACATCCTCTTCAGAGTTTCGATATCTGAAGGGAGTAACTTCTGTGGGAAGGGAATGAAATATAAACATCCTCTTCAGAGTTCCGATATCTGAAGGGAGTAACCTCTGTTGGAAGGGAATGAAATATAAACATCCTCTTCAGAGTTCCGATATCTGAAGGGAGTAACTTCTGTGGGAAGGTAATGAAATATAAACATCCTCTTCAGAGTTCCGATATCTGAAGGGAGTAACTTCTGTGGGAAGGTAATGAAATATAAACATCCTCTTCAGAGTTCCGATATCTGAAGGGAGTAACTTCTGTGGGAAGGTAATGAAATATAAACATCCTCTTCAGAGTTCCGATATCTGAAGGGAGTAACCTCTGTGGGAAGGGAATGAAATATAAACATCCTCTTCAGAGCTCCGATATCTGAAGGGAGTAACCTCTGTGGGAAGGGAATGAAATATAAACATCCTCTTCAGAGTTCCGATATCTGAAGGGAGTAACCTCTGTTGGAAGGGAATGCAATATAAACATCCTCTTCAGAGTTTCGATATCTGAAGGGAGTAACTTCTGTGGGAATGGAATGAAATATAAACATCCTCTTCAGAGTTCCGATATCTGAAGGGAGTAACCTCTGTTGGAAGGGAATGAAATATAAACATCCTCTTCAGAGTTCCGATATCTGAAGGGAGTAACTTCTGTGGGAAGGTAATGAAATATAAACATCCTCTTCAGAGTTCCGATATCTGAAGGGAGTAACTTCTGTGGGAAGGTAATGAAATATAAACATCCTCTTCAGAGTTCCGATATCTGAAGGGAGTGACTTCTGTGGGAAGGTAATGAAATATAAACATCCTCTTCAGAGTTCCGATATCTGAAGGGAGTAACTTCTGTGGGAAGGTAATGAAATATAAACATCCTCTTCAGAGTTCCGATATCTGAAGGGAGTAACTTCTGTGGGAAGGTAATGAAATATTAACATCCTCTTCAGAGTTCCGATATCTGAAGGGAGTAACTTCTGTGGGAAGGGAATGAAATATAAACATCCTCTTCAGAGTTCCGATATCTGAAGGGAGTAACTTCTGTGGGAAGGTAATGAAATATAAACATCCTCTTCAGAGCTCCGATATCTGAAGGGAGTAACCTCTGTGGGAAAGGAATGAAATATAAACATCCTCTTCAGAGTTCCGATATCTGAATGGAGTAACTTCTTAGGGAAGGGAATGAAATATAAACATCCTCTTCAGAGTTCCGATATCTGAAGGGAGTAACTTCTGTGGGAAGGGAATGAAATATAAACATCCTCTTCAGAGTTCCGATATCTGAAGGGAGTAACTTCTGTGGGAAGGTAATGAAATATAAACATCCTCTTCAGAGTTCCGATATCTGAAGGGAGTAACCTCTGTGGGAAGGGAATGAAATATAAACATCCTCTTCAGAGCTCCGATATCTGAAGGGAGTAACCTCTGTGGGAAGGGAATGAAATATAAACATCCTCTTCAGAGTTCCGATATCTGAAGGGAGTAACCTCTGTTGGAAGGGAATGCAATATAAACATCCTCTTCAGAGTTTCGATATCTGAAGGGAGTAACTTCTGTGGGAATGGAATGAAATATAAACATCCTCTTCAGAGTTCCGATATCTGAAGGGAGTAACCTCTGTTGGAAGGGAATGAAATATAAACATCCTCTTCAGAGTTCCGATATCTGAAGGGAGTAACTTCTGTGGGAAGGTAATGAAATATAAACATCCTCTTCAGAGTTCCGATATCTGAAGGGAGTAACTTCTGTGGGAAGGTAATGAAATATAAACATCCTCTTCAGAGTTCCGATATCTGAAGGGAGTGACTTCTGTGGGAAGGTAATGAAATATAAACATCCTCTTCAGAGTTCCGATATCTGAAGGGAGTAACTTCTGTGGGAAGGTAATGAAATATAAACATCCTCTTCAGAGTTCCGATATCTGAAGGGAGTAACTTCTGTGGGAAGGTAATGAAATATTAACATCCTCTTCAGAGTTCCGATATCTGAAGGGAGTAACTTCTGTGGGAAGGGAATGAAATATAAACATCCTCTTCAGAGTTCCGATATCTGAAGGGAGTAACTTCTGTGGGAAGGTAATGAAATATAAACATCCTCTTCAGAGCTCCGATATCTGAAGGGAGTAACCTCTGTGGGAAAGGAATGAAATATAAACATCCTCTTCAGAGTTCCGATATCTGAATGGAGTAACTTCTTAGGGAAGGGAATGAAATATAAACATCCTCTTCAGAGTTCCGATATCTGAAGGGAGTAACTTCTGTGGGAAGGGAATGAAATATAAACATCCTCTTCAGAGTTCCGATATCTGAAGGGAGTAACTTCTGTGGGAAGGTAATGAAATATAAACATCCTCTTCAGAGTTCCGATATCTGAAGGGAGTAACTTCTGGGGGAAGGGAATGCAATATAAACATCCTCTTCAGAGTTCCGATATCTGAAGGGAGTAACTTCTGTGGGAAGGGAATGAAATATAAACATCCTCTTCAGAGTTTCGATATCTGAAGGGAGTAACTTCTGTGGGAAGGGAATGAAATATAAACATCCTCTTCAGAGTTCCGTTATCTGAAGGGAGTAACCTCTGTTGGAAGGGAATGAAATATAAACATCCTCTTCAGAGTTCCGATATCTGAAGGGAGTAACTTCTGTGGGAAGGTAATGAAATATAAACATCCTCTTCAGAGTTCCGATATCTGAAGGGAGTAACCTCTGTGGGAAGGGAATGAAATATAAACATCCTCTTCAGAGCTCCGATATCTGAAGGGAGTAACTTCTGTGGGAAGGTAATGAAATATAAACATCCTCTTCAGAGTTCCGATATCTGAAGGGAGTAACCTCTGTGGGAAGGTAAGGAAATATAAACATCCTCTTCAGAGTTCCGATATCTGAAGGGAGTAACTTCTGTGGGAAGGGAATGCAATATAAACATCCTCTTCAGAGTTCCGATATCTGAAGGGAGTAACTTCTGTGGGAAGGTAAGGAAATATAAACATCCTCTTCAGAGTTCCGATATCTGAAGGGAGTAACCTCTGTTGGAAGGGAATGCAATATAAACATCCTCTTCAGAGTTTCGATATCTGAAGGGAGTAACTTCTGTGGGAAGGTAATGAAATATAAACATCCTCTTCAGAGTTCCGATATCTGAAGGGAGTAACCACTGTTGGAAGGGAATGAAATATAAACATCCTCTTCAGAGTTCCGATATCTGAAGGGAGTAACTTCTGTGGGAAGGTAATGAAATATAAACATCCTCTTCAGAGTTCCGATATCTGAAGGGAGTAACTTCTGTGGGAAGGTAATGAAATATAAACATCCTCTTCAGAGTTCCGATATCTGAAGGGAGTGACTTCTGTGGGAAGGTAATGAAATATAAACATCCTCTTCAGAGTTCCGATATCTGAAGGGAGTAACTTCTGTGGGAAGGTAATGAAATATAAACATCCTCTTCAGAGTTCCGATATCTGAAGGGAGTAACTTCTGTGGGAAGGTAATGAAATATAAACATCCTCTTCAGAGTTCCGATATCTGAAGGGAGTAACTTCTGTGGGAAGGGAATCAAATATAAACATCCTCTTCAGAGTTCCGATATCTGAAGGGAGTAACTTCTGTGGGAAGGTAATGAAATATAAACATCCTCTTCAGAGCTCCGATATCTGAAGGGAGTAACCTCTGTGGGAAAGGAATGAAATATAAACATCCTCTTCAGAGTTCCGATATCTGAAGGGAGTAACTTCTTAGGGAAGGGAATGAAATATAAACATCCTCTTCAGAGTTCCGATATCTGAAGGGAGTAACTTCTGTGGGAAGGTAATGAAATATAAACATCCTCTTCAGAGTTCCGATATCTGAAGGGAGTAACTTCTGTGGGAAGGTAATGAAATATAAACATCCTCTTCAGAGTTCCGATATCTGAAGGGAGTAACTTCTGTGGGAAGGTAATGAAATATAAACATCCTCTTCAGAGTTCCGATATCTGAAGGGAGTAACTTCTGTGGGAAGGTAATGAAATATAAACATCCTCTTCAGAGTTCCGATATCTGAAGGGAGTAACTTCTGTGTGAAGGTAATGAAATATAAACATCCTCTTCAGAGTTCCGATATCTGAAGGGAGTAACTTCTGTGGGAAGGTAATGAAATATAAACATCCTCTTCAGAGTTCCGATATCTGAAGGGAGTAACTTCTGTGGGAAGGTAATGAAATATAAACATCCTCTTCAGAGTTCCGATATCTGAAGGGAGTAACTTCTGTGTGAAGGTAATGAAATATAAACATCCTCTTCAGAGTTCCGATATCTGAAGGGAGTAACTTCTGTGGGAAGGTAATGAAATATAAACATCCTCTTCAGAGTTCCGATATCTGAAGGGAGTAACTTCTGTGGGAAAGGAATGAAATATAAACATCCTCTTCAGAGTTCCGATATCTGAAGGGAGTAACTTCTTAGGGAAGGGAATGAAATATAAACATCCTCTTCAGAGTTCCGATATCTGAAGGGAGTAACTTCTGTGGGAAGGTAATGAAATATAAACATCCTCTTCAGAGCTCCGATATCTGAAGGGAGTAACCTCTGTTGGAAGGGAATGCAATATAAACATCCTCTTCAGAGTTTCGATATCTGAAGGGAGTAACTTCTGTGGGAAGGGAATGAAATATAAACATCCTCTTCAGAGTTCCGATATCTGAAGGGAGTAACCTCTGTTGGAAGGGAATGAAATATAAACATCCTCTTCAGAGTTCCGATATCTGAAGGGAGTAACTTCTGTGGGAAGGTAATGAAATATAAACATCCTCTTCAGAGTTCCGATATCTGAAGGGAGTAACTTCTGTGAGAAGGGAATGAAATATAAACATCCTCTTCAGAGTTCCGATATCTGAAGGGAGTAACTTCTGTGGGAAGGTAATGAAATATAAACATCCTCTTCAGAGCTCCGATATCTGAAGGGAGTAACCTCTGTGGGAAGGGAATGAAATATAAACATCCTCTTCAGAGTTCCGATATCTGAAGGGAGTAACTTCTGTGTGAAGGGAATGAAATATAAACATCCTCTTCAGAGTTCCGATATCTGAAGGGAGTAACCTCTGTTGGAAGGGAATGCAATATAAACATCCTCTTCAGAGTTTCGATATCTGAAAGGAGTAACTTCTGTGGGAAGGGAATGAAATATAAACATCCTCTTCAGAGTTCCGTTATCTGAAGGGAGTAACCTCTGTTGGAAGGGAATGAAATATAAACATCCTCTTCAGAGTTCCGATATCTGAAGGGAGTAACTTCTGTGGGAAGGTAATGAAATATAAACATCCTCTTCAAAGTTCCGATATCTGAAGGGAGTAACCTCTGTGGGAAGGGAATGAAATATAAACATCCTCTTCAGAGCTCCGATATCTGAAGGGAGTAACTTCTGTGGGAAGGTAATGAAATATAAACATCCTCTTCAGAGTTCCGATATCTGAAGGGAGTAACCTCTGTGGGAAGGTAAGGAAATATAAACATCCTCTTCAGAGTTCCGATATCTGAAGGGAGTAACTTCTGTGGGAAGGGAATGCAATATAAACATCCTCTTCAGAGTTCCGATATCTGAAGGGAGTAACTTCTGTGGGAAGGTAAGGAAATATAAACATCCTCTTCAGAGTTCCGATATCTGAAGGGAGTAACCTCTGTTGGAAGGGAATGCAATATAAACATCCTCTTCAGAGTTTCGATATCTGAAGGGAGTAACTTCTGTGGGAAGGGAATGAAATATAAACATCCTCTTCAGAGTTCCGATATCTGAAGGGAGTAACTTCTGTGGGAAGGTAATGAAATATAAACATCCTCTTCAGAGTTCCGATATCTGAAGGGAGTATCTTCTGTGGGAAGGGAATCAAATATAAACATCCTCTTCAGAGTTCCGATATCTGAAGGGAGTAACTTCTGTGGGAAGGGAATCAAATATAAACATCCTCTTCAGAGTTCCGATATCTGAAGGGAGTAACTTCTGTGGGAAGGTAATGAAATATAAACATCCTCTTCAGAGCTCCGATATCTGAAGGGAGTAACCTCTGTGGGAAAGGAATGAAATATAAACATCCTCTTCAGAGTTCCGATATCTGAAGGGAGTAACTTCTTAGGGAAGGGAATGAAATATAAACATCCTCTTCAGAGTTCCGATATCTGAAGGGAGTAACTTCTGTGGGAAGGTAATGAAATATAAACATCCTCTTCAGAGTTCCGATATCTGAAGGGAGTAACTTCTGTGGGAAGGTAATGAAATATAAACATCCTCTTCAGAGTTCCGATATCTGAAGGGAGTAACTTCTGTGGGAAGGTAATGAAATATAAACATCCTCTTCAGAGTTCCGATATCTGAAGGGAGTAACTTCTGTGGGAAGGTAATGAAATATAAACATCCTCTTCAGAGTTCCGATATCTGAAGGGAGTAACTTCTGTGTGAAGGTAATGAAATATAAACATCCTCTTCAGAGTTCCGATATCTGAAGGGAGTAACTTCTGTGGGAAGGTAATGAAATATAAACATCCTCTTCAGAGTTCCGATATCTGAAGGGAGTAACTTCTGTGGGAAGGTAATGAAATATAAACATCCTCTTCAGAGTTCCGATATCTGAAGGGAGTAACTTCTGTGTGAAGGTAATGAAATATAAACATCCTCTTCAGAGTTCCGATATCTGAAGGGAGTAACTTCTGTGGGAAGGTAATGAAATATAAACATCCTCTTCAGAGTTCCGATATCTGAAGGGAGTAACTTCTGTGGGAAAGGAATGAAATATAAACATCCTCTTCAGAGTTCCGATATCTGAAGGGAGTAACTTCTTAGGGAAGGGAATGAAATATAAACATCCTCTTCAGAGTTCCGATATCTGAAGGGAGTAACTTCTGTGGGAAGGTAATGAAATATAAACATCCTCTTCAGAGCTCCGATATCTGAAGGGAGTAACCTCTGTTGGAAGGGAATGCAATATAAACATCCTCTTCAGAGTTCCGATATCTGAAGGGAGTAACTTCTGTGGGAAGGTAATGAAATATAAACATCCTCTTCAGAGTTCCGATATCTGAAGGGAGTAACTTCTGTGTGAAGGTAATGAAATATAAACATCCTCTTCAGAGTTCCGATATCTGAAGGGAGTAACTTCTGTGGGAAGGTAATGAAATATAAACATCCTCTTCAGAGTTCCGATATCTGAAGGGAGTAACTTCTGTGGGAAAGGAATGAAATATAAACATCCTCTTCAGAGTTCCGATATCTGAAGGGAGTAACTTCTTAGGGAAGGGAATGAAATATAAACATCCTCTTCAGAGTTCCGATATCTGAAGGGAGTAACTTCTGTGGGAAGGTAATGAAATATAAACATCCTCTTCAGAGCTCCGATATCTGAAGGGAGTAACCTCTGTTGGAAGGGAATGCAATATAAACATCCTCTTCAGAGTTTCGATATCTGAAGGGAGTAACTTCTGTGGGAAGGGAATGAAATATAAACATCCTCTTCAGAGTTCCGATATCTGAAGGGAGTAACCTCTGTTGGAAGGGAATGAAATATAAACATCCTCTTCAGAGTTCCGATATCTGAAGGGAGTAACTTCTGTGGGAAGGTAATGAAATATAAACATCCTCTTCAGAGTTCCGATATCTGAAGGGAGTAACTTCTGTGAGAAGGGAATGAAATATAAACATCCTCTTCAGAGTTCCGATATCTGAAGGGAGTAACTTCTGTGGGAAGGTAATGAAATATAAACATCCTCTTCAGAGCTCCGATATCTGAAGGGAGTAACCTCTGTGGGAAGGGAATGAAATATAAACATCCTCTTCAGAGTTCCGATATCTGAAGGGAGTAACTTCTGTGTGAAGGGAATGAAATATAAACATCCTCTTCAGAGTTCCGATATCTGAAGGGAGTAACCTCTGTTGGAAGGGAATGCAATATAAACATCCTCTTCAGAGTTTCGATATCTGAAAGGAGTAACTTCTGTGGGAAGGGAATGAAATATAAACATCCTCTTCAGAGTTCCGTTATCTGAAGGGAGTAACCTCTGTTGGAAGGGAATGAAATATAAACATCCTCTTCAGAGTTCCGATATCTGAAGGGAGTAACTTCTGTGGGAAGGTAATGAAATATAAACATCCTCTTCAAAGTTCCGATATCTGAAGGGAGTAACCTCTGTGGGAAGGGAATGAAATATAAACATCCTCTTCAGAGCTCCGATATCTGAAGGGAGTAACTTCTGTGGGAAGGTAATGAAATATAAACATCCTCTTCAGAGTTCCGATATCTGAAGGGAGTAACCTCTGTGGGAAGGTAAGGAAATATAAACATCCTCTTCAGAGTTCCGATATCTGAAGGGAGTAACTTCTGTGGGAAGGGAATGCAATATAAACATCCTCTTCAGAGTTCCGATATCTGAAGGGAGTAACTTCTGTGGGAAGGTAAGGAAATATAAACATCCTCTTCAGAGTTCCGATATCTGAAGGGAGTAACCTCTGTTGGAAGGGAATGCAATATAAACATCCTCTTCAGAGTTTCGATATCTGAAGGGAGTAACTTCTGTGGGAAGGGAATGAAATATAAACATCCTCTTCAGAGTTCCGATATCTGAAGGGAGTAACCTCTGTTGGAAGGGAATGAAATATAAACATCCTCTTCAGAGTTCCGATATCTGAAGGGAGTAACTTCTGTGGGAAGGTAATGAAATATAAACATCCTCTTCAGAGTTCCGATATCTGAAGGGAGTAACTTCTGTGGGAAGGTAATGAAATATAAACATCCTCTTCAGAGTTCCGATATCTGAAGGGAGTGACTTCTGTGGGAAGGTAATGAAATATAAACATCCTCTTCAGAGTTCCGATATCTGAAGGGAGTAACTTCTGTGGGAAGGTAATGAAATATAAACATCCTCTTCAGAGTTCCGATATCTGAAGGGAGTAACTTCTGTGGGAAGGTAATGAAATATAAACATCCTCTTCAGAGTTCCGATATCTGAAGGGAGTAACTTCTGTGGGAAGGGAATGAAATATAAACATCCTCTTCAGAGTTCCGATATCTGAAGGGAGTAACTTCTGTGGGAAGGTAATGAAATATAAACATCCTCTTCAGAGCTCCGATATCTGAAGGGAGTAACCTCTGTGGGAAAGGAATAAAATATTAACATCCTCTTCAGAGTTCCGATATCTGAAGGGAGTAACTTCTTAGGGAAGGGAATGAAATATAAACATCCTCTTCAGAGCTCCGATATCTGAAGGGAGTAACTTCTGTGGGAAGGTAATGAAATATAAACATCCTCTTCAGAGTTCCGATATCTGAAGGGAGTAACCTCTGTGGGAAGGGAATGAAATATAAACATCCTCTTCAGAGCTCCGATATCTGAAGGGAGTAACCTCTGTGGGAAGGGAATGAAATATAAACATCCTCTTCAGAGTTCCGATATCTGAAGGGAGTAACTTCTGTGGGAAGGGAATGAAATATAAACATCCTCTTCAGAGTTCCGATATCTGAAGGGGGTAACTTCTGTGGGAAGGGAATGAAATATAAACATCCTCTTCAGAGTTCCGATATCTGAAGGGAGTAACTTCTGTGGGAAGGTAATGAAATATAAACATCCTCTTCAGAGTTCCGATATCTGAAGGGGGTAACCTCTGTTGGAAGGGAATGAAATATAAACATCCTCTTCAGAGTTCCGATATCTGAAGGGAGTAACTTCTGTGGGAAGGTAATGAAATATAAACATCCTCTTCAGAGTTCCGATATCTGAAGGGAGTAACTTCTGTGGGAAGGTAATGAAATATAAACATCCTCTTCAGAGTTCCGATATCTGAAGGGAGTGACTTCTGTGGGAAGGTAATGAAATATAAACATCCTCTTCAGAGTTCCGATATCTGAAGGGAGTAACTTCTGTGGGAAGGTAATGAAATATAAACATCCTCTTCAGAGTTCCGATATCTGAAGGGAGTAACTTCTGTGGGAAGGTAATGAAATATAAACATCCTCTTCAGAGTTCCGATATCTGAAGGGAGTAACTTCTGTGGGTAGGGAATGAAATATAAACATCCTCTTCAGAGTTCCGATATCTGAAGGGAGTAACTTCTGTGGGAAGGTAATGAAATATAAACATCCTCTTCAGAGCTCCGATATCTGAAGGGAGTAACCTCTGTGGGAAAGGAATAAAATATAAACATCCTCTTCAGAGTTCCGATATCTGAAGGGAGTAACTTCTTAGGGAAGGGAATGAAATATAAACATCCTCTTCAGAGCTCCGATATCTGAAGGGAGTAACTTCTGTGGGAAGGTAATGAAATATAAACATCCTCTTCAGAGCTCCGATATCTGAAGGGAGTAACCTCTGTGGGAAGGGAATGAAATATAAACATCCTCTTCAGAGTTCCGATATCTGAAGGGAGTAACTTCTGTGGGAAGGTAATGAAATATAAACATCCTCTTCAGAGTTCCGATATCTGAAGGGAGTGACTTCTGTGGGAAGGTAATGAAATATAAACATCCTCTTCAGAGTTCCGATATCTGAAGGGAGTAACTTCTGTGGGAAGGTAATGAAATATAAACATCCTCTTCAGAGTTCCGATATCTGAAGGGAGTAACTTCTGTGGGAAGGTAATGAAATATAAACATCCTCTTCAGAGTTCCGATATCTGAAGGGAGTAACTTCTGTGGGTAGGGAATGAAATATAAACATCCTCTTCAGAGTTCCGATATCTGAAGGGAGTAACTTCTGTGGGAAGGTAATGAAATATAAACATCCTCTTCAGAGCTCCGATATCTGAAGGGAGTAACCTCTGTGGGAAAGGAATAAAATATAAACATCCTCTTCAGAGTTCCGATATCTGAAGGGAGTAACTTCTTAGGGAAGGGAATGAAATATAAACATCCTCTTCAGAGCTCCGATATCTGAAGGGAGTAACTTCTGTGGGAAGGTAATGAAATATAAACATCCTCTTCAGAGCTCCGATATCTGAAGGGAGTAACCTCTGTGGGAAGGGAATGAAATATAAACATCCTCTTCAGAGTTCCGATATCTGAAGGGAGTAACTTCTGTGGGAAGGGAATGAAATATAAACATCCTCTTCAGAGTTCCGATATCTGAAGGGAGTAACTTCTGTGGGAAGGGAATGCAATATAAACATCCTCTTCAGAGTTCCGATATCTGAAGGGAGTAACTTCTGTGGGAAGGTAAGGAAATATAAACATCCTCTTCAGAGTTCCGATATCTGAAGGGAGTAACTTCTGTGGGAAGGGAATGAAATATAAACATCCTCTTCAGAGTTCCGATATCTGAAGGGAGTAACCTCTGTTGGAAGGGAATGCAATATAAACATCCTCTTCAGAGTTTCGATATCTGAAGGGAGTAACTTCTGTGGGAAGGGAATGAAATATAAACATCCTCTTCAGAGTTCCGTTATCTGAAGGGAGTAACCTCTGTTGGAAGGGAATGAAATATAAACATCCTCTTCAGAGTTCCGATATCTGAAGGGAGTAACTTCTGTGGGAAGGTAATGAAATATAAACATCCTCTTCAGAGTTCCGATATCTGAAGGGAGTAACCTCTGTGGGAAGGGAATGAAAGATAAACATCCTCTTCAGAGCTCCGATATCTGAAGGGAGTAACTTCTGTGGGAAGGTAATGAAATATAAACATCCTCTTCAGAGTTCCGATATCTGAAGGGAGTAACCTCTGTGGGAAGGTAAGGAAATATAAACATCCTCTTCAGAGTTCCGATATCTGAAGGGAGTAACTTCTGTGGGAAGGGAATGCAATATAAACATCCTCTTCAGAGTTCCAATATCTGAAGGGAGTAACTTCTGTGGGAAGGTAAGGAAATATAAACATCCTCTTCAGAGTTCCGATATCTGAAGGGAGTAACTTCTGTGGGAAGGGAATGAAATATAAACATCCTCTTCAGAGTTCCGATATCTGAAGGGAGTAACCTCTGTTGGAAGGGAATGAAATATAAACATCCTCTTCAGAGTTCCGATATCTGAAGGGAGTAACTTCTGTGGGAAGGTAATGAAATATAAACATCCTCTTCAGAGTTCCGATATCTGAAGGGAGTAACTTCTGTGGGAAGGTAATGAAATATAAACATCCTCTTCAGAGTTCCGATATCTGAAGGGAGTGACTTCTGTGGGAAGGTAATGAAATATAAACATCCTCTTCAGAGTTCCGATATCTGAAGGGAGTAACTTCTGTGGGAAGGTAATGAAATATAAACATCCTCTTCAGAGTTCCGATATCTGAAGGGAGTAACTTCTGTGGGAAGGTAATGAAATATAAACATCCTCTTCAGAGTTCCGATATCTGAAGGGAGTAACTTCTGTGGGAAGGGAATGAAATATAAACATCCTCTTCAGAGTTCCGATATCTGAAGGGAGTAACTTCTGTGGGAAGGTAATGAAATATAAACATCCTCTTCAGAGCTCCGATATCTGAAGGGAGTAACCTCTGTGGGAAAGGAATGAAATATAAACATCCTCTTCAGAGTTCCGATATCTGAAGGGAGTAACTTCTTAGGGAAGGGAATGAAATATAAACATCCTCTTCAGAGTTCCGATATCTGAAGGGAGTAACTTCTGTGGGAAGGTAATGAAATATAAACATCCTCTTCAGAGTTCCGATATCTGAAGGGAGTAACTTCTGTGCGAAGGTAATGAAATATAAACATCCTTTTCAGAGTTCCGATATCTGAAGGGAGTAACTTCTGTGGGAAGGTAATGAAATATAAACATCCTCTTCAGAGTTCCGATATCTGAAGGGAGTAACTTCTGTGGGAAGGGAATGAAATATAAACATCCTCTTCAGAGTTCCGATATCTGAAGGGAGTAACCTCTGTTGGAAGGGAATGCAATATAAACATCCTCTTCAGAGTTTCGATATCTGAAGGGAGTAACTTCTGTGGGAAGGGAATGAAATATAAACATCCTCTTCAGAGTTCCGATATCTGAAGGGAGTAACCTCTGTTGGAAGGGAATGAAATATAAACATCCTCTTCAGAGTTCCGATATCTGAAGGGAGTAACTTCTGTGTGAAGGTAATGAAATATAAACATCCTCTTCAGAGTTCCGATATCTGAAGGGAGTAACTTCTGTGGGAAGGGAATGCAATATAAACATCCTCTTCAGAGTTCCGATATCTGAAGGGAGTAACTTCTGTGGGAAGGTAAGGAAATATAAACATCCTCTTCAGAGTTCCGATATCTGAAGGGAGTAACTTCTGTGGGAAGGGAATGAAATATAAACATCCTCTTCAGAGTTCCGATATCTGAAGGGAGTAACTTCTGTGGGAAGGGAATGAAATATAAACATCCTCTTCAGAGTTCCGATATCTGAAGGGAGTAACCTCTGTTGGAAGGGAATGCAATATAAACATCCTCTTCAGAGTTTCGATTTCTGAAGGGAGTAACTTCTGTGGGAAGGGAATGAAATATAAACATCCTCTTCAGAGTTCCGTTATCTGAAGGGAGTAACCTCTGTTGGAAGGGAATGAAATATAAACATCCTCTTCAGAGTTCCGATATCTGAAGGGAGTAACTTCTGTGGGAAGGTAATGAAATATAAACATCCTCTTCAGAGTTCCGATATCTGAAGGGAGTAACCTCTGTGGGAAGGGAATGAAAGATAAACATCCTCTTCAGAGCTCCGATATCTGAAGGGAGTAACTTCTGTGGGAAGGTAATGAAATATAAACATCCTCTTCAGAGTTCCGATATCTGAAGGGAGTAACCTCTGTGGGAAGGTAAGGAAATATAAACATCCTCTTCAGAGTTCCGATATCTGAAGGGAGTAACTTCTGTGGGAAGGGAATGCAATATAAACATCCTCTTCAGAGTTCCAATATCTGAAGGGAGTAACTTCTGTGGGAAGGTAAGGAAATATAAACATCCTCTTCAGAGTTCCGATATCTGAAGGGAGTAACTTCTGTGGGAAGGGAATGAAATATAAACATCCTCTTCAGAGTTCCGATATCTGAAGGGAGTAACCTCTGTTGGAAGGGTATGAAATATAAACATCCTCTTCAGAGTTCCGATATCTGAAGGGAGTAACTTCTGTGGGAAGGTAATGAAATATAAACATCCTCTTCAGATTTCCGATATCTGAAGGGAGTAACTTCTGTGGGAAGGTAATGAAATATAAACATCCTCTTCAGAGTTCCGATATCTGAAGGGAGTGACTTCTGTGGGAAGGTAATGAAATATAAACATCCTCTTCAGAGTTCCGATATCTGAAGGGAGTAACTTATGTGGGAAGGTAATGAAATATAAACATCCTCTTCAGAGTTCCGATATCTGAAGGGAGTAACTTCTGTGGGAAGGTAATGAAATATAAACATCCTCTTCAGAGTTCCGATATCTGAAGGGAGTAACTTCTGTGGGAAGGGAATGAAATATAAACATCCTCTTCAGAGTTCCGATATCTGAAGGGAGTAACTTCTGTGGGAAGGTAATGAAATATAAACATCCTCTTCAGAGCTCCGATATCTGAAGGGAGTAACCTCTGTGGGAAAGGAATGAAATATAACATCCTCTTCAGAGTTCCGATATCTGAAGGGAGTAACTTCTTAGGGAAGGGAATGAAATATAAACATCCTCTTCAGAGTTCCGATATCTGAAGGGAGTAACTTCTGTGGGAAGGTAATGAAATATAAACATCCTCTTCAGAGTTCCGATATCTGAAGGGAGTAACTTCTGTGCGAAGGTAATGAAATATAAACATCCTTTTCAGAGTTCCGATATCTGAAGGGAGTAACTTCTGTGGGAAGGTAATGAAATATAAACATCCTCTTCAGAGTTCCGATATCTGAAGGGAGTAACTTCTGTGGGAAGGGAATGAAATATAAACATCCTCTTCAGAGTTCCGATATCTGAAGGGAGTAACCTCTGTTGGAAGGGAATGCAATATAAACATCCTCTTCAGAGTTTCGATATCTGAAGGGAGTAACTTCTGTGGGAAGGGAATGAAATATAAACATCCTCTTCAGAGTTCCGATATCTGAAGGGAGTAACCTCTGTTGGAAGGGAATGAAATATAAACATCCTCTTCAGAGTTCCGATATCTGAAGGGAGTAACTTCTGTGTGAAGGTAATGAAATATAAACATCCTCTTCAGAGTTCCGATATCTGAAGGGAGTAACTTCTGTGGGAAGGTAATGAAATATAAACATCCTCTTCAGAGTTCCGATTTCTGAAGGGAGTAACTTCTGTGGGAAGGGAATGAAATATAAACATCCTCTTCAGAGTTCCGATATCTGAAGGGAGTAACTTCTGTGGGAAGGTAATGAAATATAAACATCCTCTTCAGAGCTCCGATATCTGAAGGGAGTAACCTCTGTGGGAAGGGAATGAAATATAAACATCCTCTTCAGAGTTCCGATATCTGAAGGGAGTAACTTCTGTGGGAAGGGAATGAAATATAAACATCCTCTTCAGAGTTCCGATATCTGAAGGGAGTAACCTCTGTTGGAAGGGAATGAAATATAAACATCCTCTTCAGAGTTTCGATATCTGAAGGGAGTAACTTCTGTGGGAAGGGAATGAAATATAAACATCCTCTTCAGAGTTCCGATATCTGAAGGGAGTAACTTCTGTGGGAAGGTAATGAAATATAAAAATCCTCTTCAGAGTTCCGATATCTGAAGGGAGTAACTTCTGTGGGAAGGTAATGAAATATAAACATCCTCTTCAGAGTTCCGATATCTGAAGGGAGTAACCTCTGTGGGAAGGGAATGAAATATAAACATCCTCTTCAGAGCTCCGATATCTGAAGGGAGTAACCTCTGTTGGAAGGGAATGAAATATAAACATCCTCTTCAGAGCTCCGATATCTGAAGGGAGTAACTTCTGTGGGAAGGTAATGAAATATAAACATCCTCTTCAGAGTTCCGATATCTGAAGGGAGCAACTTCTGTGGGAAGGTAATGAAATATAAACATCCTCTTCAGAGTTCCGATATCTGAAGGGAGTAACTTCTGTGGGAAGGTAATGAAATATAAACATCCTCTTCAGAGTTCCGATTTCTGAAGGGAGTAACTTCTGTGGGAAGGGAATGAAATATAAACATCCTCTTCAGAGTTCCGATATCTGAAGGGAGTAACTTCTGTGGGAAGGTAATGAAATATAAACATCCTCTTCAGAGCTCCGATATCTGAAGGGAGTAACCTCTGTGGGAAGGGAATGAAATATAAACATCCTCTTCAGAGTTCCGATATCTGAAGGGAGTAACTTCTGTGGGAAGGGAATGAAATATAAACATCCTCTTCAGAGTTCCGATATCTGAAGGGAGTAACATCTGTTGGAAGGGAATGAAATATAAACATCCTCTTCAGAGTTTCGATATCTGAAGGGAGTAACTTCTGTGGGAAGGGAATGAAATATAAACATCCTCTTCAGAGTTCCGATATCTGAAGGGAGTAACTTCTGTGGGAAGGTAATGAAATATAAAAATCCTCTTCAGAGTTCCGATATCTGAAGGGAGTAACTTCTGTGGGAAGGTAATGAAATATAAACATCCTCTTCAGAGTTCCGATATCTGAAGGGAGTAACCTCTGTGGGAAGGGAATGAAATATAAACATCCTCTTCAGAGCTCCGATATCTGAAGGGAGTAACCTCTGTTGGAAGGGACTGAAATATAAACATCCTCTTCAGAGCTCCGATATCTGAAGGGAGTAACTTCTGTGGGAAGGTAATGAAATATAAACATCCTCTTCAGAGTTCCGATATCTGAAGGGAGCAACTTCTGTGGGAAGGTAATGAAATATAAACATCCTCTTCAGAGTTCCGATATCTGAAGGGAGTAACTTCTGTGGGAAGGTAATGAAATATAAACATCCTCTTCAGAGTTCCGATATCTGAAGGGAGTAACTTCTGTGTGAAGGTAATGAAATATAAACATCCTCTTCAGAGTTCCGATATCTGAAGGGAGTAACTTCTGTGGGAAGGTAATGAAATATAAACATCCTCTTCAGAGTTCCGATATCTGAAGGGAGTAACTTCTGTGGGAAGGGAATGAAATATAAACATCCTCTTCAGAGCTCCGATATCTGAAGGGAGTAACTTCTGTGGGAAGGTAATGAAATATAAACATCCTCTTCAGAGCTCCGATATCTGAAGGGAGTAACCTCTGTGGGAAGGGAATGAAATATAAACATCCTCTTCAGAGTTCCGATATCTGAAGGGAGTAACTTCTGTGGGAAGGGAATGAAATATAAACATCCTCTTCAGAGTTCCGATATCTGAAGGAAGTAACCTCTGTTGGAAGGGAATGCAATATAAACATCCTCTTCAGAGTTTCGATATCTGAAGGGAGTAACTTCTGTGGGAAGGGAATGAAATATAAACATCCTCTTCAGAGTTCCGATATCTGAAGGGAGTAACCTCTGTTGGAAGGGAATGAAATATAAACATCCTCTTCAGAGTTCCGATATCTGAAGGGAGTAACTTCTGTGTGAAGGTAATGAAATATAAACATCCTCTTCAGAGTTCCGATATCTGAAGGGAGTAACTTCTGTGGGAAGGTAATGAAATATAAACATCCTCTTCAGAGTTCCGATATCTGAAGGGAGTAACTTCTGTGGGAAGGTAATGAAATATAAACATCCTCTTCAGAGCTCCGATATCTGAAGGGAGTAACCTCTGTGGGAAGGGAATGAAATATAAACATCCTCTTCAGAGTTCCGATATCTGAAGGGAGTAACTTCTGTGGGAAGGGAATGAAATATAAACATCCTCTTCAGAGTTCCGATATCTGAAGGAAGTAACCTCTGTTGGAAGGGAATGCAATATAAACATCCTCTTCAGAGTTTCGATATCTGAAGGGAGTAACTTCTGTGGGAAGGGAATGAAATATAAACATCCTCTTCAGAGTTCCGATATCTGAAGGGAGTAACCTCTGTTGGAAGGGAATGAAATATAAACATCCTCTTCAGAGTTCCGATATCTGAAGGGAGTAACTTCTGTGTGAAGGTAATGAAATATAAACATCCTCTTCAGAGTTCCGATATCTGAAGGGAGTAACTTCTGTGGGAAGGTAATGAAATATAAACATCCTCTTCAGAGTTCCGATATCTGAAGGGAGTAACTTCTGTGGGAAGGGAATGAAATATAAACATCCTCTTCAGAGTTCCGATATCTGAAGGGAGTAACTTCTGTGGGAAGGTAATGAAATATAAACATCCTCTTCAGAGCTCCGATATCTGAAGGGAGTAACCTCTGTGGGAAGGGAATGAAATATAAACATCCTCTTCAGAGTTCCGATATCTGAAGGGAGTAACTTCTGTGGGAAGGGAATGAAATATAAACATCCTCTTCAGAGTTCCGATATCTGAAGGGAGTAACCTCTGTTGGAAGGGAATGCAATATAAACATCCTCTTCAGAGATTCGATATCTGAAGGGAGTAACTTCTGTTGGAAGGGAATGAAATATAAACATCCTCTTCAGAGTTCCGATATCTGAAGGGAGTAACTTCTGTGGGAAGGTAATGAAATATAAACATCCTCTTCAGAGTTCCGATATCTGAAGGGAGTAACTTCTGTGGGAAGGTAATGAAATATAAACATCCTCTTCAGAGTTCCGATATCTGAAGGGAGTGACTTCTGTGGGAAGGTAATGAAATATAAACATCCTCTTCAGAGTTCCGATATCTGAAGGGAGTAACTTCTGTGGGAAGATAATGAAATATAAACATCCTTTTCAGAGTTCCGATATCTGAAGGGAGTAACTTCTGTGGGAAGGTAATGAAATATAAACATCCTCTTCAGAGTTCTGATATCTGAAGGGAGTAACTTCTGTGGGAAGGTAATGAAATATAAACATCCTCTTCAGAGTTCCGATATCTGAAGGGAGTAACTTCTGTGGGAAGGTAATGAAATATAAACATCCTCTTCAGAGTTCCGATATCTGAAGGGAGTAACTTCTGTGGGAAGGTAATGAAATATAAACATCCTCTTCAGAGCTCCGATATCTGAAGGGAGTAACATCTGTGGGAAGGGAATGAAATATAAACATCCTCTTCAGAGTTCCGATATCTGAAGGGAGTAACTTCTGTGGGAAGGGAATGAAATATAAACATCCTCTTCAGAGTTCCGATATCTGAAGGGAGTAACTTCTGTGGGAAGGTAATGAAATATAAACATCCTCTTCAGAGTTCCGATATCTGGAGGGAGTAACCTCTGTGGGAAGGGAATGAAATATAAACATCCTCTTCAGAGCTCCGATATCTGAAGGGAGTAACCTCTGTTGGAAGGGAATGAAATATAAACATCCTCTTCAGAGCTCCGATATCTGAAGGGAGTAACTTCTGTGGGAAGGTAATGAAATATAAACATCCTCTTCAGAGTTCCGATATCTGAAGGGAGTAACTTCTGTGGGAAGGTAATGAAATATAAACATCCTCTTCAGAGTTCCGATATCTGAAGGGAGTAACTTCTGTGGGAAGGTAATGAAATATAAACATCCTCTTCAGAGTTCCGATATCTGAAGGGAGTAACTTCTGTGGGAAGGGAATGAAATATAAACATCCTCTTCAGAGTTCCGATATCTGAAGGGAGTAACTTCTGTGGGAAGGGAATGAAATATAAACATCCTCTTCAGAGCTCCGATGTCTGAAGGGAGTAACTTCTGTGGGAAGGGAATGAAATATAAACATCCTCTTCAGAGTTCCGATATCTGAAGGGAGTAACTTCTGTGGGAAGGTAATGAAATATAAACATCCTCTTCAGAGTTCCGATATCTGAAGGGAGTAACTTCTGTGGGAAGGGAATGATATAAAAACATCCTCTTCAGAGTTCCGATATCTGAAGGGAGTAACTTCTGTGGGAAGGTAATGAAATATAAACATCCTCTTCAGAGCTCCGATATCTGAAGGGAGTAACCTCTGTGGGAAGGTAATGAAATATAAACATCCTCTTCAGAGTTCCGATATCTGAAGGGAGTAACTCCTGTGGGAAGGGAATGAAATATAAACATCCTCTTCAGAGTTCCGATATCTGAAGGGAGTAACTTCTGTGGGAAGGTAATGAAATATAAACATCCTCTTCAGAGTTCCGATATCTGAAGGGAGTAACTTCTGTGGGAAGGTAAGGAAATATAAACATCCTCCTCAGAGTTCCGATATCTGAAGGGAGTAACCTCTGTGGGAAGGGAATGAAATATAAACATCCTCTTCAGAGTTCCGATATCTGAAGGGAGTAACTTCTGTGGGAAGGTAATGAAATCTAAACATCCTCTTCAGAGTTCCGATTTCTGAAGGGAGTAACCTCTGTTGGAAGGGAATGAAATATAAACATCCTCTTCAGAGCTCCGGTATCTGAAGCGAGTAACTTATGTGGGAAGGTAATGAAATATAAACATCCTCTTCAGAGTTCCGATATCTGAAGGGAGTAACTTCTGTGGGAAGGTAATGAAATATAAACATCCTCTTCAGAGTTCCGATATCTGAAGGGAGTAACTTCTGTGGGAAGGTAATGAAATATAAACATCCTCTTCAGAGTTCCGATATCTGAAGGACGTAACTTCTGTGGGAAGGGAATGAAAAATAAACATCCTCTTCAGAGTTCCGATATCTGAAGGGAGTAACTTCTCTGGGAAGGTAATGAAATATAAACATCCTCTTCAGAGTTCCGATATCTGAAGGGAGTAACTTCTGTGGGAAGGTAATGAAATATAAACATCCTCTTCAGAGTTCCGATATCTGAAGGGAGTAACTTCTGTGGGAAGGTAATGAAATATAAACATCCTCTTCAGAGCTCCGATATCTGAAGGGAGTAACATCTGTGGGAAGGGAATGAAATATAAACATCCTCTTCAGAGTTCCGATATCTGAAGGGACTAACTTCTGTGGGAAGGGAATGAAATATAAACATCCTCTTCAGAGTTCCGATATCTGAAGGGAGTAACTTCTGTGGGAAGGTAATGAAATATAAACATCCTCTTCAGAGTTCCGATATCTGAAGGGAGTAACCTCTGTGGGAAGGGAATGAAATATAAACATCCTCTTCAGAGCTCCGATATCTGAAGGGAGTAACCTCTGTTGGAAGGGAATGAAATATAAACATCCTCTTCAGAGCTCCGATATCTGAAGGGAGTAACTTCTGTGGGAAGGTAATGAAATATAAACATCCTCTTCAGAGTTCCGATATCTGAAGGGAGTAACTTCTGTGGGAAGGTAATGAAATATAAACATCCTCTTCAGAGTTCCGATATCTGAAGGGAGTAACTTCTGTGGGAAGGTAATGAAATATAAACATCCTCTTCAGAGTTCCGATATCTGAAGGGAGTAACTTCTGTGGGAAGGGAATGAAATATAAACATCCTCTTCAGAGTTCCGATATCTGAAGGGAGTAACTTCTGTGGGAAGGGAATGAAATATAAACATCCTCTTCAGAGCTCCGATATCTGAAGGGAGTAACTTCTGTGGGAAGGGAATGAAATATAAACATCCTCTTCAGAGTTCCGATATCTGAAGGGAGTAACTTCTGTGGGAAGGTAATGAAATATAAACATCCTCTTCAGAGTTCCGATATCTGAAGGGAGTAACTTCTGTGGGAAGGGAATGATATAAAAACATCCTCTTCAGAGTTCCGATATCTGAAGGGAGTAACTTCTGTGGGAAGGTACTGAAATATAAACATCCTCTTCAGAGCTCCGATATCTGAAGGGAGTAACCTCTGTGGGAAGGGAATGAAATATAAACATCCTCTTCAGAGTTCCGATATCTGAAGGGAGTAACTTCTGTGGGAAGGTAATGAAATATAAACATCCTCTTCAGAGTTCCGATATCTGAAGGGAGTAACTTCTGTGGGAAGGTAAGGAAATATAAACATCCTCTTCAGAGTTCCGATATCTGAAGGGAGTAACCTCTGTGGGAAGGGAATGAAATATAAACATCCTCTTCAGAGTTCCGATATCTGAAGGGAGTAACTTCTGTGGGAAGGGAATGAAATATAAACATCCTCTTCAGAGTTCCGATATCTGAAGGGAGTAACCTCTGTTGGAAGGGAATGAAATATAAACATCCTCTTCAGAGCTCCGATATCTGAAGGGAGTAACTTATGTGGGAAGGTAATGAAATATAAACATCCTCTTCAGAGTTCCGATATCTGAAGGGAGTAACTTCTGTGGGAAGGTAATGAAATATAAACATCCTCTTCAGAGTTCCGATATCTGAAGGGAGTAACTTCTGTGGGAAGGTAATGAAATATAAACATCCTCTTCAGAGTTCCGATATCTGAAGGGAGTAACTTCTGTGGGAAGGGAATGAAATATAAACATCCTCTTCAGAGTTCCGATATCTGAAGGGAGTAACTTCTGTGGGAAGGTAATGAAATATAAACATCCTCTTCAGAGTTCCGATATCTGAAGGGAGTAACTTCTGTGGGAAGGTAAGGAAATATAAACATCCTCTTCAGAGTTCCGATATCTGAAGGGAGTAACCTCTGTGGGAAGGGAATGAAATATAAACATCCTCTTCAGAGTTCCGATATCTGAAGGGAGTAACTTCTGTGGGAAGGGAATGAAATATAAACATCCTCTTCAGAGTTCCGATATCTGAAGGGAGTAACCTCTGTTGGAAGGGAATGAAATATAAACATCCTCTTCAGAGCTCCGATATCTGAAGGGAGTAACTTATGTGGGAAGGTAATGAAATATAAACATCCTCTTCAGAGTTCCGATATCTGAAGGGAGTAACTTCTGTGGGAAGGTAATGAAATATAAACATCCTCTTCAGAGTTCCGATATCTGAAGGGAGTAACTTCTGTGGGAAGGTAATGAAATATAAACATCCTCTTCAGAGTTCCGATATCTGAAGGGAGTAACTTCTGTGGGAAGGGAATGAAATATAAACATCCTCTTCAGAGTTCCGATATCTGAAGGGAGTAACTTCTGTGGGAAGGTAATGAAATATAAACATCCTCTTCAGAGCTCCGATATCTGAAGGGAGTAACTTCTGTGGGAAGGTAATGAAATATAAACATAGTCTTCAGAGTTCCGATATCTGAAGGGAGTAACCTCTGTGGGAAGGGAATGAAATATAAACATCCTCTTCAGAGTTCCGATATCTGAAGGGAGTAACTTCTGTGGGAAGGGAATGAAATACAAACATCCTCTTCAGAGTTCCGATATCTGAAGGGAGTAACTTCCCTGGGAAGGTAATGAAATATAAACATCCTCTTCAGAGTTCCGATATCTGAAGGGAGTAACCTCTGTGGGAAGGGAATGAAATATAAACATTCTCTTCAGAGCTCCGATATCTGAAGAGAGTACCCTCTGTTGGAAGGGAATGAAATATAAACATCCTCTTCAGAGTTCCGATATCTGAAGGGAGTAACTTCTGTGGGAAGGTAATGAAATATAAACATCCTCTTCAGAGCTCCGATATCTGAAGGGAGTAACTTCTGTGGGAAGGTAATGAAATATAAACATCCTCTTCAGAGTTCCGATATCTGAAGGGAGTAACTTCTGTGGGAAGGTAATGAAATATAAACATCCTCTTCAGAGTTCCGATATCAGAAGGGAGTAACTTCTGTGGGAAGGGAATGAAATATAAACATCCTCTTCAGAGTTCCGATATCTGAAGGGAGTAACTTCTGTGGGAAGGGAATGAAATATAAACATCCTCTTCAGAGCTCCGATATCTGAAGGGAGTAACTTCTGTGGGAAGGGAATGAAATATAAACATCCTCTTCAGAGTTCCGATATCTGAAGGGAGTAACTTCTGTGGGAAGGTAATGAAATATAAACATCCTCTTCAGAGTTCCGATATCTGAAGGGAGTAACTTCTGTGGGAAGGTAATGAAATATAAACATCCTCTTCAGAGTTCCGATATCTGAAGGGAGTAACTTCTCTGGGAAGGTAATGAAATATAAACATCCTCTTCAGAGTTCCGATATCTGAAGGGAGTAACTTCTGTGGGAAGGTAATGAAATATAAACATCCTCTTCAGAGTTCCGATATCTGAAGGGAGTAACTTCTGTGGGAAGGGAATGAAATATAAACATCCTCTTCAGAGTTCCGATATCTGAAGGGAGTAACTTCTGTGGGAAGGTAATGAAATATAAACATCCTCTTCAGAGCTCCGATATCTGAAGGGAGTAACTTCTGTGGGAAGGGAATGAAATATAAACATCCTCTTCAGAGTTCCGATATCTGAAGGGAGTAACTTCTGTGGGAAGGTAATGAAATATAAACATAGTCTTCAGAGTTCCGATATCTGAAGGGAGTAACCTCTGTGGGAAGGGAATGAAATATAAACATCCTCTTTAGAGTTCCGATATCTGAAGGGAGTAACTTCTGTGGGAAGGGAATGAAATATAAACATCCTCTTCAGAGTTCCGATATCTGAAGGGAGTAACTTCCCTGGGAAGGTAATGAAATATAAACATCCTCTTCAGAGTTCCGATATCTGAAGGGAGTAACCTCTGTGGGAAGGGAATGAAATATAAACATTCTCTTCAGAGCTCCGATATCTGAAGAGAGTACCCTCTGTTGGAAGGAAATGAAATATAAACATCCTCTTCAGAGTTCCGATATCTGAAGGGAGTAACTTCTGTGGGAAGGTAATGAAATATAAACATCCTCTTCAGAGCTCCGATATCTGAAGGGAGTAACTTCTGTGGGAAGGGAATGAAATATAAACATCCTCTTCAGAGTTCCGATATCTGAAGGGAGTAACTTCTGTGGGAAGGTAATGAAATATAAACATCCTCTTCAGAGTTCCGATATCAGAAGGGAGTAACTTCTGTGGGAAGGGAATGAAATATAAACATCCTCTTCAGAGTTCCGATATCTGAAGGGAGTAACTTCTGTGGGAAGGGAATGAAATATAAACATCCTCTTCAGAGCTCCGATATCTGAAGGGAGTAACTTCTGTGGGAAGGGAATGAAATATAAACATCCTCTTCAGAGTTCCGATATCTGAAGGGAGTAACTTCTGTGGGAAGGTAATGAAATATAAACATCCTCTTCAGAGTTCCGATATCTGAAGGGAGTAACTTCTGTGGGAAGGGAATGAAATATAAACATCCTCTTCAGAGTTCCGATATCTGAAGGGAGTAACTTCTGTGGGAAGGTAATGAAATATAAACATCCTCTTCAGAGTTCCGATATCTGAAGGGAGTAACTTCTGTGGGAAGGTAATGAAATATAAACATCCTCTTCAGAGTTCCGATATCTGAAGGGAGTAACTTCTGTGGGAAGGGAATGATATAAAAACATCCTCTTCAGAGCTCCGATATCTGAAGGGAGTAACTTCTGTGGGAAGGTAATGAAATATAAACATCCTCTTCAGAGCTCCGATATCTGAAGGGAGTAACCTCTGTGGGAAGGGAATGAAATATAAACATCCTCTTCAGAGCTCCGATATCTGAAGGGAGTAACTTCTGTGGGAAGGGAATGAAATATAAACATCCTCTTCAGAGTTCCGATATCTGAAGGGAGTAACTTCTGTGGGAAGGGAATGAAATATAAACATCCTCTTCAGAGCTCCGATATCTGAAGGGAGTAACCTCTGTGGGAAGGGAATGAAATATAAACATCCTCTTCAGAGTTCCGATATCTGAAGGGAGTAACTTCTGTGGGAAGGGAATGAAATATAAACATCCTCTTCAGAGTTCCGATATCTGAAGGGAGTAACTTCTGTGGGAAGGGAATGAAATATAAACATCCTCTTCAGAGTTCCGATATCTTAAGGGAGTAACTTCTGTGGGAAGGGAATGAAATATAAACATCCTCTTCAGAGTTCCGATATCTGAAGGGAGTAACTTCTGTGGGAAGGTAATGAAATATAAACATCCTCTTCAGAGTTCCGATATCTGAAGGGAGTAACTTCTGTGGGAAGGGAATGAAATATAAACATCCTCTTCAGAGTTCCGATATCTGAAGGGAGTAACTTCTGTGGGAAGGTAATGAAATATAAACATCCTCTTCAGAGTTCCGATATCTGAAGGGAGTAACTTCTGTGGGAAGGGAATGAAATATAAACATCCTCTTCAGAGTTCCGATATCTGAAGGGGGTAACTTCTGTGGGAAGGGAATGAAATATAAACATCCTCTTCAGAGTTCCGATATCTGAAGGGAGTAACTTCTGTGGGAAGGGAATGAAATATAAACATCCTCTTCAGAGCTCCGATATCTGAAGGGAGTAACTTCTGTGGGAAGGTAATGAAATATAAACATCCTCTTCAGAGTTCCGATATCTGAAGGGAGTAACTTCTGTGGGAAGGGAATGAAATATAAACATCCTCTTCAGAGTTCCGATATCTGAAGGGAGTAACTTCTGTGGGAAGGGAATGAAATATAAACATCCTCTTCAGAGCTCCGATATCTGAAGGGAGTAACTTCTGTGGGAAGGGAATGAAATATAAACATCCTCTTCAGAGTTCCGATATCTGAAGGGAGTAACTTCTGTGGGAAGGGAATGAAATATAAACATCCTCTTCAGAGTTCCGATATCTGAAGGGAGTAACTTCTGTGGGAAGGGAATGAAATATAAACATCCTCTTCAGAGTTCCGATATCTGAAGGGAGTAACTTCTGTGGGAAGGTAATGAAATATAAACATCCTCTTCAGAGTTCCGATATCTGAAGGGAGTAACTTCTGTGGGAAGGGAATGAAATATAAACATCCTCTTCAGAGTTCCGATATCTGAAGGGAGTAACTTCTGTGGGAAGGGAATGAAATATAAACATCCTCTTCAGAGTTCCGATATCTGAAGGGAGTAACTTCTGTGGGAAGGGAATGAAATATAAACATCCTCTTCAGAGCTCCGATATCTGAAGGGAGTAACTTCTGTGGGAAGGGAATGAAATATAAACATCCTCTTCAGAGCTCCGATATCTGAAGGGAGTAACTTCTGTGGGAAGGTAATGAAATATAAACATCCTCTTCAGAGTTCCGATATCTGAAGGGAGTAACTTCTGTGGGAAGGGAATGAAATATAAACATCCTCTTCAGAGTTCCGATATCTGAAGGGAGTAACTTCTGTGGGAAGGGAATGAAATATAAACATCCTCTTCAGAGCTCCGATATCTGAAGGGAGTAACTTCTGTGGGAAGGGAATGAAATATAAACATCCTCTTCAGAGCTCCGATATCTGAAGGGAGTAACTTCTGTGGGAAGGGAATGAAATATAAACATCCTCTTCAGAGTTCCGATATCTGAAGGGAGTAACTTCTGTGGGAAGGGAATGAAATATAAACATCCTCTTCAGAGTTCCGATATCTAAAGGGAGTAACTTCTGTGGGAAGGTAATGAAATATAAACATCCTCTTCAGAGTTCCGATATCTGAAGGGAGTAACTTCTGTGGGAAGGGAATGAAATATAAACATCCTCTTCAGAGTTCCGATATCTGAAGGGAGTAACCTCTGTTGGAAGGGAATGAAATATAAACATCCTCTTCAGAGCTCCGATATCTGAAGGGAGTAACTTATGTGGGAAGGTAATGAAATATAAACATCCTCTTCAGAGTTCCGATATCTGAAGGGAGTAACTTCTGTGGGAAGGTAATGAAATATAAACATCCTCTTCAGAGTTCCGATATCTGAAGGGAGTAACTTCTGTGGGAAGGTAATGAAATATAAACATCCTCTTCAGAGTTCCGATATCTGAAGGGAGTAACTTCTGTGGGAAGGGAATGAAATATAAACATCCTCTTCAGAGTTCCGATATCTGAAGGGGGTAACTTCTGTGGGAAGGGAATGAAATATAAACATCCTCTTCAGAGTTCCGATATCTGAAGGGAGTAACATCTGTGGGAAGGGAATGAAATATAAACATCCTCTTCAGAGCTCCGATATCTGAAGGGAGTAACTTCTGTGGGAAGGTAATGAAATATAAACATCCTCTTCAGAGTTCCGATATCTGAAGGGAGTAACTTCTGTGGGAAGGGAATGAAATATAAACATCCTCTTCAGAGTTCCGATATCTGAAGGGAGTAACTTCTGTGGGAAGGGAATGAAATATAAACATCCTCTTCAGAGCTCCGATATCTGAAGGGAGTAACTTCTGTGGGAAGGGAATGAAATATAAACATCCTCTTCAGAGCTCCGATATCTGAAGGGAGTAACTTCTGTGGGAAGGGAATGAAATATAAACATCCTCTTCAGAGTTCCGATATCTGAAGGGAGTAACCTCTGTGGGAAGGGAATGAAATATAAACATCCTCTTCAGAGTTCCGATATCTGAAGGGAGTAACTTCTGTGGGAAGGTAATGAAATATAAACATCCTCTTCAGAGTTCCGATATCTGAAGGGAGTAACTTCTGTGGGAAGGGAATGAAATATAAACATCCTCTTCAGAGTTCCGATATCTGAAGGGAGTAACCTCTGTTGGAAGGGAATGAAATATAAACATCCTCTTCAGAGCTCCGATATCTGAAGGGAGTAACTTATGTGGGAAGGTAATGAAATATAAACATCCTCTTCAGAGTTCCGATATCTGAAGGGAGTAACTTCTGTGGGAAGGTAATGAAATATAAACATCCTCTTCAGAGTTCCGATATCTGAAGGGAGTAACTTCTGTGGGAAGGTAATGAAATATAAACATCCTCTTCAGAGTTCCGATATCTGAAGGGAGTAACTTCTGTGGGAAGGGAATGAAATATAAACATCCTCTTCAGAGTTCCGATATCTGAAGGGAGTAACTTCTGTGGGAAGGTAATGAAATATAAACATCCTCTTCAGAGCTCCGATATCTGAAGGGAGTAACTTCTGTGGGAAGGGAATGAAATATAAACATCCTCTTCAGAGTTCCGATATCTGAAGGGAGTAACTTCTGTGGGAAGGTAATGAAATATAAACATAGTCTTCAGAGTTCCGATATCTGAAGGGAGTAACCTCTGTGGGAAGGGAATGAAATATAAACATCCTCTTCAGAGTTCCGATATCTGAAGGGAGTAACTTCTGTGGGAAGGGAATGAAATATAAACATCCTCTTCAGAGTTCCGATATCTGAAGGGAGTAACTTCCCTGGGAAGGTAATGAAATATAAACATCCTCTTCAGAGTTCCGATATCTGAAGGGAGTAACCTCTGTTGGAAGGGAATGAAATATAAACATTCTCTTCAGAGCTCCGATATCTGAAGAGAGTACCCTCTGTTGGAAGGGAATGAAATATAAACATCCTCTTCAGAGTTCCGATATCTGAAGGGAGTAACTTCTGTGGGAAGGTAATGAAATATAAACATCCTCTTCAGAGCTCCGATATCTGAAGGGAGTAACTTCTGTGGGAAGGTAATGAAATATAAACATCCTCTTCAGAGTTCCGATATCTGAAGGGAGTAACTTCTGTGGGAAGGTAATGAAATATAAACATCCTCTTCAGAGTTCCGATATCAGAAGGGAGTAACTTCTGTGGGAAGGGAATGAAATATAAACATCCTCTTCAGAGTTCCGATATCTGAAGGGAGTAACTTCTGTGGGAAGGGAATGAAATATAAACATCCTCTTCAGAGCTCCGATATCTGAAGGGAGTAACTTCTGTGGGAAGGGAATGAAATATAAACATCCTCTTCAGAGTTCCGATATCTGAAGGGAGTAACTTCTGTGGGAAGGTAATGAAATATAAACATCCTCTTCAGAGTTCCGATATCTGAAGGGAGTAACTTCTGTGGGAAGGGAATGAAATATAAACATCCTCTTCAGAGTTCCGATATCTGAAGGGAGTAACTTCTGTGGGAAGGTAATGAAATATAAACATCCTCTTCAGAGTTCCGATATCTGAAGGGAGTAACTTCTGTGGGAAGGTAATGAAATATAAACATCCTCTTCAGAGTTCCGATATCTGAAGGGAGTAACTTCTGTGGGAAGGGAATGATATAAAAACATCCTCTTCAGAGCTCCGATATCTGAAGGGAGTAACTTCTGTGGGAAGGTAATGAAATATAAACATCCTCTTCAGAGCTCCGATATCTGAAGGGAGTAACCTCTGTGGGAAGGGAATGAAATATAAACATCCTCTTCAGAGTTCCGATATCTGAAGGGAGTAACTTCTGTGGGAAGGGAATGAAATATAAACATCCTCTTCAGAGTTCCGATATCTGAAGGGAGTAACTTCTTAGGGAAGGGAATGAAATATAAACATCCTCTTCAGAGCTCCGATATCTGAAGGGAGTAACCTCTGTGGGAAGGGAATGAAATATAAACATCCTCTTCAGAGTTCCGATATCTGAAGGGAGTAACTTCTGTGGGAAGGGAATGAAATATAAACATCCTCTTCAGAGTTCCGATATCTGAAGGGAGTAACTTCTGTGGGAAGGGAATGAAATATAAACATCCTCTTCAGAGTTCCGATATCTTAAGGGAGTAACTTCTGTGGGAAGGGAATGAAATATAAACATCCTCTTCAGAGTTCCGATATCTGAAGGGAGTAACTTCTGTGGGAAGGTAATGAAATATAAACATCCTCTTCAGAGTTCCGATATCTGAAGGGAGTAACTTCTGTGGGAAGGGAATGAAATATAAACATCCTCTTCAGAGTTCCGATATCTGAAGGGAGTAACTTCTGTGGGAAGGTAATGAAATATAAACATCCTCTTCAGAGTTCCGATATCTGAAGGGAGTAACTTCTGTGGGAAGGGAATGAAATATAAACATCCTCTTCAGAGTTCCGATATCTGAAGGTGGTAACTTCTGTGGGAAGGGAATGAAATATAAACATCCTCTTCAGAGTTCCGATATCTGAAGGGAGTAACTTCTGTGGGAAGGGAATGAAATATAAACATCCTCTTCAGAGCTCCGATATCTGAAGGGAGTAACTTCTGTGGGAAGGTAATGAAATATAAACATCCTCTTCAGAGTTCCGATATCTGAAGGGAGTAACTTCTGTGGGAAGGGAATGAAATATAAACATCCTCTTCAGAGTTCCGATATCTGAAGGGAGTAACTTCTGTGGGAAGGGAATGAAATATAAACATCCTCTTCAGAGCTCCGATATCTGAAGGGAGTAACTTCTGTGGGAAGGGAATGAAATATAAACATCCTCTTCAGAGTTCCGATATCTGAAGGGAGTAACTTCTGTGGGAAGGGAATGAAATATAAACATCCTCTTCAGAGTTCCGATATCTGAAGGGAGTAACTTCTGTGGGAAGGGAATGAAATATAAACATCCTCTTCAGAGCTCCGATATCTGAAGGGAGTAACCTCTGTGGGAAGGGAATGAAATATAAACATCCTCTTCAGAGTTCCGATATCTGAAGGGAGTAACTTCTGTGGGAAGGGAATGAAATATAAACATCCTCTTCAGAGTTCCGATATCTGAAGGGAGTAACTTCTGTGGGAAGGGAATGAAATATAAACATCCTCTTCAGAGTTCCGATATCTTAAGGGAGTAACTTCTGTGGGAAGGGAATGAAATATAAACATCCTCTTCAGAGTTCCGATATCTGAAGGGAGTAACTTCTGTGGGAAGGTAATGAAATATAAACATCCTCTTCAGAGTTCCGATATCTGAAGGGAGTAACTTCTGTGGGAAGGGAATGAAATATAAACATCCTCTTCAGAGTTCCGATATCTGAAGGGAGTAACTTCTGTGGGAAGGTAATGAAATATAAACATCCTCTTCAGAGTTCCGATATCTGAAGGGAGTAACTTCTGTGGGAAGGGAATGAAATATAAACATCCTCTTCAGAGTTCCGATATCTGAAGGTGGTAACTTCTGTGGGAAGGGAATGAAATATAAACATCCTCTTCAGAGTTCCGATATCTGAAGGGAGTAACTTCTGTGGGAAGGGAATGAAATATAAACATCCTCTTCAGAGCTCCGATATCTGAAGGGAGTAACTTCTGTGGGAAGGTAATGAAATATAAACATCCTCTTCAGAGTTCCGATATCTGAAGGGAGTAACTTCTGTGGGAAGGGAATGCAATATAAACATCCTCTTCAGAGTTCCGATATCTGAAGGGAGTAACTTCTGTGGGAAGGGAATGAAATATAAACATCCTCTTCAGAGCTCCGATATCTGAAGGGAGTAACTTCTGTGGGAAGGGAATGAAATATAAACATCCTCTTCAGAGTTCCGATATCTGAAGGGAGTAACTTCTGTGGGAAGGGAATGAAATATAAACATCCTCTTCAGAGTTCCGATATCTGAAGGGAGTAACTTCTGTGGGAAGGGAATGAAATATAAACATCCTCTTCAGAGTTCCGATATCTGAAGGGAGTAACTTCTGTGGGAAGGTAATGAAATATAAACATCCTCTTCAGAGTTCCGATATCTGAAGGGAGTAACTTCTGTGGGAAGGGAATGAAATATAAACATCCTCTTCAGAGTTCCGATATCTGAAGGGAGTAACTTCTGTGGGAAGGGAATGAAATATAAACATCCTCTTCAGAGTTCCGATATCTGAAGGGGGTAACTTCTGTGGGAAGGGAATGAAATATAAACATCCTCTTCAGAGTTCCGATATCTGAAGGGAGTAACTTCTGTGGGAAGGGAATGAAATATAAACATCCTCTTCAGAGCTCCGATATCTGAAGGGAGTAACTTCTGTGGGAAGGTAATGAAATATAAACATCCTCTTCAGAGTTCCGATATCTGAAGGGAGTAACTTCTGTGGGAAGGGAATGAAATATAAACATCCTCTTCAGAGTTCCGATATCTGAAGGGAGTAACTTCTGTGGGAAGGGAATGAAATATAAACATCCTCTTCAGAGCTCCGATATCTGAAGGGAGTAACTTATGTGGGAAGGGAATGAAATATAAACATCCTCTTCAGAGTTCCGATATCTGAAGGGAGTAACTTCTGTGGGAAGGGAATGAAATATAAACATCCTCTTCAGAGTTCCGATATCTGAAGGGAGTAACTTCTGTGGGAAGGGAATGAAATATAAACATCCTCTTCAGAGTTCCGATATCTGAAGGGAGTAACTTCTGTGGGAAGGTAATGAAATATAAACATCCTCTTCAGAGTTCCGATATCTGAAGGGAGTAACTTCTGTGGGAAGGGAATGAAATATAAACATCCTCTTCAGAGTTCCGATATCTGAAGGGAGTAACTTCTGTGGGAAGGTAATGAAATATAAACATCCTCTTCAGAGTTCCGATATCTGAAGGGAGTAACTTCTGTGGGAAGGGAATGAAATATAAACATCCTCTTCAGAGTTCCGATATCTGAAGGGGGTAACTTCTGTGGGAAGGAAATGAAATATAAACATCCTCTTCAGAGTTCCGATATCTGAAGGGAGTAACTTCTGTGGGAAGGGAATGAAATATAAACATCCTCTTCAGAGTTCCGATATCTGAAGGGAGTAACTTCTGTGGGAAGGTAATGAAATATAAACATCCTCTTCAGAGTTCCGATATCTGAAGGGAGTAACTTCTGTGGGAAGGGAATGATATAAAAACATCCTCTTCAGAGCTCCGATATCTGAAGGGAGTAACTTCTGTGGGAAGGTAATGAAATATAAACATCCTCTTCAGAGCTCCGATATCTGAAGGGAGTAACCTCTGTGGGAAGGGAATGAAATATAAACATCCTCTTCAGAGTTCCGATATCTGAAGGGAGTAACTTCTGTTGGAAGGGAATGAAATATAAACATCCTCTTCAGAGTTCCGATATCTGAAGGGAGTAACTTCTTAGGGAAGGGAATGAAATATAAACATCCTCTTCAGAGCTCCGATATCTGAAGGGAGTAACCTCTGTGGGAAGGGAATGAAATATAAACATCCTCTTCAGAGTTCCGATATCTGAAGGGAGTAACTTCTGTGGGAAGGGAATGAAATATAAACATCCTCTTCAGAGTTCCGATATCTGAAGGGAGTAACTTCTGTGGGAAGGGAATGAAATAAAAACATCCTCTTCAGAGTTCCGATATCTTAAGGGAGTAACTTCTGTGGGAAGGGAATGAAATATAAACATCCTCTTCAGAGTTCCGATATCTGAAGGGAGTAACTTCTGTGGGAAGGGAATGAAATATAAACATCCTCTTCAGAGTTCCGATATCTGAAGGGAGTAACTTCTGTGGGAAGGGAATGAAATATAAACATCCTCTTCAGAGTTCCGATATCTGAAGGGAGTAACTTCTGTGGGAAGGTAATGAAATATAAACATCCTCTTCAGAGTTCCGATATCTGAAGGGAGTAACTTCTGTGGGAAGGGAATGAAATATAAACATCCTCTTCAGAGTTCCGATATCTGAAGGGGGTAACTTCTGTGGGAAGGGAATGAAATATAAACATCCTCTTCAGAGTTCCGATATCTGAAGGGAGTAACTTCTGTGGGAAGGGAATGAAATATAAACATCCTCTTCAGAGCTCCGATATCTGAAGGGAGTAACTTCTGTGGGAAGGTAATGAAATATAAACATCCTCTTCAGAGTTCCGATATCTGAAGGGAGTAACTTCTGTGGGAAGGGAATGAAATATAAACATCCTCTTCAGAGTTCCGATATCTGAAGGGAGTAACTTCTGTGGGAAGGGAATGAAATATAAACATCCTCTTCAGAGCTCCGATATCTGAAGGGAGTAACTTCTGTGGGAAGGGAATGAAATATAAACATCCTCTTCAGAGTTCCGATATCTGAAGGGAGTAACTTCTGTGGGAAGGGAATGAAATATAAACATCCTCTTCAGAGTTCCGATATCTGAAGGGAGTAACTTCTGTGGGAAGGGAATGAAATATAAACATCCTCTTCAGAGTTCCGATATCTGAAGGGAGTAACTTCTGTGGGAAGGGAATGATATAAAAACATCCTCTTCAGAGCTCCGATATCTGAAGGGAGTAACTTCTGTGGGAAGGTAATGAAATATAAACATCCTCTTCAGAGCTCCGATATCTGAAGGGAGTAACCTCTGTGGGAAGGGAATGAAATATAAACATCCTCTTCAGAGTTCCGATATCTGAAGGGAGTAACTTCTGTTGGAAGGGAATGAAATATAAACATCCTCTTCAGAGTTCCGATATCTGAAGGGAGTAACTTCTTAGGGAAGGGAATGAAATATAAACATCCTCTTCAGAGCTCCGATATCTGAAGGGAGTAACCTCTGTGGGAAGGGAATGAAATATAAACATCCTCTTCAGAGTTCCGATATCTGAAGGGAGTAACTTCTGTGGGAAGGGAATGAAATATAAACATCCTCTTCAGAGTTCCGATATCTGAAGGGAGTAACTTCTGTGGGAAGGGAATGAAATAAAAACATCCTCTTCAGAGTTCCGATATCTTAAGGGAGTAACTTCTGTGGGAAGGGAATGAAATATAAACATCCTCTTCAGAGTTCCGATATCTGAAGGGAGTAACTTCTGTGGGAAGGTAATGAAATATAAACATCCTCTTCAGAGTTCCGATATCTGAAGGGAGTAACTTCTGTGGGAAGGGAATGAAATATAAACATCCTCTTCAGAGTTCCGATATCTGAAGGGAGTAACTTATGTGGGAAGGTAATGAAATATAAACATCCTCTTCAGAGTTCCGATATCTGAAGGGAGTAACTTCTGTGGGAAGGGAATGAAATATAAACATCCTCTTCAGAGTTCCGATATCTGAAGGGGGTAACTTCTGTGGGAAGGGAATGAAATATAAACATCCTCTTCAGAGTTCCGATATCTGAAGGGAGTAACTTCTGTGGGAAGGGAATGAAATATAAACATCCTCTTCAGAGCTCCGATATCTGAAGGGAGTAACTTCTGTGGGAAGGTAATGAAATATAAACATCCTCTTCAGAGTTCCGATATCTGAAGGGAGTAACTTCTGTGGGAAGGGAATGAAATATAAACATCCTCTTCAGAGTTCCGATATCTGAAGGGAGTAACTTCTGTGGGAAGGGAATGAAATATAAACATCCTCTTCAGAGCTCCGATATCTGAAGGGAGTAACTTATGTGGGAAGGTAATGAAATATAAACATCCTCTTCAGAGTTCCGATATCTGAAGGGAGTAACTTCTGTGGGAAGGGAATGAAATATAAACATCCTCTTCAGAGTTCCGATATCTGAAGGGAGTAACTTATGTGGGAAGGTAATGAAATATAAACATCCTCTTCAGAGTTCCGATATCTGAAGGGAGTAACTTCTGTGGGAAGGGAATGAAATATAAACATCCTCTTCAGAGTTCCGATATCTGAAGGGGGTAACTTCTGTGGGAAGGGAATGAAATATAAACATCCTCTTCAGAGTTCCGATATCTGAAGGGAGTAACTTCTGTGGGAAGGGAATGAAATATAAACATCCTCTTCAGAGCTCCGATATCTGAAGGGAGTAACTTCTGTGGGAAGGTAATGAAATATAAACATCCTCTTCAGAGTTCCGATATCTGAAGGGAGTAACTTCTGTGGGAAGGGAATGAAATATAAACATCCTCTTCAGAGTTCCGATATCTGAAGGGAGTAACTTCTGTGGGAAGGTAATGAAATATAAACATCCTCTTCAGAGTTCCGATATCTGAAGGGAGTAACGTCTGTGGGAAGGGAATGAAATATAAACATCCTCTTCAGAGTTCCGATATCTGAAGGGAGTAACTTCTGTGGGAAGGTAATGAAATATAAACATCCTCTTCAGAGCTCCGATATCTGAAGGGAGTAACTTCTGTGGGAAGGGAATGAAATATAAACATCCTCTTCAGAGTTCCGATATCTGAAGGGGGTAACTTCTGTGGGAAGGGAATGAAATATAAACATCCTCGTCAGAGTTCCGATATCTGAAGGGAGTAACTTCTGTGGGAAGGGAATGAAATATAAACATCCTCTTCAGAGTTCCGATATCTGAAGGGAGTAACCTCTGTGGGAAGGGAATGAAATATAAACATCCTCTTCAGAGTTCCGATATCTGAAGGGAGTAACTTCTGTGGGAAGGGAATGAAATATAAACATCCTCTTCAGAGTTCCGATATCTGAAGGGAGTAACTTCTGTGGGAAGGTAATGAAATATAAACATCCTCTTCAGAGTTCCGATATCTGAAGGGAGTAACTTCTGTGGGAAGGGAATGAAATATAAACATCCTCTTCAGAGTTCCGATATCTGAAGGGAGTAACTTCTGTGGGAAGGTAATGAAATATAAACATCCTCTTCAGAGTTCCGATATCTGAAGGGAGTAGCCTCTGTGGGAAGGGAATGAAATATAAACATCCTCTTCAGAGCTCCGATATCTGAAGGGAGTAACCTCTGTTGGAAGGGAATGAAATATAAACATCCTCTTCAGAGTTCCGATATCTGAAGGGAGTAACTTCTGTGGGAAGGTAATGAAATATAAACATCCTCTTCAGAGTTCCGATATCTGAAGGGAGTAACTTCTGTGGGAAGGTAATGAAATATAAACATCCTCTTCAGAGTTCCGATATCTGAAGGGAGTAACTTCTGTGGGAAGGTAATGAAATATAAACATCCTCTTCAGAGTTCCGATATCTGAAGGGAGTAACTTCTGTGGGAAGGGAATGAAATATAAACATCCTCTTCAGAGTTCCGATATCTGAAGGGAGTAACTTCTGTGGGAAGGTAATGAAATATAAACATCCTCTTCAGAGTTCCGATATCTGAAGGGAGTAACTTCTGTGGGAAGGGAATGATATAAAAACATCCTCTTCAGAGTTCCGATATCTGAAGGGAGTAACTTCTGTGGGAAGGTAATGAAATATAAACATCCTCTTCAGAGCTCCGATATCTGAAGGGAGTAACTTCTGTGGGAAGGGAATGAAATATAAACATCCTCTTCAGAGTTCCGATATCTGAAGGGAGTAACTTCTGTGGGAAGGGAATGAAATATAAACATCCTCTTCAGAGTTCCGATATCTGAAGGGAGTAACTTCTGTGGGAAGGGAATGAAATATAAACATCCTCTTCAGAGTTCCGATATCTGAAGGGAGTAGCCTCTGTGGGAAGGGAATGAAATATAAACATCCTCTTCAGAGCTCCGATATCTGAAGGGAGTAACCTCTGTTGGAAGGGAATGAAATATAAACATCCTCTTCAGAGTTCCGATATCTGAAGGGAGTAACTTCTGTGGGAAGGTAATGAAATATAAACATCCTCTTCAGAGTTCCGATATCTGAAGGGAGTAACTTCTGTGGGAAGGTAATGAAATATAAACATCCTCTTCAGAGTTCCGATATCTGAAGGGAGTAACTTCTGTGGGAAGGTAATGAAATATAAACATCCTCTTCAGAGTTCCGATATCTGAAGGGAGTAACTTCTGTGGGAAGGGAATGAAATATAAACATCCTCTTCAGAGTTCCGATATCTGAAGGGAGTAACTTCTGTGGGAAGGTAATGAAATATAAACATCCTCTTCAGAGTTCCGATATCTGAAGGGAGTAACTTCTGTGGGAAGGGAATGATATAAAAACATCCTCTTCAGAGTTCCGATATCTGAAGGGAGTAACTTCTGTGGGAAGGTAATGAAATATAAACATCCTCTTCAGAGCTCCGATATCTGAAGGGAGTAACCTCTGTGGGAAGGGAATGACATATAAACATCCTCTTCAGAGTTCCGATATCTGAAGGGAGTAACCTCTGTGGGAAGGGAATGAAATATAAACATCCTCTTCAGAGTTCCGATATCTGAAGGGGGTAACTTCTGTGGGAAGGTAATGAAATATAAACATCCTCTTCAGAGTTCCGATATCTGAAGGGAGTAACCTCTGTGGGAAGGGAATGAAATATAAACATCCTCTTCAGAGCTCCGATATCTGAAGGGAGTAACCTCTGTGGGAAGGGAATGAAATATAAACATCCTCCTCAGAGTTCCGATATCTGAAGGGAGTAACTTCTGTGGGAAGGGAATGAAATATAAACATCCTCTTCAGAGTTCCGATATCTGAAGGGGGTAACTTCTGTGGGAAGGGAATGAAATATAAACATCCTCTTCAGAGTTCAGATATCTGAAGGGAGTAACTTCTGTGGGAAGGGAATGCAATATAAACTGTCCAACAATGAAACGTCACCATTTTTAAAAAACTGAAAATCTGCAGTCGGAGCAAGCCGGTTTTGATTGTACATGTTTTGTAAAGACGTATTCACAATATCAAACATCAGAGTATATTACTTTTTATTTGTATGTCGGTTCAAATACACTTGAAATCACTTTCTCAGGAAGGTTTTTTGTCACAATGTTTGGTATTTAAGTTAAACATTTTAAGAAACATTTGATGAATAAAAGATTGAATTTAAATTTGTTGAAATATCATTAATGTTGGGCGTTATAAAACAAACCAAAACTCGCTTTTTGACACTCCTATTTCGTCGTCGAGATGCCAAAACGACAATTTCTTAAAACGGGTGTTTGTAAGAAGTATGAACAGATACTGTTTGAAAACTTCACATTTATTTTAGTTGATCTGTGAAGACATGATGTAACTCTGCATCAGTTGAATGTATCAACGTATTCTGTATGATGACCTTTCTTTTGTTCGTGAGTGTAAGTATCAAAACACCATATGATTTAAACGGTATTTATTTTCCAGATGGTACATGGAAAGGGGGGTTGATAAACAGGGTTACCCCTATATATATCTCCCCGTGACGTTGACAGGATTTATACATTATAACATGAAACGTACATTACAACAAGAAATAAATCCATATACCTATAACTGAATATGTAAATTCAACAATTACCACAACCTAAATACATGGACATTCAACAATTGAAAATAAGAGATTTATGCTTTTGCATGCTTACAAATATGACATTTGTGTAAACTTAACGTGCTTTCTAAATTTGGAAACGTTTACTAAAGTCAATAAATGTGCAAAAAGAATCCACAATGTTTAAGTTAGTATCATCAGATAAGTCATTGTTACCATAAAGAACGGTTTTCAAATTAAATCCATTAACATAATAATTGATGTTTGATCTAATGTCTGAATAGTTTTGGCAGTGCATAACATCCTCATAAATCTAGTTACATAGGCAAGTAGCAGAGTCTTCTATAAACCTGTCAAATTTGTGACCTTTAAGGTCACTGCACCCTAATCTTAAGCGAAAAAGTGTTACTTGATTGTGTCTGTTACCATAGTCTTTAAATATTTTATGAACGTTACAATCACTTTTAAATATATTCTTTTTGAAGATAGCATAGGATTCAGAATTTATGAACTCGGTTTCGTTGCCTAAGTAGTTTACGGATGTATCCGTTCATCCAAGGTTCGTCACGTGAACGAATTCTAACCAACTTATTAGGTACAAACGAATCTGAAAGTTGAATAACAGCATCGATTGTGGTTTGAGTACTTACATTGACATCATCAGTTAACCCTTCATTCCAGTCAAATGTAGATGCTGCTCGAGTCAACCCATTTAAATCTATACTATTATAGTCATATACTCTTCTTAAATAATTCGGTTCAGGTGTTTTTTTATAACTCAGTTTAACAGAGACAGGACAATGATCCCTACTGAAGTTGACTAGTGTCCCAAAAGATGATGTTAGATTTGGACAAGAAATAAGAATAAGATCGATGAGTATCTTTGAGGTAGGTGTTATACGCTTTGGTTCATTGATTATCTGTTTCAAATCGTAAAGTCTATCTATTTCTAGTAATGTTGTTGTCAGTAACGTTGTACATATTAACATTGAAGTCACCAAGGACAATTAGAGCTGATTGACTATCATTTGCTAAAGCTATGTATTCGTCAATTAATTCCCAATAACTAACTGTATAGTTAGCTCTATAAAAAGTACCTATTATGAAATTTTTATTTCTACAATTTATATCTATCCATACAGCTTCAAGTCCATCCAATTCAAGTTCAGACCTACGTTTAACATGCAAGTTCTCCTTAACATATACTGCCACGCCCCCTCCCCTAGTTGGCCGATCCCTATGCTAAGGCATATGGAAGTCGGGTATAAATATATCCTCATTCTTTATACCAGGATGAAGCCAAGTTTCAGAAATGCGAATAACATCGAAGTCTTTTAGTTCCGCATAATCTAAATCTACTTTATCAACTAAACTACATACATTAACATGAACAAAGGATATATCGGGGTTGTCAGGACCAGGATTGGGATGTACATCGCCACAACGGGGTATTAGAAGGGTCATTAGAAGAGTTATACGTAAGCCAGTAATTCGAAGAAAATAGAAGGAGATAATTAAAAAGCACGAGATGATATCCAATTTATGCTTAGGGTTGTTATATCTGATTATACAGAAGGTCCCAATCCTCCGTCTGTACATCGCTATGTCAACTCCCATGGTGGGGAAAGAGGTAAAGTCAGAGGTGAGTAGACAATGGATTGGGACTAGCATGCGTGTAACTGATGAGTATTATGAAACAATAAATAATAATAAACCGATTGTGTAATGGATTTTCAGTGATAAATAGTCATAGATACATTCGTTCATGTTGGAGTATTTAAACCTTGTTTTGGTTGTTTGCAAGAGTGAAATATGATTGCAAACATAAGTAGTATATAGGGTGGTCTCAGACGGTTTGCTAACCGGATCCGAGCTTGATCAGCGTTAATGTATGCAGCGTAGCTCATTAATAGGCTAATGTATGCATGACGTCACAGGTCAGAAAGGTCGAGGAATCATTAGGCTACACAATGCAAGGATGCTTTTGAACCTATCCATGATCATTAGCGAGAACAATGGTCTTTTCTAACACTACCCATCAAGTAATGAAGACCAGTAGAACGAGTTTATAGTTTGGCGCCAAAAAACTATTTTTAGGTACGACATGTCATGAGCCATCGCACCGTGGCGCGCCCGTGTTTGCTATATCGCCAAACAAATACGCTTAAGCCCGTTCTGAGCTAGTGAATATGAATGGACAGTTTATTCTGTCAACAGAGGCGAGCTGAAAAAAAACCGAGCTTGTTAATATATATGAGCTGGATACAGATCTGAACTAGTTTAACAGATATTCACGGAAAAAACGTATCTATGTTTTAATGTATAAAAAGTCTAGTAGGAGATTCGCCAACGTTTTAAATATAAACTTAGAATGGTTAATGTTATAAGAACTGTAGTTTTTAGTTATTCACAAAACAAAATGTATCTATGTAAACCAATTTTATATGAGTTTTATATGAGTTTTTGCCTTGTTATAGGTTGTCAACTTTTAAAATATGGTAGTTATTACTGATATAAGGTGAAATGAAGGCTGTCTGGTTGAGAGGTTTGAAAGCCGTTCATGTGAATGCAGCACTTGTGAAAATTGGTTTGGATGTGGTCGAGAACCTTCTAAAATACCTATATTTCTGTGTTTAAAGTGTGGTGATACAAGTGGGAGACGTACGGTGAGCAGATACCAACCCTATTATCTATACAAGCACGACAAGGTCAACTGAGATCTATATAAATTGTGTGTGACATCTACTTTGAGTTCATTTCCACCATAGTTCAACAACGGATCAGTTATCACTAGGTGTTCGCAGTTCTCAACTTATCATTGAGAGGAAACCGTATATTGCAGATCCCCAAAAGTTTATGAAGTTTTTTGAGCGTCGACGCGAGGAACAGAAAGGAGGCAAAGCTCAACCTGGTTCCCGTATCATCACCATAACTTTCCCAACGAATGTTGACGAGAACTCTCATGAAGGCCAAAAGACTAAGAGATCTCCAAAGCGAAGCAAGATGATAAAACGCAAAGGCGAAGACAGACCATCTCCAGAAGGGCAAAATTCGGCTAAACGATCTTTTGTGGATAACCCATCCAATCATCACAGAGATTTCTTTCTAGAGTAAACAAGGCTGTGTTCAACTGAGCATGCGTCCAACTATATCTACACGACGCATGCGCTTCATTTTAAACTATAACTATCCCGCCATAGGGGGAGAGAATCTGTGTGTGTGTGTGAGATTCAAGATGTCCTTCCAATGTACTGTCTGTCTCGGCTTGTTACCCGTTGATGTTCAAGGGGAAGATGTGAGTGGATGTTTTACCTGTGTGTACTGCCGGACAAAGTTGAAATATACATACCACCGTTTCTTGGTTCACAGCGATAAATGTACCGTGAAAAGAAAACTATTACGTCACATTCCCTCGTGTATTTGTAACAGCCCTAAGACAGCATAAAACGCGGTCACAACAGGCTCTAGGCATTCATTTCTCTCTGACCAGAAGACAGATCACACCTATGAAAATGAAGAGAACGTGGTGAGACCCAAGGACATTTTCAGTACCCATGATAAGGTCATAAAACCCAGGAAACCAAAGAGTACTTTGAAGAGACAAATCAAAACGAAACAGGCTACCTCTAAAGTAAGGAGTAAGCAAAGCAAACCGACTGGACTTCACATAAAACACATCTCGACCACACAAGGCGTTGTGAACAGGGCTATAGCTGCCTTGAAACGACAGCGGATCCGGCAAGGGTATAAAAAGGAAGCTTGAGAAACACTAACTCCATATACATTCTAGGTCGCCATGGAGTTGGTGGCTACCTGTCCAGATTGTGGGAAGTCCTTTTCGAGAAAAGATGTTATGTATCGACATAGGAGGAATATACACTCGAACACAGCTACGCCGCCACCGCCGCCCCCCTCAGTGCAGTACACTACGCCGCCGCCGCCGCCGCCGCCGCCACCCTCAGTGCAGTACACTACGGCTACGCCGCCGCCGCCCTCAGAGGAGTTCACGACATCCCCGGTGACTTCATCACTACCGCATCCACACACCTCTTCTCTAGAACGACCCTTCCGATTTGGGATCCCCTCCAACGGCCTGTTGGTCGGTCCGAGTGGCTCGGGCAAGACAACCTTCATGTTCAACGTACTACAACAGGGACTGATCATCCCCCAGCCCGACCATATCACCTGGTGTTATAATGTATGCCAACCTCTCTACGATCGTATTCTTCAAGTCTTACCCTATGTGCAGTTTGTGAAAGGACTCCCATACAATCTCGAGGATGAACATTACTTCGATGCTCATAAGCAGAACGTGTTGATCCTGGACGACTTCCTGGCTGAAGCGAAGAATGACAAGCGAATCTCTCGTCTGTTCACTCAAACCTCACATCACAAAAATGTACTGATCTTTTTACTCCTGCAAAACCTGTTCCCCAGGGGTAAGGAATCTCGTGACATTGCTCTCAATTCTCATTACGTGACTTTATTTAATTCACCCGTGGACAGACAGCAGATTAAGGTATTTGCGAGAAGAATATTCCCCGAGGATATATCTAAATTTATGAGTCTTTACGAAACAGCGGTGGAAACACCTTATGGAAACTTAACAGGGGATCTTAAACCTGGTACGAGCGAGAAGAACAGGCTACATGTGAATATCTCGGCATCTCATCCAGCCACCACCGCAACACAAGGTCATCAGCAGGGTGGGACGTTAGTTCAAGACCACCACCAACGAGAGATAAAAGCGATCCCACCAGGCTTAGACGATCAGTCAGGTCGAGACCTTCTTGCTGAACAGACGTTTCTCGATGACCCCATCGAAACAGCTTCCCCTACGAGCAGTGAAGAATCGGGGCCTTTCACTATGGCTACAGCTTGCGCCGATTGTAGTGTACTCATAGACAACATGCATGATTTACAACGTCACATCAAGTCCTGGTGTCCAGCTGTTAATGACAAGGCATTGACATCTAGAAAATGAAAACGCTACATTAGCGATGAAGATTCGGATGGGGACCTTCCCGTACAGAAAGGGAGTGGTAGCGAAGATTCAAAAACCAATACCTCGTCACTGGAAACCTATCAACGACATGGCAGCCGAGGTGTGGCAAAACGTGGGCTTGCAGCGTATCTGGAAGCGGGTGTATGAGCTTTATCAAGGTGACATGGCAGTCAACAGGAGGAAATATAAGCGGCTGGGTCGGACGGCAGACTGGATAGACAGAAAATTGAAACAGCTTTGGGATACTAAATTGATGGACAGTCTCAACAGCGTCCTCGAGTTTACTCAATATTTTAAAGAAGCTCCCCTGTTTGTACCCATCCTCACCAGTCTGGATGAGATAGATCCGTCCTCAGAACAGAGCATGGTGAAGGGGAAAATCAAACGCTTTATCAATCCTAAATTGAAAGACATTCTCACTCGACTGGATAGGCCTGAATTGGACACTGACACGGAATCAGACGTGGCTACAGATGGCAGTGCTGCTGGTGATGAGGAGAGTGATCAGGACTGGTTTATTACAGAAGGCGTAGACTCATCCACTGTTAGTTCAGTCTTTACCTCTGCTGAGACAGGATGTATATACAAAGCTTGCTTCATGTGGTGAAATCACCAAACCCACTCCTAAGACAGAACCACAAGAACGATAAGAAAAAACCTGTTTCTCTCTATGTCAAAGGGGTGATCGAGCGAGGACCGCCTGGGCGACGGACATTGGATAGGATAGAGACCAAAGGATAGATATGCATCCAAAGAGACAATATCATATTTCCTCTATCTGTGTAAAACTCTATATCCGGAAATAGGTGAAGTCAAACGCGTTCCTGACATGTATAGACTGATTAACTTAATTGTATCATGATTTAATGACTTAATGTTATATCATGACTTGTGCCTAGATTGAATAAATATGTTAGAAGAATGTATGTGTTTGTTCTCAATGTGGATGATATTCAAACTCGAAACAGACAGGGAGTAATAGAACATAGGTAAAACCTAGTGAAGCAAATACTACCCGTGCTTTATAGACTTACCTATTATAATTCGTATACAATCATTTCAACAGCAAACCTATGGTTGTATAAAACACAAACATAGTTGTCTGTACATCTCAACCGTTTTCAGCTTCTTTCGACTCATGGTATCAAACCCTTAATGTATTGGTATCAAACTCGACAGGAGACTTTGTACATTCCCCGCCTCTGGTCACGTGGTATAGGACGTGGTGTCATAATGTATGGAGAGGGCCATATACCCCGATATAGTGCATAGATCAAGGTGTAAGTCGAATACACATATTCTATATGAAAGCGAAGCGGTATATTGAAGGCGAAATGGAAGTGCCTAGACTTACTCATGAATGCTTTACAATTAATTCATACCGTCTTGCTTAAAGGTAAGCTACATCAATAAAAAGCAGAACAGCGACCTATCGACAGTCCTTCACTGAATAAATGAAATACCTATCTGGGTGGCAAACAGACAGCCATGAATGAAACTAGTCAAGCAAACATTAAATTGACAAGCCGAGATGTAGTTACTTGGTTAAAGGTCTCAACATGCTTGAGTTCTATGATGAAAAAATAGGTTTTTGACGAGACATCCTTCATATCTACCATATCTTTAAAAGTTTTACAACCTATCAAGGCAAAAACTCATTTACCCGATATATATTTTTTTTCTTGACTATTTTAATGAGGTTTAGTATATTCACACGATATCTGAAAGCACAGAACTATTCATTTTCACTGATATAAATATACTTGTTTTATAAAACAACGTAGAAGCGCTTGCTAACATGAAATGGTTAACTATTCGTCTCTGCCTGATTACGTTTTCCAGTTCTATACGATAAAATTGGTTTACATAGATACATTTTGTTTTGTGAAGAACTATAAACTACACTTCTTATAACATTAAATATTGTGTAAGTTTATTTAAAAAGTTGGCAAATCTCCTACTAGACTTTTCATACATTAAAACATAGATACGTTTTTTCCGTGAATATCTGTTAAACTAGTTCAGATCTGTATCCAGCTCATATATATTAACAAGCTCGTTTTTTTTAGCTCGCCTCTGTTGACAGAATAAACTGTCCATTCATATTCACTAGCTCAGAACGGGCTTAAGCGTATTTGTTTGGCGATATAGCAAACACGGGCGCGCCACGGTGCGATGGCTCATGACATGTCGTACCTAAAAATAGTTTTTTGGCGCCAAACTATAAACTCGTTCGACTGGTCTTCATTACTTGATGGGTAGTGTTAGAAAAGACCATTGTTCTCACTAATGATCATGGATAGGTTCAAAAGCATCCTTGCATTGGATAGCCTAATGATTCCTCGACCTTTCTGACCTGTGACGTCATGCATACATTAGCCTATTAATGAGCTACGCTGCATACATTAACGCTGATCAGGTTCGGATCCGGTTAGCAAACCGTCTGAGACCACCCTATATACTACTAACATAACATACAAATGTTAAGAAGATTAGTTTTCCTACAAGGACATTGGAAAACATAGGAAGGTATGCCGTTCTAAGTAGCAGCGGGGAAAAAACATATATATCAATTTAAATAACTCATTTATAAATAGTAATTATGTACAATAATAATTGTATTGATGCCCACAAAATACATAGTAATATAACAGTGATGATGTGAATAGCCATCGAATTGCATAATACCCGGCAATATGAGTATATGTAACACACTAATCGGGATATATGTTAAACCTGTCAACATATTGCATAATATACCGAATACCATATGTACAAACAAATGCTATATCAACCACCAGTAAATATGTTTAGAAGAAATGCATAGTGTTGATCTATTTACAGCGAATATAGTAAGTGACGATTCATCGAACCTTTCCTCAATTCGTGGCATTCGTGAACAAATTTTGATTTGTTCAAAAATGTTCACGAATCAAATACGAATTTTTAATTCGTAGTTGCTTCGTAATATATTCGTAACTAATTTGTGTAGTTCGTAAAACGTTCGTTAATAGTTCTTGGAAATTCGTGGTTGATAATTTTGATGGTCTCACCCCGAAGTACTTACGAACCATCTACGAATCATTTACGAATGTCCCGAATTAAGGACGAAAATTCGTAGTGTATTCCCAACTGTTTCTTAATTAGTTCGCACAATTCGTACATAATTCGTGAACAATTCGTTAAATAATTCGTATCTGTTTCGTATGGTTTCAGCATGAAAATCTACGAATGTTCGTACAAGTGAAATAACTGTTCACGAATTTTGCCGAATGTTTACGAATTTATACAATCACCTATTCGTGATAATTCGGCTCTTAGTGAAATAGGGGTATTAGACTGCGCTGTGGGAGATAATCAGAGAACTGAGGTAATAAACATGTTGTGTTTTGTATCTTGTATTGTTTGTGTTATGTATCTGGAAGTCATGTTCAATAGTGTCTGTGGTATCGCGGGAACAACAATTTCATCTTGAAGTGTGAATATTATCATTAAACAAAATAAGATGCTAAGTAATACAATGTATCTGATGTTAGTGTTCTATATATACAATAACAACATTTGCTAAGTGAGTATATTATATGAAAACAAAGTGTGAACTTGCATTCATTTGTATTACATGTACATGTAAAAAGCGATTTGGGCAAAATGTTTGGATAAATAAAATATTCACATATTTTTAAGTGGATATATCAAAATGAAAATTAACTTTGAAAATGCACATACTCTTGTTTGAAGATCAATGTTGTTGTTCTAATATATTGTAATCTAATCTAATAATATTTTGCCATGTGAGTGTATTATAGGAGTAAACATCTGAAATTGCACACTTTATTTGTTTGTAATTGTACAGAAATGAATCTGATCTTATTGTCCTTCACAGATTAATTAGTGAGTGTATTATATGAGAAGTGATGTAACTCTGATATGGCACACCATATGCATGTGCTGATAACTCAACTTGCATAATTACAATCCCAAACCGCCAGATAAATTATAATTACTAGTTAATAACTAATTGACACTGTTAATTAAACGTGTATAGCCAAAACTGCACCTATAACTAATAAAGATTATCAACCCACGTTTGTCTTTTTGTCTGTTGTAAAACTTGCGTTTGACTAATTGATGCGTGTTAGCAGCGGTCAGTGTACGACTTTTAATCAGAAATCGATACTTTTACCTTATATTGTCACTATACTGAGTTAACTTTCATCAAAATGGTAATTTTCGGCAACTTCCCGATAACATAACAACATATATCAAGCTTGGCATAAACACTACCCTCCCCAGAGTCTGAACAGTAGATGTATATCATGATTCAGTCCTTGATACGATCATAGTTTGAATATAATATGTATGTCATTGTTCATTCCTTGATAAGATCAGAGTTTGAACAGTAGATGTATCTCATGATTCAGTCCTTGATAAATTCAGAGTTTGAATAGTAGATTTATCTCATGATTCATTCCTTGATAAGATCAGAGTTTGAATAGAAGATATATATCATGGTTCCTTCCTTGATAAGATCAGAGTTTAAACAGTAGATGTATCTCATGATTCAGTCCTTGATAAGATCAGAGTTTGAACAGTAGATGTTTATCATGGTTCAGTCCTTGATAAGATCAGAGTTTGAATATAATATGTATCTCATTGTTCATTCCTTGATAAGATCAGAGTTTAAACAGTAGATGTTTATCATGATTCAGTCCTTGATAAGATCAGCGTTTGAACAGTAGATGTTTATCATGGTTCAGTCCTTGATAAGATCAGAGTTTGAATAGTAGATGTATATCATGATTCAGTCCTTGATTGATTCAGTCCTTGATAAGATCAGGTTTTGAATAGTAAATGTATCGCATGATGCTACCGGCCGTTGTATTCCACTTTTTGATGTTTTGGGGGTTTCGTGTTACGCCATCACCCAGTCTCCTATACAAATGAACAACATAGTTTTTGTTCTGCCAGTCCCAATATTTGTTTCCATATAAGTAGGACATTTCAAGGTAATTCGGTCTGCATAGAGCTGTAGCTTCGATGTGAATAAGGTTCGGGTATTTCTTTGATAATGTAAAAGGTTTCAAAACAGAATGGGCTCCCCATTCCTTGTCATTGAACGTTTTGTATTCATGATGCCAAATTTTGAAAAAATCAGACCATGGCTTAGAAAACAATATTCCATTAGCAAGTGAAAATGACACTTCACGGCCCATTGTGACGTCAAAATGCAGTAACGGGTCTATTAGGTTGACCACAATGGAGTCCATATCGAAGTACATGCCGCCATATTCCAACAAAGCCTCTAGACGTACAACGTCGGCCACATGTTCTATGACCTTGACTTCATTTCCTATGATATGGGTTGGTCTCTTTCGATAGACGACGTACAGGTTTGGAATTCTCCTCCTCGTTTCCTCCCAGTATTTTCCTGTAGGGAGGTTGTCGTGCCAGAAGTAGATCTTGTCAGGTTTTGCAAATCTTGAAGCGGCCATGATTGCGAGCATGTAGTAGAACTTGAAGGTGAAGTTTCCATCAGTGAAGAGAATAAAGTGTACCAACCTCGGTACGACAGGAACTGGATGACTGATGGATACGTTGTAGACGACTGGAATCTCAAGGAATGTGTCGAAATCTGTCCGATTATAGAAGTACACGGGAGAATCAGAGTTGGGGTTCCTGCAGATGTTCTTCTCGACACACTCGGTCAAAGTCCTGTTTTGCCAGAAGGCTGCGGGTTGTGGAGGGATGTGGCTGACCATCCTCTTCACAATCGTCGACTCCTCCCAAGTCGCAGATAACTTGAAGCCAATATATATCAGGAAGACATACAATAGGGTACAGAAAAATAACTGGTGAGTACGTCTGAGCATCTCCATACCTGTAAAAGAAATATATTCGTGTTATACAGAACAAAATACAATACTGAAAAAACTCTTGTTAAAATAGTACCTCGTATATAAGCAAAAATAATGTGTGTGCTATACCAAGCCCCATGTAATAATTTACCTCACCACTGGCATGTTGGACCTCACAAAGCATGTTGGACAGTTGTCTCCAGACCACTCATACTTAAAACCCCACCCCAGACGCCCAAAAGGAAAAAGAACAGCAAGCCTTCCCCGTGGAAGACAGGCAGAACAAAATGGATTACCTATTAAAAGCTTAGATCTCCCACTCTTAGTTCAAAGACATCATGAGAGCAGGGAGTACACAACGCTGACCACACACTAAGGTTAAAAAAGGTCACCTCCTGGGTCCTTTTTGGACCACCTGGTTGAAGCGAACATATACCAATGCAAAACATGCTTCTAGCTACCAGGAATGGCGACCTTTGTGGCAAGCAGCTCAACAGGTGCCACAGAAACGCATCAAACCTACTCAAGCTCAAGTGAAGCAATGGCTGCAGACACAAGACACTTACACATTGCACAAACCTGCACGACGTCGGTTTTCTCGAGATCGGTATCATTTGGGAGGAGTGGATCAATTGTGGCAAGCAGACTTGAGTGATATGTCAGCCTTTCAAAAAGAGACAAGGGTACCCGTTACCTGTTGTGTGTCATTGACGTCTTTTCTAAAATGGCATGGGTACAACCATTGAAAGTCAAGAATAGTGCTGCCTTGACGGAAGGATTTCAACTGATGCTTGAAGAACAGACTCAAGGACGTCTTCCTGAACAGTTACAAACTGATAAAGGCACCGAGTTTCTCAATCGTCCTTTTCAAGCTTTGATGAAAAAGATGGACATTCACTTTTACACCAGTCATAATCCCGAGACCAAAGCAGCCGTGGTGGAACGATTCCAGCGGACTTTAAAAAATAAAATGTGACGGTACTTTTCTGAGCACCAGACACGTCACTACCTGACAGTGCTTCCTCAGTTAGTCCAAGGGTACAACAAAAGTGTCCATCGTACCATTGGCCGACGACCTGTGCAAGTCCAGCCCAATGATCCCATCATGGAAATCAAGGTGTTGGATTTTATGAGAAGCAAGAAGAAGAAGAGGAAGCAGCACAAACACACAACATCAGAACGTCCCGCCTTACTGTTCCCTGGGACACGTGTGCATTTACATAAAAGCAAGGGATCCTTTGACAAAGGATATCTTCCCAACTGGACCACTGAATTGTTTACTGTGGATCGTCAAGTTCTTGGGCGCACTCCTGCCGTGTACCGTGTCAGTGGCACGTTTTACAGACAGGAATTGCAACCTATCATCAAATCAAATGATGTGTACAAGGTGGACTGTATCTTGGATCGACGTCAATCAAACAACAAAAAAGAGGAAGTGTTGGTGCGCTGGTCAGGGTACCCTAAAAGTTTTGACAGTTGGATTCCAGTCAATCAGATGGTATAAAGAGTTGATCTATTACATATAGGATCATTATGACATTGGACCATGGGAACCCCCGCCCCCACAGCAATAACAACAACAACAGTGTTACCACCACCAACAACAACCAGTCACCACAACGTTCTGGTTCCTGGTGTTGTTTTGGTATGAAGCTGCCAAAAAGTGAAGCCGTGTACTTATCTCAAGTCATCATTATTATGAGCATGATTCATTTGGCTCTGGGTTACGGAGACAAACAGTTGTGGACCAGTTGCTTGCCAGCTGTTTTGGATACCTGCTTCCATCGCCCTCTCTGACACCACCACCATCCACCATCCCCATCCATCTTCCTTCCTTCCAACAACAACAACAACAACCATCCTCCTCCCTCCTCTGACACCTCTTCGGCTACCAGCACCTTTTTACCCTAAATAACATGGAACGTGATTTATACGTCTCGCTTCCCAGCAATGCGTCCATGGAGAGTTACCCTGGTAACAAGACCAACCACTACAAAGTCAAACTCCCCATTCCTTTAAATTTGAACCGTCGAAAATGGGAAGTGGCCCTTAGTGAATTACATGTACCCATCTCTTGGTACAATATCAGACCTCCTTTCAACTGGTTCCAACTGACAATGACCATGAGAAAAACACCACAACCTACAACACAGATGGTACAGTCCTACAGACCAGTGTGTTGATGGAGGTCAATCATACCCCTGTTCATATACAGGCTGGCGTGTACTCGTGTGTGGACTTGATCAGGACATTAAACAAGGGTATGAAAAAAGTCGTTGAGAAAGGACTCCAAGATTTTCATTATGATGAAGTACAAGAAAATGGAGTGAGAATCGTTTCCAAACTCTTCTACCCAGGGGACCTATTGCAGTTTCACCTGAAAGACAATGGGCATGTTGTGTTTGCAGCACCACTCCCCATGTTCAAGATTTACCTGTGCCTTCCGGAACCTTTGGTGCAAACAAATCTACATTCAAACCACCCCAAAAAATTATCTCCATCAAATCAGTGATGCTCCCATACGTATAGGAATGCTGGACAATGAAATGCAACCTGATGGTATCAGTGGCACACAGTTGAAACGTTATGACAGAGAATTTGGTACAACTACAGAATACCCGATACATACCAGCCATATTGTTTAGCTGCGTATGCATGTCCTATTATAAGGAAGCACGAGCTATAACATTCAAAAAATTCTAAAAAAGTAGGAAGCGCCCTACTTTAAAATGAACAAAAAATTGGTAAATTTTCGTCTTACGTAATACCCTAGTAAAAGCCTTATTTGGAAATCGTACTCCAGCCAGCGTTCAGGAATGTGTGTTCAATATGAGATTGTGGGATGTGTTAAAGTTATCAGAAGACAAGGAGGAGTTATTTCGGTTTTTAAGAAGAAAGGAATTGTTTGGGAATTGGGACGGGAGAATTTGCTGAAAGTGTGGGTTAGGGAAATTTTATTTGTGCAAAGATTCAAGTTACAGCAAAGACGGCTATTGTTGGAAGTCCAACAAGCGTACTGCGGGAAAAAGTTATCTATTCGGCACAATTCGTGGTTAGAGAACAGTAAGTTGGACTGTGGAAAGATTTTGCTTTTAACATATTGTTGGGTCTGGAAACTACCCCAAGATTTCATCAGACGGGAACTAGCAATATCTTCATGTAATACCAGTGTAGACTGGTTTCATTTTTGCTGAGAAGTGTGCGTTTGTGTGGCAGATGAAGATTCCGAAAAGATTGGTGGGTGGGAAGAATCATTGAGATTGATGAGTCCAAATTTGGGGAAAGAAAATTTAATAAAGGGAAAAGGGTTAAGGGACAGTGGGTCTTCGGAGGTATTGACAGAGATTCCAAGCAGTGTTTTTTCGCTTGTGTTGAGAGAGATTCTGAGACTCCCCATTATTCTCAATCATATAAAACCAGGAACAATAATCATAAGTGACTGTTGAAAGGCGTATGATTATCTGAAAGAGGAAGATTACACGCATCTGAAAGTCAATCACTTGCTTCACTTCAAAGACCCGGAAACAGGGCCTCACACGAACACTATTGAATCGTCGTGGGGTGCTCTAAAGCGCTCACTTCCAATAACAGGCACAAATAAAAAATTTATTCGTCTTACTTCCAGAAGTTTTGTATCAGAAGAAAATACCTTCAAAATTTCTTGGAACTGATCAGGAGGGTATATAATCCTCACTGAAAGGACGACGAGTTCGTTCGGAGACCAACGCGGCATCCATTTGCACCAATACAGACGAGTGTCAATGGTAATTTTGACGATGACCTTGATGATTTCGTCGTGTAAAGGTAAGTGATCCTTATTCTAAATTTTAAAAAGAAAACTAATCCCAAAAAAGATCGTATTATGTGCCCAAGGGCTAAAGTAAGACGGGAGAATGCAGTTCTAGCGAGAAGGTAAACAAACGATCAGCTGACGCTTCTCGTTGCTAAGGGCGTGGTCTAGCGCAGTTCTAAAAATGGCGGCGTTCTAAAAAATGTATCCGGTATTCTGTAGTCTTTCCGATAATTTTTTGAAATGACCAGTGTCAGCAGAGCTTGTTATCAATGAGGTTACGATGTCACCTATGTCTACTCTTCCTTGGTGGAAGAACGTGTGGTGGGAGATGCCATGGCTCCCCTGTTCACATGTGTACCCATCTCTCACAAAATGCTGGAAGACACCATGGTGATCAAAGCTCCAAAGAAAATGGAATACCTTGCACTATGTCAGAGCACTATTTCGACCATATCGAGATCTCTTTATTGAATGACACAGGGAATCTTGTGCCATTCCTGCACGGGAAGGTCATCGTGACACTTCACTTTCGACCCAGACACTTGTGAATAAACACTTGTGAGTAAACAGAATGATGTTGGGACAACAACGTGGAGGACATGCAATGGAGCACGGTGAAATGGGACCAGATTGGGCCTTCCGGGGAGCACACATTACACGAGGCAGTTCTCCCAGTCAGAGCAGTGCAGGACTGGCCGCATTCTGGGGAGCATGCCATACACGAGGCAGTTCTCCCAGTCAGAGTAGTGCAGAACTGGCTGGCTATCGTGGAGGTCGTCGAAGAGGTAGTGGCATGGGAGGCGTTGTGAAAAAAACATTGAAAAAGGTGGGACAAAAAGCGTTGGTCACCAGTCTTACGCTGCTTCCTCACTTGCTGGCGGATTTGAATCAAGGCAAGGCACACTCAAACACCATGGTAAAAAAGCCCTGAAAAATGTACTGAGGTCCACCTCTTGAGAAGTGTCAGAAGATGTGCTTGGCATGAAAAAGAAACGAAAAGCACCACTCCGATCCAAGACTACAAAAACAAGACGAAAGGTTATTTCCAGCAAAAGAAGACGCTTTAGATAGTTTGGGGAAAGACTCAAAATCTAAAAATAGCTTTGGGGAAACCCAAAATCTGAAAATAGATCATCAAAAGACTATATAGGGACTTGGACAATGATACTCTCTACATTTTTCGATCCACTGTCAGCATGGACTCATCAACCTCATTAAAGAAGACGTCTCTTGAAGAAAACGATCTCTTTGTGGATGCCGTGTCTGATTTGTGTTGCCACTCTAACAAGGCACTTCCAAAAAAAAGAAGAAGAATTGGGTAGCAAGTCCTGTTTTGATGATGTCCCCGATACCTTGGTATACTCTGAAGACCATGGACTCTGGAATCAGGCAGAACTCTCAAATCAGAAGGAGGACTGTGTGGGAAGCAAGTCGACCTGTGACTACTGTTATGTTGTTCCAAGACGTCCACCACCACCACCCTCCCTAGTTACATTGAAGAATCCTTTCTACCCCAAATTTTTTAGTTTTGGAGACTATTGACCTAAACAAGTGGCGCCGACCCCTTACGAACTGGCTTTGGCAGGATTTTTCTACACCCAGAAAGCTTACAGAGTCAAGTGCTATTGCTGTGGTGTGACACTGTTTCGTTTGGAATCCAGTGATGTGGCATGGGAAGAACACATCATTCTTCACATCCGACCCTGTGAATTCATGAAATGTTACTGCTCTTGGAACATTATGCATTAGTCCAAAAACTTTCCATATCAAAGGTCAGTTGGATCCACGACGTCACGCTGTCAACATGATGCGCCACGATGCTTACTAATGCTCCAAGACCCAGTTGGATCTCTTTTCTGTACCCGCTGTGGGCACTTCTGTGGAAGAGGGTCAATGGATTCGCTATAGTCCCTTGACATCCCCCGAAGTCTCTTGACCATTGCAGTTCAATATTGACAATCCTGTGAATGCTTATATTGACTTGCAAGAATGTTACCTTCGCCTCTGCATCCGTGTCACCGATAAAGAGGTTGTGGATACACGGCTGGATACAAGCAATGTCGCCATGGTCAATAACATGATGCATTCCCTGTTTCGAGAAGTCCGGATCCAATTGGGAAAAAATCAAGTGGAAATCACTCCTTCAATGGGGACATACCCTACTTTGCCTTTCTGGAAAACCTCCTCAGTTTTGGAAACACGGCCAAAGGTACCTTTCTAAAATGTGTGGGATGGTATGCAGATGAACCCGGGAAGATGGATCATCACTTTGGTGAGGGAGAAAATGCTGCAAATACAGGTCTGGTGGCATGACGTAATGTCATTGTTCCCACACGTGAAGTCGAACTGATGGGACGTCTTCACTGTGACCTGTTTCTACAAGACCGCTACTTGATTGATGGAGTCCCTATGAAACTGGATCTGATCCAGAGCGAAAAGGATTTTATCTGATGTGCCTCGATGACAAAGAGTATAAACTGACCATTACCCAAGCTCAATTTTACACACGTCAAGTCAATATCAATCCAAGGATTCGAGAACAGCATATTCTGGGTATGCACCCTAGTGACACTTGAAAGTTCAAGTGACAACCCATGACATTACTGCAGGCGGACGGGAGTTTAATAAGGCTCAACTGATTGGAGGCCAGCTGCCCAAACGCATCGTCCTTGGACTGGTCAACATGGTGCCTTTGCTGGATCAACATCAAAGAATCCCTTCAACTTCCATCACTATGATGTATCCAGTCTGAAGCTGAAAATGAATGGCCAGGAAATCCATGGCACAGAAAATGAAAGTGATTTTGGACCTCACAGTAGCAAGATCAAACAACCCTATATGGATTTGTTCCGAAACACGGGACAACTATGGCATGAAAATCCAACCTACATTACCCAGAATGACTACACTCGTGGATTCACCTTGTGGGTGTTGGACCTCACCCCTGATCTTTCTGCTGACGACGGCCATACTCATCATCCACGCCAAACAGGAAAACTGAGTCTTCAACTACAGTTTGCCCAAAGCTGTTCCTCTTTCCATCGCTCTTGTCTGCTATGAAGAATATGAAAACGTCTTGGAAATTGATCATTACCCAAATGTCCTGATGGTATAAAGAACGGAAATACCCTCCCGTCTGGTCAGACGTCTCTCTCACACCATGCTGACCACCGAAGAGTTGAATACTTTCGTCTCCCACGATCTTTCACTTCACAATGTGTATCATGGAACCTTTCCTAAAGACTGGTTCCTTCACCATCTATTTCATGACAAATCTCCTCGATTTCCCAAAGCATACATCTTCAACACAGATGACAGTAAGGACCCAGGCACTCATTGGATCAGTGTGTACCACCCAGAACAAGGAAGAGTAGAAATATTTGACAGTTATGGACGAAACCCACGGCACTGGGGAGTGGACCTTCCTCAAATACTGGGATACATGGGATGGCAATCACAACAAAGCAGCAATCAATCACTGCAGTACCAATACAGTACACTCTGTTGTGTGTACTGCCTCTACATGCTAAATTGCCAAGTATGAGGATGGACTTTTCAGGAAATAGTGGATTCTTTTCAACCTCAACAACCCCTGATGAATGATGCCTACCTCTTGCATTGGTATCTGCAGCATTCAAATACAACACAAAATGAGATGCGTGTACAACCCTGGACTCTAGTTTCTCATCAATGTTCAAAAATTTATTGTCCATTTTAAAATGTTCAAGTTCATTGTTCACAAAAACACAGGGACGCCCCTAATCCTGTGTCTTTTGTTTTTAAGAGTTCTTGTTAGCGGGGGATTAAACAAAACTTGAAAAATACATGTGTCATGTTGTTTTTAATGCATTGTTAAAAGGTTTCTTTTGAGAAAGATGGTTGGCCCTGAAAAGGGCCTTTGTACTGCTTTGCTCTAAACATGCATTAGCAATAGCAGGAGCATTGGGGTGGAGTCACCATGACTCGATTCCTTACAGGACATTTTCCTCCATGAGTCAGGCGTCTGTGGTAACTATCCTTAATTTTGTATGACAGTACACACAAGAAAATGTCCCATCATAATCATCAATCCCATCAGCTTAGACTGGCACATAACACAGCACTGTTTGCACATCCACTTGGGTGTTGGTTTATCCATCTTGAAGGAGATGTCCAACTGAGACAAGATACTGATACTTATAGGGAACAGCACGTGCTCAAGGGGATCGAAAACAGACTTTGAATACACAACAGGACCAAAAAACAGGCTCCAAATCGTACTTTGAACACTTAAGAATGGTCCACCAATCAGAATCCTGCTTTTTTGACCAATCAGCATGTAGAATGAGAAAGATTGGACCAATCATTAACATGCTTTTTGGACCAATCAGAATCCTACTTTTTGGACCAATCAGCATGTAGAGTTCTTAATCACTAACCTACAATTTTGATCCCCTTGAGCACGTGCTGTATTCTGTATGATTTATTCGTCACTGATCACTTGTATCACCAACTCATCATGAGTAAACAACAAATCCAAGAAATTATCATCATCGACGATGAAGACACTTCAAGCTCGGACTGGACGTATGAGAATACATACGACAGCCTTGAAGACTGGTTATCTGACATTTGGGATCTCTAGGTTCGACGGAATCCCTACCCTCCATCTCTGATATTCTCCCATCAATCCCAACTTTTGTGAGCGATGTCGATACAGATGATGAAAACAGTCAAGATGATTATATAGTGATGGCAGCAGCAGACGATCCTCAGTTGAGAAATCCTAACGAAATCTTCAAGATATTCCAGGAACAGCCAGAAACACCGCTGCACAGACACCTCACTCTGACAACCATCCTATGTCCAAAATGCATGGGCAGTGTGCCAGGGTGGCATTTTCCCCTTGGACACTGCCTGTATTGTAATGTGCAGGAAGCAGACCCATGACTCAGAAGAGCACACGATACAATCTGCAGTGGACAAGGAATCTATAGATTCTTAAACATACAGTACAAGTGCTGAGGTCAAAATCCATACAACGGCCCTTTTCAGGGCCACCACATCGCACCAAAAGATAACTTATTCAATGCTTAACACTTAAATTAATGTTCTGGTCTCTAAGGGTTTTACCGGTGTCATGGTGGAACTTCCAGGTCATATGACCTTTTTTCCTGTGTTATGGCATCACTTCCGGGTCATGTGACTTCACTTCCGGTGTCATGGCGCCACTTCCGTGTCATGTGACGTCACTTCCGAGCCTAATGGTATTACAGGACAGCTGTTCTGGAGTTCAGGAATGTTCAGGAATTATGTCCTGTAGTACCATAGTCATCTACTACTACCAAATGTGCTCCAATTCAAAATCGTAGTTCTTCCATAATTTCAACTCTAAAAGTTAAAAAATGCAAGATCATCTGACATGAAGTATATTATAATACTGCCCAAACTCCTGTCAATCCATGACTTACTGACACTGAAAATATTTATAAACTCCTAAATTTCCACAATTGGTATTGGTTACTGATTTTAAATCATCATGCAAGTTTCTTTGGTTCAAGTCAGTGGGATAGCACAGTTAAATGTTTAAAGGGGCAATCCGTATGTTATTGTAGTAACATAGGTAAAAATTACCAAGGGTGTTATTTCATCGAGAAGTAATGAGTGTTGTCGAAAATTACCCTTTTAGTTCCAGTGTGTTCAGTATAGTTACATTATTAAGATGTTTAGTCGTGATCATGATCGAAAACTTGACAATTTTTAGTAGCTGGCGTGCGTCAATTGTTCACAGGTATTTCATCTAAATAAAATTTCATGAAAAACACGTAATGTCCCTTTAATGCCTAAAATTATAAATATATACATGCGGATACGTAATTTCAGGGTAAATTTGCGCACATAAATGTGTCCATACTCTGCAAGAAGGATTATCTGCACGTAGCAGGTGGGATGTTTTTCCTTGTCTGTGGTTGCTGCGCCGACATTGCACTACACTGTCCGCAAAAAGAAACGCCTACTTGATTTTTCTAAAAATAAAAGTTGAAATAATTTCTGAAATATGATCAATGGTGGTCTCCAAGTTATGCTGAACACAAATTAATATATAAGTCGATTGAAAACGTCAAAAAACTGTGATTTGAGTCAATAACATTCATGTAAACCACGCCCAATCAGGGACATTATATACATTAAAATATTATGTCCCTGGCCCAATGAATACCGAAATTTCCGGTTGATTCACTGCCGCACCGTACCCACGTACATCGGTAGTGTCATCACCTTTTTAATGCGAATGCGTGCCTGTATTGTTGCTCGTGCTTGTATGAAAATCGGTTTTAGATGTTTTTTTCTGATCAAGCACTGATCGAAAACTGAACAATTCATTTGCCTCATTTCAACAATTGTCATTCTTTTGTGACATGAAAACTTCTCAAATTTAGATATATCATTCAGAAATGGTGCAACTACATTATGCTATAATATTGCTTAAGTGCTCATTATATTTTTTACGAAATCTGATAAGATATCTGGTAGGCGTTTCTTTTGGCCGACAGTGTATTCAGTAATTGAATGGGTGATTGAAAGTCTATACTGTGTATTTATTTCAGATACTGTTAGCACTGAGTTAATCGTAAAGCAAATAAAGAAAGTGACCTTGCGCCCAGGGTATTTCTTATGCCTGAGTTACACCAAGATAGTTCTCACTACGTTCTACTCCGTCCAAAAATTATTGTACAACGACCTCGAACGGGACAGGAACGGGTAACTTTTGTGCATACATTTCCATATCACGATCCAAGTACATTAACAGACAGTTCTCAGAAAGTCCTCTAGTCTTTATCCCGTCCTCTGACAGTTGGTACCACGTTTAAATGGGATAATATTGTTCATAACGTTTTCTATCTGTTCAATCCCGTTATCAGTCAGTTTATATCAGTTCTGAATGAGACATATCTCGATCTTCATACGCACAATATCTTTCTACCCTGTTTGTCTCCCGATCAACTCGTGTTCAAACAGTTCTTCTCGTTTTGTCATTTCATTCTTAGTACGTTGTTCTTGTACCGCAATGACGTCCTGGCCCGACTTATTTAAATATCCATCGCGGAACTTGCCTGTTCTTATTCTCGTTCTCAGTTTCAATGTGAAAAAGTATCAATCTTCAATGGAATAGTGCCGACAAAAATGATTGGCCATAAATAATTAATTTCTTTCCTGTTATCATCTCCCCCTGGGAGAGCGAACCCTATAAGGTGGATAACGTGTTCCAAAACCGTTTCATCATGAATGAAATATGTTTAAACCAAACAACCCTTCTTCTTGTTGCTTGGCTATCATCCAAAAGTAGAATAAAAGTAATATTCAACATGTTTACAGGTGCAAGTTGTTTATGTTTTACTTGTTTAACTATGTATCGCAAATGATGAACGTATCAAAACGCATTTATTCATACCCGTCCCTTCACATGCAAAAGGAGTAAACACTGTTAGATTATTCTCCAACGTACTAATGGAGGGATCACACTTAAGTTAATTTACGTATTTTAACTTAGTTCATTGAACGTAGCCACAACACCTCTAACTTGATGGACATTTGTACATTTTTTCCAACTACTTTAACGTTTCATTAAAACATGGTTCACTACTAAGGCCTAGTTAGGTGTGGTTTATCATAGTTCAGCGTAATTATACTTACTTAAGAGTAGTTAGATGTATAGGAACTTACTTAATGTCATGCGTCAATAACAAACCTACCAAAATGTAGTTAAAAAGTTTGATAACGTAGACAGCCGTACTAACGCTTAGTCTTCTGCTCTGACACAAGAACCTCACTACCATAGAAAAACATGGCAACAACAACCCTACCGCAAAATACAAACATTGGAGCAACATCCCCTACACCACAGACAGAAAGGGGAACAATTACCCCACCACCACAGATAAACATAGGAGCAACATCTCCACCACCACAGATAAACATTGGAGCAACAACCTCATCACAACAGACAAACATTGGAGCAACATCTGCACCACCACCACAAGTTTACAAACATATGCACAACAGACAGAGGTTCGCATTAAAGACCACACGAATGAGGACCACCGCCAGGTCCCAACCTAGAGGTCTGGACTCACGTTGATCATTGGCCTCGCGAAAGGTGTTATAAGTCTCTTCAGGACTGAATATTGAATCGGGAAATCATTTGCAGATAACCGATATGATCGCGGCCAATTTGGCGTTGATTGAGAGACCACTCTCATTCCTCACGAGCACCAAGTACCCGACAATGTTGGGGAGGAGTGAATGCCCACTATTGCAATTTTAGAGCAGGGCATACCTTACGCATCTGTCGACAGAAACGACAGATGGCCTTGCAGAGATGACACACAGTGTGCGGGTCTTTGAGAGCTGACTTACATAACTGTCCCGGCAGCGAGGCAGCGAAGGCTAGGGCATAAGCCCCAAACACCTTCTGAGGCCCCGCAAGCGAGTGCAACTAGAAGAGTATCTAGTATCTTAGACGCAACACCACCTTGCAAACCATCAAGCCCCCATATGAGGCGGACCCTCGCAAGTGGAAGAGTGTACACTCACACACTAGCCGAGACACCAGCCTTCATGGTAAGTTGGTCACAAGGCCGATGACAACGTGACCTGCGTAGTGGGACGCTGACACTCAAGTTGAAAGCTGGCGCGAGTAATGCGCACATGCAAGTCAACCCGCCCCAGTGGTGCAAGCTCGCAAGGCGTACCCTCAAACAACTCATGAGGCAGACGCATAGCGAGATGCTAATCCTCAAATTGAAAGCTAGTGAATATCACACTCACTCGCAAGCCAACTCGCCCACAACAGGCGGACACTCGCCAGGCATACCCTCACATTCTAATGCAACTCACTAGACAGGCCGCGTAGCGAGACGCTGTCCCACAAGTTGAAAGCTAGAGTGAGTAACACACACTTGCACTGCAACCCGCCCCAAGGCGGACGCTCGCAAGGCGATCACTCACATACTAACACAACTAACGAGGCAGGCAGCGTAGCGAGACACTGGCCCACAAGTTGAAAGCTAGAGTGAGTAACACTTACTCGCAATGCAAACCGCCTCAAGGCGGACGCTCGCAAGGCATACCCTCACATACTAACATAACTCACAAGGCAGGCAACGTAGTGAAACACTGACCCTCAAAAATAGAAAGCCAGCGAGAGAAACACTCACTCGCAAGACAACCCACCAAGGCAGACGCTCGCAAGGCGTACCCGCACATGCTGACAACTAATGAGGCAGATTGGAGGCGAGACGCTGACCCTCAAGTTGAAAGCTAGCGAGAGTAACATTCACTCGCAAGGAAAACAGGCCCAAGGTGGGCGCTTGCAAGGCTAACACAACTCATGGGGCAGGCAGCGTAGTGAGACGCTTAGCCGCAAATAGAAAGATCGCCTGAGTAACACTTACTCGCAAGGCGTACACTCACAAGCTAACAGAACTCACGAGATAGGCAGCGTAACAAGACGCTGACCCTCGAATAGAAAGCTAGTCACTGAGGTCGACGCTGGCAAGGCAGAGAGCGAACACTCACACGTGAGCATATAAGTTATGCGCCGACTTGCGGGTCCCACACCGGCAACAAGAGGACACAAAAGGCCAAGGCGGAGCCATCACTCCGTCAAACCGTCAACGAGCGAGTGTGAGTGAGACAGAAAGTGAACCCCCAAGCGTAAGGCACCTGACACGCGAGAGCAGGTGAGTTGATACTCACTCATGAATGAGCTAACACTTGGCGAATGCTCATTCACACGCTTGGCGAATGCTCGTTCACCCGTGAATGCTCGCACGGCGGAGGGCGTACCCCCAGCCGTTCACAACCATTCAACTGGCTCGGCAAAATGCACCAACACTGAAAACCAAACCAGACCAAAGAGTCAACTTATTACCGAGAATTAGTTCAGAAGTTTGGTCAGGAAAGGACAGAAAGGTACTTGTAACAAAATAACTATAGGTATCAGGAACTAGAAAATCTTTATTAACCTAAAATGTAGCGAAATTAGTCGAGAGCGAACACACGCATAGGGAAAAGGGAATGATGACGTCACCGATGTCAGGTGGCTCAAGCCACCTTTACCGGGTAGCGTCCCTTTTTATTCTGTGTGATCTATGTTGAGGAACGCTTCAGGGGGAAGCGTCGGCAATGTTGGTTTTTCAAACCTGATAAGTATGTAAAAAATGAATGCTTATCGGTATAAAATGTTTATGAATTGTGAACAGTGCTATAATAATGTAAACGATTGATGAAAAATGATGCCATAATGTGAAATATTTATTAATATATAACGTGTGATTCAATGTTTTATAATAGTATATGAATGTTCGTTCACTAGTATGAGTAAGAAAAAGCTCTCCGTTCCTACAATCTACATTTTTGTACACTGAGTCACAAGCTACCTATATTTAACTCTAGTGGAGGAATAACCATATAAGAGTATCAGTCGGAAAAGACGAGGAGCTAGAAATATATTCTTGGCATCATGGGTACAGGTAACCAATAGCAATTCTAGAACACGAATTCCTAGTATGCAAATTTAGACTATATAAACGGGAAGTATCAGTGTTTCTAGGAGAGCGCGGAACCATTGGGTTTGTGTGCTCGAGATCCACGTACACCTTCGTTTTGTCTTCTGTGTATAAACTAATCGCCAGAGCTACATCCCCAGCTAAAGGCGATATGGTGGAGAAAATGCGTGACTCCTTGAAGAAGGAATTGATGATCCTCAGTACCATGGATGAGTACTTTAACCACCGTTGGCCTTCACGTCCTTTCCATTGATTGTGTGACTAACTGTGTAACGCCAGAGCCTTAAATAATGATATAATATTTTAACAAAGTTAAGTTGAACATAAGTCAAGAATCTTTTAAACATGTCGCTTAGAATAAGTTACCAGGACAAGTGTTTTTAAAGATATGATTGAGGAATCTATCAAATCTATAGCTATGTGTCTTGATTCATACCAGCAGAATAGTGTCCGTTATTGTAATTGCGTATCAGAATTGCTACAGATGCATATCTTTTTATTCAGAATAGACAATTCGATTCTCATACAAGGATCAGATTAATGATTGTTAGAAAAAGGCATATATACTAGGAAACCATTCCGTCTTGAGAGACATGACCTAAGTAGTGTTATGTAAGTTAGCAGATCCCCTAAAAATTAAGGGAGAAATTAAGGGAAATTAAAATTCAGTGTAGTTCATTAAGATGTAAATATATGCATGACGTCACAGCTCAGAACGGTTAATGAGAGTCTTAGCTATTCAATGTAAGTATCTTTATGAGTCCAGCAATCATCATTAACGAGAAACAAAGCTTTTTATGAGACCACCCCCTTTCAGGATAGTCAAAAGGGGAGGGGATTCCCCACAAGTGATGAGTATGATCTAAAAATAGCTATGACGACGGATCTCGCAATACCTGTAGATAGGCGAGTTTACCCATCGTCACGACTGGCCAATTTCTTTATGAAACCTCACAAAGAATTAGAATTTGAGCGGACGTTATACAAAGCGTGATAGCTTATAAAAATAAAGGGTGCTTCTAGAAATGACATCTTAAATATAGAGGTCACCCGTGTTGTAGCAAGACAGATTTTATATGAAAATTTAATACTTACCTGAAGGTTTAGATGGTGATAGAGAAAGCAAGCACAAGTTAAACATCTAGTTTGATAATACTTATATCCATTCAAAAACATGGCTAAAAACGAAATATTCATTGGAAGATCTTTAACATTTATGTGAAAAGTGAATAGGCTATTTTATTTCAACTTTAGATGGCTAAGTTAGACATGTCTGTGCTGTGTATGTATATACATTAAGCTGTCTCCCGTTTTCACTAACCCTATTTTGACATGTGTTAGCATTTGATATCTCCATCATCTAATAAGCTTCTAAGTCGTGTTTATAAATCAAGTAAAAAATATAACGGTGAAATATGGCTGATAAGGTGTTATCGAGTAAGATTCTACATTGAAAACCTATGAACTATTTTACTATACGATGATTATAAATTTCATATGTTATATCAAAAGATAGATAGATAGATAGATAGATAGATAGATAGATAGATAGATAGATAGATAGATAGATAGATAGATAGATAGATAGAAATTAGGTTTTGACGCTCATATTTTCAGTACACACTTCTAACGGATTTTAAAGTGACAATATGCAATCAGCAAAGACGTAAGTAAAAAAGTGTTATGATATTAAGGAGAAGACATATCTAAGTTTTATCTAATAATGTTTATCTATAAATGTTTTAGTTAGATATTCATAGAAAATTAACATATAAGGTGAAATAGATCACTATTGCTATGTTTTCTAGTTATAAAGATTGGTTTTATAAAATAATCATTGAAGTGGTTATATATTAAAAGTCTTCTTTTTCATTTTTCTAGAACATACATCTGCCCTCATTGTGAGAAAATATTTTCGAGAAAAGATAATCTAACAACTCACATTCGGACAATCCACGAAGGGAAACGTTTCACGTGTGACAAGTGCACCCGAGCCTATACTTCGAAACAGAATGTAAAGAATCATAAGTGCGGTGGCTTCTCACCGAAGCTCACAGAATTTCGTTGTAGCGTGAGTATGGAGTTCTATTATTTATTTTGAATTGTTTGATTTTGAATTGTTTGTTATAGGTGTATTTGTGCTAGGTTATACAGCATGTTAAGATATGATGAGACTACGGAAAATGTTATGAATCAGGTTAAGAATTTTAGATATACACACCATTTAATCCAATCGTTGTTTTTTTTTCTATCTATATTCACACTAAAACTGTTACATTCCCTCTAAGACAATTTCTTTCTCTACATAGAAATGTTCATTGGTGTTCCCTTCGTTTGGTGATTTGACTGTTCACGTCAAACGAAGACATAGTGGTAAGTGCTTATATCACCTTTAATATATGTTTAATATCATTATGGTATTCATATCCCTTGGTTTTAACGATTTATGCTAACCTGTTGGTTGTAAGGATGAATAACGAATATGTGTTGTAAGTAATAGATTAAGAGAGAGTGCTGCGTTACAGTGAAAACGAGGGTTTTTAAGCTATACAGCACATGAGTGAGTGAGTGAGGATATGTATGTATGTATCAATGTATGACTATTTTTTTGTGACAGTAAAAGTGTATTTTAAGGTATATGCCGTACTCCAAAAAGTTGGATATACATTTAGCTCCTAGGTATATTTATATATTTTAGCGACTACAAGCAGCAGCAGCACGCCCCAACCCTCTACATCGGAGCACGTCGTGGACACGGGTCGTGATTCACAAAGAGGTAAGTTATTAATCATGTCTTCATATTTAAGCTATCTATTTTTCTAATTTTCTCTAACGTTGTTATCTACATGCTTTCCCTTTTTTCTTCACGCAGCTCAGGCATATCACCACCTGTCACTGTCGGACTTGTCATATGCAGTTTGACAGTTGGAGGTCCCTCTTCGAACATCAAATGGAAGAAGGGCACCGTCAAGACTCTAGCAAACAGTCCGGCAGCGGGGAGGGAGAGCAACTACAAGCACGGCCCATTGGGGTGATGGTCCCGCTCCATGGCAGGATGAACGCACGCGTAAAGTCACTGAGCCGGGTCTTCAACGTGCGTATGACCTGAACGCTCAGCACATCCTCGCTCAGGACAGAACGGGAGACGTTCTTTCGACTTTTAATCTTCCTCTTCAACAAAAATTTTCGATTGGTGAGTTGATGGAACGCGCTAGAGACATCTTTCAATCTTTAAATCACAGTTTAAGAATAAATCTATTATTTGGTGTGATTTTACGTCACGTGGAAACGGGGGAGTTTCGTTTCTGTAACCCATCTTCTGTAAACCCACTCTTAATTTCTCCTCTCTATATCACCGAGTTGAGTGATCTCGAACAATTACGCCGGAGATTGGAAAGTCTAGATATCGAATCTCATGTCATGACTCAACGCCCCGATACGAAATGGAAACCCGTTTTGATAACCAATGTACAGTTTTACACGTACAGATCGAATTTTCCTTTAGGCTATACCCCTGTGACACTTCCTGACTACATCAAGAATCATAAAGCCATCATCTCTTTAGATTGTAATCATAACGCTCAACCATATCAGGATCACCTCTGTGCTTTCCGCTGTCTAGCGCTACATCGAGATCCCTCTGCTCGGCGTAGTTTAGAAACACCCACTAAAATACTCTATCAAAAGTGGGTTTTATACTCTAGCGAAAACCAACTTCCCAACATCTTTCAAGTCGCCCCCAAAGACTACGAGGGGCTTTCTACTTCCCTTCTCTCTGATTTCGAAGCTTGTTTCCGCGTGAATGTCAGCGTCTTCCAACTCGATGAGGATAGGATAGCTCAACCCATCCATAAAACACGCGGCGTGTTTGGGGAACACATCTCCATGAAGAACACTTATCCCTCATCACTAACATCAAAGTTTACTGTAAACGATACCGCTGTCCCATCTGTTCCATGTTTTTCAAACGCAAAGATAATTGCAACAGACACCAGCGTCATTGCACCGGTCAAACCAAGCTTCGGTTTCCGGGTGGTTTTCACCGCACTACAAAATCTGTGTTTGAAGAGTTGGAAGAGAACGGTTTGAAGGTGGATGCAAGTGAAAGATGTTATGATTGGTTTATAGTCTACGATTTTGAGTGCTCACTCAGTCTTATGGACAGGTGCACCGAGAAACTAAGATGGACGCAGGCACATCAGCCCATATCCGTCAGCATATGCTCCAACGTGGAAGGGTTTACTTCCCCACACTGGATCGTTGATTCCGATCCCGATCAGCTGATTGCCAGCATGTTGAAGTATATGTTAGACATTGCCGAGGCTGTAAATGAGTTGGCCAGGGAAAAATGGGGATTTTTGTTAGGCCTTCTATATAAATGGGCGAATGAAAAGGAAAAGGAAAAGGACAAAACGTCTGTCAACCAGACTGCAAAGCAGTCTGCTAAACAGTCTGGTGACAATCCCGATGACGAAACTGTCAACCTTTCCGAACATCATTCCCCTGTTGAATGCTTCGACATCTCGGATGACAGCTCTGATGACGAATGCGTCGACATGTTAGATTCTGATGACGATTCTGATGACGATTCCGAAGCAGAAAATGTCAAAAATCGTAAGACTCCAACACACAAACAATTGTGGCGAAAACGTATGTCTAAACTGTACGACAAGTTCGAGAGGTACTGTTTTCAAGTCCCCGTTCTCGGTTTCAATTCAGCACGTTATGATTTGAACGTCATCAAAGAGAAGCTTCCCAAACATCTTTCACTTCATACGAAAGGATCTCAGGCTTTCACCGTCAAGAAAAACAATTCTTACTTGTGTCAAAGCAATGCGATTTTGAAATTTCTTGACATCACGCAGTATCTCTCTCCGGGGACGAGTTACGCTCAGTTTTTGAAAGCATTCGGGGTGCAAGAGAAAAAAGGATTTTTTCCCTATGAGTTTCTCACATCTCCCCAAATTCTGAACGAGACTCGACTTCCACCTCTGGGTGAGGCATGGTATTCCACTCTCAAACAGAAATCTGTGTTAGACGACGGGGTGAAATCCATCGAACAGAATTATGCCGATCTCGAGGAGGTTTGGGAACGGGAAGGCATGTCCACGTTCCGCGTCTTTCTCGTGTGGTATAATAATCTTGACGTGGGCCCCTTCGTTCAAGCCGTGGAAGCCATGCAAAGGTTTTATTTCGACGACGGCATCGACCTCTTTAAGACGACCATGTCTGTACCCGGTGTGGCCAGACAGAAACTGTTTCGAGAGAGTCAGAAAAAAGGGATCACTTTTGCATTGTTTGATAAAAGCAATGAAGATCTCTATAAGACCGTCAAAGCAAACGTGGTCGGCGGTCCTTCTATTATTTTCACGAGGTACCACAAAGCTGGAGAAACGTTTATAAGAAATAATCCCCAGAAAAGGTGTAAGAGAATAAATGGCTTTGATGCGAATGCGTTATATTTATGGGCAATAGATCAACCTATGCCGACAGGGCCATTCGTGCGTAGGAGAGCCAAGAAGTCCTTTCAACCCAAACGTAGGGACAAGTCCATGTCCATGTATTATTGGATGGATTGGATGAGGAAAATAAACGGATGGGATATCAAACATAAACTGAACTGGGGGCGGGAGAAACGTGTAGGACCATACTTGGTGGATGGGTGGATCCCCCATACCACTCAAGAACAAGAAACACGTGAAGAACGTGAAGCAACAGAAGTAGAAGTAGGGGAAGCAGTAGGGGAAGAAGTAGGGGAACACGTAGGGGGACACGTGGATGAAGAAGTAGGGGAAGCAGTAAGGGGAAAAGTATGGGGAAAAGATATTGTGTTGGAGTATTATGGCTGTTATTATCACGGACACAAATGTCACCTCACGCAAAAGGCACGGGGAGACGAGAAGGAGCGAGCGAAATTAGCTCGACGCCTTCAACGAACTCATACCCGCGCTCACTATATTCGTAAGCAAGGGTACACGCTCCTGGAAAAGTGGGAATGCGATTTTCTGAACGATCGCAAGGCAAGCGGGGAACTCCGTTCGTTCATCCTCGCGTACCTGAACAGTGGGTATCCGGAAGGAAACCACACGGCACTCAACTCTCCCCCGAAGAGTACCCCGAAGAAATGACTCCATTGTTTTGTAATGCAAAGGTTCCATTCGAGGTTCTCGGGGAATATATGCAACACTACATCAGGGAGAATAAATTGAGCGAGAAACCGCGCGACATGCTAGTCTGCGGACTCAAGGCACGACAGATGTTGATCGCCACCCCGCTGTTGCAATGGTATCTACAACACGGGATGGTAGTCACTCGAGTGTATCAAGTCGTCGAGTATACCCCCAATGCCTGCTTTCAAGAATTTGTGCGGGACATGTGTTCGGCCAGGCGACACGCCGGCACCGATTCCTCGGCCTCCATCCGTGGTGATACGGCCAAGTTAATCAGTAACTCGGCATACGGCTCGGTTCTGATCAACAAAGAGAAACATCAAACCGTGTCGTATGTCTCTACTCCAACAGAGGCTAGTCGGGAGGTCAATCTTCCACAATTTCGCAAGTTGACGGAACTGGGTGAGGGATATTTCGAGGTGGAAAAGGGTAAACGACTCTTAAACCTCGACGCCCCCATACAACTGGGTTATTTCATTTTGCAGTATGCCAAACTGCGCATGTTGCAATTTTACTACGATTTCATGGACGTCTACGTGGATCGTACTGAGTTTGAGTACGTTGAGATGGACACCGACTCTGCCTACACGGCCTTGAGCTCAAAGTGTCTCTCCGATCTCATCAAACCCAGTAAAAGGGAGGCTTATCAAAACCAGCTAACGGGGTTTTGCATAAACCACCCAGAAGACGTGAACGATGAAGACAGTACTGAGCGATGGTTTCCACGCACATGCTGTTCCGTACACGCCAAATACGACAAACGTACTCCGGGTTTGTTTAAACTCGAGTACGAGGGAGACGAGATGATTGGACTGTGCAGTAAAACCTATTTGGTCGCGCAGTCAGATCTCAAACGCAAACCGAAGCCCGCCCCCAGCTCGAGCGTACGTTGTGCTCAACGTTTTTTACAACGTGCCCGGCTACTTACGCAGGGTAAACGTGTCTCCGTCGTAAAGACAACCCGACTCCGTTCATCCACCCCTGTCGTCGGTTATTTCGATCGCCGGGTGAAATTTTCCTGCAAAGGCATCTCTTAACGCACGTTGAAAACACCCCTGAAAGCGTTTAGAAATGTCTTGCGTACGCGGGTACCCGGCGAGGGGATGAACAGAGGGTTCCGTCTCAAGGGAAACACCATGTGTTCCTACCAACAAACGCGCCGTGGGTTTAGCTATCTGTATTGCAAACGTCGAGTGCTAGACGACGGCATTCACACGGAACCTCTCGACATAGAACTCTGTCCCTATCCCGCGCCTGACAACAACAAATTAGATGACACCGACACTTTTCTTGTCGAAATTTTAAATGAACTAACAGAAAATTAATTTGAAATCCAATCTCAATCTCAATCAAATGTCTCCAGCGCGTTCCCTCAACTCCATTGCTCTAGTCATGTACACAACGTCGTTTAATTTATTTGTATTCGTAATCTGTGATTTCCATAATCAGTATTCATGCATCCATTTTCAGTATTTTGTGATTGTCATATTATCAGTATTCCTATATCCATTTTCAGTATTTGTGATTGTCATATAATAAAGTATTTCCCATCCCGTCATAACGGTGATAAAACAGTAATATCTTAACAAACTGTGATATGTTGAATACGCTATGTGATATTGTGTGGTGTGAATGTACAGCGTGAGTGTATGTGATATGAATACACTATGTGATATTATCTTAAATTACGTGTTCATAAACTGTGTGTGAATAAACCATGCTATTATCTTAAAATGTCTTTGTCGTTATCTTTCCCGATATGAAAATGGAAACACATCACGTCAAGTAGCATTAATAAGCAAAAGGAAATGATTTCAGATATAAACGATTGACTGTAAGCAAAACGAGAATAATCACTAACGCGACATAGCCGCTTTAAAATACAACTCAACAGTCATGACACGTGACCTGATGTGTTTGCCATAGATGATATGAGAGTATAAGCGATATGATAACAACTTATCATTCCCTTCAAAGGTGAAAGGGATGATACTATTCATTTGTAACAACACGACTTAAGCATGAACAACACAAGACAGATTTTCTTTCAATTTTATTCGTACTTAAATAACTCGATTCAATATCATACAGAAACAACACTTAAGATATTACTGTTTTATCACCGATATGACGGGATGGGAAATACTTTATTATATGACAATCACAAATACTGAAAATGGATATAGGAATACTGATAATATGACAATCACAAAATACTGAAAATGGATGCATGAATACTGATTATGGAAATCACAGAATACGAATACAAATAAATTAAACGACGTTGTGTACATGACTAGAGCAATGGAGTTGAGGGAACGCGCTGGAGACATTTGATTGAGATTGAGATTGGATTTCAAATTAATTTTCTGTTAGTTCATTTAAAATTTCGACAAGAAAAGTGTCGGTGTCATCTAATTTGTTGTTGTCAGGCGCGGGATAGGGACAGAGTTCTATGTCGAGAGGTTCCGTGTGAATGCCGTCGTCTAGCACTCGACGTTTGCAATACAGATAGCTAAACCCACGGCGCGTTTGTTGGTAGGGACACATGGTGTTTCCCTTGAGACGGAACCCTCTGTTCATCCCCTCGCCGGGTACCCGCGTACGCAAGACATTTCTAAACGCTTTCAGGGGTGTTTTCAACGTGCGTTAAGAGATGCCTTTGCAGGAAAATTTCACCCGGCGATCGAAATAACCGACGACAGGGGTGGATGAACGGAGTCGGGTTGTCTTTACGACGGAGACACGTTTACCCTGCGTAAGTAGCCGGGCACGTTGTAAAAAACGTTGAGCACAACGTACGCTCGAGCTGGGGGCGTGCTTCGGTTTGCGTTTGAGATCTGACTGCGCGACCAAATAGGTTTTACTGCACAGTCCAATCATCTCGTCTCCCTCGTACTCGAGTTTAAACAAACCCGGAGTACGTTTGTCGTATTTGGCGTGTACGGAACAGCATGTGCCTGGAAACCATCGCTCAGTACTGTCTTCATCGTTCACGTCTTCTGGGTGGTTTACGCAAAACCCTGTTAGCTGGTTTTGATAAGCCTCCCTTTTACTGGGTTTGATGAGATCGGAGAGACACTTTGAGCTCAAGGCCATGTAGGCAGAGTCAGTGTCCATCTCAACGTACTCAAACTCCGTACGATCCACGTAGACGTCCATGAAATCGTAGTAAAATTGCAACATGCGCAGTTTGGCATACTGCAAAATGAAATAACCCAGTTGTATGGGGGCGTCGAGGTTTAAGAGTCGTTTACCCTTTTCAACCTCGATATATACCTCACCCAGTTCCGTCAACTTGCGAAATTGTGGAAGATTGACCTCCCGACTAGCCTCTGTTGGAGTAGAGACATACGACACGGTTTGATGTTTCTCTTTGTTGATCAGAACCGAGCCGTATGCCGAGTTACCGATTAACTTGGCCGTATCACCATGGATGGAGGCCGAGGGATCGGTGTTGGCGTGTCGCCTGGCCGAACACACGTCCCGCACAAATTCTTGAAAGCAGGCATTGGGGGTATACTCGATGACTTGATACACTCGAGTGACTACCATCCCGTGTTGTAGATACCATTGCAACAGCGGGGTGGCGATTAACATCTGTCGTGCCTTGAGTCCGCCGACTAGCATGTCGCGCGGTTTCTCGCTCAATTTATTCTCCCTGATGTAGTGTTGCATATGTTCCCCGAGAACCCATATGGAACCTTTGCATTACAAAACAACGGAGTCATTTCTTCAAAGTACTCTTCAGGGGAGAGTTGAGTGCCGTGTGGTTTCCTTCCGGATACCAACTGTTCGGGTACGCGAATGTCTACTTCAACCATCCCAAACAGGTCCCCTTTACCCACAGCCCTCAGAATCTCTTCCTCCGTCACCATCTTTCGGTTCTCTCGATAGAAGGGCGGTTGACATTCGAGGATGAACAAACGGAGTTCCCCGCTTGCCTTGCGATCGTTCAGAAAATCGCATTCCCACTTTTCCAGGAGCGTGTACCCTTGCTTACGAATATAGTGAGCGCGGGTATGAGTTCGTTGAAGGCGTCAAGCTAATTTCGCTCGCTACTTCTCGTCTCCCCGTGCCTTTTGCGTGAGGTGACATTCGTGTCCGTGATAATAACAGCCATAATACTCCAACACAATATCTTTTCCCCATACTTTTCCCCTTACTGCTTCCCCTACTTCTTCATCCACGTGTCCCCCTACGTGTTCCCCTACTTCTTCCCCTACTGCTTCCCCTACTTCTACTTCTGTTGCTTCACGTTCTTCACGTGTTTCTTGTTCTTGAGTGGAATGGGGGATCCAGCCATCCACCAAGTATGGTCCTACACGTTTCTCCCGCCCGCAGTTCAGTTTATGTTTGATATCCCAACCGTTTATTTTCCTCATCCAATCCATCCAATAATACATGGACATGTACTTGTCCCTACGTTCGGGTTGAAAGGACTTCTTGGCTCTCCTACGCACGAATGGCCCTGTCGGCATAGGTTGATCTATTGCCCATAAATATAACGCATTCGCATCAAAGCCATTTATTCTCTTACACCTTTTCTGGGGATTATTTCTTATAAACGTTTCTCCAGCTTTGTGGTGCCTCGTGAAAATAATAGAAGGACCGCCGACCACGTTTGCTTTGACGGTCTTATAGAGATCTTCATTGCTTTTATCAAACAATGCAAAAGTGATCCCTTTTTTCTAACTCTCTCGAAACAGTTTCTGTCTGGCCACACCGGGTACAAACATGGTCGTCTTAAAGAGGTCGATGCCGTCGTCGAATTAAAACCTTTGCATGGCTTCCACGGCTTGAAGGGGCCCACGTCAAGATTATTATACCACACGAGAAAGTCGCGGAACGTGGACATGCCTTCTCTTTCCCAAACCTCCTCGAGATCGGCATAATTCTGTTCGATGGATTTCACCCCGTCGTCCAACACAGATTTCTGTTTGAGAGTGGAATACCATGCCTCACCCAGAGGTGGAAGTCGAGTCTCATTCAGAATTTGGGGAGATGTGAGAAACTCATAGGGAAAAAATCCTTTTTTCTCTTGCACCCCGAATGCTTTCAAAAACTGAGCGTAACTCGTCCTCGGAGAGAGATACTGCGTGACGTCAAGAAATTTCAAAGTGGCATTGCTTTGAATCAAGTAAGAATTGTTTTTCTTGACGGTGAAAGCCTGAGATCCTTTCGTATGAAGTGAAAGATGTTTGGGAAGCTTCTCTGTGATGACATTCAAATCATAACGTGCTGAATTGAAACCGAGAACGGGGACTTGAAAACAGTTCCTCTCGAACTTGTTGTACAGTTGAGACATACGTTTTCGCCACAATTGTTTGTGTGTTGGAGTCTTACGATTTTTGACATTTTCTGCTTCGGAATCGTCATCAGAATCTAACATGTCGACGCATTCGTCATCAGAGCTGTCATCCGAGATGTCGAAGCATTCAACAGGGGAATGATGTTCGGAAAGGTTGACAGTTTCGTCATCGGGATTGTCACCAGACTGTTTAGCAGACTGCTTTGCAGTCTGGTTGACAGACGTTTTGTCCTTTTCCTTTTCCTTTTCATTCGCCCATTTATATAGAAGGCCTAACAAAAATCCCCATTTTTCCCTGGCCAACTCATTTACAGCCTCGGCAATGTCTAACATATACTTCAACATGCTGGCAATCAGCTGATCGGGATCGGAATCAACGATGCAGTTTTGGGAAGTAAACCCTTCCACGTTGGAGCATATGCTGACGGATATGGGCTGATGTGCCTGCGTCCATCTTAGTTTCTCGGTGCCACTGTCCATAGGACTGAGTGAGCACTCAAAATCGTAGACTATAAACCAATCATAACATCTTTCACTTGCATCCACCTTCAAACCGTTCTCTTCCAACTCTTCAAACACAGATTTTGTAGTGCGGTGAAAACCACCCGGAAACCGAAGCTTGGTTGTTAGTGATGAGGGATAAGTGTTCTTCATGGAGATTTAGATACATGTGTTCCCCAAACACGCCGCGTGTTTTATGGATGGGTTGAGCTATCCTATCCTCATCGAGTTGGAAGACGCTGACATTCACGCGGAAACAAGCTTCGAAATCAGAGAGAAGGGAAGTAGAAAGCCCCTCGTAGTCTTTGGTGGCGACTTGAAAGATGTTGGGAAGTTGGTTTTCGCTAGAGTATAAAACCCACTTTTGATAGAGTATTTTAGTGGGTGTTTCTAAACTACGCCGAGCAGAGGGATCTCGATGTAGCACTAGACAGCGGAAAGCACAGAGGTGATCCTGATATGGTTGAGCGTTATGATTACAATCTAAAGAGATGATGGCCTTATGATTCTTGATGTAGTCTGGAAGTGTCACAGGGGTATAGCCTAAAGAAAAATTCGATCTGTACATGTAAAACTGTACATTGGTTATCAAAACGGGTTTCCATTTCGTATCGGGGCGTTGAGTCATGACATGAGATTCGATATCTAGACTTTCCAATCTCCGGCGTAATTGTTCGAGATCACTCAACTCGGTGATATAGAGAGGAGAAATGAAGAGTGGGTTTACAGAAGATGGGTTAAAGAAACGAAACTCCCCCGTTTCCACGTGACGTAAAATCACACCAAATCCTAGATTTATTCTAAAACTGTGATTTAAAGATTGAAAGATGTCTCTAGCGCGTTCCATCAACTCACCGATCGAAAAGTTTTGTTGAAGAGGAAGATTAAAAGTCGAAAGAACGTCCCCCGTTCTGTCCCGAGCGAGGATGTGCTGAGCGTTCAGGTCATACGCACGTTGAAGACCCGGCTCAGTGACTTTACGCGTGCGTTCATCCTGCCATGGAGCGGGACCATCACCCCAATGGGCCGTGCTTGTAGTTGCTCTCCCTCCCCGCTGCCGGACTGTTTGCTAGAGTCTTGACGGTGCCCTTCTTCCATTTGATGTTCGAAGAGGGACCTCCGACTGTCAAACTGCATATGACAAGTCCGACAGTGACAGGTGGTGATATGCCTGAGCTGCGTGAAGAAAAAAGGGAAAGCATGTAGATAACAACGTTAGAGAAAATTAGAAAAATAGATAGCTTAAATATGAAGACATGATTAATAACTTACCTCTTTGTGAATCACGACCCGTATCCACGACTTGCTCCGATGTAGAGGGTTGGGGCGTGCTGCTGCTGCTTGTAGTCGCTAAAATATATAGATATACCTAGGAGCTAAATGTATATCCAACTTTTTGGAGTACGGCATATACCTTAAAATACACTTTCACTGTCACAAAAAAATAGTCATACATTGATACATACATACATATCCTCACTCACTCACTCATGTGCTGTATAGCTTAAAAACCCTCGTTTTCACTGTAACGCAGCATTCTCTCTTAATCTATTACTTACAACACATATTCGTTATTCATCCTTACAACCAACAGGTTAGCATAAATCGTTAAAACCAAGGTATATGAATACCATAATGATATTAAACATATATTAAAGGTGATATAAGCACTTACCACTATGTCTTCGTTTGACGTGAACAGTCAAATCACCAATCGAAGGGAACACCAATGAACATTTCTATGTAGAGAAAGAAATTGTCTTAGAGGGAATGTAACAGTTTTAGTGTGAATATAGATAGAAAAAAAAACAACAATTGGATTAAATGGTGTGTATATCTAAAATTCTTAACCTGATTCATAACATTTTCCGTAGTCTCATCATATCTTAACATGCTGTATAACCTAGCACAAATACACCTATAACAAACAATTCAAAATCAAACAATTCAAAATAAAAAATAGAACTCCATACTCACGCTACAACGAAATTCTGTGAGCTTCGGTGACAAGCCACCGCACTTATGATTCTTTACATTCTGTTTCGAAGTATAGGTTCGGGTGCACTTGTCACACGTGAAACGTTTCCCTTCGTGGATTGTCCGAATGTGAGTTGTTAGATTATCTTTTCTCGAAAATATTTTTTCACAATGAGGGCAGATGTATGTTCTAGAAAAATGAAAAAGAAGACTTTTAATATATAACCACTTCAATGATTATTTTATAAAACCAATCTTTAACTAGAAAACATAGCAATAGTGATCTATTTCACCTTATATGTTAATTTTCTATGAATATCTAATTAAAACATTTATAGATAAACATTATTAGATAAAACTTAGATATGTCTTCTCCGTAATATGATAACACTTTTTTACTTACGTCTTTGCTGATTGCATATTGTCACTTTAAAATCCGTTAGAAGTGTGTACTGAAAATATGAGCGTCTGTACACGTTGAGATAAGTTTCTGGAATGAGATTCTGAGTTGTGCGTGCAGTTGATATACCTCAAATAGTCTTAACTCGGTAAACGGGTTTATGGACAAAGGACTATCCTTTTATGAAAGTAAGCAACACCCATCCTATAGTAACTATAGATATGACTCATAGAGATAGAGATAGATATCAATAATTTGTTATCAGAAGCACAAGCGGGTTTTCGCCAGAACTACTCCACCATAGACCATATCTTTACTCTACAGGCTCTAGCAACAAAGTATCTCTCGAAATCTAAAGGTAGATTCTACTGCGCGTTTATAGATTTCCGAAAGGCTTTTGACTTTGTTGACAGACAGAAACTTCTATATATGCTGTTTACTAAGGGATGCCGACATAAAATATTCATCATTCTCAAGAATATGTACAAATCAGTTAAAGCATGTGTGAAGTGCAGTGGTGGAACCACACCGTCATTCAGGTCATCAAGTGGTGTCAGGCAAGGATGTGTCTTAAGCCCTGTTTTATTTATCTTTTTCATCAACGAGCTTGTATCTGAAATGTACGCTAACTGTGATAATGGCATTTTCGTATCTCAACATATTGAAGATATCCTCCTCTTATTGTTTGCTGACGACGTCTCAACGTTTGCTTTTAATGTGATTGCTCTGCAAAAACAACTAAACGTAATAGATGCATTCTGCCAGAAATGGGGACTACAACTAAATATGAAAAAGACAAACATTATAGTTTTCAGGAGAGGTGGAATCATATGCAAGAATGAAAAGTGGCACATTGGTGATACGGATGTCAAAACTGTTACATACTACAACTACTTGGGCGTATTGTTTTCTTCAAGTCTAAAATGGTCCAAAGCATGTCAAAATATCTCCCTTAAAGCCAGTAAAATTGTCTTTTCACTGTCTAGAATATTCCATAAAAATGATCATATTTCCTTTTCAGTGGCCTGTAAACTATTTGATTGTAAAGTTTTGCCTGTTCTATTATATGGCTCTGAACTATGGGGTGCCCAATATTATGAATGTATAGAAAAAGTTCAAACGACATATTTCAAGTTATACCTAAATGTTGGTAAATATGCATCAAATAAGGCGATTTTAGGCGAGTGTGGTAGGCACTCTGTACATGTATCGTCTAAAGTGCGGGTTATAAAATATTGGTTTAAACTTCTACGAATGGAGCCGCAACGCTATGCACATCAATCATATCTACTCCTCAAACAACTTGATGACAACGGTAAACATACATGGGTGTCTGATGTCCGTCGCTTACTATTCTTGACTGGCTTTTCATTTGTCTGGATGGCACAAGATGTTGGAAACTTGCAACTGTTTGAAATGGAATTTACACAAAGAGTTAAAGATATTTATTTGCAGGTTTGGCATGACTCGCTATGTAAATCCACTTTTCTGGAAAACTATTCATCATTTAAATCTTTATTGCAGCCTGAATTATATCTTACAGTACTTGGTGATAAGACCTTAATACGTTCTTTTTGTAAATTACGAATCTCTCTACATTCATTTAAAGTAAACCTAGTTAGACAAAATAAATGTGTTGTTGAAAATCTTGCTATTTGTTCAAATTGCAACCTGGGAACAACCGAAGATGAACATCATGTGTTGTTTGTATGTGAACGATACGCAAACCTCAGAAAAAAGTATTTGTCAAATGTAAACCATAAAAATATGTATGCTCTTGTTACTTCATCAAATATCGAATTGTTAAAATCTGTTGCTATCTATATGAAACATGTATTTGCACTTAAAAAATGATTGTTAAAATTTTGTCACGTGACTTATCTATGTGGTCACATTCAATTGTACTCTGGCCACATGGCCGAAATACTGAATAAACTGATCTGACTCATAGAGCGTTATGCTTGGCTCTTTCTAAAATTATTAATTGTGATGCAACCCCAGCTTCTTGCTTTTAAAACCTAATTTCTATCTATCTATCTATCTATCTATCTATCTATCTATCTATCTTTTGATATAACATATGAAATTTATAATCATCGTATGAGTCATTTTCACGAAGAGTGTAAATTTCTGAAAATGTATATTTGTTGTTATTTTTTTTACTATTTTAAGTATTGATGATAAAAACACTATTGAATGTACATATGAGAGTAAAGAAATTAAAATTTTCATTGATATTTTATTTTTTGGAGATGTTTTAAGGTGCCATTTTGATGAAAATTGCTTGTCCCAAGGTAAATTTTCAAGTTTTGACATGATAAATTGACAGTAAATGTTTGAAAAAAGGTGTTCCCATTAGTGATTAAGAACCCATCAAGTGAAACCTATCTTGAAACAAAAAATTGTTTTTTTACTTTTAAATATTTTACCCCGTTTATGTGTGTCCCACGAAAAAATGTCCCTACTGTTACCAGAAGTAAAAATATTTTTAAATGATACCTCCCTTGGTCAGAGAGATGAGTCACTTCCTGTCTTGAACCTCCTACTTTCTGTCCTGACTATGGTGTGCAGCATATTTTTTTATAACTGAACTTTAAGTCATAACTTGATTTCAAGTTAGTGGAAAGTTGATTGTAGGAAATTTTGATGTCCCTACTGTTACCATGTTTAAGGTTATTTAAAATATTTGTTCTTTAAAAACTATATTTGCATGTAAATTGACTTGTTTATCTATGACTGAAAACATGTGCTTTGTAAGAGTTGAAGGGAGCATTAAGTAAATATTGAATATTTTCATTAGATTCGTCCTTACTGTTACTGTCCTTACTGTTACCTTATAAAAAGTAACAGTAAAGACAATTCCAGTAACAGTATGGAATTTTTATTCTTCAAAACGGATCTTAAAGGCTTAGTTATCAATGTGTTCTAAAATCCTTCATTTATGTTCTGGAGAAAAACATATGAAAACATTTCAGAGATGACTAAGAAAAAAAAATGTTTCACAAAAGATTGTTGTTGATTTCCTTCACCGCTTGGTAACAGTATGGACAAATTTGGTAACAGTAGAGACAAGATTCTACAATAAATGTTAAAAATGGATGCTATTTGCTATTATTTACATTTCATGCTAAATATAACCTTTAAAATATAAGTTTTAGGATCATAGGATAATTCTATTAAACATAAACAAACATAAAAAGGTCATCAATGTTTTCAGTTTTGGTAACAGTATGGACATAAAAAGTAACAGTATGGACAAACATATTTACAATCAATGAACATTTTTATTTGTTATAATATATTAAAGATATTTACTTTTTATTTACTTTTAATGATTAACATATTGAAAAGTTTATTCTTTACTGAAAAATATCAACTTGAATAATAATTTTCAATGAAACATGTGTTTATGGTAACAGTTTTGACATTTATCGGTAACAGTATGGACAATTCTTTTCAAAACAGTTTTCTTTCATAATTGCGATTACCTATTGACCTACCTACCGCTTTTGTTTCCTTAATGCATGTTGTGTATTGCTAAGCAATTTAAAAATTTAAGTCACCATTGGTAAAAATCAAGTTTAATCCTAATTTTCAATGTAAATTTAATCTTGGTAACAGTATGGACGTTACGAGGTAACAGTATGGACAAACTCTATTCAAAACCAATAAGTATTGATAATGAAGTTATCTATTAATATAATGAATGTTTATTCAAATTGCTTTTGTTTAAGGAAATTTAAATCTATTGTCAATGGTCGAAACTATATGCTCTAAATAATGTTTTAAACATTAAACTGATTTCAGGTAACAGTATGGACATCAATAGGTAACAGTATGGACAATTATTTTCAAAACAAGTTTTTTTCATAATTCGATTATCTATTAATGCTTTTGTTTCCTTAATGGATGTTCAGTGTTGCTAAGTAAATTAAGATTTAAGTTACCATTGGTAAAAAAAACAAGTTTAATCCTAATTTTCAATGAAACTTTAATTTTGGTAACAGTGTGGACATTACGAAGTGACAGTATGGACAATTATATTTAAAACAAGTTAATTTCTATGCTCAAATTACTAAATATTTCTATACTCCTAATTTATTGGTACTATCATACTAAAGTTTAGAAACTGTAATTATTGATGGAAAAAATAAAGTTTGATCCACATTATCAATGAAGCTTAATTTGTGGTAACAGTATAGACAATAGAAGGCAACAGTATGGTGAGTTGGTGACAAAAAAACTTTGTCAAGTTCAGTTCTTGCACTGGATCAATACATGCAAGCATTCAGGTAGCTTACTTTTTAGCTCATAAGGTAGGAAAGACCCTATGGCATGGTGACCGGCCGTCCATTGTCTGTAAACTTTTCAATATTTCAACTTAATTCAAGAACCACTGGCGCCAGTGAATTAAATCTTGTGTACGGCCACCTTTATCAATTGAGATTATAAATTGTAGATTTGCTGATTCTGTGGCTTTAAATAAGGGCCTCACAGGTCATGACCATAAATCTATTTTCATCTTCTCAAAAGACCTAGATAATCTGAAATGTTGTGTACAATCCTTTTAGCCAATGGGGATGATAAATTGTAGATTTGGTGACCTGGTCCCAAATAAGAGTCACAAGGGCCACAACCTAAAAATCTATTTTCAACTTCTTCTCCACAACAAAAAGCCTTAAAAAACTCAAATGCTGTGCAAAGACTCCTTAGCCATTATGGCCAATGGATCTTGTCACTCTTTGCCCGAAAAAGGGCCTCACCGGTCGTGACCTAAAAACATACTTTCAACTTCTTCTCCAGAATGAAAAGACCTAGAAAATGTAAATGTCCTAGGGCAATGGGGATTATTAACTATAGATTTGGTGACCATTTGGCTTATTTGAGCCTCAAGGGACATGACCTAAAAAAAAGTATTTTTTTGTCTTCTTCTCCAGAACAAAAAGCCCTTCGAATATTGAAATGTTATGTACAGACTCTTTAGCCCATGGGGGTTATAAATTGTAGATATGCTGCACTGTGGCCCCAAATAACAGGCCTCATAGGCCACAATCTAAAAAGCCATTTTCGACTTCTTCTCCAGAATGAAAAGGCCTAGATGAGCTGAAATGTTGTGTACAGACCTTTCAGCCAACAGCGATTATAAGTAGTAGATTTAGTGAACTGGCCCCAAATAAGGGTCATACGGCTCACACCCTGAAAACCTATTTTCAACTTCTCACTTGACAGATTCCTTGGTCAACAGAGATAATCAATTGTAGATTTGGTGACCCTGTGATCCCAAATAAGTGCCACAACCTAAAACTTCCTTTGTCTTCTCTATATAAGGGCATCAGGGACCATGACCTATAAACCTCCTTTGGTCTTCTTCTCGTAAACAAAAAATCTCTCAAAAGCTGAAATGTTGTTTAGCCTCCTTGTCCAATGGAGAGGTTGAATTGAATTGTAATTGAACTAAAATCCTATGAACTGAAATCTTGGATACACTTTGACCAAAATTGATCAAAGCTTATAAACTGAAGTCTTGTATACAACTTAACCAAAGTTGATAAAAGCTTATAAGCTGAAGTCTTGTATACACCTTGACCAAAGTTGATAAAAGCTTATAAACTGAAATCTTGAATACACCTTGATCAGTGTAGATTATTTGACCCTCTGACACATAAAGGCTATTGAGCTACAGAGCCAATTGCTCTATATTTTAAACGTTATTTTGTTAATTGCTGATACTGTCTGTAAAAAACATAATATCTGTTCTTGTTGTAATAAGGGGTTTCAAACAAGGTGTCAATTTATTAAAGGTTATGTTCTTTTTTTTAATTTTCTCTAGTTTTAGACCTTAATTAATGTTTAAGTTGCAATATTATTTAAGTGTTTTAAAATTTGACACAAATGAAATTATATATTCAGAATCACATACCCTAATAATGTGATGGATATCAATCAGAATATAACTTTTGTCCATACTGTTACCTTGAAATTTTAGAACTTTCTTAAGGTTTTTTTTATCAATTTTTCTTTGACAAAATGTCTTTGTATGTGTTTATTCATATTAACTTGGCACAACAAACTAGTATTTCGCTCTTCTTTAAGTTTACATTTAAATAAATGAAATAAGTTTTACTCCCTGTCCATACTGTTTCCATTGTTGTCCTTACTGTTGCCATCAATATCCTTCACTATAAACAGGGGAAATATTTAATATTTTGAAAACTTGTGTGAAATATTTTCTAAAATAGGTTTATTTCTATATCTACATACAACTTAAAGATTTTCAAATTTGAAGGAGCTTGGAAAATAAGTTTTACTTTGAAAAAATAGTAACTTTGCTGGTTGCTCGCCATTATTTTCCGTGAGATAATTTTTTTTAAATTTTGAATTTCAAAAGTTTCTTATCAGTCCAATTTTCTTTTTCATTTAAAAGAATATATAAAGACTTACTCATCTTTTTGCAACAGTATATTTCTGAAAATTAAATGGAACTTCTTTTTTCACCGTTTTTGTTAGTGGTAACAGTAAGGACAATTATGACGTAATAATGTTATAAAACCTTCTATTTAAAAAATTCTATAAAAGATTAAGCTTGCATTTTTTAAATTCATTACCCTGAGTTAATGTATATTCACAATCAATAACAAATTCATCATTACCCCTCATTTGGATTTTCTGTTTTTCATCTTTCTAAATTTACACTCTTCGTGATAATGACTCGTATAGTAAAATAGTTCATAGGTTTTCAATGTAGAATCCTACTCGATAACACCTTATCGGCCATATTTCACCGTTATATTTTTTACTTGATTTATAAACACGACGTACAAGCTGACTCTTTAATTGAGATATCAATCACCAACTCGTATCTTATACTGCCTTGTTATAGATTTTCGCTGATAACATGTTACTAGTTTCATAAAAACAGCTTAGAAGCTTATTAGATGATGGAGATATCAAATGCTAACACATGTCAAAATAGGATTAGTGAAAACGGGAGACAGCTTAATGTATATACATAGACAGCACAGACATTTCTAACTTAGCCATCTAAAGTTGAAATAAAATAGCCTATTCACTTTTCACATAAATGTTAAAGATCTTCCAATGAATATTTCGTTTTTAGCCATGTTTTGGAATGGATATAAGTATTATCAAACTAGATGTTTAACTTGTGCTTGCTTTCTCTATCACCATCTAAACCTTCAGGTAAGTATTAAATTTTCATATAAAATCTGTCTTGCTGCAACACGGGTGACCTCTATATTTAAGATGTCATTTCTAGAAGCACCCTTTATTTACCTAAGCTATCACGCTTTGTATAACGTCCGCTCAAATCCTAATTCTTTGTGAGGTTTCATAAAGAAATTGGCCAGTCGTGACGATGGGTAAACTCTCCTATCTACAGGTATTGCGAGATCCGTCGTCACAGCTATTTTTAGATCATACTCATCACTTGTGGGGAATCCCCTCCCCTTTTGACTATTCTGAAAGGGGGGTGGTCTCATAAAAAGCTTTGTTTCTCGTTAATGATGATTGCTGGACTCATAAAGATACTTACATTGAATAGCTAAGACTCTCATTAACCGTTATGAGCTGTGACGTCATGCATATATTTACATCTTAACTACACTGAATTTTAATTTCCCTTAATTTCTCCCTTAATTTTTAGGTGATCTGCTAACTTACATAACACTACTGACCTACAAACTGACCATAGGAACACGAATTTTGACATGCAGTATCGTAAATGTGACATACAGATCACACGGACTGATTGTTAAAACGACTTTATGAAATTGACGTGAATATGAACATAAAAAATAGAGCCATGGACTCTGTAACTCATCAGGGTTTTATTGATTTATTATCTAAGGTTGAATATCTAAGTTATCTCAAGTAATACATTGTTAACAAGCAAAATGATATTGGTTTTAGATCATGACCCCTGTGACCCACATTTGGAGTCACAGGGTCACCAATCCTACAATTAGGAATCAAGACCAAGATTGGGGTCACAGGGTCACAAAATCTACAATTTAGATATCCCCATTGGCCAAGGAGGCTGCACATAACTTGTCAGCTCTCTAGACCTGTTGGAACTGGAGAAGAAGATGAAAATAGGTTTTTAAGGATGTAACACCTGTGACCCCATTTTGGGGTCATGGGGTCACGAATTCTACAATTTAGAATCCCCATTGGCCAAGGAGTCTGCACACAATTTTTTCAGCTCTCTAGACCTGTTGGAACTTGAGAAGAAGATGAAAATAGGTTTTTAAACATGTGACCCCTGTGACCCCATTTGGGATCATTGGGTCACGAAATCTACAATTTAGAATCCCCATTAGCCAAGGAGTCTGCACACAATTTTTCAGCTCTCTAGACTTGTTGGAACTGGATAAGAAGATGAAAATAGGTTTTTAAACATGTGACCCCTGTGACCCCATTTGGGGTCATGGGGTCACGAAATCTACAATTTAGAATCCCCATTTGCCAAGGAGTCTGCACATAAATTTCAGCTCTGTGGAGTTATTGGTTCTGGAGAAGTTGACAAAGCGAAAAGTTTACGGATGGACGGATGGACGGATGGAAGGACGGACGGATGGACGGATGGACGGACGCCGGACGCCATGCCATGCCATAAGCCCATCGGGCCTTTCAGGACTGATGAGCTAAAAATTGACGTGCATAAAATCCTTCTGTCTATGATAGCTCAGAATGTATGATAGCTGTGTTGTAAAATGATCATGGGAAACACAAGCACGTACTTATAGAACTGATTGGAACCTTATATATACATTGGAGAATATTGAACTGATATCAATTTAATCACGGGATGCTGAACGCTACACATCCTGATAATATAGAAACATCAGCGCTATGGCGAAGCAATGATTAAAATGAGTCATATATGAGTTGTTATCTGCGTCCGAGTTTAAAAAGATGTGGATGTGTCGGACACACATCTTGAGAAGTACATGTGTATGAAGTGTACGTATTATCCAGTGGTTGGATAAGTATTCTACAGGGTATAAGTAGAATCGGTCATTCCTGACATGAAGGTTTTGCAGGAATATGCGTCAATGAGCCACATAGAGCTATATAACAAGGACTGACGAAGGTTGATCATAAAATTATGACGTGAAGTATTAAAAATAAAAATGTCAATATGAACGCAGTTTATACGTGAATGAGTGAATAAGTCACCTAATGCATAGGTAAATTGCCCGGACATCGCTCAAGCATACAGAAATGCATTATCACACAGATTTCATTTGCCAGTTACATATATCAGAAATAAATTTGCGCTCATTTTTGGACATATTAAATATGTACTGACAATGTTATTTGATGATGAAAGTAGCGATAAATTACCTTATGCACTAGTAAACATAATTGTGACGAATGACGAGAATTCACAGACTCAAAGATGGTCTATCACAATATTTTCTTCATTATAAGGTTCCAAACAGAATTGTACATGATACGGAAGGTCTCAGCTATGACGGTAAGACACAAATATATCAATATGAAGTGAGATGATATTGCACACAAATGAAATATCGCAAAATATGTCTTTCATTTCGATAATACACATGTGAAGAAATTCATATTTTCAACGAAGAGCATAATCAAGTAAAATATTTAAATTTATCCCCCAATCAATGATAATACTACTTTGAAATGTATGATGTAGACAATAAGTCGTTGTAGGTTAATACACTAGTACTGTGAATTTGAAAAAAAATATATATTACATTTTCATTAAGGAAATAGTTTGAAATAGGTTAATTCTACTTATTGGAAAGAACATTAATTGGCTCTTATAGTGCACAGGAAGGTTACATAATTGGAGGGTCGTGTCTTGGTCACGGAGGGAGAAGTGCCCCCAAACAGCTGACGCAGTAGCAAACGTCACACAGGACAATTCCAGTGGCCATCATGAATGATCAAGGAGAAAATATATCATTCATTGGAAAGAACTTTTGCTCCCTTGTACATAGCGTGTGATGAATTTCACCAATCTTTACAACTGTGTTCGTCTAATGTTGTTCTTACCAACTCTATACCTGTGTATTTTCAAAGTACCACAGTGTACTATTGAACTATAGATGTGTTCGAACCTGTAACAACACCAAGAAACAGTCGAACTCAACAAATGAATTAACTTGCTCACACAAGCAGCTGCGAACATTACTGGTGAAGGGACTGTAGAACGTGTACACCCTAAGGACAATGGTACTCACAAGTGAATGGTCCAAATGAAGAGACTATTATAGAAAGAAGAAACATTACAAGCTATGTTAGTGACGTATTCGCATATGTGCAGCTGATGACATCGTGTGGAATACAACAGTGTGACAATGCAAACGAAAAGTGTCGACTGTGTCGCCTAGAAGTCAACAAATGGATTAACCTGCAGATATGCAAGTGCAGTTTCTGTGGTGGAAGGCAGAACATATATTCAGTGCAGTGAAAAACGAAGTCAATAAAATGACTCCAGACTAACATTACTAGTTGTAACATACACAACTAGTGTTTTGCATGGAAACCGTTTGTGTTGTGTGTAACAATATAACGGATTATTATCGTTGTGAATCACAACGTCATTGGGCAAATCTTTGTCCCTACATTATATACATGTTACCACATGACAAGTTACCCCTTCATCATGTGAACGATCATGATGACTGACTTCTGTTGCAGTGGATTGTTGCCATATCTGTGTTGTGAATATAGACATAGAGAAGCAGATCTAGCGTGCAGTGAGATAACAGTTCGCTATAATGTGTGGATACATATATACAAACTATAATGTGTTCTGTGACATTCATAATCTCGATTCACATAGACGGACTTGAGATGTGCATGTTGTATTTACTGATCAATCGGGAGATTTATCTCTTTTCACCGGGGGCATATCGCCTATATAAAATAATGCATTTATGCTTGAAATTATAATAAATGCATATCGATATAAAATGTTTATGAATTGTGAGCAGTGCTATAATAATGTAAACGATTGATAAAAAATGATGCCATAATGTGAAATATTTATTAATATATAACGTGTGTGATTCAATGTTTTATAATAGTATATGAATGTTCGTTCACTAGTATGAGTAAGAAAAAGCTCTCCGTTCCTACAATCTACATTTTTATACACTGAGTCACAAGTTACCTATATTTAACTCTAGGGGAGAAATAACCATATAAAAGTATCAGTCGGAAAAGACGAGGAGCTCGAAATATATTCTTGGCATCATGGGTACAGGTAACCAATAGTAATTCTAGAACACGAATTCCTAGTATTCAAATTTAGACTATATAAACGGGAAGTAACAGTGTTTCTAGGAGAGCGCGGAACCATTGGGTTTGTGTGCTCGAGATCCACGTACACCTGTAATAAGATAACTCTATATAAACCATTGATGTGAGAGACCCTCTGCGTTTTGACTTCTGTGTATAAACTAATCGCCAGAGCTACATCCCCAGCTAAAGGCGATAGAAGACACGAATGGCAGAAATCAGCCACCATAGAAGTTGACTTCTAAGTTCACAGTCGAGTGGGCAAGTGATGAGAAAATGGATCTCATCCTCAAGGACACTTCTCGACAACAGAACTTGCACACTATCTCTTCTCTTTTGATTCCTGTCCATCTCCCTGACTCTACAGCAAGATTGTGGTTAATGCATCTGAACCTTGTTAGCGCAGTCCTGTATCTAGTGATATGTACCACATTGAAATATGATTCCATTTCAACAGAAGATTTATATTTGAAATAGAGTGATAATTTACTTCTTTCACTTATAGCGGCTGACCAGTTTTGCTTCCAACAGTCAATAACTCTCTGCTTGAACAAAGTTAAAAAAAAGATTATTTATCTTCAACTCCTTGATTTTCCCAAACAAACCCAAAAACATATGAAAAAAGCAGCTTTCTGATTGACGAAGCTCATGACTCTTTCTTCCACTGTCAAGTCCACATAGCATGGAATAACAAGCTGAACATGTCGAGTAATTTCAACCGAAATTTCAACATTCTACACATCTTCCCGATAAATAAAGGATATCTGCCAAGTTCACCATAGATGACAGCATTACTTGTACTTGATTGACAGATAAAATACTTTTGCAAAATTTCAAGTGAATATTCTAGCATAAAAAGACTATTCGTAGCCCCAAATTTCTGAAACACAACCATCCTATCAATAAGAAAAGGGCATTTTAATTGTCACTTTGAACTTGATTGTGAAATTTAAAATAGATACATACGTGATTTCTCTGCTTGCTGTGCAAGGGTCTTTTGAGCAAAACCCTAGGAAATATGGACCTTTAATGCTTACAATGTTAACATGTTCATATGCGTTATAAATACTTCCATGCATTATCCATCATAGTTTATAATTTGATGTGTGTGTTTATATTTCAGTATATTTCAGTTTAAATCTATATTCATTTAGTTTATCTGGATACTTCAAAGCACTGCGTTTCAGTTTACAAAATAGGGTGTTGCTAATGAAATTCTAAGGGTATACTTTGTTCTATCTCTAATACATTACAAATATTCAAAATTTTCAAAGCATTTAATAAAGTCTCCATCACTAATTTCGTGCTGATTAAATCGTATTTATGTACTAGAATAATAGTATATATTAAGTATACAGTATTGTAATTGGCATAGAACTATCTCCCTTTGTATCCTGTACAAGTCACACCTTTCATCATGGTTATCACGTTGACAAAACAAGTGATAGGCTGCTGGGCGTCATCCAGGATCCTGTATACTTAATATAAAATATTATCACTTTCGAGAATAGGCTATTTATAAATTAATAATATATTACTTATAAGTTATAAATAGTTGATATTATAATGAAATGTTAATATCTGCCTATCATCTGAAGTTTTTAAATTTTACAAAATATCATATACATGTAAAACCGTGTCATGTTTTCACATTTCTAACACTTTTTAGTCAGATTTCACTGCAATTAACTGTTTTGATTCATGAGTAACAACTATTTTATTGGAGAATTTGTATGTGACAATATCCCAAATCCCAGATCAAAGTCATCATTGCCTATGTCTAAGTTTGTTAACTTTCTGAATTGTCATATCTCTTATGATAATAAATGCATGTTTAAAAAAAGGTTGTGTCCCTCATTCTAAGTGTCCTGATGGCTGTGCAGGAGGGTTGGAAAGTGAAGATTTACCAGGTATTCATTCATATAACAGTGATTAATCTACAAATATGACTTTTAGTGTACTTTTATGAGTCCGAGAAAATATAAGCGAGTCCCTCCATAGTAATCCTATTGATATAAATAAAAAATCTTGCATCTCAGGGATTCGCAGTTTAAATTTTCAATTTTCAAATTTGTTTGAGTAGATGAAGCAGGACTAGCAGGCAAATTGATGGGGTGTCTGATATTAGGGTTCCACCTAATTTAGGAGCTTACATGAGATTCATGATTATCATTTAAATAATATGATGTGAAACAAAAGAACAAAGTGTAACCTTAATTATTACATAATTTCAATATGACATGACTGGTGTAATAACACTTATAATTTGATCCTGCTCAGCACTTGACAGTGGGTCATGTTTGGGAACAAGTTTTGGGTCAGCTGTGCCGTCAACTTCATCTGAGTCGATAGACTCTGCTCAGACCTCTACTCATCCTCCCAGCCGCACTCCATCTCCGCCATCTAGAGGCCCAGTAGCATGAACAGCATCAACGGCCCGACCGCCATCACAGAGTTTGTCACCAGACATTGGTAAGAATATAATTAATCATCCAAAACTGGCTCCCACAGTAGATATCGCTTGTGTGAGATCAAGCGATACCTACAAGTGATATCTACATTGTAGATATCGCAAAAATCCAATCGTCACAATCATATTACATCATCAGCTAATGACAACACAAGGCTTTGACATCACTGCTGACAATGTTATGACATCACAACGTTGATGAGGTAACAATGCTACAAGATACAAGATATTTATTATACAGAAAACACCAATTATGGGCAGTGTACAAAGATGTTAACAAATATTAATACATAATATAAGTAAAATATATACAAGATCATTAATATATCTCAGTGTGAGACAACAATGCATATTATAGATTGTACAATAATTAACCAATGTGGCTTAATCTAATTGAATACATGTCATAAAGTACTTTACAAGTAATAGAAGCATGATGACTCTTGGGGTTTATAATTGATGAGAGGAGCTCTTTCCTTGAGACTCCAACGAGACCAGTTGATGAAATTAGTTTCGAGCGGTAATGAATATATTTTGGGCATTCAAATATAAAATGTTCTTCCGTTTCTGTAACACCCTGACTGCACTGTTGACAGAGGCGTTTGTTTACAGGAGTGTTGTTATATCTTCCTCTCTGGTTTGGTTTGGTTTAAACATATTTTATTCATTAAGAAAAGAATTGGGAACAAGTTATCCAACTTAAAATACCTCCTTAGCATGTACAAAATTGATTTACATATATACAAGCAAAATGACAGATAGTATACAAGAGAAGGGTAAAATAGATGAAGAGAAATAGGATAACATTATAAATCTAAACAAATCGTTTTGTGTCACAGATATAATTTTGGACTAAATTAAATAAACGTGTATTTTGATCTTCCTCTCTCAATCTCAAGCTGGTGAGCGCTAAGTCTAAACTTAGTTAATACTTTTCTGTGGTCATTATTCTTAATGTTTAAATAGTCTTTGTAGCCAAACGAGTCTTCAATATGTCCAAGCAGGCGTAATTTCTTTCCTTTATCAGATGGTAGTTGATCAGTTTCCTGGAGGTATATTTGAATAAAATCAGTTTTTAAACATTCCATGAATTGCTGTCTTGAGATACTGTAAATGTTTGATGAAGGGAATGATATTTTAAGGCGTTGTTCAATTGTTGAGACCCAGGATGATTTTGAAAGACCCTTATCTTCTTCTAGGGCAATATATATGTCTGTCCTGATCCATTTGCAATAATCGTTTGTAGTAGTTGAATACGTTAGAAAGTATCTCTATAGATAGAGGGTCCAAGAGAGTCCAAGCTCGCTAAGGCATCCGATATTACTGGTTCTCTTTGGTACTCCGAGAATTGATTTAGCTGTTTTAATGGTTATTGTATTACAAGCCAGCTTACTCCAGTTTTGAAACGGATCTGATATCGATTTAAATATATCGCTGCCCCAAACTTCTGATCCATAAGTGGCGATTGGTGATATGAGACACCGATAGAGACGAAGGATGACATCGGGGTGGAAGTGAGTTGTTGGAGTCAGGCTGTGGCTGATTTTGAACCAGGCGCGCATTGCTTTTCCTTTCAGGCTTTCAATAGCAAGTTTGAAAGTACCATTCTTATGAAGAGTCACACCAAGATAGGTGTATGAGTCACAAAAGACAATAGCCGTGTTATCAAGGTGAAACACATGTCTGGAATCTGCCTTGGTACCTCCGAAAATTAATACTTTAGTTTTAGAGAGATTTAAAGTGAGTTTCCAATCTTCTGTAAAAGTTTTTAAATTGTCTATATTCTGTTGAAGTCCTTTGGGTGATTTTGAAAAAAGAACTAGGTCGTCTGCGAAGAGCCAATGTGTGAGGTGTTGACCATCAAAAAGAGGAGTGTGGACACTACGGGCTTCAAGGTAGTCCTGTATATCGTTCACATAGATGTTAAAAAGGGTAGGACTGCACACACATCCTTGCTTAACACCAACTGATGATGAAATTGGTTCTGTCACTCCATCTTGCGTTTTGATAGAATACATCACATTAGAGTACATGTCGTGTAAGAGATTAAATATTCTACCTGTTATACCATAATTATACATGTTATACAATAGTCCGTCTCTCCATACAGAGTCAAACGCCTTTCGAAAGTCAACAAAACAGGTATATAGATTTCTCTTCGCCTGTTTGAACTTTTTAATCAAAGTTCTGAATATGAATATGTTGTCTGTTGTTCTGTGATCCGATCGAAAACCGGCCTGTCTTGAGTCAAAAAGAGAGTTAGATTTCATATATGAAGTCATTCTTGTGTTGATAATTGAAAGAAATAGTTTTGCAAGACAACCTTCAAGGGCAATAGCCGACTCTTAATATTTATGCACAGCGGTGACCTAGATATCGAAAACGAGGCTAAGCTCGCAAGCATCACTCCACTCTTGCACTTTATTCTTGTAAGTTTCCTGAAATTAAGTTAACCACTAATGTCAGATAACTGTCTCTTTGTAATAGATTAAATTTAAAAGGGAGGGTTCTATCGGGGTATTTTTTGTGGAAACAAAATTCAAGAGGATATTCCTGTTTACACATATATGTTATTAATACATGAGTAAAACATAGTCAAATTGAAAGATGGTAATGAAGGTAATATTTTGTTGACTTTATATTTCACGCACATTTGTTAATAAATGACAATAAGAACTGAAGCCATTCATCGGCGCTGCGAGTGGGAAAAACTTCGCTACAGCACAATTGTTTATTAGTTTTATGACATGTTATGTGTTACTGTATGAATACTCTTTCAGTGTAGGTCTTTAGTGATTAAAAAGTTAAAACGTGTTTTCATTTCACGCAATGCCAAAAATAGTGCCATGGGCTTGCAGCTCATCAGGAATTCATTGATTTATTATTTAAGGTTGATTATCTATGAGTTATCTCAAGAAAAAAACATTGTTAACAACTAAATAACAAGCAAATAATAGGTTTTCGATTGTGACCAGTGTGATTCACAATTGGGGTCACAGAGTCACGAAATCTACAATTTAGAATCCCCATTGGCCAAGGAGTCTGCACACAACTTTTCAGCTCTCTAGACCTTTTGGAACTGGAGAAGATGAAATTAGGTTTTTAAGGTTGTGACACCTGTGACCCTCTTTGGGGTCACGGGGTTACACAATCTACAGTTTAGAATCCCCATTGGCCAAAGAGTCTGCACACAACTTTGCAACTCTCTAGACCTTATGGAACTGGAGAAGAAGATGAAAATAGGTTGTTTAGGTTGTGAACCCTGTGACCCTATTTGGGATCACAGTGTCACAAAATCTACATTTTTAGAATCCCCATTGGCCAGGGAGTCTGCATGTAAAATTTCAGCTCTCTAGAGTCAGAGGTTCTTGAGTAGAAGTCAAAAAAGCAAAAAGTTTGCGGACGGACACCATGCCATGCCATAAGCCCATCGGGCCTTTTAGGCCTGATGAGCTAAAAATCCAATTTGGCGACAGAACAATCCCTTTAAGCAGAGCTACAGATAACATTTTGGTTGATTGAGTAATGTTCTGGCTTGTGTTCACCTTAATTGAGTATCCAAATTTGAAAATTTTCTTTGAGTATTTTACCAATTTTGCATTTACTGTAGAAATAAAAAAATAAATGCTAATTCATCTGTTGTACAATATATATTTGATCTGTACTGAAATAAGAAATGATTCTAAAGTGAGTATAGCTGGTTGTTTTGTAGGGCAACGCAAACTTCATGCCAGATACTGAAGATTGCGCGTCCATACTAGAGGTGAAACGGTTCACAACTACAGTTGTTGAACCGCGGTATTGTGTTTTCGGTTCGGTACAGGGTACATAAACGTGATTTTTCGGTATATACCGAATATATAACTTATGTATTATTAACTCAGATGTAATTATATTTTTAGTGATAGAATTTTAAAACCAAATGATATCCACACCCTACAAACTTATTTTCAAGAAAAACATGTGATTTGTTGTGGTTTTAGTTCATATATTGAAAGACATTCTTGGTTTCGTACCGAACAGAAAATATACCGAACCGAAGGTCCTGTACCGCAATACGAACCGAACCGAAGCCCAAGCGTACCGTTTCACCCCTAGTCCATACAACTTACAAGTCGATAAAAGCAACAAGTCTGAGTGGTTGTAGAGAACAGCTGAAATACAGATTTCAGTTGCTGAAACTATATACCTGTACACAATCCAAGATTTGACATTTTTTGTGTACACATGATCAGCTAAGTTCCTTGTTGGAGATTAAATTCCATTTTGGGTACGAACTCATCCGCAATCTTGCTAAAGTCTTGCTAAAGTCTGGCCTGTTGATAATGTTCATACATAATTCTAGAGCAATTACTATGTATTTAAAGGGAGGGTTCTGTCGCCATCTTGGATATTTTGCATTACGTGAAATGAAAACACGCTATATTGTGCCCAATTTTGCAACTTTTTGATAACTAAAGACATACAGAGATAGAGTATTCACATAGTAACACATAACATCACTGTTGCATGTAATAAAACTAATAAACAATTAGCTGTTATGCTGTGGCAAACTTTTCCCCCGACTCGCAGCGCCGATGAATGGCTTCAGTTCTATTATTTTATTTTTCAGCAAGTGTGCACTTGTGTTTATCAAGTTGTGAAATATAAAGTCATCAAAATGTTCCCTTCATCAGTATCTTTCAATTTCACTGTGTTTTAATCATGTATTAATAACATATATGTGTAAACAGGAATATCCTCCCGAATTTTCGTTTCCACAAAAAAAATACCCTGATAGAACCTTCCTTTTAAAGATTAATTAATTAAAGACATAGATTAACATTTGTTTGGAACATAAATCTTATACCAAGTTTCTGTCATCCAACGTAACAGCAACCTTTAATCATAAATTTAAATTTTGCTTTCTAGCAGAACAATTTGTTGCCATAAGTAGAGGAAAAGAATCACGTAGGATTATCTTTCGCCTAATCACTAATGACCGATACTGCAGTGTGTACAGGAGTGGCGAATAGAGAGCGGATGACGTTGCAGTTTTGTTTTCGATTACAAAAGCGTCAACGTGGTCAAATCTTCTTGTGATTCGATGTATAAACTTAAAGAACATCTACAAATTTGTATCACATTGTAACTTCTAACGGGGTAAAACCAAAAAACGTATAGATATTTTAGGCATATTTGACCAAGATCGCAACTGACCTATTAAAGTAAAAGCTAAGTAAACAGGTATATAAAACACACGATCTCAGGTTGATCTTCGACGCCATGTAACTACCTGTCCGCCCCTTTAAACATTGTGAAGAACATGAAACATGACAACAAACCTTGTCGCATTGTTCATCTAATGTGTATAACATGCTGAAGTTTTAAATGTGTTGCGATCTTTCTCTTCCAACTCTAATGAATGCAGCTACCGCGCCAAAATGAACGTGACAGAAGCATGTACGGCAGTCGCGCCCCCTCGTGGATTTTACATTCGGATAATATCGGAAGCTCCGTGTATGAACTCCTAACAGCGACATGAACGCTGGCCTTTTCACGTTCTGTATGAAATCATTCGCGTGATCGGCCTAAAAGTTGTATGTTTAAATTGTTCGACGAAGACAGGTATCACGAAACCCTACGTTGGCATATTAGGGCCATCTGTTTTTTGTTTTTTTTATCTTGAAAATTCAGTTTCAAGATCATTAGTATCAAATCTCTATTAGTTTCTTGAGTTTTCAAGATATTAAGTTGAAAATTCAACTTATAAATAACTCAAGTATCTTGAAATTTCAAATTATTAAGTTGAAATGTCAAGTTACTAAGTTGAATTCCCAAGATAATAAGTTGAAAATTCAAAATTTACACATGAAATTTTAAGATACATCCATTGTGTTTCATAAAATTTTATTTGGCTGAAATACGTGCCAACATACGATATTTGCTGATTTCAGTTCAAATAATTTTACTCAACTTGCATATTCATCCCCTAGTTAGCTCATCAGGCCTGAAAGGCCCGATTGGCTTATGGCATGGGATGTCGTCCGTCCATCCGTCCGTCCGTCCGTCCGTAAACTTTTCACTTTTTCGACTTCTTCTCCAGAACCAATGACTCTAGAGAGCTGAAATTTTATGTACAGACTCCTTGGCCAATGGGGATTCTAAATTGTAGATTTGGTGACCCTGTGACCCCAAATAAGGGCCCCAGGGGTCATAACCTTAAAAGCTATTTTCCTCTTCTTCTCCAGAACCAATGACTCCAGAGATCTGAAATTTTATGTACAGACTCCTTGGCCAATGGGGATTCTAAATTGTAGATTTGGTAACCCTGTGACCCCAAATAAGGACCCCAGGGGTCATAACCTTAAAAGCTATTTTCATCTTCTTCTCCAGAACCAATGACTCCAGAGAGCTGAAATGTTATGTACAAACTCCTTGACTGATGGGAATTCTAAATTGTAGATTTAGTAACCCTGTGACCCCAAATAAGGGCCACAGGAGTCACAACCTAAAAATCATTTTTCATCTTTTTCTCCAGTCTCAAAAGCTCTAGAAAGCTAAAATGTTATGTACATACTCTTTGGCCAATGGGGATTCTAAATTGTAGATTTGGTGATCTTGTGACCCCAAATATGGATCACAGGGGTAATCACTTAAAACAGCTGTGTTAATGAACTGTGAAGATAATGAGATTTTATGTGCACTTCATTTGTCAGCTTAAGAGTAATACTACATTATGGACATGTTTGATGTAATCAATGTGAAAAAAGAACTATTGAATAGCCTATGAACTATATTGTGACAGGATGCATAGGAACAAAATTAAAAAGGGTTAACAAATGTTTTATTTTACATTAGATATGTGAACTAAATATGACTGGAGATGAAGTAAGATAAGACTATTAAAACTAGCTACAGCTAACTGAGTTTGTGATACCACGTCTTCTTTTCCAATAAAGAAAAATAATTAAAGATGGGGAAAACAAGATTTAAAATATATAATTTACTGGCTGTGAGTCCAGGGTCTGCATGTTGCATAATTGCAGGTGTTGACCTGGGGAGTGACCACTGACCCTGGCAGAGATGCAACCACCAGCATAGATAATACACGGAGGTATCAGGTTACTTCTCTGCTGTGTTACTGATTTAGTCTTACACTTAGATGCTCAATAGAATTTATTAATTAAATATTGAAAAGGATCCTATGAAACTATGAGCCTATGAGAAACAGGATTTTTAGAAACAAATCGGGGCTCTTTTTCATTATGTAATAAATGTTGATACTTCCAGGATAAAAATAGGAAGTAAAACAATAAACTGCAAAGGTCGACATTATTTATAATGAATATGGATTAATGTGTAACCAATTTTGATAATAAATTTGATGACTGAGCAATGACTTACTATGTGATATCTTAACCTTTTCCTTAGGGATAATTAATAACATGATTCCTGATGAGCTTCAGAGCCAGTGGCTCTATTTTTGTTTATTTTTAATTAAAATTGAGCAACATCATTATACATGTACAGAAACCGATACTACACGTCCGAATAACATGAACAGTAGTTATAACTATAAGACCTATTAACCAAAATTATCTGTTTGTATGGTGAAAATAAGTTTCCAAAATTACGTTTGACGCGCGCCACACGCGTTGCATTGTCCGGTTTTCGATAAAAAAAATCGATTCTTTTATCAATCACTTTTTTTGTCAATACTAAATCGACCATCATCAAAATGGCAATTTTTGGTAACAATTTATACTTCTCGAAAGATTAACATCATTTATAACGTTTGGCATATGTGACCCACAACACAATGGATGTACCTGAACTGTGCCGTGTTCAAGATAGGTTTCAAAGTAATCGCTCAAAGAGCGATTACTTTGAAACCTATCTTGAACGCGATTGCTCAATGTAGCGCTACGTAGCAAGGCGAGCAAACTTTGAGGAATTTGCACTGTGTCGTTCAAGAGAGAAGAAGCGCTCATTGAGCGCTCATTGAGCGCTACATTGAGCGCTACATTGAGCAATTTAAGCGCTCGCTGCTATTGAACGGGGCGCTGGTTCATTACTCAAGTTTTCCATTTTCTTTCGTTACATATCAAGTTGAAATTCAGCATGGGAAGTTTCTAGAAACTTTCCTGCTTATAATATATTATGTGGATGTTATGTTAGATTAGAGTCACAAACTTATTAATTAAGTAATCTTGAATTTTCAAGATATTATACTTCAAGATCACATAAATGGACAATCTTGATATTTGAACTTACTATCTTGAAAGTTCTGCTTAAGATATTGAGAGAGAAAAAAACCCATTTTGTTCTCGCTTAACTGGAGCCTGTATTGTCGAACAAGTAAAGGGATGTAACGAGGCCAATACCCCATGTCTGTTTGAATTTCAGAATGTTGTTATCGTTCAATATCATATACCAAGTCACAGCCAATACATTTTCGTTTAAAATAAGCCATAAAACATAAAAGTCCAATGCGTATTTACAAAGATATGAATTTTCAAAGCTTTAAATATTAACATATTGCTGAAGTGAGCCCAACAAATTGATTAAAAAAATCACTTGAATTTTGTTTCATATAAAATCGATTAAAATATCCCATCAGCTAAATGTGACAAAACGTTTCAATGTCAAGTAATTGGTGCATCAGATAACTCGAGAATTATAACATGACAGGCACTTTTTCGACAATAGTTGCCCCTGTGGCCGAGAACAAATTGTAAGTGCATTAGTGTATACCCAACTTCAAAAGTTTTATTTAATAAGCCCACATTTTGCTATGAAGTGTAAGATACAGGATTTCACAGAGTGTCATAGAGCTATGCACACATTCTTTTTTCATAAACACTGAATAAGAATAACGTTTTGATTCAGAAACAATAATTTCAAGAGTGAGGCCGAACAGCTTTTTCCTATCAAGTAGTGAAATCATAACATTTCATCTAACATGCTTCAACTCAAGCCAGCATGTGATCAAAACATTCATTCTCAACTATTCTCTGATATTTGGAGGAAAACTGTAGGATACACAAGGAAAGGTATGGGTATGTCTGTCTTATACCTCACTTACCGTCGAGTCTAAAAGGATAATATTTCATAATACTTCTAAACAAATACAGCTGTAAACAATCTTGAGTATGAAACGCACAGACTAAATTGAGCCTCGTCTCATAGTAAAATCAACCAATCAGAATCATTGAAGGATACACCGAAGTCATGTAACACTATCCATTATCGCCTTGCTTTGTCATGGATACATTAAATGACGTCATCCTATTGTTACGATGATGTCATATGACTGAAAGTGTTATTTCGCTGAGTAGAATAACGTTTTATTTCACTCAGTGAAAATACGGACTATATTTTAACCGATAAATGCCGGAAAATATAATATTTTTTCGACATCAAATTATATCAGATTTATCTAAATCTCTACAATAAACCAACTCTTAATTTCGTTTATTGATAACATCGTGGCATTTTTCATATGAAAATATGAAGTGATTTTATGGTCAAATTGATCTGTCAAGATATATATATATATATATATATATATATATATATATATATATATATATATATATATATATATAATATAAGTAAAGTAAACTGCCAGGCAAAAGAAAGTAGGCCTACTCACTTCTGTTGATTTTATCATATGTTGGATTTCCAATTGCAAATATCTCAAGTTTTCGAAGTCATAATATAAAACTGAAAAGTACAGGTGTTTAGTCAGCAGTCAAAGAATACTTCTACTTTTTAAAAACTTTAAAAATTTTGAATTACTTCAAAAATTATTTTTGATGATACACAACTGTTCATCGACATATAAGACATGTTCTATGTGAAAATTAATGAATTTGCCTAGGTTAAATATCTTATTAAAACCAACTGAGGGGAGTACTTCATTTTCCCCGGCAGTTTATGTGTAGATATGCCTGTGCGCGTGTGGGACGACATGCTACCATCATCTATACAGAAACTTCTCTTCTTGTCTAATAAAGAAGTTGATAATACGTAAAATTATAATCTATGTTGCTAGTACGGTATACCAGTCTCAGCCACCCCAACAGAACATTTCTGGTTGTTCCTTTGTCCAAGTCAGTCACTACAAACAAATCGAGCATATATTCATAATTAAACTGTCATGTCATAACAAATATTAAATTTAGCATATTCAGTTGATCTTCAGTGAAAACGGCACTGTTCAAGTGTTATAATAAACATTAGGACATATCCACAAAGATGGTCATTGTTAATAAGCATTCAAAGAACCTCTTTATCTGTAGCACCAGATTCAGATAGAACTCAAGTCCACACAGGACAGAATATCCTTCACGATAGGCTTCATCCATATAAACTTGATATGATTATTAAAATGTAGATAACACGCAGGTAAAACATCTGCACCTTATGATCTATAGGGTGTAGGTATTTTTTACCTACTTTTTGTCTACGTTTAATTACGACATCCAGTTCTTGTGGCTTCATATCAATTTAGTGATTTTAGCTCCATATCGGGGTCTAGGACTTTATTTTTCTCAAATTTATTTGGCTTCCAAAATAGCTTGTAGAATGAAAGGGGGGGGGGGGGGGTCTTTTGGCGGAATACGGTCCTTACTTAGCTTGGAAACAGCAAGGTAGGCAACTATTTTGAAGAGACTGGAGGGAGATAAGGATGGTTGCTGGGCGATTCAGGGTAAAAATAGCTTGCTGGCTTTATAAACTGATATTTATTTCAATGCAATGACACAAATTCTAAAAACAAACTATTTGATTTATCTGATATTAAAGAAACTGCCATTCATATATGAATACATTCTCTTATTTTTGTTTGTAATATTGTGATCAGAAAAAAATAACGTGTTATGTATTTTAAAAACATTGGTAAATAAATATTATGCACTCCTGATGTAAATGTAATTTCAGTTGTGGTATATCTACCATGTTAAATGTGTGTTTTGTAATTGATAACATGATGTTAATTTGTCCCATACAACTAATATGCTCATGTCTGTGTAAATGTTAAATATATTTAAATGTTAAATCTTTCAGGTATGCCTGCAGACCATGGATGCTAACCCCACTCAGCAACCCATAGTCTCAGGCAGAGGAGAAATTCAAAAGAGCACACTGCAAAACAAGGAACGCAGTAGAACGGGCCTTTGGCTTGATGAAGTCTAGATTTCGGTTAGTTGCATCCCTTTAATACAATACAAATAAAATAAAATTTGATTGAAGTCAAAACCACAATGATTTAAGTACAATTGGTACAAATGTATAAGTAATTTTGATATATGGATTAAGTGAACACTGTTTTGTCAGATGATTCTGCAACATTTATTTGATAGTTTTTAATCAAAGACGTTTTAAGTGAAATCTTTTGTCTACCAGATGTCAACACAAATCGACTGGCTGTCTGCCATTTAAGCCAGGAAAGTGTCACCGCCTGGTATATGCAGTGTGCCAGCTGCACAACCTGTGTATCAATCATCGGTCGCATCCCGATCGGTCGAATTTCTGATTTCAGAGTAGGAAAATCCATTCGACCGATTGGCACAGTGGTATTTGCTGTTAACTAGCTTATGTAACATTGGATCGTACCAACAAATGACAAAAGGGGTGTTTAGTCTCTCTTTATGTTTTATTATGTTAGAGTCGCATTTCAACGCATTTCTTTGAACGCTACTCAGTTGCATTTCATTCATTTCATTTCATGTGTTTGAATTATAACATGAATGTTATGCATTTCAATATATAATATGTTGTATATTCATTTATAAGATACTGTACATTTCATATATCCACATCACATTCAAATATAGTCCCATTCACCACACTCCAAGCAATTGTCCCAGTCTACGTATCCCATTGTTAAAGTGGTTTGGCAAGTTGTATCTAAATATAGACTAAACGAGATCTGGCAAGAAACCGGTAAATGATCGAACTCAGTTCTACTATGAACCAATAGGCTAATCACTTTGTGAAAACAACCTGTTGAGACTAAAAAGTAATCAACTAAACTTGTCCCACTCGGTCTTGCAATGTACGTAAATGAACCACGTGGGTCTCCATAATTTCTGCCATTAACAATATGTAATTCAAGCTGCTTACAGAGTCTTAATAATAATAATCCATATTTGTTAACTTGTTCATCCTGTGAACATCTAGATTGTGAAAATCCGTCAATAGTATACAGTTCTCCTAAATCAATAAATTGTTTGTCACTTTGGTCTTCAATATGGAAATCGTCCTAGGTTGAAGTTCGGGCATTCAAGTCCCCGAATATTACAATGTCAGTACACTGATCATATTCAGCTTTAATACATGCGATCTTCGCGCTGAGCTGCTCGATCCCATTGTCGTCCGTCTCTCGGTACATGGAAGAGCCATCGGGAAGAACGTAGACTACGCCCAGGATCGTGTTATTTATATATGAAGGGATACTTTAATAGTTTAATTTTTTGCTAATACCCTTACTCCAAGTTTTATCATTAACAACATAAGAGAGCTTGAAAATAAAACCCCTTTACTCACTAGCGAAGAGAAGAACACCTCATTCATGTCTTATCAAAACATATAAACAACCATCTCCCCTTTACTCACTAGCGAAGAGAAGAACACCTCATGCATGTCAAACACCCCTTCATTAGTGAACTCAGCTTCTCACAGTGTCTTATGCACGCCCGGTGAGCACAAACTCACTCAAGCGTTTTTCGACCGATAGGCACAGTGAATATTTTTATTTTCGACCGATAGGGCCGGAATCCAATCATCGCCTTCCCCCCATGCCAGCCCTACCTGCAGAGGACGGCACTGACCAGCCTTATGATGGTCCACTCAGGGACGGATACCAGGCAAGAAGACGCTTGATTGAAAGGAAATTCAATTAATATGCACGGTCAGTTTTTATAACTGACTTTGAATTTGCGATTGAATAGCTAAATTAGAAAAAAATACAAATATCTGTAAAACAGAATATTATACTTTATTAACAATTCCAACAAAGAACAAAGTTACACAATGTAAACAAACTAAAAATGGTATGTACTACTTACATTTAAACAGGAGTCATCAGAAGATAATATTACCTACTATCTCGCACTGACACATGACTACATCACACGGACACACCGACTACCCCACACTGACACGATGACTACCCCACACTGACACAACGACTTCATCGCACTGACACATCCCAACAAACTCACATTGACACAATAATAATAAGTTAGGAACTTTAAGAAATCGCAAAGTTTTGAAAAATCATTATGTCTTTGTTCAAGAAATAAGTTTTATGATCCCCAACATCTTTTTGAACCTTTACTGAATGCAAAAGCTGCACATACCTAATTGTATATAGTATGAATTAGAATGTTTATGGTATGTACTGTTCTATGGTAATAAAAATAACTCATCACTTTTCACAATGCCAGTTCTTATATGTTTAACAAATCTACAATTTAAAATCCTCATTGGCTAAAGTATATATATATATGAAATCAATCAAACAAAACAATTTCACTCCATTCCTAAATGAATGATTGGTGAGACGCACATTGTAGTTGACGGAAAAGTTAGCTCTCCCATGAGCCTCAACATTCTCTTCCCACAGAGGTGAGTCCCTACAGTTTTCCGGTTCTACCATTCTCTTCCCACAGAGGTTAGTCCCTACAGTTTTCCGGTTCTACATTCTCTTCCCACAGAGGTTAGTCCCTACAGTTTTCCGGTTCTACCCTCTGTTGTTTTTCGCTTGAAATCGGGGCGAAAAGGGAATGTCCTGATTGGTTGCAATTTTCAACTTGCAGGCGCTCTCTGTCAACATGGACATGTTCCTGCATCAGGGCCACCTTCTCCCTCTCAAGCTGGACCACTTCATTAGCCTGCCATGAACTGTCAGCTGAATCACCACAAAATTGAAAAAAATCATGAAAAGTATAATTATGAATAATAAATCTTCATCATTTTTAGTACTTTTGGGTTATTTTTACAGTTATTATATCCCGTTTACAAAGTAACTGGGGTAAATAGTGTATATTCTGTTCCAGCCTCCTTTATGTTCTTTTATATGAATTTATATGATTGCAATTCCAAGTAAACATGACTATAACAATTTTGTCTGGTATTAAAGAAAAAATTGAATCAATTTCACTATTATTTTTAACCAAGATAAAGGCGTAGGCTTCACTTTATTTGGTGATCTCGTTTAGTTTTGAGTTGGCTGGATATCATTTGCATTGTGATAGAAAGGTTTAGCTTTTATTTCACGCTTGGTCTGTCTCTGAATCAATCTCTTAATCAGACGCCCCATTACTGCCGAACCAGTTCAATTGGGGTGAACACTCCTTGATACTCCTTGATGCCACCCTCATCATCCGTGAAGTACAGATCAACGGGGATGAACCCGATGTGCTGCTTATGACATGACAATGCTATGATCCCACTGAGCTTAAGTCAAATGGCAGTTTTGTGTTGCAGATGTGTTCATTATTCAGTGTTGTTCCTAGAAGGGGTCCTGGGGACATTTGCCCACCTTTTTGTCTTGGTGTCACTTAACATTTGAAGAAGTAGGATACTATTACCATTGCAAAGGGTCCCACTTCAACTGGTAGGTGTTCTTTAAACTTACTAGTTATCTGACTAATTGTTAACATGCTAATGAAATGTAATGATACAATGAATTTATCTTTACAGTTTCAAGACCAAGTGAAAGACAAAAGCACATGGTAAGTCATATAGATGTATGAGATGAATAGGCTTTATGCATCAATTTAGTGTAATCTTTATGACATATAATTCTATTTTGTTTGAGAAATTCACAGCAAAGTTATATCTTTCACTATGTTTGCCTTTATCTTGGTTAAAAATAATAGTGAAATTGATTCAATTTTTTCTTTAATACCAGACAAAATTGTTATAGTCATGTTTACTTGGAATTGCAATCATATAAATTCATATAAAAGAACATAAAGGAGGCTGGAACAGAATATACACTATTTACCCCAGTTACTTTGTAAACGGGATATAATAACTGTAAAAATAACCCAAAAGTACTAAAAATGATGAAGATTTATTATTCATAATTATACTTTTCATGATTTTTTTCAATTTTGTGGTGATTCAGCTGACAGTTCATGGCAGGCTAATGAAGTGGTCCAGCTTGAGAGGGAGAAGGTGGCCCTGATGCAGGAACATGTCCATGTTGACAGAGAGCGCCTGCAAGTTGAAAATTGCAACCAATCAGGACATTCCCTTTTCGCCCCGATTTCAAGCGAAAAACAACAGAGGGTAGAACCGGAAAACTGTAGGGACTAACCTCTGTGGGAAGAGAATGTAGAACCGGAAAACTGTAGGGACTAACCTCTGTGGGAAGAGAATGGTAGAACCGGAAAACTGTAGGGACTCACCTCTGTGGGAAGAGAATGTTGAGGCTCATGGGAGAGCTAACTTTTCCGTCAACTACAATGTGCGTCTCACCAATCATTCATTTAGGAATGGAGTGAAATTGTTTTGTTTGATTGATTTCATATATATATATACTTTAGCCAATGAGGATTTTAAATTGTAGATTTGTTAAACATATAAGAACTGGCATTGTGAAAAGTGATGAGTTATTTTTATTACCATAGAACAGTACATACCATAAACATTCTAATTCATACTATATACAATTAGGTATGTGCAGCTTTTGCATTCAGTAAAGGTTCAAAAAGATGTTGGGGATCATAAAACTTATTTCTTGAACAAAGACATAATGATTTTTCAAAACTTTGCGATTTCTTAAAGTTCCTAACTTATTATTATTGTGTCAATGTGAGTTTGTTGGGATGTGTCAGTGCGATGAAGTCGTTGTGTCAGTGTGGGGTAGTCATCGTGTCAGTGTGGGGTAGTCGGTGTGTCCGTGTGATGTAGTCATGTGTCAGTGCGAGATAGTAGGTAATATTATCTTCTGATGACTCCTGTTTAAATGTAAGTAGTACATACCATTTTTAGTTTGTTTACATTGTGTAACTTTGTTCTTTGTTGGAATTGTTAATAAAGTATAATATTCTGTTTTACAGATATTTGTATTTTTTTCTAATTTAGCTATTCAATCGCAAATTCAAAGTCAGTTATAAAAACTGACCGTGCATATTAATTGAATGTCCTTTCAATCAAGCGTCTTCTTGCCTGGTATCCGTCCCTGAGTGGACCATCATAAGGCTGGTCAGTGCCGTCCTCTGCAGGTAGGGCTGGCATGGGGGGAAGGCGATGATTGGATTCCGGCCCTATCGGTCGAAAATAAAAATATTCACTGTGCCTATCGGTCGAAAAACGCTTGAGTGAGTTTGTGCTCACCGGGCGTGCATAAGACACTGTGAGAAGCTGAGTTCACTAATGAAGGGGTGTTTGACATGCATGAGGTGTTCTTCTCTTCGCTAGTGAGTAAAGGGGAGATGGTTGTTTATATGTTTTGATAAGACATGAATGAGGTGTTCTTCTCTTCGCTAGTGAGTAAAGGGGTTTTATTTTCAAGCTCTCTTATGTTGTTAATGATAAAACTTGGAGTAAGGGTATTAGCAAAAAATTAAACTATTAAAGTATCCCTTCATATATAAATAACACGATCCTGGGCGTAGTCTACGTTCTTCCCGATGGCTCTTCCATGTACCGAGAGACGGACGACAATGGGATCGAGCAGCTCAGCGCGAAGATCGCATGTATTAAAGCTGAATATGATCAGTGTACTGACATTGTAATATTCGGGGACTTGAATGCCCGAACTTCAACCTAGGACGATTTCCATATTGAAGACCAAAGTGACAAACAATTTATTGATTTAGGAGAACTGTATACTATTGACGGATTTTCACAATCTAGATGTTCACAGGATGAACAAGTTAACAAATATGGATTATTATTATTAAGACTCTGTAAGCAGCTTGAATTACATATTGTTAATGGCAGAAATTATGGAGACCCACGTGGTTCATTTACGTACATTGCAAGACCGAGTGGGACAAGTTTAGTTGATTACTTTTTAGTCTCAACAGGTTGTTTTCACAAAGTGATTAGCCTATTGGTTCATAGTAGAACTGAGTCCGATCATTTACCGGTTTCTTGCCAGATCTCGTTTAGTCTATATTTAGATACAACTTGCCAAACCACTTTAACAATGGGATACGTAGACTGGGACAATTGCTTGGAGTGTGGTGAATGGGACTATATTTGAATGTGATGTGGATATATGAAATGTACAGTATCTTATAAATGAATATACAACATATTATATATTGAAATGCATAACATTCATGTTATAATTCAAACACATGAAATGAAATGAATGAAATGCAACTGAGTAGCGTTCAAAGAAATGCGTTGAAATGCGACTCTAACATAATAAAACATAAAGAGAGACTAAACACCCCTTTTGTCATTTGTTGGTACGATCCAATGTTACATAAGCTAGTTAACAGCAAATACCACTGTGCCAATCGGTCGAATGGATTTTCCTACTCTGAAATCAGAAATTCGACCGATCGGGATGCGACCGATGATTGATACACAGGTTGTGCAGCTGGCACACTGCATATACCAGGCGGTGACACTTTCCTGGCTTAAATGGCAGACAGCCAGTCGATTTGTGTTGACATCTGGTAGACAAAAGATTTCACTTAAAACGTCTTTGATTAAAAACTATCAAATAAATGTTGCAGAATCATCTGACAAAACAGTGTTCACTTAATCCATATATCAAAATTACTTATACATTTGTACCAATTGTACTTAAATCATTGTGGTTTTGACTTCAATCAAATTTTATTTTATTTGTATTGTATTAAAGGGATGCAACTAACCGAAATCTAGACTTCATCAAGCCAAAGGCCCGTTCTACTGCGTTCCTTGTTTTGCAGAGTGATCTATTGAATTTCTCCTCTGCCTGAGACTATGGGTTGCTGAGTGGGGTTAGCATCCATGGTCTGCAGGCATACCTGAAAGATTTAACATTTAAATATATTTAACATTTACACAGACATGAGCATATTAGTTGTATGGGACAAATTAACATCATGTTATCAATTACAAAACACAAATTTAACATGGTAGATATATCACAACTGAAATTACATTTACATCAGGAGTGCATATTATTTATTTACCAATGTTGTTAAAATACTTAACACATTATTTTTTCTGATCACAATATTACAAACAAAAATAAGAGAATGTATTCATATATGAATGGCAGTTTCTTTAATATCAGATAAATCAAATAGTTTGTTTATAGATTTGTTGTCATTGCATTGAGATAATTATCAGTTTATAAAGACGGCAAGCTATTTTTACCCTGAATCGCCAAGCAACCATCCTTGTCCTTGACTCAGAGATCACAGCCTATTGTACGGACAGAGAATGGCATACCAAGAGAAGTACACCAGAACCCAGACCACGCCTACTATAAAAGAGGAGCAAATTGAAGAACCCCCCCCCCCCCCCCCCCCCCCCCCCCCCCCTTCATTCTACAAGCTATTTTGGAAGCCAAATAAATTTGAGAAAAATAAAGTCCTAGACCCCGATATGGAGCTAAAATCACTAAATGGATATGAAGCCACAAGAACTAGATGTCGTAATTAAACGTAGACAAAAAGTAGGTAAAAATACCTACACCCTACATCAAATAGATCATAAGGTGCAGATGTTTTACCTGCGTGTTATCTACATTTTAATAATCATATCAAGTTTATATGGATGAAGCCTATCGTGAAGGATATTCTGTCCTGTGTGGACTTGAGTTCTATCTGAATCTGGTGCTACAGATAAAGAGGTTCTTTGAATGCTTATTAACAATGACCATCTTTGTGGATGTGTCCTAATGTTTATTATAACACTTGAACAGTGCCGTTTTCACTGAAGATCAATTGAATATGCTAAATTTAATATTTGTTATGACATGACAGTTTAATTATGGATACATGCTCGTTTTGTTTGTAGTGGCTGACTTGGACAAAGGAACAACCAGAAATGTTCTGTTGGGGTGGCTGAGACTGGTATACCGTACTAGCAACATAGATTATAATTTTACGTATTATCAACTTCTTTATTAGACAAGAAGAGAAGTTTCTGTATAGATGATGGTAGCATGTCGTCCCACACGCGCACAGGCATATCTACACATAAACTGCCGGGGAAAATAAAGTACTCCCCTCAGTTGGTTTTAATAAGATATTTAACCTAGGCAAATTCATTAATTTTCACATAGAACATGTCTTATATGTCGATGAACAGTTGTGTATCATCAAAAATAATTGTTGAAGTAATTCAAAATTTTTAAAGTTTTTAAAAAGTAGAAGTATTCTTTGACTGCTGACTAAACACCTGTACTTTTCAGTTTTATATTATGACATCGAAAACTTGAGATATTTGCAATTGGAAATCAAACATATGATAAAATCAACAGAAGTGAGTAGGCCTACTTTCTTTTGCCTGGCAGTTTACTTTACATGTCAATATCTTGACAGATCAATTTGACCATAAAATCACTTCATATTTTCATGTGAAAAATGCCACGATGTTATCAATAAACGAAATTAAGAGTTGGTTTATTGTAGAGATTTAGATAAATCTGATATAATTTGATGTCGAAAATTATACCATTTGTTATATTTTCCGGCATTTATCGGTTAAAATATAGTCCGTATTTTCACTGAGTGAAATAAAACGTTATTCTACTCAGCGAAATAACACTTTCAGTCATATGACATCATCGTAACAATAGGATGACGTCATTTAATGTATCCATGACAAAGCAAGGCGATAATGGATAGTGTTACATGACTTCGGTGTATCCTTCAATGATTTTGATTGGTTGATTTTCCTATGAGACGAGGCTCAATTTGGTCTGTGCGTTTCATACTCAAGATTGTTTACAGCTGTATTTGTTAAGAAGTATTATGAAATGTTATCCTTTTAGACTCGACGGTAAGTGAGGTATAAGACAGACATACCCATACCTTTCCTTGTGTATCGAGTGGTACCCTACAGTTTTCCTCCAAATATCAGAGAATAGTTGAGAATGAATGTTTTGATCACATGCTGGCTTGAGTTGAAGCATGTTAGATGAAATGTTATGATTTCACTATTTGATAGGAAAAAGCTGTTCGGCCTCACTCTTGAAATTATTGTTTCTGAATCAAAACGTTATTCTTATTCAGTGTTTTTGAAAAAAGAATGTGTGCATAGCTCTATGACACTCTATGAAATCCTGTATCTTACACTTCATAGCAAAATGTGGGCTTAATAAATACGACTTTTGAAGTTGGGTATACACGTTAAACTCTATATGATAAATACAGTCCCCTTTTACACCACTTTTTGAGAAAAATATGCACTTACAATTTGTTCTCGGCCACAGGGGCAACTATTGTCGAAAAAGTGCCTGTCATGTTATAATGCTCGAGTTATCTGATGCACCAATTACTTGACATTGAAACTTTTTGTCACATTTAGCTGATGGGATATTTTAATCGATTTTATATGAAACAAAATTCAAGTGATTTTTTTAATCAATTTGTTGGGCTCACTTCAGCAATATGTTAATATTTAAAGCTTTGAAAATTCATATCTTTGTAAATACGCATTGGACTTTTATGTTTTATGGCTTATTTTAAACGAAAATGTATTGGCTGTGACTTGGTATATGATATTGAACGATAACAACATTCTGAAATTCAAACAGACATGGGGTATTGACCTCGTTACATCCCTTTACTTGTTCGACAATACAGGCTCCAGTTAAGCGAGAACAAAATGTTTTTTTCTCTCTCAATATCTTAAGCAGAACTTTCAAGATAGTAAGTTCAAATATCAAGATTGTCCATTTATGTGATCTTGAAGTATAATATCTTGAAAATTCAAGATTACTTAATTAATAAGTTTGTGACTCTAATCTAACAGAACATCCACATAATATATTATAAGCAGGAAAGTTTCTAGAAACTTCCCATGCTGAATTTCAACTTGATATGTAACGAAAGAAAATGGAAAACTTGAGTAATGAAGCAGGTGTTTCAGTCAGGTACATCCATTGTGTTGTGGGTCACATATGCCAAACGTTATAAATGATGTTAATCTTTCGAGAAGTATAAATTGTTACCAAAAATTGCCATTTTTATGATGGTCGATTTAGTATTGACAAAAAAAGTGATTGATAAAAGAATCGATTTTTTATCGAAAACCGGACAATGCAACGCGTGTGGCGCGCGTCAAACGTAATTTTGGAAACTTATTTTCACCATACAAACAGATAATTTTGGTTAATAGGTCTTATAGTTATAACTACTGTTCATGTTATTCGGACGTGTAGTATCGGTTTCTGTACATGTATAATGATGTTGCTCAATTTTAATTAAAAACTAGGGGATGAATATGCAAGTTGAGTAAAATTATTTGAACTGAAATCAGCAAATATCGTATGTTGGCACGTATTTCAGCCAAATAAAATTTTATGAAACACAATGGATGTATCTTTAAAATTTCATGTGTAAATTTTGAATTTTCAACTTATTATCTTGGGAATTCAACTTAGTAACTTGACATTTCAACTTAATAATTTGAAATTTCAAGATACTTGAGTTATTTATAAGTTGAATTTTCAACTTAATATCTTGAAAACTCAAGAAACTCATAGAGATTTGATACTAATGATCTTGAAACTGAATTTTCAAGATAAAACAAAATAAAAACAGATGGCCCTAATATGCCAACGTAGGGTTTCGTGATACCTGTCTTCGTCGAACAATTTAAACATACAACTTTTAGGCCGATCACGCGAATGATTTCATACAGAACGTGAAAAGGCCAGCGTTCATGTCGCTGTTAGGAGTTCATACACGGAGCTTCCGATATTATCCGAATGTACAATCCACGAGGGGGCGCGACTGCCGTACATGCTTCTGTCACGTTCATTTTGGCGCGGTAGCTGCATTCATTAGAGTTGGAAGAGAAAGATCGCAACACATTTAAAACTTCAGCATGTTATACACATTAGATGAACAATGCGACAAGGTTTGTTGTCATGTTTCATGTTCTTCACAATGTTTAAAGGGGGCGGACAGGTAGTTACATGGCGTCGAAGATCAACCTGAGATCGTGTGTTTTATATACCTGTTTACTTAGCTTTTACTTTAATAGGTCAGTTGCGATCTGGGTCAAATATGCCTAAAATATCTATACGTTTTTTGGTTTTACCCCGTTAGAAGTTACAATGTGATACAAATTTGTAGATGTTCTTAAAGTTTATACATCGAATCACAAGAAGATTTGATCACGTTGACGCTTTTGTAATCGAAAACAAAACTGCAACGTCATCCGCTCTCTATTCGCCACTCCTGCAGTACACACTGCAGTATCGGTCATTAGTGATTAGGCGAAAGATAATCCTACGTGATTCTTTTCCTCTACTTATGGCAACCAATTGTTCTGCTAGAAAGCAAAATTTAAATTTATGATTAAAGGTTGCTGTTACGTTGGATGACAGAAACTTGGTATAAGATTTATGTTCCAAACAAATGTTAATCTATGTCTTTAATTAATTAATCTTTAAAAGGAAGGTTCTATCAGGGTATTTTTTTGTGGAAACGAAAATTCGGGAGGATATTCCTGTTTACACATATATGTTATTAATACATGATTAAAACACAGTGAAATTGAAAGATACTGATGAAGGGAACATTTTGATGACTTTATATTTCACAACTTGATAAACACAAGTGCACACTTGCTGAAAAATAAAATAATAGAACTGAAGCCATTCATCGGCGCTGCGAGTCGGGGGGAAAAGTTTGCCACAGCATAACAGCTAATTGTTTATTAGTTTTATTACATGCAACAGTGATGTTATGTGTTACTATGTGAATACTCTATCTCTGTATGTCTTTAGTTATCAAAAAGTTGCAAAATTGGGCACAATATAGCGTGTTTTCATTTCACGTAATGCAAAATATCCAAGATGGCGACAGAACCCTCCCTTTAAATACATAGTAATTGCTCTAGAATTATGTATGAACATTATCAACAGGCCAGACTTTAGCAAGACTTTAGCAAGATTGCGGATGAGTTCGTACCCAAAATGGAATTTAATCTCCAACAAGGAACTTAGCTGATCATGTGTACACAAAAAATGTCAAATCTTGGATTGTGTACAGGTATATAGTTTCAGCAACTGAAATCTGTATTTCAGCTGTTCTCTACAACCACTCAGACTTGTTGCTTTTATCGACTTGTAAGTTGTATGGACTAGGGGTGAAACGGTACGCTTGGGCTTCGGTTCGGTTCGTATTGCGGTACAGGACCTTCGGTTCGGTATATTTTCTGTTCGGTACGAAACCAAGAATGTCTTTCAATATATGAACTAAAACCACAACAAATCACATGTTTTTCTTGAAAATAAGTTTGTAGGGTGTGGATATCATTTGGTTTTAAAATTCTATCACTAAAAATATAATTACATCTGAGTTAATAATACATAAGTTATATATTCGGTATATACCGAAAAATCACGTTTATGTACCCTGTACCGAACCGAAAACACAATACCGCGGTTCAACAACTGTAGTTGTGAACCGTTTCACCTCTAGTATGGACGCGCAATCTTCAGTATCTGGCATGAAGTTTGCGTTTCCCTACAAAACAACCAGCTATACTCACTTTAGAATCATTTCTTATTTCAGTACAGATCAAATATATATTGTACAACAGATGAATTAGCATTTATTTTTTTATTTCTACAGTAAATGCAAAATTGGTAAAATACTCAAAGAAAATTTTCAAATTTGGATACTCAATTAAGGTGAACACAAGCAAGAACATTACTCAATCAACCAAAATGTTATCTGTAGCTCTGCTTAAAGGGATTGTTCTGTCGCCAAATTGGATTTTTAGCTCATCAGGCCTAAAAGGCCCGATGGGCTTATGGCATGGCATGGCATGGTGTCCGTCCGCAAACTTTTTGCTTTTTCGACTTCTTCTCAAGAACCACTCTCTAGAGAGCTGAAATTTTACATGCAGACTCCTTGGCCAATGGGGATTCTAAAAATGTAGATTTCGTGACACTGTGACCCCAAATAGGGTCACAGGGTTCACAACCTTAAAAACCTATTTTCATCTTCTTCTCCAGTTCCATAAGATCTAGAGAGTTGAAAAGTTGTGCTGTAGCAAAGTTTTTCCCACTCGCAGCGCCAATGAATGGCTTCAGTTCTCATTGTCATTTTTTAACAAATGTGCGTGAAATATAAAGTCAAAAAAATATTACCTTCATTACCATCTTTCAATTTGACTATGTTTTACTCATGTATTGATAACATATATGTGTAAACAGGAAAATCCTCTTGAATTTCGTTTCCACAAAAAATACCCCGATAGAACCCTCCCTTTTAAATTTAATCTATTACAAAGAGACAGTTATCTGACATTAGTGGTTAACTTAATTTCAGGAAACTTACAACAATAAAGTGCAAGAGTGGAGTGATGAATCACTTCTTGTTGTTGATTTCCATGCACAGTGGTGTGGTCCCTGCAAGCAGATTGCTCCAGCATTAGAAGTGAGTATGGGCCAATTATTTTCAGGGATAGTAATGAATTTTTAGCAGCCCCGACTTAGTTGGGGCTGCTTTCAGTTTTTGCGCAGTTTCCATCGCCGCCGCCGCGTTTTGTATTGGCTATAACTTTTTTCCTATTAGGTTTTGAGAACTCATATACATAACTTCTTACTTATGCCCCTGGGAAATTTTTTTGACATGTTCATATTCAAGGTCAAAGGTCAAGGTCACTAGTTCTGAAATCGCTAAAAAAATCCTTGTAAACACGATAACTTGAAAAATATTTGTGCTATCAGGCTCTTATTTGGTGTATATTAACTATGGAGAAAGGCCAAGATTTGAAAAGGTTTTCGCTAACATCCGTCAAAGGTCAAGGTCACAGCGAGGGCACAACTTAATAGGGGTGAAACGGTATTTATTGACGGTTCGGTACACCAAAAAATTGCTTTGAAAAAAACGTACCTTTCGGTTTTGGTAAAGTTCGTTTTTAATCTACCTCACTCGTGCATTTCGCTGTGTCAACACAAATAATCATATTCTGTTAAATGTCATTCTAAACTAGTCCAGAGTTCACGAGACATCGTTACGTAGTCGTAGATCGAACTTCCGTGATATGACTCTAGTGGGTCCACATGTCAACAAAAGTCAAACAGCGATTGGATAAACTATTTGACAGAAAGATGCCGTATATTACAAGGGATAAATTATCAAGTTGATTCCAAAAATTAGGGGTTCAAAGAATGGGGTCGACTTTCAGGCTTAAACTTCAAGGCCAGGTGAGAATGTGACAATGTATCGTTTATATTCAGTTTTCATTTGGAAAACCTTTTCTATATTTAGAACTAATTGAGCAGTAACTACATTTGTTATTGGTCCAAAAATAATGCGTCATTGGGTTCTCGTACTACAATCATACCGATTGGTTGACATTTGTCACGTGACTAGTATGGCGTCAGATTTCTTAATCGATAGTTTGACATGTCAACAGTGTTACTACAAAAGTTTTAAAGGGTTACATTTGAGTGTTTTCATCGGGTACTTTACTCAAATTCATGAACAAACACATAAATAAAAAAATAACTGACTACTAGTATTTCATAGGGGTGAAACGGTTTACCGCGGTGTATTCGTATTGCGGTATTTATTGACGGTTCGGTACACCGAAAAATTGCTTTGAAAAAAAAGTACCGTTAGGTTTTGGTAAAGTTTGTTTTAAATCTACCTCACTCGTGCATTTCGCTGTCAAAAACACTAAAAAATGTCACTCAAGTGTCAACACAAATAATCATATTCTGTTAAATGTCATTCTAAACTAGTCCAGAGTTCACGAGACATCGTTACGTAGTCGTAGATCGAACTTCCGTGATATGACTCTAGTCGGTCCACATGTCAACAAAAGTCAAACAGCGATTGGATAAACTATTTGACAGAAAGATGCCGTATATTACAAGGGATAAATTATCAAGTTGATTCCAAATATTAGGGGTTCAAAGAATGGGGTCGACTTTCAGGCTTAAACTTCAAGGCCAGGTGAGAATGTGACAATGTATCTAAATATATTCAGTTTTCATTTGGAAAACCTTTTCTATATTTAGAACTAATTGAGCAGTAACTACATTTGTGATTGGTCCAAAAATAATGAGTCATTGAGTTCTCGTACTACAATCATACCGATTGGTTGACATTTGTCACGTGACACGTATGGCGTCAGATTTCTTTATCGATAGTTTGACATGTCGACAGTGTTACTACAAAGTTTTGACGGGTTACATTTGAGTGTTTTCATCGGGTACTTTACTCAAATTCATGAACAAACACATAAATAAATAAAAAATAACTGACTATTTCACAAGTTTCTGTGAGTAAAAAATGCAAACTTAATTTCCAAATCTGGAAGCGACTAGCGGCGACATCATGTTAGTCGGTAAGTTAGTGTAGATTTTATTAATCAACTACTAGAAGTACTACGTTTAAATAGCTAAAGAACGTAATTGTTTCATATTTATTGAATATCAATTGAGAAATAAAATGATCTTCGTCTGAAGTAATGAATTTCTTGACAAAAGAAGTTTGATTATTCTCCAGTGTTATGCTACATACACTATGCATTGACTTTGTATTAAATTTTCTGATTGGCTAAGAAAAGGGAAGTCCCCATGTTAACCAATGACAAGGCTAATAACAAACAATAGAGTTTCTGATGTTGACTCCTGCTTGTTCGTTCGATTTACGGAGAAGAGAATGATATGTATACCATTAAAACAATAATTAAATAGACACCGCAAGTCAACAGTTGCACTTTTTTTTATGGTATATTTACAAGATATTAGTTATCACAAGCGGGTTTATTAACTGTAAGCTTGGCCTTGTATTTTTACTTGCCCCGGGAGTCTGGCAATGACACATTTTCAGAGCTGTTTAAAAAATAACAAAAGTTACGGTTATACACAGTAAATAGACATAACTTCATATATTGAAAAACAAAATAAGAACAACGTAATCCAATTCTTAATCAACTTAAATATCACTGATTTTCTTGTGTTCAAGTTAAAAATTGATTGAATTGTTTTATTGAATTTGTTGAATGTGTTTTGAAATTGTTATTTTAATGTCTAGTCATTTTAGATGAAATTACAAATAAGAATTCATGGCACATGCAAAGCCCCATTGAACCTTTTTATTATAAAAAAAATAAATTCACTCATCACAATAATTTTTGACTCAGTGTTTCAGTATGTGATGAGTCAAGTTGATTACCAGATGATTACCAGATGATTTGCAGTGCTTGTTCTTTGAGTGTCCAGGGCATAATTTAGCTATCTTTTGAGTTATTTGAATGTTTTCCAGTCAACTATTTTCACAATTAAAATAATCTATGCAGTTCATCTGTTATTTTTATTGTTGAGGTGTGGCATTGAACTTTTGAAGAACCGAACCGAAAAGTACCGAACCGAGAGCTCTGTACCGCAATACGCACCGAACCGTGGCATAGGCGTACCGTTTCACCCCTACAACTTAAGCATGCTTTTGCGAAAATGTCTTATTTAAACTATTAACACTTTGAATCATTACATGATTGTGATTCACAATGAAAAGTGATCACTGATTGTGTGACCTTTAATTTTAAAGGTCAAGGTCACGAGATAGGGTCATTGTCACCAGTTCTGAAATCGCTAAATAACTTTTTTCCAAGGAGGTATCAACACCTCATATACATAATTTCTTACTTATGCCCCTGGGGAATTTATTTGACATATTCATATTCAAGGTCAAAGGTCAAGGTCACGAGTTCTGAAATCGCTAAAAAAAAATCCTTGTAAACAAGATAACTTGAAAAATATTTGTGCTATCAGGCTCTTATTTGGTGTATATCAACTATGGAGAAAGGCCAAGATTTGAAAAGGTTTTCGCTAACATCCGTCAAAGGTCAAGGTCACAGCGAGGTCACAACTTAAGCATGCTTTTGCGAAAATGTCTTATTTCAACTATTAACACTTTGAATCATTACATGATTGTGATACACAATGAAAGGTGATCACTGATTGTGTGACCTTTAATTTTAAAGGTCAAGGTCACGAGATAGGGTCAAGGTCACCAGTTCTGAAATCACTAAATAACTTTTTTCCAAGGAGGTATCAACACCTCATATACATAGCTTCTTTCTTATACACCTGGGGAATTATTTTGACATGCTCACATTCAAGGTCAAAGGTCAAGGTCATGACTTCTGAAATCACTTCAAAAATCCTTGTAAACACGATAACTTCAAAAACTTTTGTGCTATCAGGCTCCTACTTGGTACATATCAACTATGGAGAAAGACAAAGATTTGAAAACGTTTTCGCTAAAATCTGTCAACGGTCAAGGTCACAGTGAGGTCACAACTTAAGCATGCTATTGTGAATATGCCTTATGTTAACTATGATTGTTATACACAATAATCATTGATGGTGTGACCTTGAAGGTCAAAGGTCAAGGTCATGAGATATTGGTTAAGGCCATGTTAATCCTTTGATCCAATTTTGAAATCAGAAATAGGTTTTAAGAACAAACTTGTGAAATGTGACCCCAGTGATGATTCAACTTGTTAGAATGAATTGAATAATGAAAAAAAATTTATCAAAAAAGATTCCCATTTTATTTATGCTGACGAGAAGGCGGAACAGGGAAAGGCGAGACCCAAAGTTTCGGGGCTGCTCTGCTTTTGCTTGCGGTGTCCCGCAAACGCTCATCTAGTTTTTTTAAGGGTGCCTCAAGGCACCCAATATCAAATTTATGTGTGCCCTGACCAAGTAAAGTGTGCCATCATGATTATAAGGACACACTTTTTGTTATATTAGTAAGTTACTTTGTTTACAGATTTTCAAGAGGAATTTTGCCATCATATATTTAACAATAATTAAAAGTTCCTGTTTAGAAAATTATTAAAATACTTGTTTTTGTGTTGTTTATGTATCTTTGCATATAGATATTCTCTGATAAAAAGATATCAAGATAGATGTAAAGTAAATAAAATTGTCATTTGTATGAGATTTTTAGCAGTTCCGACTTAGTCGCAAACGCTCATCTAGTTCAATCCAGTTGTTAAAATGAACCTAACAGTAAATTTGCACAAAAATGTGGCTTTAAGATTGAACAAATGCTGGAAAACTCCAAACAGATAAGGATAGCTAAATCAACAACAGGAAAATATAAGAGTTATCATTCTTGTTGCTTTTGCACTAAATTCTGTCACTTTGGAAGAAGAAAGTTCTGTTCATACTAGAATTTCTTCTTTTTGTTGAATGATAAACTATCGCAGTAGTTATTGCAATAGTAGGTCACAATAGACCATCGCTATCCCAATAGTTACCGTTGTCACAATAAACTATCGCTATAGCAATAGTTACCGTTGTCACAATAGACCATCGCTATCCCAATAGTTACCGTTGTCACAATAGACCATCGCTATCCCAATAGTTACCGTTGTCACAATAGACCATCGCTATCCCAATAGTTACCGTTGTCACAATAAACTATCGCTATCCCAATAGTTACCGTTGTCACAATAGACCATCGCTATCCCAATAGTTACCGTTGTCACAATAGACCATCGCTATCCCAATAGTTACCGTTGTCACAATAAACTATCGCTATAGCAATAGTCCTTGTGGGTCAATAGTCACTTATAGTTACCTTCATTTATTTTTTAACAAAAACTCATCTGCATTTCATTGTTTTCTTTACAGGTACTAGCGAACGAAGGAATAGGTGTTCTCAAGGTTGATGTTGATGAATTTGAAGTGAGTTTTTGTTTCTAAAACAAATTGTAATCCTAGTCCATGTAGGGGTCCTTATTTATTCTGGGGGTAACGTAGCCATTCCCAAATTATTAGCTCATCAGGCCTGAAAGGCCCGATGGGTTTATGGCATGGCGTCTGTCTGTCCATAAACTTTCGCTTTTTCGACTTCTTCTCCAGAACCAATGACTCTAGAGAGCTGAAATTGTATGTACAGACTCCTTGATTGAAGAGGATTCTAAATTGAAAAACTATGAATTTTGTGGCAATTACTGGCAGACTCCTTGGGTAATGGGGATTCTAAATTGTAGACTTCGTGACCCCATGACCCCAAATGGGGTCACAGGGGTCACAGCCTTAAAAACCTATTTTCATCTTCTTCTCAAGTTCCAAAAGGTCTAGAGAGCTGAAAAGTTGTGTACTCCTTGGCTAATGGAGATTTTAAATTGTAGATTTGTCGACCCTGTTGTAATATATTACTAAATATTATTGAATCCTATTTCAGTAAATAATAATTCCAAGTAAAGTTTTTGGTAATTACTATCCGGATTAGAATTCCACTTTTAGTAATAACTCTTGCATCATGGCTGTCAATGTAAACATGCTTGAATAAACATGGATCAGCATAATCCACTGTTCGTCATTCCTCGGAAGTGCCATCCCTGCCTCATAACAACATAACATGGTGTCAGAAGTGGGATGCTGTTATTGTAAGTGATTATTTTCACTAAGATGGCAGCTAAAGTGGACATTCAGCCCTTGAACTTTGAGGCCAACAATTTGGCTGATAGTTGGAAGAAGTGGAGGCAGACTCTTGAACTGTTGTTTTCTGGCCCTTTAGCTAGTAAGGATGAATCTGAGAAATTCAGCTACTTCTTGTTGTATATAGGACAAGATGGACGTGATATCTATAATACATGGACATTAACTCAAGCTGAGCAAGGGAAAGTGAAGACATTGGTGGACAGGTTTCAGGCTCACTGTGTTCCTCGTCAAAATGTCACCATCAATAGATACAGATTCTACACTAGAAACCAGGGTCAACAGGAGAGTTTGGACCAATATGTGACAGAGTTAAGAACATTAGCTAAAGACTGTTCATTTGGTTTGATTACTGAAGACATGATCAGAGATAAGATCGTGTGTGGCACAAACTCTAAGCAAGTTCAAGAACGTTTATTGCAAGAACCAGACCTAGATTTGATGAAGGCTCTAACGATAGGTAGAGGTCTAGAAGTCAGCAAAATTCAGATGAAGGAAATTAATTCTGAAGCGTCTGTTCTTCATGTTTCAAACAGAAAATTTGATCATAAACATTCAAAATCATCGACACCCAAGGGTAGACAGCAAAATGGTGGTAGACGCGATAACTCCTCTCCTCCATGTCCAAGGTGCGGCAAACCACACTGGAAGTCAAGTAGGTGTCCTGCTGAAGGTGTCGAGTGTTACAATTGTCACAATAAGAATCACTTTTCATCGATGTGTAGAAACAAACCCAGTCAGAGACCTCCACTCAGTTCTAGGAATAACACTAGACAAGATAGACGTTCGAGACACAATGGCGCTAAAGTACATGCTGTCGACGCTGAAGATGGTGATGAATTCTTCATAGGGACTGTGGATGTCGACAGAGACTCTGATGATCGAGATAGAACAGAGGTGTTTGCGGACATTAAGATAAATGGAAAACACACAGTTAGCATGAAGCTTGACACTGGTGCACAAGTGAACATTTTATCTTACAGAGCCTATGAAACATATGCCAATTCTCTAGGTCCTCTTGAGAAACCAAATTCAACGCTGCGTGCATATGGTGGTAAGGTGCTCGAAGTTCCAGGAATTATTATGCTCAAGTGCGAGTACGGCGGCGTCACAGGTACACTCAAGTTCTTTGTGGTACATGATGAAGGCCCTTCAGTCTTGAGTTTGAGGTCATGTGAGGACATGAAACTCATAAAGCTGCTACTGTCGGTCGAGGCAGACAAGATACTTTCCAGTACATCATGTCACTCAAGTCATGCAGAAGAAATAGTAGGAGAGTATAAGCATCTCTTTAAAGGACTTGGTCACATGGATGACGAATACGTCATACGAGTTGATGACAGTGTATCTCCAGTTGTACATGCATCACGAAAACTTCCTCTAGCCATACAAGAGAAAGTTAAGACAGAACTTGAACGCATGGAAAGTTTGCAAGTGATATGTAAGGTGGATGAACCGACAGAATGGGTCAACTCCATGGTGGTCGTGACGAAACCGTCAGGTGATATCCGTCTGTGTTTGGATCCATCCGATTTGAATCGAGCTGTTCGCAGAGAACATTACAAAATGCCGACCATAGAGGATGTTACAAGCAAAGTTGCTGGACACAAATATTTCACAGTGCTGGACGCTAAATCATCGTATTGGCAAGTTCCCCTTGACCATGGGTCGTCACTGATGACAACGTTTAACACGCCGTTCGGGCGTTATCGGTTCCTTCGATTGCCGTTTGGAATTAAGAGTGCTAGTGAGGTGTTCCAAAAGCGTATGGACAATGCGTTCGATGGACTAAAAAACACATACGCACTTGTGGATGATATTCTCATCTCAGGAAGAACAATCAAGGAACACAATGAAAACTTGCGACGGACACTTGAAACTGCAAGTAAGAAGGGAATTCGACTAAACGCAGAGAAACTGCAATTGTGTCAAACTGAGGTCAAATTCTTTGGGGAATTGCTCACGTCTGAAGGTATGAAACCTGACCCGGAGAAGGTTGAAGCGGTTCGTCAGATGAACACACCCACCGGGAAGAAAGAGCTGGAAGGTTACTTAGGGATGTTTACCTATCTTGCTCAATATGCGCCTGCACTCTCGGAGAAGACGCACACACTTCGTGAACTCACCAAGAAGGAATCACAATGGAACTGGACACCCAGCCATGACCGTGCATTCACCGAAATCAAAGAACTGATCACGAAGTCTCCTGGACCAGTTCTACAGTATTTCAATGTGAAGAAGGAAGTCACTCTGCAAGTAGATGCTTCGCAGAATGGTGTGGGAGCAGTGTTGCTTCAGGAAAACGGGCCTATAGCCTATGCTTCTAAGGCTATGACAGATTCTCAACGCAACTATGCCCAAATTGAGAAAGAAATGATGGCAATAGTGTTCGGATGTGAAAAATTCCATCATTATCTCTTCGGCAGAAGTTTTGTGGTAGTGTCAGACCACAAACCCCTTGAAACAATTTTCAAGAAACCGCTACATGCAGTTCCGCTGAGGCTCCAAAGAATGAGAATCCGTCTTCAGATGTATGACATGACTGTGCGCTATACTCCTGGAAAGGACATTCCAGTTGCAGACATGTTATCAAGACACTTTCAAGAGTCAGACAAACTGCCTAACCTGAACTCGTTAGATGATGAGGTGAAAAGATATGTACACATGATCACTTCCAACCTGCCAATCTCCAGTCAGAAAATGTCGGACATACGGTCAGCGACGATGGAGGACGCATCACTGCAGGCAGTCACCAGGTACGTCCATAGTGGATGGCCACTGAGTGTCAAAGAATGTGCACAGAACACCCGTGAATTCTGGACTTTCCGTGACGAACTCAGTTACATTGAAGGTATTCTGTTCAAAGGGAGTAAAGTTGTTATCCCTAGTGCCATGAGGAGTGAAATGTTAGAGAAAATCCACACAGGTCACATGGGTATGCAGAAATGCAAGGACCGAGCGAGAGATCTACTCTACTGGCCCAAGATGTCGGACGACATTGAGAAGATGGTTGAGAAATGCAGTGTATGTCAACAGCACAGAAGTACCCCGTGCAAGGAACCAATGATTCCAACTGATGCACCAAGTCTTCCGTGGAAAGTGATAGCGACAGATCTATTTTACTTTCAAGGACATGACTACTTGCTTGTAGTAGACTACTATAGCAGATACATAGAGATTGCTTTATTGACAAACACTAAGGCAGTCACAGTGATCACCCACTTGAAATCGATATTTGCACGGCATGGGATACCAAGTGAGATCATATCAGACAATGGACCTCAATACTCTTCGAAAGAATTCATGGACTTCGCTAAGTTATGGGACTTTAAGCATGTTACATCATCTCCTCTCTATCCTCAGGCAAATGGACTTGCTGAAAAATCGGTCCAAACAGTTAAAAGAATACTTCTGAAAGCGAAGGAGAGTCATGGAGACCCTTACCTGTCTCTGCTAGCATATCGGAATACTCCGGTGTGTGATCTCGGATCCCCATCACAGCTCCTGATGAGCAGGAGGCTGCAGACAAATCTACCGTGCAACGAGAAGCTACTCGAACCGAAGACGATCAACCCTGACATCGTACAAAAGACAATTGTCGAGTCCAGAATGTACCAGAAACGGTACTATGATCGAAGTGCGAGAAGCCGTGAACCACTACAACAAGATGACAAGGTGCGTGTCAAGATGGGGAATGAGTGGGTCCCAGCCACCATCATGAGAAAGGCTGACACGCCCCGATCGTATTATCTCCGGACGTCCAGTGGCGGAGAGTACAGGAGAAATAGACGTGACATTAATCGTACGAGAGAATGCTTCATGTCTAATGATGTCTGTGGCACACCAGTCTCACAGTCACAGACTCAACCCGAGATTGAATCGATGCCAGCCCCGTTGACACTGCAGTCACCGATGAAGCCAGCGATACCATCACCACCTGCATCCAGTCCTGCGAGGAAACCTACAGGCTACACCTCAAGTGGCCGCCCTGTGTTCAAACCTCAACGGTTTGATAACTGACATTAAACTCCTGCCTAATCGAGATGACTGAATTCTCTCTGACTCTATTGTGTTACTAGTTTCTTAAAAGTTAATGGCGTTCTACGTTAAATTCAGAAATATTATGTTTCTACTGACGAGGTAGTCATTAAGTTTTTTGCTTCGGAACTTTTCTTTCTTAAAGGTACATTTTGAGTTAATATGCTGTTTACCATATTTTGTCGGAAATCTTAACTTCAAAATTTTAACTTGTAAAACAGAGGGGATGTAATATATTACTAAATATTATTGAATCCTATTTCAGTAAATAATAATTCCAAGTAAAGTTTTTGGTAATTACTATCCGGATTAGAATTCCGGTTCCACTTTTAGTAATAACTCTTGCATCATGGCTGTCAATGTAAACATGCTTGAATAAACATGGATCAGCATAATCCACTGTTCGTCATTCCTCGGAAGTGCCATCCCTGCCTCATAACAACATAACACCTGTGACCCCAAATAAGGGTCACAGGGGTCATGACCTAAAAAGCTATTTTCATCTTCTTTCCAGTCCCAAAAGCTCTACAAAGCTAAAATGATATGTACAGGCTCTTTGACCAATGGGGATTCTAAATTGTAAAACTTCGTGACCCTGTGACCTCAAATGGGGTCACAGGGGTCTCAACCCCAAAAACCTATTTTCATCTTCTTCTCCAGTTCCAAAAGGTCTAGAGAGCTGAAAGTTGTGTGCAGACTCCTTGGCCAATGGGGATTCTAAATTGTAGACTTCGTGACCCCATGACCCCAAATGGGGTCACAGGGGTCACATCCTTAAAAACCTATTTTCATCTTCTTCTCCAGTTCCAACAGGTCTAGAGAGCTGAAAAGTTGTGTGCAGACTCCTTGGCCAATGGGGATTCTAAATTGTAGATTTCGTGACCCCATGACCCCAAATGGGGTCACAGGGGTCACATGTTTAAAAACCTATTTTCATCTTCTTATCCAGTTCCAAAAGGTCTAGAGAGCTGAAAAGTTGTGTGCAGACTCCTTGGCCAATGGGGATTCTAAATTGTAGATTCTGTGACCCCATGGGTCACAGGGGTCACATGCTAAAAAAAACCTATTTTCATCTTCTTCTCCAGTTCCAAAAGGTCTAGAGAGCTGAAAAGTTGTGTACAGACTGAGTGTGTCAGACTCCTTGGCCAATGGGGATTCTAAATTGTAGATTTTGTGACCCTGTGACCCCAATCTAGGTCACGGGTCATGACCCAAAAACCTATTTTCATCTTCTCCAGTTTATATGTAAAGCTCTAGAAAGGTGAAATGTTGTGTAGAGATTCTTTGGTCAACGATGATTCTTAATTGTAGGATTGGTGACCCTGTGACTCCAAATGTGGGTCACAGGGGTCATGATCTAAAACCCATATTCTTTTACTTGTTAACAATGTATTACTTGAGATAACTTAGATATTCAACCTTAGATAATAAATCAATGAAATGCTGATGAGCTACAGAGCCCATGGCTCTATTTTTATGTGATATCTTAATCTTTTTCTTAGAGATAATGAATAACATAATTCCTGATGAGCTTCAGAGCCAATGGCTCTTTTTACCTTTAACAGGCTGTGATTCCTGTAAATTACCACTCAGTGAAACTAAGATTTAGTAGCATGAAATGAAGCAGATGGATGGTAAATGGGTCAGTTGGGAATGAGTGCATCGTCATCAGGAGAACTCATCCCTCTTAAAGGGATGGTTCTGTCGCCGACTCGCTGTATTTGATTTTTTGCATTACGTGAAATGAAAACTTGCTATATCATACTTAATTTTACAATTTTTAATAACTAAAGACACACACTGATAGAGTATTCACGTAGAAACTCATAATATGTCATAAAACAAAAATGTTGTTGTTACGCTGTAGCGAAGTTTTCCCCACTTTCGGCGCCGATGAATGGCTTGAGTTCTCATGGTTTTTATTTCCAACAAATGAGCGCTTGTGTTTATCAAGTTTTAAAATATAAAGTCATCAAAATATTACCTTCATTAGTATCTTTCAAATTTACTGTGTTTTAATCATGTATTAACAACATATATGTGTAAACAGGAGTATCCTCTTGATAAAACTTTTAAAGCGCTGATTTTCTTACTGAAATATAGGGCTCTCTCAAAATAATATAAACAAGTGTTACCACTGGCTACATAATACTCCTCAATCAATAAAACAAGTTCTAAAATGAATGTACATGTTTTGGTTAAGTCATGTGAGTAAAAAGGAATGAATGTGGGTAAATTTAGTTGGCCATTATGACGCCCTCCCAAGTCACCCATGTTTGTTCCAATAACCATGTATCAATTTTGGTTCCAATCGGAAACACTTCTAAATTAATGTTTGACCCATTGTGAAATGTTCAGTAAATTTTAGAAATGAAATTTTTGTAGTGGAACAAATATTTTGAATTTCGATCGACAAACAGGTGTATGCAGGATATTCTAGATGATGTTTATGCAAGACGTGTGTTCAGTTTGATTTGATTTTTCTTTCAGGACATTGCACAGGCGGAAGAAATATCGGCCATGCCTACATTTCTTTTTTATAAACAGGGAAAAGTGGTAAGCTGAAAATAATTAATGTTTAAATCTTTGATTATTGCAAAATAAACTTTAGTAGGTTTTACACATACTGTCCAAATGAGACTGAGTGAATTTTGTACTTAAGGTACATCAGGATTTTAAGAACCACTTCACACTGCCCAAAAAAATTAATTTCTTATCTAAATTAATCGCGCTTAATAAAAATGTTTTCCTAAAACTGTCGATGAAACAATAATACTCGACTAAAATTCGCAGAAAATATCCATCTGATCAGGTATTGAATTCATAGGGAAGAAATTTTTTAAACATCTTGCCGTCCTCACCATGCTGTTGTGTGTGTTTACCGATACTATATGAAAAGGTACGTTCAACGGACCATAAGAATGTTTGAATGGGTATTCTTTGCGGAGTAATGTTAAGGGAGAAGTTTTTGTGGTCGATTCTTGAGTTTCAAGAGCTATTCAAGTTTGTGTGCTATGAGGCTCTTTGTCATTTTTGGGGGCGGGATAGCGCAGTGGTTAGCGCGTTCGGCTTCGGATCAAGAGGTCCGGGGTTCGAATCCCGCCAGGGGCACGGCAACTTTGTCTGCAGTAGAGAACTGTTCTACACGCAGTCAGGTTTGGGTGCAATGCTACACTGAATTTCAGTGTAGTACCACCCATGGTTCGCTAGTTCCAGCCGCTGCTCGCAGGTTTCACCGCAGTGCATAGCCACATGGCGTTGCGGGCTTTCTCCCTGCCATAATACTAGCAGCCGCGATATAAGTGAAATAATCTTGAAAGCGGCGTTAAACCCCAACTCGCTCACTCACTCACTCACTTTGTCATTTTGCTATTTCCTATCTCTAGTTTTTCCCTTTTGACATTCTAAAATGAACAATCTTGAATTAAATGCAGTGAGGCTTGTGGAAATAATTCATAATTAAGGGAAATTTAATAGTTTCGATAGTATCGATAGTTAACTTTACAATTGCGATAGCGATAGTGTTTTTGTATATACTATCGATATAGTACTATTGCCAAGCCAACTATTGCGATGCATCGATAGTTCGATGTATTGTTACACCCCTAATATATATATATAAGCAAAATACAAAAACCAACTTGGTTTTGTGTAGTTTGGCCTTGTTACGAATTGGTAGAGTGCTCAACATTTGTAAAATGGAGCGTGATATTAAAATGTAGAAAGTTTAGTTAGTTATCTACAAAAACCATTCTACATTTATATATATATAATATATATGAGAGAGAGACTATGGAGAATTTCCAAGATTTGTAGATGTTTTCTCTAAAATTTGTCAAAGGTCAAGGTCACTTTGCAAATTTGCCTTATTTTAACTATTAACACTTTGAATCATTGTTACTTTCAATGAAATGTGATCAAAATTCATTGATTTTGTGACCATGAAGGTTAACGGTCAAGGTCACAAGATATGGGTTAAAGGAGAATATTTGTAAAGATTTATATTCTGTTATAGTAAAATATACTTTAAAAAACATATTCCCCCGAAAATAATATGGAAAGCCGTGTTTAATTACTAATTACGTGATATAACAACCGCGCTTACTGTTGCCTGTGCGCGTATGCATATTTGCCGGTAGCCTTCGGCAGGTTTAGGCTGTGATGTCAGAGATGCTCTACGGCTCGCCTTGGTCCTTAGCGCAGTGAAAGGGAAAGCATTATAGTAGATTAAGAATCGGTTGAATACGTAGAATTCGGGTAGTTTCGGACTTGATATGGTATATTGTGCAGCGTTGGTGTGCAGTAATTCATCAAAGTCTGGACAGATGTTTACATATTTTTAATTTTCAAGTGAAAAGACGGATGCAGCGCGGCGAAAGGTTTGGATAGTGTCAAAGAGGAAAGAAGGACCGAAAACCGTCAGAATCTGTCTCACTATGTTCAGAGCATTTTGATCCGTTATATTAAAACAGTTTTATAAATAAGTGATAGTTAGTCTTAGAGTACTCGTAATTAACAGTCCTTTATAAGGATATAACTTATAATGCCTTATTGGATGTGTCATCCTCGGTTACCCAGATTCTTATATATGCTCCAGCGGAGAGTAACGGAGCATATATAAAACCCTGGGTACCACCGAGGATGGGGATGTGTAGGCCGTGCTCTGACTGTGAAACTTGGTACACAGTTGTATAATTATTTGTCATTGACTAATAACAGTTACTGTATTAGATTCATTGTCCCCCGCCGCAACGCGGAACGGGGGACTATGTATTCAGCGGCGTCCGTACGTCCGTACGTCACATTTCTTGTTTACGCGATATCTTATGAAGCATTGCATCCAAAGTCTTCAAATTTCATGTCTGCCTACATTGTGAGAACGCAGACACCAGTCAATTTTGGTGACCTTGGTCTTATTTTCAAGGTCACCACGACACTTTGACCACTTTTTGAACTCTTGTTTACGCGATATCTCATGAAGCGTTACATCCAAAGTCTTCAAATTTGGTTTCTGCCTACATTGTGGGAAGACGCAGACACCAGTCACTTTTGGTGACCTTGGCCTTATTTTCAAGGTCACCACGACACTTTGACCACTTTTTGAACTCTTGTTTACGCGATATCTCATGAAGCGTTGCATCCAAAGTCTTCAAATTTGGTTTCTGCCTACATTGTGGGAAGACGCAGACACCAGTCACTTTTGGTGACCTTGGCCTTATTTTCAAGGTCACCACAACACTTTGACCACTCTTTGAACTCTTGTTAAGGCGATATCTCATGAAACATTGCATCCAAAGTCTTCAAATTAGTTTTCAGCCTACATTGGGGAAAGACACAGACACCAGTTTATTTTGGTGACCTTGACCTTATTTTCAAGGTCACCGCAACACTTTGAGCACTTTTCTAACTCTTGTTATCACCATTTGTTATGACCGGTTGGACCAAATGTTTTCAAATTTGGTGTCAGTCTACATTGGAGGATGACGCAGACGCCAGTCGATTTGGTGACCTTGACCTTATTTTCAAGGTCACTACAACACTTTGACCACTTTTAGAACTCTTATTAACACGATATATCATGAACCAAAGTAGCTCCAATGATGTGTCTTACTAACTCAATGTCACCGGCGGGGGACATTGCCATGTTAGTGGCAAACACTTGTTTAATTTAACCCTTAACATGCGGGCGACGGAATTATCCGGGAGGCTCATAGAGAAAAATGTTAGAACCCTTGGCGAGACCCGTACGTTGGACTTAGTGCATTTACCGGGTCAGTAATAATTCTATTTGCCCCCCAGGCGAAATGCGAGACGAAGTGTGTCCGTATATCGCCACATGAAAACTTGTTTACATACATCTCGCAGATAGCCACGATAACAAGTCTGTGTGAATGTCCGGTCGAAATATCAAGTAAAATTCACACCAAATTGCGTGTGCATTGTTGACCCGTAACGCATTGATAATTAGCTTTACAAAAGGCCAATTTTGTCGGGCTTAGCCCCCGAAGCATTAATTCGCTTGAGGCTATTTTCACCCACGTGTTTGTATTGCCTCGGGTTTGCCTCGCCCGAGACTGCTATCTGCCTCGCATCTCGCGAGACGGGGGAAAAAATCGCTAACTCGCCTTACTCCCGCACTTCATATCATGTGAGCGAATAGTTTGTTTTCAAAAAAAATACGGCAAAATAAAGGGGAAACAATGGACTACATTCCCATATAAAATTAGAAAATCTCAAAAAAATAATAAAGACACAGCAAGCGCCGTGAAAAAGGTCATGTTTACACTTCATAAATTTTGAAACAATCGGCGATTTTCACAACTTCTAAAACATTTATCACGGCTAAAATACTGAATGCATTTTCATAATTTTTATATCACAATAAACCGAAAAGAATAATCTTTTATTCTATATAAAATGCGCAGATTTATTCACAGAAATAAAGATACAATTTTACCTTTCTGAGAGGCATGTGAAACCAAACGGCACACAAACTAATCAACATATTTTCATCAGTTATGGTTCGAGGTTAGCGTTTATTTGAAAAGTCAAACAACATAACCATATTTGGGTTGACATGTGCTTATTTGTCAACTGGTTCGAGATTATGATTTCTTGGAAAAGTGCGATGAACGACCGTTTGCAATGCCGCATACATGTTGTAAGTATTGACGATTTTATCGGTGGAAATAAAGACAAACTTTACATAGCTATAGAATTATAACCAAAGGTCGCATTCTAATAATTTTTATATCATTGTGAAGCTAGACATCTTGTGTTCAATTCCGTATATAAATGGAATTTTTTTCGTTTCGTATTTATGATGTTACGAGGCCCGAATTAAAGACAATCTTTCGAAAGTAATAGAATAAAAACGAAAAAACATAGAAAATTCATTCAAAGTTTCGGGTGTGAATTAGCCATTTGTGTACGGGTGTCGCTACTTGAATTTGTATTGAACGCCCGTATATAGTCCTTATTCGCCATGTAGATGCGGTATATTTCGTAAAAACGGTACCGGAATCGCCGCCTGGAAATTCCGCCAGCAGAGCTCGTTAGTGAATAAGCTCAAACTACTGCTGCGAGCTGCGAGCCTGTAAATTCCGCCACAGGGGCTAAAAATGGTAAAATATATATACGCAACGTAAGGGTTAATATGGCCATCGTGGCAGCTCAAATGGCATTGTCAGACACAAACAAATATGTCCTGGTTATAAATCATTTGAAAACTATACTGATATTCAACTCTAAAATGATATATGTCGCTTATATTACACCCCACCACCCCCACTTACTAAATTCTAAATCTTGCCCCAACTTTTGAACCCTTCCTACGTCTATGTTGGATCCCGGTTTTTTAATATATTTACTAAAAATGCATTTACACTGATTGTATATGTTCACAATATCACAACAAATGATTATTGCACAAATAATAAGTTTCAGTGTTCAATCCTGGTGGATGCTTGGTTTGGGTACTTGTGATAGGAGAACACGTAACTGTCTCAAGTCTCAAGTTCAAATAATTACTGTCTGCAAGGCAGAATTAGTAGAGAGCACACGTAGAAAGTGACTCAAAGTGAAACTCAAAGACCCCCCCTCCAACTCGGTTAATAGTAAGCTCTGTTTATACGGCAAGTGTTTGCATTTGAGTAAATCATTACACGTATGAAAATTTGCTCATATGAGCAAAATTCGCCGTATGGACGCATTTGCACAAATGTATATTTTACTATCGTAAGCACATTTTCACCTAGTCAGCGACGGTTGCAATTGTTTACTACAGTGAGTGAATATGGTAGTTTAACTATTCTAGTAACAGTTCGTCGTTTACAGATATAGTGACTTCACATCAGTTGAGAAAATATATTAGACAACTTTAGAAATTCTTAATATTGTTCTTCAAATTCTCTTTATAGGATAATCTCCTTGCACACGATGAACTTCGAAATCTATCTGACTTTTCGATTTTCATTATAATTAGGGCGACAAAGTCAAACCAATGTTGACAGATTTAAATTAATGTCATTTATTTAGTTTACATCTAATACATATTAATTGACATATTTTAGAAATTCTCTATTCATATATTAAAAGAGTTGGAATCCAATTTTCTTAGGCAGAAATTAAACACGCATGAACGCATAGTAAATTAACTTTTACTAACATGCGTACATTACTACCATAAGCAATATTGCATATATGCACTGCAAAGTTCGCCGTATAAACAGGGCTTTACACTACGTTATTACAGGCTTCTAATATCGCGAGTTCCTTATTATCGTGTTAGTCCGGTTTTATTGACTACGAAATCTCTCACATAGCTATGTGTAGATCTTACTGTCTATCTTACTTGATTAGGATTGAACAGTGGTTTGTACGTTAGATCTAAATAATAATAATATTTAATATCAATACCTTTTTAAAGCAAACATAATCGAATAATCGAGTATCAAGATGGTTCATTTTGTCCTGTGCAACTAGTTACTTCAGCGGTACAGTATATATACGAATAAAGCAGTATAATTTGTAGTAACATATTTTAATTAACTACATATAAGTTGTTGACACCCATGTTATCTACATGTAGACAATAACTATTTAATGTACGGCATAATCCACTACTTATTGTGAAATTGTAACGTTAGAGTTTGCCAGTCCCTACGTTCGAATCTGTATTTCCAACTCTCTCACTGTTTACTTCTGAAAGCTCATCCTCACTTGATTCCTGGTGTTCAACTCAATCTTGATTCACAATAGGTTCATACTGATAAGGACGGATGTTATTTATGTCAAATGGTTGAAAATCAACGCTGCCATCGCTATCCGAGAAAGCCATAACAACACTACGAACGTAGAAAATACACTGCCTCAGCGCGCGGGAGAGCATCTTTGACATCATATCACGTGACTGCTGCCAGCCTGATTAACTCTCAGGGATTTCCGGAAAACGACTCCCACCGAAAATGTTTTTTCAACGTTTCTACATAAAATGTCGCATTTTAATATATTTTTTGACACACTTTGTCTTAAACAATACTGTTTAACATGTTAAAACAAAGTTTTCTCTAATATTCTCCTTTAAGGCCATTATATATACTGGAAATTATTTTGACATGTTTGCAATCAAAATGAAACTTTTGGTGATCCACCTGATCAACGATCTTGTGCGGCAACTTCAGTGATGCTTGATTCGTAGTGACTGCTTGTAATAACTCGTCTATAGTTATGAGATCTCAATAGTACCAGTTGTAAATACAATTTCTTGAACTTAATGTTCAATTGTCTTTTGTGGTATATTCATAAAAATAAAAATTGCCCATTTTACTATGGCTACTATGGCTGTGGAGTAGGCGGAACAGGGGAAGGCGAAACCCACAGATTCGGGGCTGCTCTGCTTTTGCAGTGTCACAAATAACGCAAATCTAGTTGGATAAGAAATTTTGTTGGGACCGAAATTTAATATAAGAGTGGTTAGGATCAGAAATGAGAAAGGAGTGTAACATTTCTTGGAAGAGAATGATTCTATTCATTTGGGGTAGATTTTCAAACTTGTTCATAGTTAATGATGTATAAATTATAGTTAAACATTTTAATTGTAATTTCTTTCTTTTCTTCAGGTTGACAAGTTGTTGGGGGCCAACAAAGAGAAGTTAAAAGAACTGGTTGCTAAATATCGAAGCTAGAAACTAATATGAAAACAAAAAAGTCTTGTTGTTTGAAATAGCTGCCGTCTCACTCTTTTCAAAATTTAACTGTCCTCCCTGTGTATCTTAAATCTTATAAGCCAGATGAGTTTGCTAAATAGTGAAAAGTTTTGCTATTGGCCCCATGGCAATTGGCTGGTCTACAGGCAGCTGTTGCAAACACTGACTCAGTAGGGCAATTGGTTGTCCTCTGCCTGTTCGCTTTCCTCAAATACCATCATAAATATTTGAGAACGATTAAGATATTTAATCTACCCAAACTATCCATTTCTAAAGCCAAAACTAAGAAAAACCTAAAATGATAACCATTAATGTTGCGTCTAGAGGGGCCCTGGGGAAATTGGCCCGTCATTTTGGCTTGGTGTCCCTTAAAATTTGGAGAAGTAGGATACTTTTACCATCGTAAATGTCCCATCCGTTCAAAATTGGGAAAAATTTCTCCCTCATGTAATCACCTAGGAACAACACTGATCCTGATTCAGGGCTGTTCATAAATATAAGGGGTCCTGTAACCAGCATAATTATCATTTTAGGGTTTTCTCTAGTTTGGCGGGCATTAAAGCCACAATTTCATCACTCGTGTTTGCCACAATCTTTAAAGCAAGAAACAATAGTTCTAAATTTGGGTATTTGAGAAAATTATTATTTTTGTTGTAAGGTTTTCAATATCTTTGTATACATGGGAAGATGTGTGTAGCTTTCGTACAACAGCATTTTATTTCAGTCCTGGCATTTATTATTGATTGTATCAGTTCATGTTCATACCAGAAATCTACTGCTGTAAATTTCAATATTGAGAAATGAATGTTTTGTTAATTTTGTGATTTATGATTGAAATAAATGTTACCCAAATCAAAATGTATACAAGAAGAACACACCTTCAATCTTTTCAGCTGAAGTCAATGTAACTATATTTGCAATACATTTTACCTCAAAATAAACAGTCATGTGACAGTTTTGACTTGTTTATTACCATAATCATTACCTGTAATTACCATCACTTCATGATCACAGAAGATATATTGTCAGGTGAAAAGTTCAGGCTTTGCAAATTTTTAACCCTGAAGGGTTTAATACCCCTGTTCAGACTGTTCATCCGTCTTGTAAAAGAGTATTCCCGCTTTGCATGTTGAAACGGGTATTGGAGAAAAGGTGGGTTTTGAGTTTGCTTTTGGTAAGTTCACACAAAGACAAGTTTTTTTAGTTCATTTGGCAGAGAGTTTCAAAGATATGCTGCTGTGAAGTGAAATGATTTGTAGCCAAACATTTCAGTTTATATGAGGGCACTCCAAGCTGTAACTGGGCACCGAGTCGCAAAAACTTCACCGGGGTCAACTTCCAAACGCAAGGCATAACTCTTGCCAGTCTGCATTACTGGCTGATTTAACTCTTCCGGTATATCCCTCGCTTTGTTGTGTCAAGATAGTGAATCGCTGCACTAGAAATGCATAGCTGGCCTGGATTTCTAAACACAGATTTCTTAAGGAAATACTGCAAGGCCTAAATCAGCCAGTAATGGAGACTGGCAAGAGTTATGCTTACATTGGGAAGTTGCACCGGGGTAGACACAGACAATGTCCTTGCAGGGAGAGTGGAGCTTTACCATACACATACTGATACTCATGCGGAAAGTTTGGACCAATCAAATTAATATTTTAGAGTTATGTTCCATGACTTTGGACGCATTATGGTTTGGGACACATTTTCTGAACAAACTTTGATCCCCCAAGATGCAAGGAACCTCTACACAAAATTTCAGCTTTAGGTTGTAACGGTTCTTCTGAAGGAGTCAAATGTGAAAGAATTTCAGGCGGACGACGGCCATGCCATAAGTTAACCATGGAAATATTAAAATTTCTGATTGGTCAGTGATGGACACTGAACATATGTCCATTGTCACCAGATGATTTAGATTTGATTTTAATTTTTTTTAAGCTGATCAAAAACCATCTCAACTCAAATCAAGAGTATAAGATCTTATCATTGGTAAATTGCTTTTGAACTGTAATTGACCACGGGGCAGGTAAGCGCGTTAGCTTCGGATCAAGAGGTCTGTGGTTTGAATCCTGCCAGGGGCACAGCAACTTTGTCTGCAGTAGAGAACTGTTCTACACGCAGTAAGGTTTGGGTGCAATGCTACTCTGATTTTCGGCGCAGTACCACCCATGGTTTGCTAGTTCCAGCTGTTGCTCACAGGTTTCACCACAATGCATAGCCACATGGTGTTGCGGGTTTTCTCCCTGCAATACCACTAGCAGCCATGATATAAGTGAAATACTCTTGAAACTGGCGTTAAACCCAAAATCACCTCCCCTGCATTGACCACCTATCATGTTGACATACCTTGTGAACTGTAGCAACTGGAACCTTAAATGTGACGTGATAGTCCAGACACCTGTCAATTTCGGTGACCTTGGCCTATTTTCAAAGTCGCCATGACACTCAACACTATGTAGTGAACCGTCTCACACAGCCGTGAATTTTGGTGACAGTGTACGTAACATAGGGGGATTGGGCCAGTCAACTTCGATTAGCTTGACCTTGTTTTAAAAGGTCGCAGTTACTTTATTGCTCATCAGGCCTCAAAGGTCAAATGGGCTTATGGTATAGGTATTTTGTGGGTCCCTAGATGATCAAAGTTTTACATTTGGTTTCAAGTCCTACCCCTTCCTCAAATATAGCCAAGGTAGACATTATTTCTAAAACCCGTCATCCTGCAAAAATTCTTCAAAGTTAACCCCCTGATCTTCTGCTAAACTTTCTATCACTAGCAGCGGATTATTTAGTCTTGCAGCAGTTAACAATCACCTTGAATTGTTTTGATTATACCCTGCCGCGTGTTTAGCAGGGGATATAATATTCGGCTGCATCCATTAATACATACATACAAAATGGAATAACTCAAGTACTAATCACTGGATTCTTTTCATATTTTGCATATTGGTTCACCATAGCTGGAGTAATGTTCAGTCTGATTGTAGTCGACCGTTTTCCGAGGAATGAAAGTTGCAAACTAGTGCATATACTGGGATACAAACTCCTATCTTACAGAGGATTCCTTGCAAAATTGTCTGATAACAGCCCGTAGGCTCGCATGTTCTGATGCTATTAAGGTAGCCAATCACAGAACAGCCAACAAAAGCTTTTGGTTCATCGGTTTCCGTAACATGAACGTGTTAATGAATGATTCGGTGACTGTTAAAAACCATGATGTGATTGGTCAGCTATCTGACTGGGTTTTGTCTAAACTAAATTGGTACAGAACATGGCCTATACTGGGTTTTCTCCGACCTTATGAAGAGAAATCTACATAATAACCTGTTCATATCCCAAATTTTCTCGGAACAAGGTCAATTTCAGCCAGACTGAGTTGTTACGAGAGAGTTTATGACCGTGACCTTATTTCAAGGTCATAAGAAGACTGCAATTTACTCGGTGGGTTATCTCAAGAACCGTGACTGGATTCTCTTCATATCTAACACACAGCTTCTCCTAGGGAAGACAAAGAGCTGATTAGATTTTGGTGACTTTTCTTTTTTGATCAAGGTCACAGTGGAACTTTGAATTTTTCGCCATGTGAACTTGCACACATACCCTATCGCAATGTCCCCCTTTAAGCTTGTCAGCGGGATATCTCGAGAACCGTTGACTGGATCCACTTCATATCTTACACATAGCCCTTTGTCTTCCCTGGTAGAAGCTGATTCGATCTTGGTGACCTTGACATTATTCTCAAGTCTTGTCAGCGGGATATCGCAAGAACTGTTCATTGGATTCTCATCATTATCTTGCACCAATGGTTATTATAGGGCAGACTCTCGCCGCGAATGGTTGTGGTATTGCTCTAGTCTGTCATCCAATTTAAAGAGCCGGGGCAAGACTACAGATAATGACAATGAACACATTTCAGAGGTTTTTTTAATATTATTTTATTTTATTCAAATTTTGAAATTTAAACAAAAATTCATTTCAGATGATAAATGTCACACAAATATTGCCCAAGTGGCGTTAAACAATAACTCGCTCTCTCGTTTAGTGACATTCTCTTCCCACAGAGGTTAGTCCCTACAGTTTTCCGGTTCTACCCTCTGTTACTTTACGCTTGAAATCGGCCTGATTGGTTGCAATTATGTCTCCCCCCGAAGGATCGGGAGACATATTGGTTTTAGCTGAGTTCCCGTCGGCGTTCCCATTTCGTTTCCGGAGAAGATCTCTAAAACTATGTGACCAATCATCACCAAACTTGGTATACTGTCTCTCCATATCGTGTAGATGTGCCTTTTGGGGGTTAGATATTTTTTTAAATTTAAATTTTTTTTTATTTCCATGGCAACGATTTAGGCTTAGTCTATTTCAAGGGTAGTGTTCGTTTCCGGAGCAGATCTCTAAAACTATGTGACCAATCATCACAAAAATTCATATTCTGTCTCTCCACATCATGTAGATGTGCCTTTTGGGGGTAAGAGATTTTTAAAAAAAAAATTTTTTTTTTATTTCCACCTCATTGATTTGGACTTAGTCTTTTTCAAGGGTGTATTCGTTTCCAGAGCAGATCTCTAAAACTATGTGACCAATCATCACCAAACTTGGTATGCTGCCTCTCCATACCATGCAGATGTGCCTTTTGGGGGTTAGAGCAGTCTGATTAAAATCGACGGTTTTCCGTGGAATAAAAAATGCAAAATAGTGCATCTACCGGGATACGAACTCGTTCGTGGGTTTCCACGCCAAACCGTCTGAAAGCACCCCGTACACTAGCGTGTTCGGGCGCAATTCAGCTAGCCAATCAAAAGATGCCCAACAAATGCTTTCGGTGCGAGAAACTAGGGGCAGATAACTCCAAACAGCTATCCTTTTGTCTGTTCCGAATGCTTTCAAAACCGCAACCGTTTAAATACTATGATGTGATTGGTCAGCTATTTGACTGGGTTTTGGGTGCGCTAAACTGGTTCTGAACACACGTCTATACGGGGTGTTCTCAGACCTTGTGGCGAGGAATCTACAGAACCTGTTCGTATCCCGGCAGATGCAAAATTTTGCAAATTTTATTCCTCGGAACAAGGTCGATTTTAATCAGACTGGGGGTTAGAGATAATTTTTTTTTTAAATTTTTTTTATTTCCATGCAACAATTTGAACTTAGTCTTTCTCAAGGGTAGTGTTCGTTTTCGGAGCAAATCTCTGAAACTATTTGATAATCACCATATATGTTAAACTGTCTTAATTGTTTGTCTTTAGTAATAAACCTCTCATAATACAAGAATTTTGAATATTTTGTTTGCTACAATTGTGGAGTTGATAGGTTATTTATTCAAGTTGAATTATACAGAGAACATTAATGGTGCTTTATGATAGTATTGTTTAGAGGTTTGGAGCATTTGAGCAAGGGGGAGACATCTGTTTTTATGGGTAAAAACACTTTCTAGTTGAATCTAGTTGTGCAATCATTTGCCAATGACACGTCATAATGATAAAATAAACGTAAGGTCAACGTTTTCTCGTTTTCCTGTGTTTACTGTGTTTTCCTCGAACTATGCTATTTGATTTTGTGAAAACTATTGATCATAAACATAGTTATAAATAAAGAAGACCAAATCAGAGACAAATACCAAAAACAGTTCATTTGCATTATTTACATCAGACATATTCGAATGACATGCTAATGAGCAAGACCCTTCAGAGTAAAATGCCTCGATCTTTGAAGTTACCCTGTCGAGCTGGCCAATTAAAGATGAGTTTTCATTGGTTCAGAACCAGGGATACGGTATGAGATTTCTCTTTCCACCGCTAGGGGACTTTAGTTCTGCTCTCGATTTCAAGCGAAAAACAGCAGAGGGTAGAACCGGAAAACTGTAGGGACTAACCTCTGTGGGAAGAGAATGGTTTAGGGAAGATTATGGGCGCATTCGATTTTGTTGACCTTGACATTGTTTTTCAATTTTGAAGTATTAATTTGCGGCGAGGGATCATGTCACCTTTGAGACAACTGCTTGTTTTCAAATGAATGTGCACTAGTCCTTAACAAATTGTCAAATATAAACGTCATCAGTATAACATATATATAGCGTTATTCTCATTTCACATAAGCCAAGAACAATATGGCGAATGCTCCTGACAGAACTCGCTCGCCCAGTGACTGGTGAGTTATTAATTGCGGAGAAAGATGAGACACCAATATAACACCAGCATTGGAAACAGCTGCGGAACTAATCTATAATTTTGAATATTAATAATATAGTGTCGTTAATGATTCAGGAAAATATTAAGTCGACACTAACACAGGCCCTTGCGCCATTGCCATTCACACTAAACAAAATAATAATAATTTTTTTTAGATGACACCTCGATTTTCAGGCGAAGTGAAAATCAGGGGGGTCATGTAAACTGTATTAAATAGTGTGAAATGCAATTACCCAAGGCCCTGTGAATACTAACGCTACATGGAAACTGCATCAAGATCGTATCAATCAAGGTGTTTTATAATTACACCCGCTTTAGCCCGTTGCCATGGGATACCTTTGTTCTTTCAGTAGACGTGTCCGGCCATACACTTTTCGTACTTTAACAATAAATTAAGATATTTTTCTCATTAGATTCCACCTTTGAAAATACACCTTCAGTTCATTCATACATGGCTAGTACGTTTTTCAAAGAATAATGTACTAGTATATCGTCTTGAATCTCAATAGGATGTTATAACATATCTAAAATATGACCATGAATGAACTGGAGATTCGAAATGCAACCCTCCGTTTGCATGCGCCGCTTTTATCCATTACGCTACGAAGGTCTGAACATTAGAAACAGCATGGTTGTTGGTCAATAAGAACCCTGCGTTCTTGACTAGACGGGTAAATCTTGAAACGCTCTTGGGCGGCGTGGGGATCGTGCTAACAATTATCTAACCACGTGAGCACAAATGCGCGTGCAAAGATGTCACACATGAAATGTACACCGATCAAATCATAGATGCAATCCAGCCAGGGTTTTGGAAAGTTTTAATATTAGCTCACCAGTCCTGAAAAGTATGGCATGGCGTCAGTAAACTTTTTGCTATTTCGACTTTCTCTCCAGAACCGATGACTCGAGAGAGCTGTGCAGGCTCCTTGGCTAAAGGGGATTCTAAATTGTAGATTTGGTGACCCTGTGGCCCCAAATAAGGACATCACAGGCCATGACCTAAACATCTATTTCATCTTCTTCTCCAGAAGAAAAAGATCTAGAAGGCTGAATTGCTGTGTTCATACTCTTTAGCCATAGGAGATTCCAAATTGTAGATTTGGTGATCCTGTGGCCCTAAATAAGGGCCGCTTAGGCCATGACCTAAAAACCTATTTTCATCTTCTACTCCAGAACATAAAGACCTAGAAGGTTGTAATATTGTATACAAACTCTTTAGCTAATATAATTATAATTAGGATTATAAATTGTAGATTTGGTGGTCCCGAGTATACGGGCCTCACAGCGCATATAGCACTTTTCCCTTGCCTCTCGTAGATCAATGATAGTGCTGTGCTTGTGTAACTTGAGCCAGTCACCAGGTACACTGTAACACTGGTAACATGATATGCGAGAGTGGGGGTCTCCCTTTCTCTCTTAGTCTCTTAGACTTGAGAGCAAATGAGTGAGTGAGAGTTTCAACGTTCTTCCAGATGTTGAGCTATAAAAGCAATACTAAGTGAAATAAGGCCCTATATGGTGCTCGGCTGCATGAAATCACTTGTTAACAGAACTGCATGTTACATAAAGATCAGGTGCAGGTGGCCAGTCAGCTGTATGACATTGATGCATTGTAACACTTTCCCTCTCCAGACTTCCGTCCCCTCTCCCCCTTTCCCTCACCATACTCCAGCCCCCTCTGTCTCTGCCTCTTCCCCTCTTCTCCGTCTTTCTCTTTATCATCTCTTATCTTCGCCATTTTATATCATATGGGAAATATGTCTACGCCATTTGAATTCGAAGAGTCACCTTCTTTTCCATTCTCTCCCCACAGAGGTTACTCCTTTCAGATTTCCGATCCTAACCTCTGTTCTAGATGGCCTGAATTGCTAGACTCCAGCAAAATTCCCTAGCGGGGAAAGGGGAAGCATCGTACTGTACCCCTGCTTCTTAACCCAAAAAACCTCATCTTTCAGCGGCCATGTCGACCAACTGACTTAAAAGATCTGGGCATTGACTCCTAAGGATCTTGCTAATTAAGATATGTCCTTTGAATATGTCTCATGTAAATAACACTTATGAACTATTTTTTTGTATATATCCTTGATTTTGACTTCTTTATTTATCAGCTTGTTTATGATCAATTGTTTTCACAAAATCAAATAGCATATTTCGAGGAAAACACATTAAACGAGAAAACGTTTATCTTACGTTTATTTTATCATTATGACTGGTCATCGGCAAACGTCACTTTTACAACGGCGGCGCATTGCAACCAACAAGAATACTCCATTTTCGCAACGAATTCAGGTTAGGTTCAGAAATCTGAAGGGAGTAACCTCTGTGGGAAGAGTGTGCTTCTCTTCAAGAATTTTTAGTCGTTATACTTGGCCAGCCAATTTCCTCAAAATGTAGTTTCAAGTCACGTTTTCATTATGCAATGACACTGACACAATTTTGTTGAGATTGTACTTTATCTAGAGATTAATCCATGGTCATGACGTCACTCTATTGTGTTATCAGTTGATTATTATTTAGGAATGTACTGCTCAGTCAGGATTGGTGTTAGGTTTAGACATTTTCAGTAGTTGCTAATCGAGTACACTTTTCGAGACTGATGTATTTTAGCTTGGTGTATCTGTATAAGATCCTAAAATATCTCTCAACTAGACAAATCAATTTGATGCATGAACCTGGATTCGAACATGCAACCCTTCGCTTGGTAGTTAGCGCTCCTAACCATTAGGCCACAAGACGCTGTTAAGGATTGTTTGTCAGTAACAATCCCGCGTTCTATTCAAGTCTTGTAACGCACTCGGAAGGCATGAAAAGACAGAGTTTTAGCTGTCAATCACTTCGCCTCGCGTGAAGTTTTGCGCTGCACGTGCGTGGAAGAATCCATTTCATGAGGGTCGCAGCTACTTATAACATATCCGATTAATGAGCACCGAAATTTGCAAAATAATTGATTTTGGTGTCCCAGAATTGAAATTTATTGTTTCAAATGTGAAATAATCGCATATGCATGTTTCGTGACGTCATATATGGATTAGGATGGGGAATGCATTCGGACTTGTGGATTCGTTAAAAATAATCAACTCGCCTCTTCGGGGCGCGTTGATTATTTTTAACGAATCCACATCTCCTCATGCATTCTCCTTTACATAATCAGTTAGCGATTACTTTTAAACCTCTACTACGTAGCAAGGCGAGCAAATTTCGAGGAATTTGCACTGTGTCGTTCAAGAGAGAAGAAGCGCTCATTGAGCGCTACATTGAGCGATCAATGAGCGCTACGAAGCGCTTCATTTTGTTGAACCGACGGCTGGTTCGCTAGTTCCAGCCGGTGCTCGCAGGTTTTTACCGCAATGCATAGCTACATGGCGTTGCGGGCTTTCTCCCTGCAATAATACTAGCAGCTGTGATATAAGTGAAATACTCTTGAAAGCGGCGTTAGAATCGTTGAAATGAAAGCCAAGGTCACACAACTTTGTCTCTCTTTGATGAACCTGTATGCACAATATGAAAATAATACAGTAAATACAGATATATAGAAAGTCCCTGGTTTAGTCCGTCAGCAAATTTATAAATCAATTTACAAATCATAATTCCTAGTGGTATGTCTATTCAAAATATAAGTATCCCAGATCTATGCATTCTCCAACTCGAAACTAACTTTTACCATGACATTTTTCAAATCTTTGGTTTTGATTGGTTTACAGACTCACAAAAAGTTGTTTTTTTAAAGCACAGTAGGTTCATCTCCTAAACAACAAAACAAATAAAAACTTTTCAAAGTAAAATTTCAGCATCAAATCATTTTTCGACGACCAAACAAAGTTAGTTAATTCAAATTTAAAGAACAATTTGATTTTATTAAAAAGGAAAGTACCATTCCATTCCACTCCCAACCGGGGGAATATTCAATGACCCGGTCAAAGGTGAGGGATCAAACAACAGGTGTTAATTTTACCAAATGAGATAAGCTCAAGACGCGATGTGTTTGCTTCACCTGTTCTAAGCTTGTGTGCTTAAAGTAGGCATAATGTAGACATAATATAGGGTGGATCGGGAATAGGCCTATATGAATCATTACTTATTACTATCCAAGCAAAGGTTCACAGCCCATCGACGTACCGTATTTCCTCTAATAGGGGCCAGGGGCTCGTAACTCGAAGCAGTCGTTAACTAGTCTATAATTAAGGATCATCTTTAAGCATACTTTATTTTAACGTTGTGTAACTCGAAGCAATCCTTAAAGTTAGGACAATCCTTAAAATCTAATTTAGCGACTGTGTTTAAGGTGTACCCCTGACCAACCTTTAAGCAGTCCTTAGCTGGTCGTAAAGCATGTAAACATGTGAAAATGGCGTTATATGTGTATGTGAGAGATGGTTAGCGACTGCTTTGAGTTACACTCCTTAAAATATATAACGACTGTCCTTAAGTGTTCGTTAAGCTATGGTGTGTTGTCGTGCTGTCTGCCATTGCAACCGGATGAATACAAAACCACGTGGTCAATGGGGAATCGGATCCCATTGTCTTTAACCGTTCTTTAAGCTGTCTATGTTTCGAGTTACGCTTTCTTAAAGACCACCTAACGAACGGTTAAGGATTGGTTAGCGACTGCTTTGAGTTACACTCCTTAAAATATATAACGACGGTCCTTAAGTGTTCGTTAAGCATGCGTTAGCAACAAAATTAACGACTGCTTCGAGTTACGAGCCCCTGGTCTCTAATTGGGACCGAACCTCTAAAGCAGAAGGCGAGGGGTAAAGCTCTTGGTATCTAAAGGTACATACGTGCCGGCCTATCAGTATCAGTTATCAGAGGTCATCAAATGTATTTGTCATACTAAAAATAAAATAAGGACCGGGCCTCCAATATGCACCGGGGGTAAGAGTCCTTAAATGATAATAAGGGCTTGGTCCCCTATAAGAGGAAATACGGTATATGAAGCCGGATATACAAAATGACTAATCTCCCCGGTATAAGGTCCGGGAAGCGGACACCTTTATTCAGGTCGAGTCACGCTAATCCGCATTCTTGTGTATAAGGCCAAAGGCCAACCTAAATGTAGGTCTACAATTCATACAATATGTCATCTAAATATATATAATTATTAAACCATAACTGTAAGATATAAATGTATAATTATCAAAACATCTGAATTGTCCGAAATACAAAAACTGTTTTCTTCTCTGAATGACTGTTATGAGAGTGACTCAGTCAGAATCCTTTCCGGATATACAAAAGGCTATTTTGTGTGGCTTTCGATTTTAAAGTAAATGTTTTTTAAATATGAAATCAATATAATTCTAGATTAGTGCAGCCATTGCGCCATTAACCGTATATCTAATATTGGTAAGAGGATCCCCCCAGCTTAATTTATATAAACTTGGTGAGAACATTTGCGCAAGCGTTAACCATTCATAGAACCGGTTTGAATCGAACAACATTCGGATCTAATCGTCTATCCCCGTCATTGGTCGTTTCTGTAAACGATTTGTTCCGAATGCAAGAGGTGAAATATGAGTTGCATGCAGTGTGCCGAGTTTGCGATGAAACACGATCTACTGTTTACTTTATCCAGTAAACAATACAAGTTATTAATGTAAAAAAAATTAATAAATATTGCACTCATAAATACCTCGATGTGTTAGGTTTATTAGAATTAAAGTTTCGGTTATTTTTTTAGGAAATAAAATAGTCTTACGACCAAGTGTCTTCTGATATAAAAAATAAATAAATAAGAGATGGGGTGCTAGATCTATAAGATAATACTTTATTACCCAAAAAGGGATTCTTTTTACACCAAATAGAATAAATACTTCTGTCATCTTGAAAACGTTGTAATATGCTGTCAAACAGAACTAGGAAATCGTTGACATTTTTAAATATTTCAAGTTTGAACAAAACATTGATAAATGTAAAGGCGCTGTAGCACTTTTTGCAAATTTTGTTTCCTCAAAATTTAGATTTATTATCAAAGTTTATACAATATATTGTTATGTTAGATGGTAAAACATCTCATTATACGACCCAATAGGCCGTATCCATAGGATAGTATCAGCCTTCTAGGTATATTTGTTCTGGAAAAGAAGATCAAAATAGGTTTTTAGGTCATGGCCTGTGAGGCCCTTATTTAGGGCCCAAGGGTCACTAAATCTACAATTTAGATTCCCCATTGGCTAAAGGGTCTACACACAATATTACAGCCTTCTAGGTCTTTTTGTTTTGGAGAAGAGTATGAAAATAGGTTTAAGGTCATGGCCTGTGAGGCCTTTATTTTGGGCCCTAGGTTCATCAAATCTACAATTTAGAATCCCCATTAGCTAAAGAGTCTGCACACAATATTACAGCCTTCTATAGGTCTTTTTGTTTTGGAGAAGAAGATGGTAATATGTTTTAGGTCATGGCCTGTGAGGCCCCTTTTGGGGGCCCAAGGGTCACCAAATCTACAATTTAGAATCCATATTGGCTTCAGAGTCTGCACACAATATTACAGCCTTCTAGGTCGTTTTGTTCTTGAGAAGAAGATGAAAATATGTTTTAAGGTTATGGCCTGTAAGGCCCTTATTTGGGGGCCCAAGGGTCACCAAATCTACAATTTAGAATCCCTATTGGCTTCAGAGTCTGCACACAATATTACAGCCTTCTAGGTCTTTTTGTTCTTGAGAAGAAGATGAAAATATGTTTAAGGTTAAAGCCTGTAAGGCCCTTATTTGGGGTCACAGGGTCACCAATTTTACAATTTAGAATCCCCATTGGCCAATGAGTCTACACATAAAATGTCAGCTCTCTAGAATTATTGGTTCTGGAGAAGAAGTCGAACAAAAAAAAGTTTACGGACGAATGGACGGACGCCGGACACCATGCCATGCCTTACATCCATTGTGTTGTTGGGGGTCAAATATGCCAAACGTTATAAATGGTCTTATTTTATCGAGAAGTACCAACTGTAACCGAAAACTACCTTTTGATGATAATCGACTTAGTATATTGACGATATGAAGGTAAAAGTATCGATTTCTGATCGAAAACCGGACAATGCACCGCGTGTGGCGCGCGCCAATGACTCAAACGTAATTTTGGAATCTTATTTAAACCAGACAAACTAACAGATTTGGGTTGATAATGTTCAATAGGTCATATAACTACTGTGCATGTTAATAGGACGTGCACTTTCGGTTTCTGCACATGCATAATGGTGTTACTCGATTTTAATTGGAAACTAGTAATTATGATATGTTTGGCGATTGGGGATGAAAGTGCAAGCTGAGTGAATTTGTTTATATTGTAAACAGCACATATGGTGTGTTGGAACGTATTACAGCCAAATAAAATTTTATGAAACACAATGGATGCACCTCTAAGCCCATCGGGCCTTTCAGGCCTGATGAGCTAAAAATAGCTTAACCACGATAGCGATTACTTTGAAACCTATCTTGAACACGGCAATGATGGTAACAGCGAGGGTGGAGTATTTGTGATTATTGCGACAGAGTCCTTGTGATATGTAACAGAGTCATTGCGATTTTAGCCTCGGTATGTCAAGGGTAAGGAGAGATAAATGGGTTGCAGATTCACAAACTCAATGTTATCAGAGAATTGAAGTAAAAGTTAGTTAACACATATATCCATACGTGACAACTAAATGTATGATGACCAAATAACCACTGATAATGTCGTCAAGCCAGTAATTGCCACAAAATGAATAGTTTTTCATAAAATATCTGTATTATGTAAGTAACCGGTGCATATAGAATTGTATAAACAAAGCATGTTGCTCCGATTTGGGTTCATCCTCTTATATCCTAAAACATTCGGCGTTTTATCAGTACAAAGATGTAGGTATCAGTTACCTTGAAATTTTCTAATGTGTCACAGAAAATGTGTGATTACAAAATTGATGTAACGGATAATTTCTACATTGTCACAGATTATTTCAAATCACAAAATGGATGTTAATTGGCTTGATTAGTCCAATATGACCTACGAATTGGATAATTGAAACCTGTTTCTGGAAGCAGAAGATAAACAGTGCTGTTTTTCTTCATTGGAAAATCTTATGGCATGGATGTTGCTGTTTTGATGAAATGTTACTACATCAGAAAATAATTGATTAGCAATGTTAATTTCACGGCAATCACACCTTGCAAAGAGATGGAAATGCCGTCCATTCCTCCAGCTTGTTTTATTAATGCAAATAATGTGTTACATAAGGCAACAGTTCTTGTAATCCTTGATTATAGGCTTGAAGAGATAAGGTATACACACAATTTCAGGAAAATGATTAATTTGGTATTATTTTGTAGAAAGACGTATCTTTCGAATCTAATTAAATAATTCAATAGCAATTCACCTCAATATTTGTTCAACAATTGGCACCCACTTATGACACCGCGTGTGAAACATTTCGTCAACATAACGTCCTCATTAAAGTAAAATGTATCCTATTATTAGCCAGTCTGTGTTTATTAAAAGAGATGATATAACAAAACAAAAAACAGAAATAATTATTGTCAAGACATTATGTAGATATCCACACACTAATAACAATTAATGCAAGTTTACACCCTGGGACAGATAAACTATATACCAACAAAAATAGAGCCATGGGCTCTGTAGCTCATCAGGGTTTAGTTTGTTTGATGATGATGATGATTGTCTCAATATAAAGCACAATCCCTAACCCTGACACATCTTAGTCTTGAAATTGAGAGAGAGCACTCAGCAAGGTCACCACACACGAGATTATGCAATATTCTGACCCCTTGGCCAGCTGTGTTTTTTTGTGGTTTACCGCCAAATTATGTAATAGACTCTGGCTTGCACTAAACACTGACAGCAGTGATCTAATGTATTAGGTTTAGAGAGAACAGGGAATGTGATTAATCCCATTGTACATAGTACAATTTAGAATCCCCTTGGCTAAATAATCTCTGCACAATTTTAATGGTTCTAAGCCTTTTCATCCAAACATCTAAACATTCAGAACGCAATGTTCCTTCTAGTTTGTTCTGGAGAAGAAGATGAAAATAGTTTTTATGTTTTGAACTGTGAGGGCCTTTCTTTTTATAATATCCACAACTTTCAGTTCATAGGCTATTCAATAGTTCTCATTTCACATTGCTTACATCAATTTGACAAACATGTCCACAATGTAGATGGTTATCTCAAGTCGACATATATTTCAAGTATATAGTGAGTGAAGTGTCATAAAATATCAGTACAAAATTCATTTTCAAAGGGTTTTTTTAGGCTGTGGCCCATATTTGGGGTCACAGGGTCACCAAATTTACAAGTTAGAATCCCCATTGGCTAAAGAGTTTGCCTACAAAATTTCAGCCTTCTAAGTCTTTTTGTTCTGGAGAAAAAGATGAAAACAGGATTTTAGGTAATGGCCTGTGAGGTCCTTATTTGGGGCCACAGGGTCACCAAATTTACAAGTTAGAATCCCCATTGGCTAAAGAGTTTGCCTACAAAATTTCAGCCTTCTAAGTCTTTTTGTTCCGGAGAAAAAGATGAAAACAGGATTTTAGGTAATGGCCTGTGAGGTCCTTATTTGGGGCCACAGGGTTACCAAATCTACAGTTTAGAATCTCCATTGGCTAAAGACTCTTTACACAACATGACAGCCTTCTAGGTCTTTTAGTTCTGGAGAAAAAGATGAAAATAATCTTATCTTATCATTTCATAACCAGTCATATGCAGTTCACATATATCATCTAAAATAAAAGAATTCTTCACTCCTCTTCAATTTAATCCTTTGTCGCTTGTCACAATTTTCAGTTCATAGGTATTCAATAGTTCTCATTTCACATTGATTACATCAATTTGACAAACATGTCCACAATGTAGATGGTTATCGCAAGTCGACATAGTGAGTGAAGTGTCATAAAATATTAGTTCAAAATTCATTTTCAAAGGGTTTTTTTAGGCTGTGGCCCATATTTGGGGTCACAGGGTCACCAAATTTACAAGTTAGAATCCCCATTGGCTAAAGAGTTTGCATACAATATTACAGCCTTCTAGGTCTTTTTGTTCCGGAGAAAACGATGAAAACAGGATTTAGGTAATGGCCTGTGAGGTCCTTATTTGGGGTCACAGGGTCACCTAATCTACAATTTAGAATCTCCATTGGCTAAAGAGTCTGTACACAACATTTCAGTCTTCTAGGTCTTTTCATTCTGGAGAAGAAGATGAAAATAGGTTTTTAGGTTATGGCCTATGAGGCCCTTATTTGGGGTCACTTGATCACCAAATCTACAATTTAGAATCCCCATTGACCAAGGAGTCTGTACATAAAATTTCAGATCTCTAGATTCATTGGTTCTGGAGAAGAAGTCGAAAAATTGAAAAGTTTACGGACGGACGGACGGACGGATGGACGGACGCCATCCCATGCCATAAAGCCCATCGGGCCTTTCAGGCCTGATGAGCTAAAAATGCAAGATAGTTTAATTCAAGATGGATTGATACTACTGAAACATAGTTACATTTACATCATGTCTCTCAAAGCCAACTTACCTTAATTTGTAAAAAGGAATTGGAATCGTCGTTTTGAAATCTCCTTAATCCGGTGAGATAGGCGATTTCATGGAATATGGCTTTGGGCTTGTTTTATGACATCAGACAGCGATGATGCGTCATCAATTTTAAAATACTAGAAGGAACATTATGACGACAACATCTTGTACTATAACATGATTTCCATCTTTCATAAAATGTTAAAATATATAAATGTAAAATACCAAACATTATGTACAATGAAAACCCTTTGAAATACAAGTTTCAGCACACCCCATTTGAGATTGAACAAAATTAATATCATACTGTTATTAATGCATCTTTCATAAAATGTTAAAATATATAAATGTAAAATACCAAACATTATGTACAGTGAAAACCCTTTGAAATACAAGTTTCAGCACACCCCATTTGAGATTGAACAAAATTAATATCATACTGTTATTAATGTAGTTTTTTCTTCATCGCATACGTACAAAGTCGAATGTTTGATTATCAAAGATTTAGTATAATTTATTCTGTCCCCTTTGTGTAGATGACGATTAAGAGTACGCATAAACAAATGTATCCTATACTTCTATCACATCATCGGTATCAACAACATTGACATTATGATATTGTCAACTATATCAGGAAATAATTATTCATGAGTTCACGTTTTTAGTAAATGTATCAAATTTTCTGGCTTTGTCAGGAGGGATTTTTGTAATATATATTGGTATGTTTTATACTTCGTATTTGTGTCTGAATTCAATATTGTCCATTGAGGGTAATATCAATATAGACACAGATGGTAAATGGATATTACATGAGGTAATTGCCAACGAAATGTTGATAAACAATGCATGCGGCGTATGGGCTTATGGCATGGCATGGCATGGTGACCTTAGAGAGTAAATCAATGAAATCCTGATGAGCTACAGAGCCCTTGGCTCTATTTTTCCTATTTGAAAAGAAAATAATATGCGAATTTTCCGTTACCGTCATATTGCCATCACAAATTCTCCATTACCAGTGATAAAGACTCTGTGACAATTATGAAATATGTTTGTTAATTTTAGCATACATCCTAGTGATGGAATTTTACTGACAATCTTGTAGGACATTCACTTTATATTTGTCTATTGTTGTATGCTATTATTATTGCTGATTTTCTCATATTTCTCACGAAAATGACTTTAATTACAGTTTGGGATTTAGTTAAAGCTGTGCGTTAGATTTGTTTGTTAAAGAGAATACAAATGATTTAAGATAACATTATGTCTTGATGTGGCAAGTTATAATCTAAAATACCAGAAACTAAAGCTATTATTTTCATTTCATCATGTCACATTGCAAAGACTCTGTGACAAATGACAAAGACTCTGTTACATATCACAAGGACTCTGTCGCAGTAATCACAAATACTCCACCCTCACTGTAACCAAGTTCCATACCAGTGACTTTCGCCTTCTCAAGAACCGCAACTTCCCCAAAAACTGATATTTTTAGGGGAGGTACCTTGCAAAATCAAAGTTTCTCTCTCTATAGTTGGTCTTAAATATCTGGATGTGCGTTTAAATCTCGATTTTGGTTCCACCCAAAAACATTTCAGACTGTGAAAATTTGTCCTACGCCTATGGATCGGAAGGGAGTAACATCTGTGAAAAGAGAATATTTGCACTGCAAGCCATTGTTTAGAACTATTTTACGTCCGCTTCAGTAACATTTCAAAGGCTGTAGGTGATTTAGTAGACCAGACGGGTTCGTAGACGTATATTTCCGGTGGATTCGTAGACGGATATACAAAGAGGCAAAGGCAAAGAGGGCTTATGACAAGAGCCGTCGTACGACGTCAATAAACTTACATTAACGAAACCGCTACACCCGCAATGTGGGGGAAGTACACATAGGGAATCAAACTCAAATTAAAGTGTGTTAATTTGGTCCTCAAATTCTGGGAATATGGATGGAAGGAGACCAAGACTTGTAAATGTCATTATCCTACTCCCAAAAATAAGGTTGTGGCAGGGGTGCAATTTTAAGTCGTTTTTCACCTCAGGAACCCAGTAATGCTAGAGAGCTAAACGTTTGAGAATATTGTCTTTGATGAATGGAGAACAAAATTTATAAATTTCATTACCCAACTCAATAAAGTCAGGGGGTGCACCCCACTGCACCCCTGTTTTAAATGTGGTTTGAATGGTCATTTGAAGTTCTAGGGCTGAGTATCATGGGAAATCTAACGATACGCTATGTATCACGATACAGACAGGCGATACAGAATGTATCACGATACATTGTTTAAAGTATAACTTCATGCATATTTTGTGAAATTTTCAAGATGGTGGAAATTTTGTGTTATGAGTTGATCGAAAATCGAAGATTGAAACAGTGTTTTTTTTTCTAAATATAGTTGGGGGGGGGGGGGGGGGGGCTCTTCCTCTGAATTGGACTTCTGTATTTATCATCATGTTTATGATCAATAGTTTTTACAAGAAAACTTTTATCTTATGTTTATTTTATCATTATGACGCATCATTGGCAAATGAAACTTTTACACCGTCACTGATTACTAGATTCAATCAATCAGGACACTCCCTTTTTGCCCTTTATTTCAAGCGACATAGAACAGAGGTTAGGATTGAAAATCTGAAGGGAGTAACCTCTGTGGGGAGAGAATGCTAGTCCCTATGACAATGCAAATTAAAGGTACACCCATTGTGTTGTTTGGGGTCACATATGCCAAACCTTATAAATAGTTATTCTATGGAGAAGTAATGAAAATTGATAGTCGACTCAGTATTATACAGGTGATATAAAAGGTAAAAGTGTCAATTTCTGATCGAAAACCGGACAATGCACCGCTTGTGGCGCGTGTCTATCAACGTAATTTTCTAAACTTATTTACAACAGACAAGAAGACAAATTTGTGTTGGTAATGTTTAATAGGTCTTATAACTACTGTGCATGTAGACCTCTCCACGGAGCAGTGCGTCACGACGCTCTCAGTTACCCCCCTTTGTGGTGGCGCTAGCGTCGTCCGCCATTAACGGCTGCAAAATGTCGTTTTACGTTAGGGCATGGGTCGGAAGCTGTAGCTTAATTGTCTCTAAAATAACTTTGCGTCAAAGTTTTGGATGAAGGCAGAAACAATATATCAATTTAATCCTGACTGTTTACTGCTTCCAAAAGTGCAATGTTTCTTAGGATAACCTACTTGTTAATTATGAAATTAGGGCATGTTAAAGTGATGAATCAGCATGCAGTTTCGCAAAAGGTCTTATAGTTATGGAAAACCTTATTTTTTTAAACAAAAGTTCTTAATATATTTCCACATATTACATATCTTATGATAGAGAAAATGTTGTTCTGGTCCAACTGGGTTTCTTATGTAAAGATAATATATTTTTGCAAAATACAATTCATAAAAATTCATTTTTTTCTGTTTCTTCAACTGTTAGCCTACTGTACATTTCATTTATGATTTGAAATGGTAATGAATCATTTAGCCCCGATTCAATTCATGGTATAAGAAACAGATGTATGTGTAACGAGATTTTGATTTTTTTTAAACTACATCAATTTTCAAGAGAGTTATTTGAATTTCTGTAATATGGGTGAGTATTTCTCATTATTTTTAACATTTCTCATATAATTTGCAATCAAGTAACAACTGTTTCTTCTTAAAAACGTTACAAGCCCATTATGGAATTATATGTTATAAAAATGTAGATTATTGAAAGAGGAAATAATTGTTATATACCCCCTATTCTCGCAATGGCATAAATAGCCTACCCATGCAGGTATGTAAAAATAAAAATAGAGCCATGGGCTCTGTATCTCAATAGAGTTTATTTTGTTTGATGATGAAGACAGAAATATGTTGTCTCAATATAATGCACAATCCCTAACCCTGACAAATCTTAGTCTTGAAATTGAGAGAGAGCACTCAGCAAGGTCAACACACAGGAGATTATGCAATATTCTGACCCCTTGGCTCTGGTTACAAGCCAGCTGTGTTTTTTGTGTTTTACCGCCAAATTATGTAATAGACTCTTGCTTGCACTAAACACTGGCAGCACTGATCTAACTGTATAAGGCTTAAAGAGAACAGGCAATGTGATGAATCTCATGGTACATAGTACAATTTTGAATCACCTTGGCTAAACAATCTCGGTTCTAAGCCTTGTCATCCAAACATCTAAACATTCTGAACAAAATATTCCTTCTAGTTTGTTCTGGATGAAAACAGGATTTTAGGTAATGGCCTACGAGGCTCTTATTTGGGGCCACTGGGTCACCAAATCTACAATTTAGAATCTCCATTGGCTAAAGACTCTTTACACAACATGACAACCTTCTAGGTCTTTTCGTTCTGGAGAAGAAGATGAAAATAATCTTATCTTATCATTTCATTACCAGTCATATGCAGTTCACATATCTCATGTAAAATAAAAGAATTCTTAACTCCTCTTCAATTTAGTCCTTTATGCCTTGTCACAATTTTCAGTTCATAGGCTATTCAATAGTTCTCATTTCACATTGATTACATCAATTTGACAAACATGTCCACAATGTAGATTGTTATCTAAAGTAGACATAGATTTCAAATAAAGTGGTTGAAGTGTCATAAAATATCAGTTCAAAATTCATTTTCAAAGGTTTTTTTTTAGGCTGTGGCCCATATTTGGGGTCACAGGGTCATCAAATTTACAAGTTTGAATCCCCATTGGCTAAAGAGTTTGCATACAATATTACAGCCTTCTAGATCTTTTTGTTCCGGAGAACAAGATGAAAACAGGATTTTAGGTAATGGCCTGTGAGGCCCTTATTTGGGGCCGCAGGGTCACCAAATCTACAATTTAGAATCTTCATTGGCTAAAGACTCATTACACAACATGACAACCTTCTAGGTCTTTTCGTTCTGGAGAAGAAGATGAAAATAATCTTATCTTATCATTTCATCACCAGTCATATGCAGTTCACATATCTCATGTAAAATAAAAGAATTCTTAACTCCTCTTCAATTTAGTCCTTTATGCCTTGTCACAATTTTCAGTTCATAGGCTATTCAATAGTTCTCATTTCACATTGATTACATCAATTTGACAAACATGTCCACAATGTAGATTGTTCTTTCAAGTCGACATACATTTCAAATAAAGTGAAAGTAGTGCACATAAAATATCAGTTCAAAATTCAATTTCGACAGGTTTTTTAGGCTGTGGCCTATATTTGGGGTCTCAGGGTCACCAAATTTACAAGTTAGAATACCCATTGGCTAAAGAGTTTGCATACATTATTACAGCCTTCTAGGTCTTTTTGTTCCGGAGAAAAAGATGAAAACAGGATTTTAGGTAATGGCCTGTGAGGCCCTTATTTGGGGTCACAGGGTCACCAAATCTACAATTTAGAATCCCCATTGGCCAAGGAGTCTGTACATATAATTTCAGCTCTCTGGAGTCATTGGTTCTGGAGAAGAAGATGAAAATAGCTTTATAGCTTATGACCCCTGTGGCCCTTATTTGGGGTCACATGGTCACCAAATCTACAATTTAGAATCCCCATTGGCCAAGGAGTCTGTACATAAAATTTCAGCTCTCTGGAGACATTGGTTCTGGAGAAGAAGATGAAAATAGCTTTTATGGTTATGACCCCTGGGGCCCTTATTTGGGGTCACAGGGTCACCAAATCTACAATTTAGAATCCCCATTGGCCAAGGAGTCTGTACATAAAATTTCAGCTCTCTAGAGTTATTGGTTCTTCATAGGCCATTATTTGGGGTCACTTGATCACCAAATCTACAATTTAGAATCCCCATTGACCAAGGAGTCTGTACATAAAATTTCAGATCTCTAGATTCATTGGTTCTGGAGAAGAAGTCGAAAAAGTGAAAAGTTTACGGACGGACGGACGGACGCCATCCCATGCCATAAGCCCATCGGGCCTTTCAGGCCTGATGAGCTAAACATGCAAGATAGTTTAATTCAAGATGGATAGATACTACTGAAACATAGTTACATGTACATCATGTCTCTCAAAGCCAACTTACCTTAATTTGTAAAAAGGAATTGGAATCGTCGTTTTGAAATCTCCTTAATCAGGTGAGATAGGCGATTTCATGGAATATGGCTTTGGGCTTGTTTTATGACATCAGACAGCGATGATGCGTCATCAATTTTAAAATACTAGAAGAAACATTATGACGACAACATCTTGTACTATAACATGATTTCCATCTTTCATAAAATGTTAAAAGATATAAAAAAAAATACCAAACATTATGTACAATGAAAACCCTTTGAAATTCAAGTTTCAGCACACCCCCTTTTTGATTGAACAAAATTAATATCATACTGTTATTAATGAGGTTTTTTCTTCATCGCATACGTACGAAGTCGAATGTTTGATTATAAAAGATTTGGTATAATTTATTCTGGCCCCTTTGTGTAGATGACGATTAAGAGTAGGCATAAACAAATGTAGCCTATACTTCTATCACATCATCGGTATCAACAACATTGGCATTATGATATTGTCAACTATATCGGGAAAGAATTATTTGTGAGTTCACTTTTTTTTGTAAATGTATCAAATTTTCTGGCTTTGTCAGGAGGGATTTTTGTAATATATATTGGTATGTTTTATACTTCGTATTTGTGTCTGAATTCAATATTGTCCATTGGGGGTAATATCAATATAGACACAGATGGTAAATGGATATTACATGAGGTATTTGCCAACGAAATGTTGATAAACAATGCATGCGGCGTACTGGCTTATGGCATGGCATGGTGACCTTAGATAGTAAATCAATGAAATCCTGATGAGCTACAGAGCCCTTGGCTCTATTTTTCCTATTTGAAAAGAAAATAATATGCGAAATTTCCGTTACCATCATATTGCCATCACAAATTCTCCATTACCAGTGATAAAGACTCTGTGACAATTATGAAATATGTTTGTTAATTTTTGCATACATCCTAGTGATGGAATTTTACTGACAATCTTGTAGGACATTCACTTTATATTTGCCTATTGTTGTATGCTATTATTATTGCTGATTTTCTCATATTTCTCACGAAAATGACTTTAATTACAGTTTGGGATTTAGTTAAAGCTGTGCGTTAGATTTGTTTGTTAAAGAGAATACAAATGATTTAAGATAACATTATGTCTTGATGTGGCAAGTTATAATCTAAAATACCAGAAACTAAAGCTATTATTTTCATTTCATCATGTCACATTGCAAAGACTCTGTGACAAATGACAAAGACTCTGTTACATATCACAAGGACTCTGTCGCAGTAATCACAAATACTCCACCCTCACTGTAACCAAGTTCCATACCAGTGACTTTCGCCTTCTCAAGAACCGCAACTTCCCCAAAAACTGATATTTTTAGGGGAGGTACCTTGCAAAATCAAAGTTTCTCTCTCTATAGTTGGTCTTAAATATCTGGATGTGCGTTTAAATCTCGATTTTGGTTCCACCCAAAAACATTTCAGACTGTGAAAATTTGTCCTACGCCTATGGATCGGAAGGGAGTAACATCTGTGAAAAGAGAATATTTGCACTGCAAGCCATTGTTTAGAACTATTTTACGTCCGCTTCAGTAACATTTCAAAGGCTGTAGGTGATTTAGTAGACCAGACGGGTTCGTAGACGTATATTTCCGGTGGATTCGTAGACGGATATACAAAGAGGCAAAGGCAAAGAGGGCTTATGACAAGAGCCGTCGTACGACGTCAATAAACTTACATTAACGAAACCGCTACACCCGCAATGTGGGGGAAGTACACATAGGGAATCAAACTCAAATTAAAGTGTGTTAATTTGGTCCTCAAATTCTGGGAATATGGATGGAAGGAGACCAAGACTTGTAAATGTCATTATCCTACTCCCAAAAATAAGGTTGTGGCAGGGGTGCAATTTTAAGTCGTTTTTCACCTCAGGAACCCAGTAATGCTAGAGAGCTAAACGTTTGAGAATATTGTCTTTGATGAATGGAGAACAAAATTTATAAATTTCATGACCCAACTCAATAAAGTCAGGGGGTGCACCCCACTGCACCCCTGTTTTAAATGTGGTTTGAATGGTCATTTGAAGTTTTAGGGCTGAGTATCATGGGAAATCTCACGATACGATATGTATCACGATACAGACAGGCGATACAGAATGTATCACGATACATTGTTTAAAGTATAACTTCATGCATATTTTGTGAAATTTTCAAGATGGTGGAAATTTTGTGTTATGAGATGATCGAAAATCGAAGATTGAAACAGTGTTTTTTTTTCTAAATTCAGTTGGGGGGGGGGGCTCTTCCTCTGAATTGGACTTCTGTATTTATCATCATGTTTATGATCAATAGTTTTTACAAGAAAACTTTTAGCTTATGTTTATTTTATCATTATGACGAGTCATTGGCAAATGAAACTTATACACCGTCATTGATTACTAGATTCAATCAATCAGGACACTCCCTTTTTGCCCTTTATTTCAAGCGACATAGAACAGAGGTTAGGATTGAAAATCTGAAGGGAGTAACCTCTGTGGGGAGAGAATGCTAGTCCCTATGACAATGCAAATTAAAGGTACACCCATTGTGTTGTTTGGGGTCACATATGCCAAACCTTATAAATAGTTATTCTATGGAGAAGTAATGAAAATTGATAGTCGACTCAGTATTATACAGGTGATATAAAAGGTAAAAGTGTCAATTTCTGATCGAAAACCGGACAATGCACCGCTTGTGGCGCGTGTCTATCAACGTAATTTTCTAAACTTATTTACAACAGACAAGAAGACAAATTTGTGTTGGTAATGTTTAATAGGTCTTATAACTACTGTGCATGTACATGGGCAACTTCCCAGTGCAAGGCATAACTCTTGCCAGTCTCCATTACTGGCTGATTTAGGCCTTGCAGTATTTCCTTAAGAAATCTGTGTTTAGAAATCCAGGCCTGCTATGCATTTCCAGTGCAGCGATTCACTGCCTCGACACAAGAAAGCGAGGGAAATACCGCAAGGGTTAAATCAGCCAGTAATGCAGACTGGCAAGAGTTATGCCTTGCGTTTGGAAGTTGGTACATGGGGGGTGTAGTTTCGGTTTCTGCACATGTATAATGAGGTTTCTCGAATTTAATTTTAAAGCAGTAAATATGATATATTTGATGAATTGGGATGAATATGCAAGTTGAGTGAAATTGGTGAACTATAATCAGCACATATTGTATGTTGGCACGTATTAAAGCGAAATAAAAACTGTATGGAACACAATGGATGCATCTTTAATGTGCTCGACTGCAGAAGATGCATTTGCATGTGTAGCGTCATAATGACTGTACAACTGACAAGCTCAAATCATTGTATACAGGCTGCTCTCGTCACTCTTTGCAGATTGTGATGTTATATTGACATTTTTCTAAATAAGCCAATTATTGTCATTTCACATGTAAAATTTGTGTTTATTGGTTAATGGTTATACCAGCAGCCTGTACGACACAGTCCGGCTCTATGTGGGATCTGTCATTTTGTATTTTTCTCATTATGTAAAATGAGAAAAAAAAACTTTATTTTCTTTTGTAAAGTAACGATAGTAAATACATGAATACATAATCCACAATTTATAATCTGCAAGGAGGAGATAGCTCAGTGGTTAGTGTGTTGGGCTTCGGATCAAAACATCTTGGGTTCAAATCCTGCCTGGGGCAAAACAACTTGTTTGCTGTAGAGTTCTACATGTAGTTTTGGGCGCAATGCTACACTGAACTTCAGCGCAGTACCACCCATTGTTTGTAACTTCCAGACGATACTTGCAGGTTCCGCAATAATACCAGCAGCCTTGATATAAATACTAAGGGTGCAACGATACACCGGTGCATTGAGATTCTTAGGCTTACGATACGGTACACGAGATGATTTTCCTGTGAAACGATACAATACGAAATAATGTACAGTGAAATTTATTTCTTATTTGCAAATACACTAAATTCTTTCTCATTTGACTATTATAGTATTTTAACAAGAAAACATTGGGAATTTTAAAAATATATTGTCTGATGAAACATAAAACTGGATAATCCAAACTTTCTGAACTCTTAAGGCCCAGGTGTTAATAAAACTTTATATCGCGATGAACCTATCGAATTGTGACAACTGAATTGAGATATGTATTGTATCGTGACCTAGCTGTATGGTTGCACCCCTCATAAATACTCTTGAAAGGGGTGTTAAAACCCTTATCACCTATCTAGACTGATCAACAATGCCTGGTCATCAAGTAAGTAACTGATTGCAGTGCATACAAGCCAGTAACATTTCTAGGTTTCAACATATTCCTTTTATTGAAAGGAAAGAGTGACACTTTCAGTTCAGTCTGATTAAAATTGACCTTGTTCCGAGGAATAAAATTTGCAAAATAATGCATTTACCGGATACAAACATGTTCTGTAGATTCCTCCCCACAAGGTCTGAGAACACCCAGTATAGGCGCATGTTTAGTACCAGTCACAAAACTGTTTTGGCGAAGAAACCTCAGAACGATATGAATTTGTATCCTGGTAGATGCACTATTTTGCAATTTTTATTCCTCGGAAAACCGTTGATTTTAATCAGACTTTCAGTCTTGCCATTAACTATTTTCCGCCTTCCGAAATCTTCGTATTCAACTATGTTTGGAAACATGGTCCCAGCAGGAGGGAACGACCGAGTTCAGCTCCTCATTTGCTACAATACAAAGACAAGAAAGAACACAGGATACGACTGTTAAAAATTTATTTCATGTGTAATCTTTCTCCAACCTGTAGCTGGCACCAACCACAGAAGAGGAGATGCAAAGAGTTGACAACTAAACAAGAGATGCCATGATGGTGGCCCAGCATTCGGACAGACAGACAGATTCACCGACTGACTTACGGACACGGTTAGTACAGTTCGTCACGACTCCCTGCAGTGTGTGGTCCGTCCTGCCCTGCATGGAGCTGGGAGGGCCGGGCGACACACGCGGGGGGTCGATAATGGAAAGGATGTCCCAACTGAAGATGATAGACTGATAATCTCTCAATCTATGGACTACACACAAGGGATGGACACAATAACTTAGTGGACTTGCCAACACATGAAATGAAGAGAATACAAAATGACTAAGATATATTACAATATTGCCATAAATTTTGATTGTTACAGTGTTTTCCGTTCGGCCACGATGAGCCGCACTATACTGTAGGCTTCGGGAGCCTCCCTAGCTCCCAACCAAATAAAATATGCAGCACGCTATTATACAAAGCAAGACTTATAACAACTTCCTGTGGACTCTTCACAAAGCCATACAACACGTGAACAGAACTGAGCGCATTAGTAATGCAGCTATTTTACAAAGCATGGTCTTGCATCCCGCTTGGGTCACTTTATGGAGTGCGTACATACGTACGTACGGTTTGAGCTATGGGCAAACTGTCAACTTGTGTTTACATTTCCTGCTTAACTTTATGTTGTAGATGACACGAGTTACGTCAAGGGCAGATAACTCTGACCACTCACACCCTGTCGGTTGTTTGAAATGGTTTCTTCTTACAAGGTTTTCTCGTGGTGGAGCGCGATGAGCCGGATTAAAGTCGTCACTGAGGTAGATGAGGATACAAGTTGCAATCTAATACGGGCAGACTGCGGGCTGGCCAGACTGGCAATTGGCAACGGTCTTGTACATATTTCCGTAATATGGCAAGCGAGGCAAAAATCGGTAAATAAAAAATAATCTCGTATTGTTCCCAAGAGCAACCAAACTTATAAATACATACAATTTCTACTTCGATGTACATAAAATCTTTAAGAGTTGCACAACATAGGGGCTTTGAGAGCAGTACGAGGGTTTCTTCGCCATTTCCTGACCGAGACACTGTGCAGAAGTTGCCACCACTTCACAATGTATGGTAAAACAACAATGTTTATTTGCATGAAACATGAATAACAACGTACACAATGACTGAAACAGAGTGATGGCAACTTCAAGCAAAATGTCCCTCTGTCCCAAATCTATAGCACTAAAGCAGCTTTTACACAAATTCTAAATTCGTGAATTTTTGCACAAATCCTTATTTTGCAAATTTTGCACATTATGCTTCAAAGAGCTCATGTAAGCACAATTTCAACGAAAACAATAAAATCCGATTCTCCAAGAGTGAAGTGTTTTTCTTGATGTCCAAAGTGTCAAGATAGGTTAGAGGGTAATGATCTTGTTACAGTTGAACGTATATGATATGCTATGTATTTTGCTTCTCTGGTCATGAAGGGGCTCAGGGACCATTTTCGACATGGTCGCTGGATGGAGCAAGTGAAATATTTACAAAGGGGAGTTAACTCTTGTATGCATTAATGATTGATGGCGATGAGGTTGTAAATTGGGCAAACGGATTTTACGTTTTATTGGGACAAATTGGTCGGTTGACTGTGCCAGATCGCAGTCTAGTAACTTCTCCTTAATAGAGACCCAGGCAGGATGTTAACAGATCTAATGATATCAAGTGAAACCACATCTAGTTGCGGTACGCCGCCCTCAATGAGAACATGCGTAGGTAAGTCTGACTTACGCATCCTCCCATGCTGAGTGGCGTAGGGGAAGGTACCATGAGCAATGGACAGGCTACACTACATAGTGAACGTAACATATCGTCACATCACATATCGTACAGTTTCTTGGGTTTTTTTAAAGATAAAAAGGGAAAACAAAGAGGCATTTAAATTTGTTTTTTTGCCACATCCTGCGGCAATATACTTGCAAGTTATTTAACAACTGTACTCCACCAACATGAAGATAAATAAATATAATTACAAGTTGTAACTTTACACAGTCAGATCCATCTTCAATGTACACAATGTATGAAACGACACTGAAGCCAACGTCGTTGTCCCCTCTGGGCTGTGTCATCTCCCCCTAAATCTATCCCACCCCCTAAATCTATCCCCATCCCATAATCTATCCATACAACCAGAGATTCTGAAGACATCCCCCTTACATGAAATTGATCGAACCATAGATATAATCTGATCATAATGAATTGTGGTTTCTGCCCCAATGAAAAAAGTGGTTTGCATGTTAAAACACATCCAATGACACCCTGAACCCTCCCAATAAATGATAAATCCAAACCTAGATGAACCCTTTTCGACTCATGATTATGTCAGTGAGATTGCAATTCATGATTTTCATATCCTCCCTCGAAGTTCCAAAAGGAAATTAAAATAAATTCTATCACACACTTCTTAAAATTATCAAATGCATATTCAATGAAATGAATGAACAAGACAATTTATCTGTGTTAATGAATACATATCCCAGTCCACCAAGGGAGCTAACTCTGTTTCTCCTTCCTGGGGAGAGCTGGGAAGGCGACAGCTGCGGAGCGCCATCTTCTGAGATTGTTCTGTGTCACATGTACGGAACGATCTTCTAACCAATTGGAATCCCAGTTTGAAATGAGAATCGGGACACCACGGTTACCAGTGGCAACCAACAATCACTGCCAGTTAGCAATCAAGTTTGAGGCTGTCGACTAATTCAAGTCATAGTCACAATAGGTGAGATTGCCACTATCATTTCTTTCCCCTTTCTGAATGAATGTCCCCATATCCACCCTTACCAGTTCATTCGATCGATCGATCGGCTTGCTAAAAGCAGGCCAGACTGTCCTGAAATAAACCGAAAGTGCAATTGGTCCATTACAACGGAAATATGAGATATCGGCAGTTAAATGGTTCGTTAGGTACGAGAAGCCAAATACACTTTACAGACAAAATTTAAAGCAAAGGCTTTATAGTTCCACTACAAAGTTGCAAAGAAATTCCATGAAAACATTCAATCAAAGATTTAGATGAAAGCTCGTACGCACGCCTCTCATAGTCAACCAACACTTGTGAGGGTTCAGAGCTCGGTGTCAAACAAACTACAACACGTTTACTACATGTTTAATAAGAAGAACTAAAAGAAATGAAATAATCCAAACAATTTTACTGCCAGACCTTACAAAGAGGTTTTGAAATCAAATAATGTTTCGGAAAGCGTCTCCGTTAGAAGACTATGATGATGGAGTACAGTGTTAGATTTGCCAACAAAACATTCCAGAAGTCGTAGGAACAGACGGGTACTATGCACAGCCGTCTGTCATACATCGACATGGGTTTAGCCTTTATATACGGATATATAATATAGATATATATATATAGATATATATATTTTGATCATTGCAATTTTGTCAAATTGGTGGAAAAATATTGTGATGAACTGGACCGTAATGATTTAAAGTTTAGTGTTTGAGCGCTGGCAGTATTATAACTCAACTACGTGACTAGCACGATGAGAGAGCGAGAAAGACGTCAGCATCAGTCCGTCAGGCTTCCCATAGCACACCAACAAAAACTACACTTCTCACATGCTCGCCAAAAGTTAGGTGGAAAAAAATCAAATTTGGAATAAGGTCGGTCGACCGTTTGCTATAAAGCTTGGAGAAAAAACAAACAAGATTATGATGCTGCTACAGGGCCACGTTGCATCTTCTACAAACAAAATATCAGCCCGCGGACTAGCAACTATTTACATTCACTTAGATAAGGGCTGCATCCACGCGTTTGATTGGTCAATTTGACGGTCAACCTAGCTTCCTGACGCTGAGTACGGATTTGCATTAGGGAACTGCACAAACATAAATAAACACACTCACATGAAAAGTAGAAATAAAGGACAGAGATGCCCGGGGAAAAGCTTGAACATAGGGCAGCCCGTATCAAAATATACAAAAGCCACATAATCCATCGTTAAAAATGACCATGTGCAATCAGAAATATAATAACAATGAGCTGGCTGTGGCCTCCGTTTGGAGTCTGTCAGTCGACCTCGATGTAAGGAAGTGTTGAGGGTTCGACTGACAGACTCGGTCGGCGGTACAGTCGCATATATAAATATATAACAAGTCACTTGCTCGGCATACTGGCTCGTTCGTTCTCTCGCTCACTCACTCGGTCGTCGTACGCACGATCTTTCACTCATTCATCCCGCTTCCACAGTGGAGTGGGCTAAGTGCACCAGTCAGAGAGAATCAAGCTTGGAGCACAGAGTAAGAAATAATCTTGAAGCCAAATGCTACTTAATTGTGGGTTCCTCGCACTGATTCAACTGACTTGCTTCTACGCGATTGGTCGAGGGAGGACCTCACCTGGCTCGCTCGCTCAGCGGGGCTACAACGACAAGGAACATCGTGAGGGTATCTCTGGTAGGCAGAGTTGGTCCCGTCAATGTTAATAGTTATTGCAGGCGGGACCACGAGATTCATTCTGAGTTAATACTTGGAGATTGGAGATAGACATGTAGGCTGTAAGCTGCTGCTTCGGTCCTCACTGACACGCAGACTAGCACTAGTCGATGAGTAGGATTAACATGGCTATGGGTTATGAACTAGGACTGTTATACTAGACAAGCAAACCTTCTGCCTCAACCTGTGCATCCAGATCCAACTCCCCTTCCTCCACCGACAGTGCAAGAGCCCAGCTAATCTACACCCGTTGCATTCTCCAATACTGGCATTTATACGTGTTTTGGCTAGGCATAGAAGACATTAGGAAGACGTAATCAAAAGACATTTACAACCCCCTCCCTCCCGTCCCCATTGGGCAAGTGCATCAAGATGACTAGTTCCTGCAGTGCTGATAGTTGAGACAGAAGGTTTGCCAAGTTGAGGCTAGCGCAAGTCGATGAGTCGTAGAAACAGCAGGCACTCTCAGCCAATGAGATGGGAGGTCAGCGGGTCGCGGAAGGACGGACGGATGGTTGATGAGCCCGCATGAGATAAGTGAGGCCCTCTGGAGGAGAGGAGGCTGAGGCTGAGGCTGAGGCCAAGGCCAGACCGGCATGCAGTTTCACAGGGCAGAACACGGTACAGTACTGTTAATGTTAAGTTGAAGCAGAGATGAGCTACAGTAGACTACTGCCAGCTGCATTGGCTTGAAGACTATTTCTTCATCAAACAATCCTGATGTCTCGACCTAGCGCTTGGCTGTCCAGTTCGACACAGGTCCGGCTACCTTGGGAGCACACAATTTATCAAAGCAGACTAATTATAGAGTAGGAGCGGTTAACAAGATAAAAGGGGCAACTGAAACGTCTACACAGTATCTACAGAAATACAGGCTCTTCAGATATTTTTTTCTGACTTCGCTAAAAGAAGAGTTGACTACTTCCTGTTCATGCGCAAGGTTCTACGAAACAGAGGCAAGGGAAATCTAACAGCAACGAAAGAATCAGACCAAGGTCAAGGTTCCCGACCACTGTGTCATACTGGGCAGCCTCGCTTTGACAGTATCACTACCACTCGTAGAAGACTCCAATCGCGTCATTAGACTAACATATAAATAATAGAATAATTTAAGTTTATTGCATGAAATATTCAGGTTGGTCGGTGTCTTTTTCAAAGCGTTTTGCCTCCTCCTGCATAGATTCTTTAATCTTTAGGATAGCGGCAGATTCGTTTTGCTCCTGAAAAATCGTAAACATCAAACATTGAGATAGGCGACGAACTAGAACATGCTGCAATGAGTGTTAATGAGGGATGATATGGCTTACGATGATGCCGCCTCCAGAGGGAGCAATGAATCTCATGCGATGATTGGTTGACCTGGTCTCTCGGGCCTGCAGCCAGCCAATGAGCAGGCAGCAGGTGTTGACAGAAACTGTCCAGCCGATTGGCTGAGGCGGTCGAGACCGAAGTCGACGATGGGCAAGTGGCATGTGAGCGACCATGGAAGACCAGCATGAAAGACTTGGTTAGACGATAAAGTCTGGTTACCATTCTCCATCATCAAGATTGTTTGAGAGGGAAGCAGTTCTCATTTCAATAGATCAGATCAGCTAAGTCAACAGGCAGATGCTCTAGTGAGAAATGAAGAAAATAAACAGAAAGAGTTTAACAGAAGCAGCAGGCAGATCGATCAGAGGTTGCATGCAATGCCCCGAAACCGTGTTTAGAGAGAGTGTAAGAAGCTGCTGCTTTAGCCAGAAGCAAGGGGAGTAACTCTGGTCAGCCCAGCAGACATATAGCGGGCGGCGGGCAACTGAATGACCTCGGTGTCGTACTCGAAGGGTTGAGAGGTGAAGACATACGAGGACGTGTACTGTACGTGCTCACAATGCCAAGTGACTTACGTTATCCTGGTATCCTGCCAAACCATACGCGCCCATGTCCGATGTGCTCACTGGAGGCATATCTTCCCGCGGTGTCCCAGGTCCGTTTGCTGGAGAGTTCTTCATTCCGTCCATTTCACCTGAAACAACATGTAACGTTAGTAACACTCACCACATTCTTAAAATATTGCCAATCTTACTTTCGAGTTCATAATCCAAATAGATCATCATTTATCTTAAATGTAACCATCATGCATCTCATTCTCTGTATTTTTTTAATTTTAATTCCATAGTTAGCAATCTAAATTCTTAGGTTCCAAAATATTCGTTACTTCAGGCAATCAAGGGAGTATTTCTGTCAATCAAACATTTAGTCAAATTTCAACATTAAACGCCATTCATTTTGTCTAAAACAAATTGCAAGAAATACATGTTCTGCAACTAGTTCCTTGAATGCTTATAAAGAGTTGCTTGGGTTATCTCCCTTGGAACTGTTGCTCCCCTACTCACCGTTCATAACTGGGGGCATGTCGCCTGGCCCCATCGGACCCATCGGACCATCCGGTCCCCCCATAGGGAACTGTAAACAGTGCTATCAGATCATTATGTAGGTATGAGTAGCAGGTCCAAACAAATGTAAAACATATATTGATTATTTGAAAGGCTTTTGAGGAGATCGAGTTTCACAATATTTGGATAGGGATAATCATTTTATTGGAAAGTCTTACAACTTATTATTAATTATTATTTTATACAGGGAAGTCTTCAGATTATCAATTTTTCAAAAACAATTATAAAAGATTTATCATCTTAAGTCTTTTGAAGTGTATTAAATTGAAAATTGAAAAAAAAATAATTTGTGAAAACTGGAAAATGAAAAGCACACATTTTTGGATCAACTCACCCCTGGCATTCCTGGCATGCCGCCCGGCCCAGGTTTCATCATACTATACATCCCGTCAGAGTTACCCGCGTCTGGCGCTGAAGCACAAACACACATTTTAGAGATATGATGGTATTTCAGCCACTACTTGACAAGATCGTAACCACACAAGCCTCACGCATGGGCAGAAACTGCTTCCTTGGGAGTGAACCAAGGTTAAATGCCTCTTTCAAGAGTATTTCATTTATATCACAGCTGCTAGTATTACTGCAGGGAGAAAGCCTACAACACCATGTGGCTATGTATTGCAGTGAAACATGCAAGCATCGGCTGTGTAGCATTGCACCCAAACCTTACTGTTGAACAGTTCTCTACTGCGGAGTTGCCATGCCCCTGGCGGGGTTCGAGCCCAGACCCCCTGATATGAAACTGAACTGCGCTATCCCGCCCCAGGGAGTGACGTAAGATATCAGGAAAACTGATTCGGAGAGCGAAGCAGACATTGATCTGAAGATGAGGCTGGCACCTTCTATAGTTTTCACAACACACACATTACAAGATTGGACAAATTCTGACCAAAATCCATGAATATATTTTCAAATCTTTGCAGTTATGACTAGGGGTGTAACAATACATGGAACTATCGATGCATCGCAATAGTTGGCTTGGCAATAGTACTATATCGATAGTATATACAAAAACACTATCGCTATCGCAATATTAAGGTTAACTATCGATACTATTAAACTATTAAATTTCTTAATAATGGATGATTTACACACGCCTCACTGCATTTAATTCAAGATTTTCATTTTAGATTGTCAAAAGGGAAGAACTAGAGATAAGAAATAGCAAAATGACAAAGAGTCTTTTCATTTATGATTTCTTTTTCTGATTTTGGTTCCATAACCCTATCGCAATAGTTATTGCAATAGTGAGTTACAATAGTCTATCGCTATCGCAATAGTAAGTGGCAATATTCTCTCTTTGGGTCAATAGTCACCCCTAGTTATGACAATCTATCTAAACGCTGTAGCTATTGAAGTAATTACAACCAGACCATTGTGATTCACTAATTTTCTGGAATCTCATGAACTTGGGTTGGAAACTGGCAAAAGAGAGACTACAAAAGAATTTTCCAGGACCGGTAGGCCAGGGGTTAATGATCATAGGACCGTACCTTGTGGACTGGGCATGATAGGTGTGCCTGGTGGCCCCGTTACTGGGGGACCCTGCAACAAAGATAGAAGGTTACAGTTAGATACATTGGGTTACAAATGTTACAAATACACACATATCTTGTCAAAGAGTTACAATTACATACAAATCTCTCAGTTGTGTTACAATTGGATGTTACAGTGTAACAGTACATACAACGCCTCGGCTGTTACAATTGAATGCAAATGTTGTCAAAGTGTTACAATACATACAATCCCTTGGCTTTTACAGTTGGGTGCAAATGTCGTCAAAGTGTTACTTTTTTTTTAATAGAAATCTGCCAGCTTGGTTGCTTTTGGATACAAATATTGCCATGGTGTTAGTTTTGCATACAAATGTCTGTCATATAAATGAATACAAATACACTTTTTGAATTATACTTCGAATATTTTCACAGGATTAATTAGTTCATACTAAATTGATCACAAGCGTAATCGTGACAATACTCAATATACTTACATTATAACTTCCGGGAGATGCTGATGAGTAATTCAACTGAAAACAATCATAATATCTCATTATTTCAGTATTAAATTGTCCTAAAAGTTCAGAATGGGAAAGTTTCCAGTATTTAAAGAGATTCAATTAAATTTCTCATGACTTCAGATTTGAGCCTGTTAAACTAAGTTACTTTCAGTTCACATAACAAAATGTTTACATAGTCTCTTAAATAATAATTACAATTTTCTATGCTGAATATTTATTATTTTTATCTAAAGCAAATCGCAAGAATAAAACATCCATCTACAGAAATGGTATTCATGTAGATTTAAAGGGACACCACGTCATGGTTAAATATGAGATCAAATTTATCTACCTATGCATATTTATCATCGATGCGGTGTCCCTTTAAAGGCCCATTCACACATTTCAATTTGTAGTTACAGGCCTCATTTCATACACTCTTGTTTGTCTAAACATCAAATCAAAACAGGCCTTCGATCATTAACAGACTTGTTAGTTGTATTATCAATTTCAGATTTTGGAAGTCCCTGACCGACGGTCATACAGCCAAGGATCGATGTTTTTGTACTCACTGATGATGATGTTGGAGGTGGCCACGGCCTGTTCCCTTGTCCCCCGGGACCCCCTGGCCTGTAGCAGAAAATATTAATCATTCAGGGACAAGAACATAAAGTTATGAATACACAGAAATGTTTCTGCGTAGTATATTTATATTATATGCTTCAGATGATTTTACTGGTGCTTCATTAACAAAAACTGACTAATTAGAAATTAAAGTAGATAATCTATTTGACTTACATTGACATAGGTGGCATTCCTCCTGGACCTCCTGGACCCATACTGGAGTTTGGAGGGGGACCCCGCATACCCCCGTAACTTGGTAACGAATCGTATACCTGCAATACACATAACACATTTTAAAATAAATGCAAAAACTATTTTATTTTTTAAAAGTTTTTGGGATACACACCTTATATCCATTCCACACAATTTTTTGGTTTATTGTGAAATAATTGAATTCAAAGTTAACGCATTTCTAAAATTTAGGATACGTACATCCTATGTAAGCTAGGATACAATATTTTTCAGAAAAACCGTTACTGCATACCTTTATATTCCACAAGTGAAATATTTTGGAATAAAAAAAAGAATTGAAAATATATTGGCAAAATATTAATCAATTTCTATCTGATATTAGTGTAGCACGAGCTGACACTGGCAAAATATTCAAAGATTAAAACACAAGTGGAACTCTCTGAATTCATGGGTTGTCATATTTATATTATCATATACATGTTCATTCTACACTATTGTTTTTTTTATTGTGAAGAAGTTAAATTCAAAATTAAAACACTTTAAAATTTCACATTTTTGGGGTTCAATATTTCCAATTTTTTAAAAAACTACTGGATATCTTTACATTCCATAAATTAAACATTCAATCTTTTAACAATTAAGTGCAATTTTTGAAAGAAAAATAATTACTGAAAAATTTTGGCAAAATAAAAATCAAAGATTATCAGAAGAGCTTGAACTCACCGGGTTCATTGGTCCTGGCATCCTTCCGCCTGGATGTGGCATCCTGGGCATCGGACCCATTCCTGGGTGACCTGCAAGAGTTATCTCCCTTTAGTTATACAGTTCAGTTTGTCTTTAACATTTAAGAATAGGGACTCGTACAAATTACAGCCAACATTAAATCAACACATATCAAAATGAAACCATCAAATATTTATTTTTATTTTGTTTTCATCTTTTAACTTAAATTTTTTTTAAATTAATTGAGGCGTTAGTGTAAAAGAGTTTAAAAATAAATAACCATTAATTGCAACTTGATATAAATTGTTTTTGACAAGTTAAATATTTCAGATTTCATTTTCAGTATCAGTCTTGACAGCCAGCTAGCGAGTTCCAGCTTAAAAGAATTTCCTTTGAAAAGCACAAGAATTCATTTGAAGCTTGTATTTACACAGTATAAGACGTTGAGATCTGGGGAGTTGTTTTTCTTGACATAGATGACTGCATATTTGTTATGTCTACTTGTAATTCAATAGCTTTAAATAAGCATGGATGTTACACCTAAATGCTTGGGTTGCACGTTGACGGGTGGAAGTGATAGCTTTATATCGCGTTGACTGCTGGAGGTTTCCAGGTGAGACGAGTTGGCGGCGTTTGCTGCCACTTTCAAGAGTATTTAACTTATATCACGGCTGCTAGTATCATTGCAGGGAGAAAGTCCACAACACCATGGTAGCTATGCATTGTGATGAAACCTGCGAGCAACGGCTGGAACTAGCAAACCATGGGTGGTACTGCGCTGAAATTCAGTGTAGCATTGTGCTCGAACCTTACTGCGTGTAGAACAGTTCTATACTGCGGGATTCGAACCCGGGACCTCTTGATCCAAACGCACCAACTATCCCGCCCCGTGGAGGTTTTCAGAGCAAGCACATAATTTCTTAGGCATTATAACGGCTGTTACAATTACCATTTGTCAAGTCAAATCTGCACCATAATATCAGAACTCTTTCACTGTGTCAAGCATTCTAAGTGACCAATTTACAGGAATCCTACTTGTTAATAATGGGACTACTCCAGGATTGGCCACAAATATTCTGTGACAAGATTCTTACAAATATTTTCTAGCCTTATCTAAAACACTGTATATATCTACATTCCTGTCTCGATTGTCCCATGTCTTGCCAGCAAACACAGCTAGAGTAGAACCGACATCCCATTAAGAGGCAAACAGGCCGAAAATGACATCGCAAACTCTATTAAATAGTGAAGCCCCCCTCCGAGTAGGGTGGAAGCTATTAGCATGTGAATGGGTTCCACAGAGGAACTAATTCTTCTGGAAATGATATCGAAATCCTATTGATCAGTCCACTCCCGCTGACAAGTGTAGCAGAGGCTTTGAAGGGATTCCCTGATCCTGGCAAAAAACTGAGTGGGCTTCTATAAGGCCCAATCAATGGCAAACACTCCACAAACTTCAAGGCTATGCACCTCCTGTGTAAGAAGATAAACTGCCGTATCATTGTAGGAATTTGAGTACTTCTATCACCCCAGTTTCATCGTGTTGGTTGATTGGGCGAAGCAAATCCAATGCAAACCAATTAGGCCTTGCGTTGACATTCCGAGATAAATGGGTTCTCTCTCGGCTACGGAGATATGAATTAAGAGAAGGCTTCCAAGACTGCTTGTCTAGCTGGATACATGTGAGCAGTCAGACCAGGGTCCTACCTGTTCCCATCCCGTTAAAATTTATCAACATGCTTTCAAAGGCAACACAGACTAAGCTTCCAGTGGATCCACTCACGAACAAACAGACACGGTCTCCCGGCACTAGCCTGGTAACCAGGCATGTTTACATCTGTCCCCAGCGCAGATCGGTCCTTAATCGACACTAATCCCTCGCTACCAACAGGACTCGACCAAATCCTCCTGTGATGTCGAAGTTTTCTTCTACATACTTCATGGACCACCACACGACCAGTGATTACACATCAACACCGCTGCCAGAAAGTCGACAGGTGTACAGAGACACTTCTTGACAGTTGGAAAGCAAAGACATTTTATTTGGACACTGGTTGACAGGGATATTTCACTGAGCAGACGTCATCATGTTATGTTGAAGGCAGATCTTCAACTAGACTTTATGGAGAACTATTATTTGATGAAGGATTTTGGAACTCTGTATATTTTTCTAATCTCCAGCGTAAGATTAGACAGCCCATGATGCAACAGTTTAAACATCTCCTCTGATCCTCAACATTCTTCACAGCTGGATGATGGTATCAGTGATACGTCAACCTGTCGGCCTCCGCTCTTCAAACATGTACACCTACATGTAAGTTCTATCACAGGAAAACATCTGACCAGACACTCAGATACATTCGCCGCATTTACCTTGGCTTTCGAGAACATTTGCCAGTTATAGCATTTAGCTTGGCTTTTGAGGTTACCAACATAGCTTACATCATCAACTTCATCCAACTTGTGAGTGAATACATTTGCCATCTGCACATGGTAGGAGAAACTTTGTGGGGACACTATTTTTCCTCAGTCCAAACACTACACAGGTTCACCTCATCTATTCCTTAGCAACACGCTAGCATGTAGGGCAACATTTACCATCTGTACACTACAGTACCAAATGTGTCGTGAAAGTTTCTTTTTCAGTCTGTGAAGCAAATCTAAAGAGCAAACGTTTGCCACCTGTACACTAAAACATGTTAAGGAGGTAATTACGGTGTAGTGACACTTTCCCCGTTTTCAGTCTACTACGAAGCAAATTTGGAGAGCAAACATTTGTCGTCTGCACTACAAGACATGGTCAGCGGTAGCCACTATTTGTGGTGACACTTTCAGCGCAAGGTGAAAGGACACTGAAGTAATTAGCTGGTGGTGGAACAGGGTGCTGTCATCATTAGGACAAGGACGTAATGAGATTGAGAGGTGCCCAGAGGGGGTCTGTTCCACTAGACACATCTGGGGTCCTCCTCACGTGGACATTACACAGAAACGCCTCAAGTTGTAGACTTGCTTCATGTTGATTCCAGATTGAGTGAGTGATTGTTTTACACCGCTTGGGCAATATTGCAGCTATTATACTTCCAGATGGATTTGGGGCTGTATCCACACGTCGGCCATAACACACACGTCACAGGTCTAATGAAAGGTTTTACTTGGATATTTGGTTTTAGTGGGAATGTTTGAGATCACAGACTTGCTCCCAAACAAGAATTGAAGTCAATGTCATCAGTATGTAAAGGGCCCTTGGATGTACTTGGAATTCCTAGTTCCTGGGATATTTGTAATGAATGGTAGGACTTCAAGAGGGACAACTGGCAAGCTTTTGAAAGGATACCATATGTGCGTCATAATGACAACCATATGCTACTACAGTATACAAAATAGCACACAAGTATAACAATGTCATACAATGGAGCTGAAGTGCTCAGAAACATGGAGTAAATGCTCAGATACATGGAGCTGAAGTGGTCAGACACACGGAGCTGAAGTGCTCAGACACATGGAACTGAAGTGCTCAGATACATGGAGCTGAAGTGCTCAGAAACATGGAGTAAATGCTCAGATACATGGAGCTGAAGTGCTCAGACACACAGAGCAGAAGTGCTCAGACACATGGAGCTGAAGTGCTCAGATACATGGAGCTGAAGTGCTCAGAAACATGGAGTAAATGCTCAGATACATGGAGCTGAAGTGCTCAGACACACAGAGCAGAAGTGCTCAGACACATGGAGCTGAAGTGCTCAGACACATGGAGCTGAAATGCTCAGACACACAGAGCAAGTGCTCAGAAACATGGAGCGGATACATGGAGCTGAAGTGCTCAGAAATGAAGTCTGTTCTAGCAGTGGAGGGGTATGTAAAGAAGCGGCCAGACACGAGAAGTGTGTAACTAACCCGAGAGATTCTCCTTCACTTCACTACACTGCTGCTTGTAACTATGGATAGCCAATCTACATTCAATTTCCTGCCACAACCATTGTTCCCCGATCTGTAGGAGTAATGTCATCTCCTATCCAGGCCTGCTCAATATCAGTGAGTATAGACTTTTCTTCTAGATTTACAAATTAATCAGTGTAAATGTCTAGTCATATGCTGGAATTGACTTTCCATTGTCATTCTAATAATGTACTTGAAAAGTGTGCTGCAATTGTTCAACGGGGGCCGAAGATGAAATAGTAACATTAACCCCCTATCTGCTACATTCTGGGATAGCCTTTCTTTAAGTCACGTCGCCAACCTCATATTTTCTCTTTAACAACTTGAAAATTCTGTAACTTAATCACTCAGAATGGCCTGCCTATACAAATTTATCAGCTTAAGTGGTAACTTTGAAATCATTTAGACTACATTTGCAAATAGTCATGCTACGTACATCGGACAGAATGGAAGCAATAATCTCGACATTCAGCATAATAAACATATGGTATTTCCTCAAATATAACCCAAGGGTTCGATTTCAATCAACACCCCCTTACCCCTCCGTTCTATTCATCAGGAGTTATATTTAAGGGAATTAAATGCGTAATTTCTTTTCTATACGATTGATGAGCTTGTGTTTCTCTGGTATATTTTTCAAATTATTTTCATAAGATTGGATCTTTGTGGAAAGAAAATGAAAGAAAGAAAACTACATAAACAAAATAAATTCATATATTTTTTAAATTCCATTAACTCGCAGAACAGTTTGCGCGACTATTTTCAAGGCAATGATCGACAGATTCTAATTTTAAGCTTGGGACAATAAGTGATGAATGGACGACCTGAAAGTTTGATCAACATCTTGGATGTAATTTCGATACCGACAGTTAATATTTGCAACACTTGGACAGACAATAAATCACATACTGCTATTACATGACTGAACAATACAATATGAGGTCTCCAAGATTCTTATTAAATCTCTACAGGTTATTCATAACCAGAGATAACTAGGCTTCCAACACAGCTGAAAATTACACAGGAAATGAAATCAGAGCTCAGAAACATTATGGATGTTGAGAGAAGAGCTCTCAGGATTAGTTCACGTATAATGACTGGTATTCCTGCAGGGAGAAAGCTTGCAACCTTTTGTGGTATGCATTGCAATGAAACCTGCACATGGAGGTGAAAGGTGAGGTGAGGTGAGTTAGGGTTTAACGGCACTTTCAAGAATATTTCACTTATATCATGGTTGCTAGTATTATGGCAGGGAGACAGCCCGCAACACCATGTGGTTATGCATTGAGTTCAAACCTACGAGCATTGGATGGAAGAGCTGAAAGATACCACTGCATCTAGTTATATAGTTCACTACTGCAGAGTTATTGGGATTCGAACCTGTGAAAATGTAAGACTGGTAGTCGCTAAGGATCAGCATTGGGAACAGACAACACTGAGGCCTCAGACAAATTTCAATATTTCTTCATAAAAGGATAAAAACATTCAAATGTCTCTTCATCAGTAATCATGTTAACACTTCCACAAAATGTCTTTCACGTGGCTTTAATGTTGAACTCAATAAATGCATGATGATGGAAGATTACAAGCAGCAGGACACATGCGTTACATATCTTCTCTCCTCAGTCAAGATCAAAACATATGGACGCTGGGCACCAAGTACATATAATTACTCTTCCCAGTCAGGAAAGCTAATTACTCTTTTCAAGGGAATTCATTAGAATCAAATCCTCTTCTGGCAGGGGTTATTAGGTATTTCACATTGTGCCATAACATCTGATATCCCATCTTTTGAAGGCAGAGTCTATGATGTATGTAGAGTTATTAATGTTGCGGCTCGGTTACAAAGCCATACATCACCGGTGATATCTTGCATTCTCGTGGTGAATCCCCGTCCAATAAGACTCCCATCCAGTCCCTACAGACTACTCATTAGTTCTCAAACACACATCAAACACATCACAAGCACGGCTAATGCTTGTTAAATTTCTTTGGTGTACGAGGCTGCTCATTCTGCTGTGCCGGATGGCAGAGAGTAGAGATGGAGAGGGTCGGGGCGTGACTACACACTCGAGGGGAATACACAGATGCTTTACCAAGAGGAAGTGTATACTGCCATTGTCAAGACAACAGGATATAAGCAGAAAGTAGGTTTTGTTCAAATGCCGACAGACGGACAGGAGAGATGGGGTGTGACGACACGAGGGGATATGTACAGCTACGTTTGAAAGAAGAAGTGTATACACAGAAGAAATGTTAGATAGTGACTTCATGTTCTTATGCCGAGCAGATTACCAGACGGATGAAGCAGTTTGTACATAACTCAATCCATGTCAAGCAGTTCAGAGGTAAGTACACATAACGTAAGTTCACTATATGAAGTTTTCAGTGCCATAAGTGAACCATTCGACAAATCAATCTCAGTCTTTCTATTATCCTTCTCTAAGAATCCAATCTTCTAACATTGATCAAGATTGATCTTGAGGAAATCAGTGAAGCAGTACGAAAAACTTGAACAGTGAACATACAAAGCTCCAAATCAGTACCAAGGTTCACCAGTGCACGAAAGTAAGCAGTAATGTAAGCATACAGCTGATCTGTGTCAGTACAAATGGATGTTCTCCTTGGTAACGATGCAGCATTCACCTGTCACTCCAACACCGAACAACGAAAGCAATCTCCTAAGCGCACATTATGCATGCTGAGGTATCGGGACAGCACTGCCGGTAATGATCTGCCATTTCCAGGTCCACTAATTTGATTTGGGCAGTAATGTGATCAGTGGCACTACAAAGGAAGAGTTTAGTGCGGAGATCATAAGGAGGAGACAGATCACAACTAACAGAGGGAGAACTCCGCACACACCTGACTGGAGGCTGGGCAGTCACTAGCTCACGGCAGTGGATTGCTACAGGAGTGAGTGAACTAGAAGTCAACTGTTTATTAGAACTGGGCCTCGGATCAGAGCTAAAAATGCACCACAGACTTTGGACGTCTTTTATAAAGGACTGAATGAGAAGATCATAAAACTTTATCTTCACAGAACTTGACTGTTTATAGAGAGAACTCGCCTCAACAGTAACAGCGCAGACTAATCCCACAAGGAGCCTTGTACTTAATTTTAAGGTAAGCTTAGAACAATGATATTTAATGGCTCTTTGGTTAATCTTAGTTGCACCTAAATATTTCATCAAGGTCACCTGAGTGACTTCCGATCATCTTAATACTCGGTAATCGGCCTGGATTACATTAACTTGCAGAACAACCAAATGCAGATAGGAGTTGTAAATGTAACTGGAGTATCAAGTTAATGAACTAAGGTAAGCATCTACGTTTATTATGCTTTGGCCAATGAATACATCAAATGCCAAGTAAATGTTTACCCATGATGATATAGTCTAATCAAGAGAGCAAACAAGACCTGGACTAGATCTTCGGCTAGACCATGAGAGACATGTTGAAATATCTCCGTCTGACAAGAAAGACCAAGAAAGACCAGAGACATGTTGAGTTGAGTTAACTCCCTCGGATTACATAGAGGAAGAGAAAACATTAAGTCTCGATCTAGAGACGTTGAATTATCTCCCGCTATCCAGAGAGATGAAGAGAGACATTGAATTATCTCCCGCTGTCTAGAGAGACGAGAGACATGTTGAATGTATGGCCGGGCGGCAGTGACACATGATAGACAATGCTGATATAGAGAGGAAGTTATTCCCCAGCCGGCAGTGTGATACGTGACAGGGGTGAGGGATTATCGGTATTATCAAACTGATAGTCAGGACATATCAACGTTATTAACACTGTCAGAAATATCATCGGATGTGGGCATTAGCACGTCACCGACATTAATAACAGTCGATCATGGAATGAAACTGTGGTTGTTATTACAATCAATAGCTTTTCACAGCGTGACTAACTAGAGCAAAGTCTGCTAAAATTGACTTGGTTGAAAAAATATGCCGAGGATCATTCCCTTATTGAGAAGGACATAGGGGAGATTATGGGGCTACATAACGTAATTCAATTCTTTTCAGACATTTGAGCATGTCATTACAGCAAGCACAGGAGACAAGCAGAGCAGATGCTTATGTAAGCAGCTCCAAAGTATTTCTCATCTTACGAAAGAATTCGCAACTGTTGCTACCAATGCACGCCTGATGAAAGTTGGCGAGCAATAAGCAGACTGAGTCAAAACTGGTTTGAAGATTGTTTAGCTATCACCTCATGTCCCACACAATACTTTCATCTTTACAGAGGAATTTACCACCTGACAAACTGCGGGGATCGGATTTAATTGAATTCACCAAAGCAAGAAATATTCAATTTAAAAACAGTCTAGGTAGAGATTTCCATTTATATTTCACGCTGATATCCTACCAAGTGACCTAAGTCAAGGGTAGAGGCTAGAGAAGAAGTTTTAATCTTGAAACCTTGCAAGGGAAGGAAGTTCATATATACATCCATCAGAGATGTGGTTAGCCAGGAGTGATTCCCATTTATATTTCATACTTAAATCTGTCCAAGACATCTTAATCCCAGTGCAAAGGTCGGTGAATTATTGTAGGGGCAGACTGAGGCACTTGCGAAGAAAGAGTTAATATATAGACAGATCCATCCATTCATCAATCCCTCCCTCCCTCCCTCCATGATCCCTCAGTCCTTCCGTCCGTCCATCAGGGATGTAGTTTATCAAGACCGAGATGTCTATCTATATTTCATGCTAAAACCTAACAAGATATTTGAAGTCAAGTGCAGAAGTCAGTGAATAACTTGTACCAGGAGAGAAACTACACTGCAACAAAAGAGATTTGTCCAACCAAGAAGGGACTGCAGTTATTAGCGCGACACTACGTCCACTTTCTGTAATGAAAGACTTCTTGCATATAAAAGCCCACTTGCAAGTTTCTCAGAAGGACGTTCTTCCACTACATCAAAGTCTCCATTTGTTGATCAATAAATCTGCTGCAATTGATGCAGGTGGTTATATTTTACTGGACTTTGACAAGCTCATCCTCGAACATGCTCAGAACAAACTCTCCTAATGGCTGTTGTCAGGAGGATAGCTGCAGAGCCTGGCAACAAATCATTGTTGATAAATTAGAGATAAAAGTTCACACATGATTGGGTGAGGACTTGTTTAATATCATGATAGCGGAGTATCAGCGAGGCCGGAGTATATCTGACTCGAGTAGTCAACGTGCTGACAGGATGAACCATGCACTCGGCTTGTATTGTATCGGTGGTGAAGAAGTACGTTATGTTATCGGAGAGAAATGCTGAAGTTGTACACAATGTGAGGAATCCTGTGAGTTGTGGAGTGCTGACAGTCCTGTGAACATGATGTATGTGTGAATGTATGTATGCGAAACTATGGGGAGGCTGGTATTAGGGACATTTAGGATCGGTGTGGAGTACAGAAGATGAACTGTAGGAGTGTAGAAGACAGAGGTGAGTGAGGTGAGTTGAGGTTTAACACACAGAGTCCTGCCACAAGCCACCCACACAAGCCAGAACCCACAGATATACAGGACATCAAGGAGATAAGTTGAGGTGATTTGGAGTTTAAATCAGCTTTCATGAGTATTTCACTTATATCACAGCTGCTAACATTATTGCAGGGAGAAAGCCCGCAACACCATGTGGCTATGCAATGTGGTGAAACCTGCAAGCATCAGCTGGAACAAGCAGACCATGGGTGGTACTGCACTGAAATTCAGTGTAGCATTGCACCAAACCTTACTGCGTGTAGAACAATTCTCTACTGCAGACAAAGTTGCCATGCCCTGGCAGGATTCGAACCCCGGACCTCTTTATCGAAAGCCAAACACGGTAACCACTGCGCTATGCCGCCCCATATTGCAAGGAAATAGCATTGTGGTGAAACCTGATCGTTTTATGCAGCAGCCCACAATTAACGTAAACGAGGCTGCAAACTGACTTGCCAGATGAGTGCCACAGTGCTAAGGCAACCTTAGTACAATGTTAAAGAATGGGAGTTGAAGTTAACCTCAGTAAAGGTTGCTTCGTGAAAGGAGCTTCTGAACTCGACATGCGATGTGCTTTATATGGAGTATAGTACATACAGCGTTTACAATGCCGACTGTAATGGAAAGTGTCATAACCCTAACTTGTGATAACATTTTCCTAACAGAGGCTATTTGTGTAGGCTGTACACTGTACGGAACAATGCCATGATTATGTACACAAATGTCTCTGTACACATGGAATGCATGTGTAGTGGTTCAAGATTTTCATGCAAGGTTCAGAGAGTGCAAGTCAACAGGAGCAGGGGTATGGAAGTTCACCGAGTACACACCGACTGTTTGAAGGGTTTATCTGGATCTACACCTGTTAACAATCTGCATCTACCTGACTGCACTGTACACAGGTAACAACGACAATACCTGCGTACAGTCACCAGGGCCCAGAGAGACCTCCCTTAGGCTAAAGGTACAGTGACTGGATGTCGTACCTTTGGGCTAATGGTTTTCTTAGCATGAGGAATGTTCATGCAACTTGGAACAGTAGTCAGATTCAAGCTCATCAACTCTTCAGAACTGTACATGTGCAAACTGTCACAACATACAAACTTTCACTAGTAACAGTTGTGAACTGTCACGTGTGAACTTTCATGGCATGACATTTGTGCGAACTGTCTTGACATCAAAACTTCACAAAACATGTGAACTGTCATGATATTTTTTGTTGTCATGATAACTTTCACGACTTGTGTGAACTGTCACGACATTTGAACCTTTGCTACAAGCCAACTTTCACTACATGTGCGCCCAGTCATGACTTTTGCAACATTTGAATCATCACCTGTACTGTTATTGGATGGATATACTACAAAGACTACCAGTGCTACAAACCACAGAGGGACGTCTCTGCCTCTAAACCAGTGGAGTGGAGTGGATTGTCAACTGTGGATTATTGTTAAGGTGAGTTTCCAACTTTATCATACCACTTGTGCCTCTGGAGGTTCATTATTTCTCAAATTAAGTTCATTATAACATATGAACAATATTGTAGAACATGAATGATATATTGACAAATACCCATTACGAGTAAATACAATACATGATATAATTAGTAAAAGTTGTTGCTTGAGATTGCATGAGCTCCCTCTCATCACCAAGAAACCTGAACGCTAATACAGTTAAAGGGTTAATATATTCTCAGCAATATTGCTACCGTTTCAATTCATAAGTATTTTCATGTGATCCCTTATAATGCCTCAAATTCCGCAAGTTATGAATGATCCAGCTGAATGCCACTATGAATCATTGAACAATAATGAACATGACATACCAGAGATGTATTCATACCACATATATTAATAATAATTATGATATATAAATATGTATTCTATATTCAATACGACAATACAATCCTATTAGTTGATAGATAACACTGCTGTGTATAGAATACATACTGTTTATCTACTGAGAACATAGGAACAAAGGTTTGCAATTCCTAATGCATACACTTTGATATAAAAATAAGACATAATATATATTATTAATTTTCCAAATAAGGACTCGAGGGAAAAACTATTCAAAGCATGATCACAAGTTCTTAAACAAAACTGCTTTGACAATAAAAACTTTTAAAAACCATATTCATGACATACAAAGGATAGACTGTCAAATGTCTAATGATCTGTTACAAAGAAATCTAGAATGTTAATTCCATACATTTCTAGCACTCAAAGGAACATTTTCTGACATCAAAAGCAAAGGCAAGATCTAAATAAAAATATATTTTCAATTTATCTGAATTTTTCAACCGCCATCAAAGTTCTTGTGAAAATGAGAAATCTCAAAAAGAAATCGAGCACATTAGAATGAGATTATGTTTAATAAAGAAATGAATTTAATCACGTATGAGTGATGGGTGGGAGGTCAATGGCGACCATGTGACGTGGCTGCCGGCGAGGACAACCATGCATTATTGCCGCATGCAGATCACTCCAGAACATCTTGCATGCATAACAGGCAGACACCACAAACGAATACATTTTCTAGCAGTGTGCAAAACCATTGCTCAATGTCACGTTTCAGGAATCATCAATTCTGAAAAATTCACAAAATTCTCAAAACTTGGCTATTTCCTAAAAGTCATTCTGAGAGGTCAATTTACAGAATTTGAAAATACACCAACAACCACATGTGGAGAGTTGAGTAAGTATGTCTGCTGGGTTTTATCCATGTGAATATTGAGGATAACAGGTAGAGGGTTAACAGAGGACAGAGAGCTGAACAACAACCAGCTCAACAGACTTGAGGTTAACCAACTCCTCACAGAAACCCGTCAAGCAGACTGTATGTGATACCCAGTCCTTCATACATACATACATGTGCCTCAACCAGTTATAGAAATCATTTCTGGATCGCAAGACTCTTATTAGATCTTTTCAAACAAGTAGCCAAGGGACTTCCAGTCTCAATGAACAGGCCATAGAGTGAGCGAGGAGTGTTTAAACCGGCCGTACAATACGTATATAACCAGTGTGTTTAAATATCCTACACGCTGCGTGAATGGCAGCCTATCACGCGTAATTATAGCCAACCTTACAGCAGGCAATACAAATCAGCGGTGTATTCATGGCCAGCTTTAATTTCCCAATAAGGACGTGCTCTGCGGCCATCAATCAACTGGAATCTAATAAGTGTTTGTTCTATGCGAATGTTTTCCTGCTGATAATAGAGTGAATCAGCCTTTCTTCAATTTGGCCCACCACTTGCTGGCAGAGAAGCCTTTTTCACCATCAAACAGAAGCTATCACCTTAGGATAATACTTCAGAGAGAAATTACTTGTGCAGAGTTATATTTCAAAGAACTTCTTCAAAGTGGGTCTGGTCTAAACTGTGATGAAAAGCCTGCTGGTCTAGTGCAAGGCAGGCCCACAGCCCCGAAGCATGCCCATCGGTTAGCGGGCAATCCATACAAGATTTATAACATCACCAGATAAAAGGGTAAGACATCTCTATACGTTGGCAAACCGCTCCATTAGCTCCTGCATTAGCAGATAAATTTGAAAGGGTTTGTCAAAAGCGCCATGTAAGTGTGAGATCGGACCGGCGAGAAGGCATGGACCGAGCGAATGAGTCGGGGAGACCAAGAGGGTCGGGAGACAACATTAGAACCTGGATACAAGTCGGGGAGGGACCAAGAAGATTGGGAGACAACATTAGAACCGGGATACAAGTCAGGGAGAGGGACCAAGAAGATTGGGAGACGACATTAGAACCTGGATACAAGTCGGGGAGGGACCAAGAAGATTGGGAGACGACATTAGAATCTGGATACAGAAAGATTCACAGGATTCTATGAAGGTAAGCGTCAGAAATTGAGTTTAGTGGACCGAGATTGCTGTAAAATATTTGTGTACAGTGACAATGTATCAAACATGTATGATTGGATTAGATCTGGATAGTTCACATGGTTTATCCTGGATACGTCTCATCTTCCTGGAATCTCTGCTCCAGGTAAGACTGTTCTTGATGTGATTATATAAACACCTGGGGCTAGAAGCAGAGCTCTCAGCACCACCAGGGTTAGCGTCACTGTGAGGAGATTATCACACTTATCGGCTCGTAATACTGATTTGAAAACCAGTTTTCAATCAACAGTGAGACTGAGATCCACAGATGCTTCTGAAATAGCCTTTCATGGGCTGCCAACAAGGAGAAGCTGTTTCATTCCTTGTAGCAGCCTTTGATGTGTTTTCAACAAAGAAAACTTTTTATATTCAATTATTGATGACATAAATAATGGTTTCTTCGAGTTCAAAAAGAACAAAAACGCCGAAAATAAATCACAACAAAGTTATTAGAATTGAACGAGAATTCTTAATTCTTTATCTTCAATTACGTTGACGATGGCCTGATGTTCAGCTCTGAGACCACGCCACTTGACGAGGCGGCCTCTAACGAGAATTGCTTGCTAAACTACAAGAATCGGTCTCATGAATCTAAGATTAACAGGCCTTGAGATGCTTCCAAGCACGGCTAACCAACTCAACCAAAAATTCCATTAACCGAACATGGGGAAGCCTTCTTTTAATTTCAAACCTTCCCTTTTATGAACAGTCTTTAGAAGGGACAAGAAAGCTTAGCACGCGAGAATAACTCCACCAAGAAAATTTAGCAGTGTTTGCCATCTCTTAAACCGTTGAAGTTCAACAAAAATATTTATCTTGAGAAGGTAGTATATTAATAGGCTTTCATGAGAGGGGACTGATGCAAGCACTTGTCTAGCATTGTTATTGCACGAAGTCTGAGAGCTCCGTGTAACCCAGGGGCATGTTTTCTCGGGAAGTACAAGGCATAGGCATTAGGCAGGAATGTAAACTTGGGAGTTTATGGCAACATTTCAGGACTTTCATCAGCTTATTAAAAAAATGTTTCATTTGATACAAGTTTGCACTTAACATGGATTTATTTTTATATGAAAACAAGTAACTCTGGAGCTTGTGATACATTCATAATAAATTTCAAGATTCAAGTGAAAATGAAATCCTCATACATCACCGGCTATCCTAAAGCATATACTGCTTTCACCATGTGCAGTAGACTACAGGTGCCCATCTACCGGACCAAACTTGTAAATGTTGCAAATTTAATTAATTGGAACTACAAACCATATGAACGTACACATATCACCATACAAACAGTAAAGTGTATAGAGTGTTCAGCAGTGTAGTTATCAAATGTGCACGGACGGATGGCAGGGAGAAAGCCCGCAACACCATGTGGCTATGTATTGCGGTGAAACATGCGAGCATTGGCTGGAACTAGCGAACCATGGGTGGTACTACGCTGAAATTCAGTGTAGCTCTGCACCCAAACCTTACTGCGTGTAGAACAGTTCTCTACTGTTGCTCTCTAAGTTGCCGTGTCCCTGGCGGGATTCAAACCCCGGACCTCTTGACTGGAAGCCAAAAGCGCTAACCACTGCACTATCCCACCCCCTTTATGACCACAAGCTCTGTCAAAAAGTCTTTGAGCAAGTGCTAGAGCAACACACCAACTCAGTCATTAATGGAAGTCACCTGTCAAGAGTTCAGCATTGGCAGGCGGTGCCTCCAGGCGGAGATCCGTCTGCCAGGACAACCCACCGACTGGGTTATGTTCAGGTGGAGCGCCAAGTGTTGCCAGGAGTTCTCTAATCCTCAACTAAACATGGCAGATTCAGTGGAAGTGGAGCTGGGTCATCCTTGTGTAGTGACAATGAGATTCAAATCAAGCTGACATAGATCTACTTATAATGTACATGACTGCACTCTGAAGTGAATCTAAGAAAGAGATGGGTATGTGTACCTAATCATCCTCCAGTGAGACAGTATTCTTGTTGTGCCACAAAACAATTCATTAACAAACTGAACAGTCAGGGATCAACAGCTGACACATTAAGGCAATCACTGGATCAGCAGGTATGGGATTATGCCTTCAAATTGCAGACCAAAGCTAAGAAAGTATGAAATGAACAGTTCTACAGACAGAAATGACAGATGAGTACGATTATATGGTGAAACAGAGACCAAGTTTTCAGAGATGGGGGTCTTTCCCTAAGACATGAACTCTGTCTCCTGTACAGCGAGTGCTGTCTCCTATCGGCTAGCTGTCATCTCGTCCTATCACTTACAGATGTGAGTGTCACACTGGACCTCAAACACTCGAGTTGTCTCCCCTGCTTCTATCACTGACATAGCCAAACAACTCAGTCTGGTGTAATTTGTTTTCTTCAAAATCAGACTTTTTCACTTGAAGCTAATCACACAAAACTAAACCTGAGAGAATCCCTGCCTGGCAAGCTGTAAATAATAGCGATTACACCTCATACCGGGGATAAACTCGGCCATTGAGCTGCATGTGGACTGGCATATAAATCAGCTGAGAGGGAACAGAGAGGGGGGATCGCCCTGTGTGAGATGAGATAGGGGACAGTGTAGCTAAACGTGACCAGGGAAGCCAACACTGGCATTTCGAAATTATCCAGGCATTACAAATAACTAGAGGGAATGTAATACACCAGCATTGTGTCCCGGCACCACAGGAAAAGCTAGCTTGCTTTATCTCCGTCAGAATAGACCCGTCTCTAACCAGGGGGAAATGCACACTTGTAGATCCACCGGGGAGGCAATACGTACTTGTAATATCCAAGGAGGCGTTCAGAAGTGAAGGAAAGTCCCACAATGTGCTCATCTCGCCAACTACAATGTTGCCATCACTTTGTCTACACGGCCCGGCGAGGTAATAACTACTTATATCTACCAGGGATAGATGCAGCCATAGATCGCCAGTTAATTCATTTATGGAGGCCCGTGGATGGCATGGTTCAATATTTGTGTAATATGTGGGTGTGTGCAGACGTCGATATTGGACTAATGAAAGTGTATAGACAACTACTTTACGACTGCATTGCCTGTCCCGTGGATGATACTAGCGAACTGTGGCTGGTAAGTGCATCTTATTTTGCACATCAATTGCTAAATGAGATAACATTGCTACACAAAATGCTTCTTTCGCACACAAATACATTTTCCATTAGAAACCTTTTTCACCGAGGCATGTGTGCCAATTTAGGGTCGAGTACATGCCAGGCTGTTTGCTTACACAAATCAAAACAACTTGAAATTGTGTTAAAATACTTGCCATAATGCATTTTCCCCTATTATTTACAGAGTAAACGACAAGCAATTTAGCGTGTAGTAATGTAAAGCTAATTCAAACAGAACTCAGACGATGCAAGCAAAATATTGCCATGCATGTTTTTAGTGTTGGGCTGCTAGGTTCAGGTTTGTTATCTACAAGATTCAATACTGGATGGATGGATGGAGAGAGGGAGAGAGGGAGAGAGGGAGAGAGGGGGAGAGGGAGAGAGGGGGAGAGGGAGAGAGGGGGAGTGTGAGAGAGAGAGAGAGAGAGAGAGAGAGAGAGAGAGAGAGAGAGAGAGAGAGAGAGAGAGAGAGAGAGAGAGAGAGAGAGAGAGAGAGAGAGAGAGAGAGAGAGAGAGAGAGAGAGAGAGAGACAGACACACACACACACACACGCTGGTAATAGCATCTGTAGCTAAATAAATACAGCTAATCAGTGGACATGATTTACAGTGACATTATACGTAGTGTATGTTATCCAGCTGTCATCGACTGACGGTAGCTGAAACATGGGATCTCTCTCTCTCACCGCGTAATCATCCACTGAGTATACATTCAGGCTACTGGATGTGTGCCCTGTACAATGTAAACATAATATTTTAGAAACCCGAGTCCTACCAATCATTCTTTAGCCAACTGGAATAAGAATACCCCAGAAACATAGTTTGCCCTATAGTACCGAAGCTGGTGAGGGGTGTTTATTCCACATATAATGTCACTCCAATTCATTAATCATCTTCCCCCGATACTGAGCTCCACACCAGCTCATCAGATAATTTGTCTCACTTTACCAATGAAGATGGAACGTAGGCAGATAGTGTGGTGTTACATTTGATGAAGAATCCTGTTAATCCACTTCAGTCTGATAAGAGACACTTTTCAGAATAGTTTAGATTCTGATGACACAGGCATGAGATTGAGAGATTCACATTACCAACTGGCAGATAGTGTTTTTATAAACGATATGCTTTTAGTCCACTAGAATCACAAGCATGAGCGTGATCAAGTCACTGATGAGAATAAGGGAGGGGAAAGAGAGAGAGATGGGGGGAGGAGAGAGAGACGGGGGAGGGTCCATATTGACAGAGATTAGACTCAAGCCTGTCACAGACAGGTAGCATTGTGGATTGAAATAATTGCCAATAGGAAGCCTTTCTTACATGGCGCGGGCACGTAAATGAATTGTCCATCAACAGAGCCTTGTATTATGATCGGCATACAAATGTCTGGGTTGTTGGGTTCATTAGGCGCTGTAACTCCCTGATTGATTGCCCCGAGCTGCACGATACAATATCCGTCCGTCAGTCAGGTTGTAATCTGCTTATGCACCGGTCCAGGTGGAACGCAGATCAACAGATCACTAACTACCCACAGAGATTTCTGTCTCTATCTCATTACAAGTGGCACACTCCACGTGGCATCAGCTTGGATGGACTGGCGTAAGATATGACAAATATCTTCTATCTTAGCAACAATGTGCTTGTCATGTGTCCACCTTCAATGGAATCCATGTACCATGAATCATTAATCTCAGATCTCCAGATCACATCTGACAATCACAACATGTATCATGATTCACAGAAAGCCTGAACAGAGTCCACAACCAGTTTTAGAGGGCCTGACTTATCTCTAACAGTCAACTCCACACTAGACAAGTTTATTTAGCCATGGCTATATCTCCACTGTGAAGGACCTCCAACAGTTGGAAGAAAGAACCAGCAGTTGATGAGAGAGGTGGAATCGTGTCTGACGTTAATGTGGTTACCCTCCATGCCTTGTGCCTGTGTGTCTTCACTGACATCTGTGATGAGGAGGAAACCCTCCTGAAGCTCTCAACACCTCCGAGCCAGGAGTGAGAGGAATGGAGTTTGACTCCGATCAGGTTGGGAGTTATCACCTGATTCTTGCCTCAGTTCGTCCCATGGGGCAGGCAAGCTAGTTTGACATCTGGACTGAATCTGATCACATTCCCATTCAGTGGGTAATCAGTGAACACTGGGTGCTGCTACAGAGGCAGTTCAACACTGGGATTGTGCTGTGAATGTGACCACATTCCCCTTGAGTGGATTATCAGTAAACATTGTGTGTAGATATGTACACATCTCTACTAGGCATGTCACACAAGTGCAGTTTTGGAGGAAGCTAGTGTTGGTAGAAATAATTAACACAAACATTCAGTTGATTATCAATATGTGCTTGGTGTAGATATACACATGTCTCTGACGGTCTGTGACAGAGGTGCAGTCCTGGAGGAAGCAGTGAAAAGTATCATGGACAAGTCCTAATGAATCCTAAGGATATTTTCACTGGTGTGGCGACTTGGTGTGAGTGGCATCTGGATATGGAGTATCTGTTTACATCTATCTGGAGTGTATGGACAAGGAGAAACTGAGGTTTGTTGATCATTAAGTGGCATGCAATGGATTGTGTACATCTCCACAGTACGTATAGAGGAGCTGTATACAGTGTGGGATGCAGGTACAGTTGTAGCAGGAGGAATGGCTTGTTGGGTAACTGGAGAGTTCTTATCACAAGGTATGTTTACATCCAGCCTTCAGCAGCTGAACAGGGACTTGGCTTTCTATAAAGCATTAACAGTTCTCTAGACTGTACCTGTATATTGAATGTTAGACTAAAAGGAAGAAATTTGGCAATTACTATATCTTCATTATTTCATTTTCAGGTATAAGTTCACTCAGTTTGTCTCAACGTAAGGATCTAGACTTAATTGTGGCGAGGTGATTTGGGTTTGAACGACGATTTCACTTATATCCCAGTATCATTGTAGGATAAAAGCTGCGAGGATCAGCTGGAACTATAGATTTAAAGGCTCTTATTCTACACAAACGACTAATTGGGTGCCATGGAGTGTGTAGATTATCCTCTAACAAACCATTCTGTGTTAAACAAATCTAAGTGGTCAATTTACGGAATATTCAGAGACCAATGGCTCAAGTGATCCCAGAAAATTCTAGGAGCTGCAGGTGAGGGTTAACTGTGGACAGAGAGAGTTCATAACAGATGCACTGGGGTAGAGACAGGAGTCGCTATGCAATGCCTAGTTCACTACGTACAAGGAACAGGCCGTGTCCTCACTTCTGATTGTTTATATGGAATGGCTAGTTACCCACACACTCAACAGACTGCTAATCTACTCGTGCTCATATCAAAGAGGAATTACTGGAGGTAGGAAACAAATAGCTTTTAACACGTCTGCTCCACTGGAATGTCACAAGACCAAACATTGAGCGATTCAATCTCGGCTGCCAATTACGAAGCTGGGTCGAGTTCATATTGAAAGGTTTCAATGACAGCCAGTTTAATTAATATTGTTGGCGTGTTTGATTTGAATGGATGTTGTATTGCCAATGTAAACGAGGACATGGTTAATGTTGGCGCATAATATCAGAAGCAATTTCAAACTCCTATAAATATGAACATTACTGTGAAATATATCCACATAACGACAACTCAGTCCCTGTTTAAACTCATACTGCCTCTACTAATAACCTCTCAATATCAACAACCAACAACTATCTCCCTCTCATATCCATCATATCACTGCAAGACCATCACAACTAAATCAACCCACCCTTAAATTGAATATCCACTCAAACAGTATCTCCTCTCCATATTAAATGATACGCTTAGCGGTGAGGTGGTGTGATGTTTCGGTGGTGAGTTGGTGTGGTGTTTGGGTGGTGAGGTGGGTGGTATGTTGGGGTGTTGGGGGGTGCGAACTCCTTAACTAACCCTACTCAGGAGGAAAACCAAACAGCAGCAGGCAGTCATAACCGTGTCCCTTATTTATTACACTCCTCACCTCTCCATTTCAAGTGATCACTTTAATTTGGCAGCCACTTGATATCGTGTACCATGAAACATTACAATACCCAGCCTCCATATGAAACACTACAATACACAGGCTCCAACTGGGGGCTGGGGAGTTCACAGGAGGGGTCCATCAAATTCACATGCAAAAAGTTTCAAAAGGGGGGGGGGGGGGATCCAAACCCCTGAAACTATCCTGGATCCGACACTGTTAAAATACACTGCCTCCACTTGAAACATAACAATACAGACCATCCACACTGAATCTACAGCTGTAATGTAAATGTCTTTCAAATTGAAATAGTACCACATCAATCCCCTCTATAAAACGATTGATATCACTTAGAATAAGTTCCTGTTCAACTAATAACTTCCCTCAGTGAAACCGACATTTCCATCTCTTTCAATTACAAATAGAGTAAAGATATCATTACAAGCACATATATTTCCTTAACGCATTTACGTTTCTGAAAACATGCATTAGCTTTGCGGAACTGAATAAACATTATCAAGTGAATCTATCATCCGCTATGTCTATGCAGCGTTTTAGGACATTCAATTATATCTCAGCATGAAAGGAAATACTATATCTAAACACAAACATAATTTATTTCATCAAAATTCAATATCACATGAATAAAGGGACGAATATATAATTTACGTAGCCTTCCTCCACATTTATTCGAGCAAGCGAAACACTAGAGGACGAAAGCATAAAAAGATGTTTCGGTGAAGACTCAACATCTGTGTTGCATTCTTTAAAAGACGAAAAGCAATCAAGGTGATGTTTTTTTGCTTTAACATTTTATCATTGAAGGCGGGTGCGTTGAAGAGAAGTAATTTCCGGCTAAATCGATTGAAGCTGGGGGCAGGAACTCATGTTTATTATCCTGTTGGATTATTCTTTCATCAAATAAATGCTGTGATCAAATATACCGAGGTCGTGTTATATGGTCCGTCTTAGACAAAAGAAGTCTGGCAACACGGAGATTGCTCTTGAAGGAAGATGGAGCCACTGACTGAAGATCAACTGGCTCGTAGCGTCTACACCGCAAAGTCAGTGGTACGGAATGTAGATCAACTGGATCCAAGTGTCCAACATCTGACAATACAGGAGGAATCTGTATAAGGGGCGTCCTAACGAACATCTATGCTCGCATGAACTCGAGTTTTCGTAATTATTGTGAAATATGCCTATTTCTCTCTAGCTGACACAGGAGGAATCGGAATCAGGTGTGAACAAACTTCCATGCTCGTCATGTACTCGTGTGTTCGTTAATTTTGTAAAGTATTTTTCTCCAACATCTCAGCGACGACACAGGAGGAATCGAGTCAAGGGTGTGAACTTCCATGCTTGTCATATGCTCGTGTGTTTGTAAACTTTGTACAATATATCTTTTGGACAGGGCATTTCCATGTGTCTCCACCATCAATACAGTAATACTAGATTATAAAGTGTGAGAACATTAAAACATGCCTATCAGGTATTTGTAATTTATCTTTTATGACAGGATACAGATCAACTTTGAACCACCGGGGCACTGAAATCATCAATGACGGGTGCTACATGCATAAATGCTTGTCATGTATTCAAGTGCTTTCAACAAAGTATCTTTCAGACAAAATTGCATCAGTGTAATGTCAGTAATGTCAGAACACAGACAGTTTAATTATACAATATGATACAAATGATACAATATGATACACTGTACACGATATTAATTGACATTTAGTGCTTTGAAAATATATCTCTAACAACACTGTAACCAGGCATTTGGATTTATGCAAGTACGCAGACAGTGAAGTTTGTTCTGTGCAAGAGAAGAATTAATTAACATCAAACAACACTGGATATCTGCATGGCTGCAAACTCGGCAACGTTCAACTGGTAAATTGCACTCAACAGAAGGTGAACATGGCGACGCAAGTCCTGCGTATCTATCATCAAGAGAGAGAGAACAATATGGTTGCCACATGCAGGCCGTGGGCAGTCAGCAATTGTAAATATATGCCATACATAACAGGACGGACTTCCTTCATTGCAGGCCCGGTCTACACAACTAACGGTCTGGCAAAGATTTTCAAAAGCTCTCAATTCTTCATACTAAGGGCTGAAATTGTCAAGCTTGCCATGCACTAACATTGGCCTAAGACTATCTTTATGCTAAGACTGCTTTGAAAATCTTGTCCATGTATCAAGTTTGTATATCAGTATATCTTTCCTTTTTTTCTTTCATCTTTTCATTTCAAAGACCTATTGTTTACAAAATACATATTTTGTTGAGGTTGGGAAGGGAGAACAAAAATAAAATTGCAGACAAGTCTTAGTTGGATTGCAGCTGTCCTGACCACCAGAACCCATCCAAGGATAGCACAGCCATGATGCAGCCATGATGCAGTCTTGAATCATTGAAGAGGCTGCATCATCAGAGAGGAACAGACAGACGGACAGCCGTGATGCAGTCTTGCATCATTGAAGAGACTGCATCAGAGAGGAACAGACAGACGGACAGCCATGATGCAGTCTTGCATCATTGAAGAGGATGCATCATCAGAGAGGAACAGACAGATGGACAGCCATGATGCAGTCTTGCATCATCAGAGAGGAACGGACAGACAGACAGAGGGATGGAGGAATGGAGGGCATCACTGTCAGGAACTAATTGCATCAAGTCACTATCTCCCCCTCGCAGCTTTCTTTGTGACAATTTGTTTCCTGATATAATCAAGGCAAACACTCTCGTGTCTCTCATCAGAGGGGAGTGTTAACTCACTGGACGGCTGTCAAGACTAAACATTGAATGAGAACTGTATCAACATCCCGTCACCAGTAATCAATGCCCACTTCATCTACAAATGGAAGTAATTTCTTCAAAACACCCATTAATGGGCTGCGGAAAGAAGTTCTATATGGAGAACTGTGGCCTGTGTTTGTCAAATCATCAGACTGTGAAGGAATGATGGGGAAGAGGGGACCTTACTGATGGAATTATGGGAAGACGTTACGCGAGAGACTGAGGAGAACGGTAGAATGTGAGAAGAGTTTGGCCAAAGTTTCTTAATCTTGAATGTTGGATATGGAAGGAGCTGAGGGTCAATTTCAACAAGATTTCAACAAATAGCTTAGCCAATGTTTTCATATCACATATCATTGATGCAATTATCAAAACGATATGAATGGGGCTTTGTTGACGCTGAAGACAGATGAACATTTTGAAAAATGTTTCAAGAACATATGACAGAGTTATGGGAAGGTGCTATTTCTGGTGACGAGAATGTTGAAACGGTGACGTCAACACACGAAAATTAAAATGGACTTACCTGGCCTTGGCTCCATACTATTGGGCATAGGCATCTGTCCCCCTGCACTGCCTGGAGCCTGCAATAGAGAAACCCCTATATAGAGTCTGTCCAGAGGGAGAAAGCTTGCAACAACTGTGACTATGCATTGGGGTGAAACCTTGGAGCATAGGATGGTACTGGCTAACTAACAGAATGTCAAAGGGATTTTGGCTTAAGGACCGTATGCAACCATACACTACCTATTTATTCTTTGTACTATGTTATAAATTTTCAATTTAGAATTTTCTATGTAAATGTGATCATGTTAGGAAATATGATTATTTCCTTTGAGAATGTGTGTCTATTGTTTATGCCCTTATGAACTCATAGATATATGACAACAGTACACTATATCCATGGCTAATATGTAGGTTTTTGAACCAAATTACTTTGTATTTTATGTCGATACCAAGCTATTCTCAGCTTCTACATCTATAAAATACCTAATCCCCGATCAGCTGTCAAATTAATTCCCTATATCATGGAGCCAAGACAACACCTAATCAAAAACCAATATCCACTGTTATTACTATTTTTCATCATGAAACGGACTGAAAATTAGAGTCTTGATCTAATAAAACCTCATCCATTGTTCATTGTAAAGTGATACTACTCTATTAACCGGTGTATTTGTATGTCGTGTAACTTTATTTCACAAGTTATTAATCATATCCATCTGCCTCTTTCGCCAACAATGCAACTGTCAACATTTATGAAAATTCTAAATTAACTCACGAGTTCTTGCGGCATTAAAAATATATTAATAACATTGAAAAGAAATGAACACAATATTTATGAAAGCGAAATAACGGAATTTATTACGCCAGCAATCCTAGCCAGGCAGTGCATAATGAACTATATTCAGGATGCAATATTTACAATAGCTTCTGCCAAGGCAGAGGACTCTAATAATAGCCTATTAGCCTGACATATCACAAGCATTGCAAATAATAAGAAATCTAATTTGTCCCGAACAGAATCCATTCTATGTGAATTGTGCTCCCTGAGGAAGGCCCGCCTCAAGACGAATTCAGTTGACTTGATAAATTTTATTGATGAGACGGCTCTACTTTCATTTTAGATGAGGAATATTCGTCTTTGAAGTGCTGCATTCTCATCACTTGTTATTAGGACCGGTCGCAGATGTTAGACAAGATCTGATTGGTCAATCAATTGTGCACGGTAGCAACAAGCAACCTGATTGGACAAGTGTAAAGACAGCATATTGGTTCCTTTGAAACCAAGTAATTAGAAATGTTTTATTTTAGACTACAACTACTTAGTTTTTTAATGATTTAACGAGGCCGTTTCGTAGCAGCAGCGGAGCGGATTGATTGAAGGATTGTGCGCTCACTAATAGATCCAGGCTTCATATTTACTCATATACACAAGATGATTAATGGTTTGCTTCTTAATAGCATGTGTAGAGGCAAGTTCTCGTCTGATAGAACCCATTTTAAAACAGACCTATTTCATCTGTAGAAAGTGCTCGATGGGCAAAGTGTGAAAGACAGACTTGCTAACAACAGCGTCCTGCCCGTGTCTAACTTAATCACCACCACGTCTTGGGCTTCTCAAACAGGCGCTTTTTCTATGGTTATTTCTTTCTCATTATTTCAGTAATTATCCTGACTGGAAACGAAGCGATTACCCTCCGTGAGAGGCCAGCCTGTGCAAGTGTTTACATGGAATCAACTACACAGGAGGACTTTAGAAGTGCTGCTTTAATTACTGGCAGCACTGCTCTTGTCTCCCAGCGGAGGATACTTTGGGGTAGAGGCGCAGGCACAGATCGGTGGATACCTTCGAGTACAACGGATACTTCTTGATACAAGGTAGTGCAGATAGTTGAGTGCATTGGATACCTTGAAGTACAATGGATACTGCTTTGCAAGTTGAGTGCATCGGATACATTGGTAGTGGGTCACAAGGTCATGTTGAGACTTTGTGACAGAATCGGTGGATAGTACCATGGAGTAGAATTGATACGAGTGACTTGGTAATGTTAAATGGATACTTTGGTGTGACAAAAGGTAATAAGAATTTGATGACAGAAGATGTGCAGTTGATATTTTGCAGTGAAATGGATACTTCAGGTCACTAGATTCATGGGTATTGAATCACTATGTATTGGATACATTTGGATACTTCATGGATACAAAGGATACCACAAGACGTGACACCTTTCTGTGGATGTACCCCAACATGGAGTGCTCATGCTGCCATTCTACTAAGTCTGGACATCAGTAACAAGGTAAGCTTATTGATTTTCTCCTTTTAAGTTTTCGAATATTTTGATATTAAGTGATTAGATGTATTGCTTTATCAAGACAGTAATGTTTAATGCAAAACTTTGAAGTCAGTGAATGAAATAAGGTCCGTCTGCCAGCTCGGAATCGGACAAATTTATGGTTATTCTTTAATTTCACTGTTTAAACAAAATAACACTTTTTGGCTGGCTTTTTCAAGCTTATTAATACAATGCTGAGGTACTGTCAAAGATTTTGAACCTTGCATCACCAAACGAAAATAAGAAGCAATTTAACATATAACCAAATCAATAGGCAGTTAAGCAGACCATTTGAAGACCACCCATTCTATAGAAAAGTTTGATAGGTCCCAGTGCAAACACTTTCAAAGCATCTCAATAGGACAAGTGTCAAGCATGTCCCAATGGGGAACAGCAATACTGTTCTCGGGAACATGTTCTTGTGTAGGATCAGAGCAAGATCAAGACCTCTTTTAGCCTCTGTCGTGTGTCCTTGAAGCTGAGAAGGAATGACGGATCTACACAGCGATGAAAATCTCAATACGCTGAGAGCTGCAAACATCACAGACTTGCTGATAAAGCAGCCTCTCTTTCATCTGGGTGAGAAGATCAAGGAGCAGTCGAAGCATGGTTTCTTCTCCCTCGGGACCCGGCTGATCTTAGAACCATGTACTGCTTCAATGGAGTCCTGTTTTACAGAGACATATGTAATAGTTTGTACAGTTTGACATGGGTCCTCTGTTTGACCAGAAATGGTTTGAAGATTGTCAGATCTCAGAATTGTGTAAATGTGCTCCTTCAATGGAACCGTGTTTTACCGAGATGTGTACTTGGGAGTGGATGTGTGCCTGTGAGGTGTTTGAACAGAAGGAGTAGATGTGCAGGGTGTTTTGACCAGAAATGTTACAAGGTTGTCTGTCTGATCTCAGAATTGTGTACCAATGGAAATGGCTTACTTACAAGTTTACTTGGGAGTAGTAGGTGTGTGGGTTGTTTGTCAAGAAGTGTGGGTTGATTGTCAAGAAGTGTGGGTTGATTGTCAAGAAGTGTGGGTTGATTGTCAAGAAGTGTGGGTTGATTGTCAAGTAGTGTGGGTTAATCGTCAAGAAGTGTGGGTTGATTGTCAAGAAGTGATTGTCAAGAAGTGTGGGTTGATTGTCAAGAAGTGTGGGTTGATTGTCAAGAAGTGTGGCTTGTTTGTCAAAAAGTGTGGGTTGATTGTCAAGAAGTGATTGTCAAGAAGTGTGGGTTGATTGTCAAGAAGTGTGGGTTGATTGCCAAGAAGTGTGGGTTGATTGTCAAGAAGTGTGGGTTGATTGTCAAGAAGTGTGGCTTGTTTGTCAAAAAGTGTGGGTTGATTGTCAAGAAGTGATTGTCAAGAAGTGTGGGTTGATTGTCAAGAAGTGTGGGTTGATCGTCCAGAAGTGTGGGTTGATGAGGATGAAGAGTTCAATGCTTGTTTTCGTTGAATAGTTCCAGGTTAGTTCCAGCAAAGAATTGCAGAATGTGGTACAAGGTGGGACCTTGTTGTGTTACAAAGAGCATGTTTTCATAGATATTCACAAAGATGCTGTCCGCGATTTGAAGGAGCAGGTTGATGCTCTGGTAGGATTTGATGGAGGTGATTTGGGGTTTAATGCCTCTATCAAGAGTATTTCACTTACATCACGGGTGCTAGTATTATGGCAGGGGGAAAGCCCGCAAAGCCATGTGGTTATGCATTGCGGTGAAACCTGCGAGCATCGGCTGGAACTAGCGAATCATGGGTACTGAAATTCAGTGTAGCATTGCATCAAAATCTTACTGTGTGTTGAACAGTTATCTACTGCTGACAAAGTTGCCGTGCCCCTGCGAACCCCGGACCTCTTGATCCTAAGCCCAAACCATCCGACGACCATTCTTACAGGTTCTGGTCCACTGAGGTCACATCTACTCTATATCTAGCGGATTTCTCCCAATGGCCGAGAGCACGACATCAACATCATCTCGCCAGGTATCAGGCTACCTCCCTGCAAGCGTACATCGCTAATTAGCCGGGTTATTACTTTATTAGTGCTGCTCATATACAGCTTCTATTGAGTTGAGGCAGGCTGCTTGATTTATTATGAATGGAGCTGATGGGATGTTGTAAGCCATACAATTACTCCAGACAACGACGATAATTAGTTTCCTTATTATGGCCGGTTATCATTTATAACCTGTCGAGAGAAGAACCTTCACGATTGATTCTCCTGGAATCCTTTCTGCCAGGAGATATCGGACAGCTTGTGTCTGGGGTGTACCCGAGAAGCGGCAAGATGCCTTTCGGAACTTCTCGTATTCTCTTATCCAAAAATATTTTTCGAAAGTCAGTCTTCTGATTTCATTATTTTCAAAATACATTTGATTAGCTAATATATACATTGCCTATTGGATGCCTTAGTATCTCATGATTTGACCGGCAGCGTTGATTTTGGAAATATGATCTATTTCTCAATCAGGTAAAGTAACTTGCATCTCAAAGCATTAGTCTCACAACCTCATTTTATGTCTATGTACCTTAATTGATAAAGAAATGTACTTTAATTTAAATTTTGGGGAAATTGTGTTTGCTCTTTGTTAATCACAAGAGCAGCTTATAATTGGTTTAGAACCATTCGGAGTGACCAACTTACATAAGGAATATTCTGGATCTGTAGGTGAAGGGTTAACCGTGGTCCTTCCTACATACGGTATGTTCAAATATATGTAATCTCCATTAGGAATTAATTTGTTCTGGATCTAGTGTATGTTAGTTTCTATTTTCCTCAAAGGTAAGATTACAAAATGATATTTTACTAAACGAAATTTGATTACGAAAGAAGCTACAAACAAATATTATTCAAAGACTTTGTTCTCTTGTGTGATATTGATTCGATTGACGACCAGAAAAAGCATCTAATGTTTCAGTCCTAATTTCATTAATGTCACTTTCTAGAGTTTCACAAAATTAATATGCCATATAATCTCAAAATACTTTTGATTAATTGTAAGAGTTCCAATTTCAAGTGCATTTGATGGAAATGAATTGAAATGGATTCCCCCCAAATGGTTTCATCAAGCTCAAGGCAAGTTTGCACGATAGAGCAAATAATATTGTAACAGGCCCTTATTAGGGACGTTTTGGTGAGGTAAGGTGTGGTGTGGTGTGGTGTGGTAAGGCGTGGCGCTTTGTATCTTTAGCGGGACACAAACTCAACACTTCATTATCCAAATTCGAACAACTGCCCACTGATTCACATTGAAGTTTCATAAAATTAGATTTTTAAGTCTGAGGCAATGTTGCTAATTGTTATGTCTCGTCCCTGCATGAGGCAGCCTTTCAGTTACACTTTGTCCACATGACCGACTCCAGCAAGCTAAAGGCAGGCATGGCCGTTAATGAGAGCCGGTAGCTTCTCAACATGCTGATGCTGTCAGACCACGGATAATTACTAAAGCGCTGTTCATTACCCAGATCTACTGAGACTGTTAATAATCCATTATGGAAGTGGACTGAGATGTGGAGTAACGCCGTGCGCGATCACCCCACATCAACAGATACAGCTCACGGATAATAGCAGTGATGCAGTGGGGAGGGACATTACACTACATCAGAGAGAACAGTCTGTCGGTGTGGGCAGTGGTCTCTCTCTAACCAGAGGTAGTGCTCTATGGGTCAATGGTGTGATGGCAGGTAGGCTATTTTGTCTTAAGTTGTGTTCTGTTATGGAACATGACGGACAATACACGTTTTAGAGGGCTCATCATTACTGCAGAATCTTTCTCAGCGTTGTGGTTTTTGCTGCGGAAAGTGTTGACAAAGATGGAAGGTAGGTTATTTAATCTAAAGCTGTTGTTTCTGTTATTGAAGGGAGGAGGGACAATTCACTATTTTAGAGCTAATCGCGGTTCATCATACCTGGCAAAAAATTTCTAAGCTTTGTGGTTTTTGCTGCAGAAAGGTGTGTTGACATAGATGGATATATGTTATTCTGTGCTCTGGATGACGTTTTAAGTTCAAGACTACAGTGGGTAGGGATATTACACAAAAGAGATTTGCAGTTGTCTGCAGTACTGTCATAAGAAAGTTGTTCTAATTGAGATTGTCGACTCTGCGGTAGTCTCTAATTAGTGATGGTGGTTCTAGCTGGAGTCAGGTGTGGTGAAGCTGTAAGGTAGGTTACTTTGTGCATAGATAAGCTTGCTATCAAGAATATATTAGGGAGAGACCTCATTCTCAGAGCAGGTTTGTCTGTCAATGTCTGCAGTACTTCCTAACCAGTGTTGTTGATTGTTCTAGCTGGAGTCATATGTGTTGAAGTTGTAAGGTAGGTTATTTTGTGTTTCAGATAATCTTGCTATCAAGAATATATTAGGGAGAGACCTCATTCTCAGAGCTAGTTCGTCTGTCAATGTCTGCAGTCTCTAACCAGTGTTGGTTGTTGCTCGAGTCAGGTGTGGTAGACGCTAATGTAGGTTCTTTTGTGTTTAAGATAAGTTTGCTATCAGGACTATATTAGGGAGGGACATTACTCAACATCAGAGTTAGTTCTCCGTCTCTGCAACGAGGTTGCGCCCCTGGGGACGGTGTTGTTGATCAAAGGAAAATTACTTTGTTTTAAGATATGATTTTTCTCTTTGGTCAACCAACACGCCTATTGAATAAATCAAGACTATTAGGTGTGGCGGTTAGGTGTATCACAGATGCCAAGATTTAAGAAAATTCAAGAGAGTTTTGATTATTGTAAATTGTCCACCAGAATGGTTAGGCAAAAGTGAATATAGAAGCCAAGCCACAGCTTTCAAGACCATTCTTCCTTGCTTAAAGGCATGTTTAGCATCTTTCTTCTTTATTTGCACATCTTGTTTACTGCCAATGAAGTGATTATGGCAATTGTGTTCTCTTGAACATTTTAATAATATTTGATAGTCTGATTAAATTGAATTTTTCCAATTTTGAATAATTTTTAGAACTGCAATACTTACTGTGTTAAAATCTACTTGGTTAGGCATGCGTACCCCGGGACCTCGAGGCCCGCCCGGATACCTCGGGGACATAAATGGCTGAAAATAGAGAAAAGATGGTTAAAATTGTAATAATTCTCGAATTATGAAAAACACAATATTTTGAAACAAAGATGGTCATATAGATACCTGAGCCTGTAAACATGAACTAGGTTAATTCTAAAATTCAAAGAAGGGGAAAACATTTTAATACATTTTCAAGCTTTCTAGTCCAAACATCCATATTCAGTGCTCCAAAACCAATTAAAATTGTAAAAAAATGATTATCCAAAATACTTGTCTTATCAAAATCTGTTTTATCAAAACAATGTGCTAAGAAAAATCGATATATCATTTCACAAGACGTCAACAAAGCTATTTGGTTAAAACATAACATCAAGAGAAATGTATGCAATATTCACAATCAATAGAAACTAAAAGCACATGTATGGAAACACAACATAGTTAATGGCTAAACTGTTATGATAATTATTTTCAACATGAGTCACAGGCTGCCAATATTTCTATATGTACAATGGATTGTTTGGAATGCAGAAACACGGTAATTAAACCAGGAAACTAGAATTTAAAAAATTCCATAGAAACAGTAATGTATTAAAATGTCATCTTTTGATAAAATTATTTTGGAATTTTTTCAGAATTTGGCCTATATTTAGCTTTGAATATTTCATTTTTATACATATTTTGGTCACCATTATCAGATTCATGATAGGACCCCTTGTAAAAATTAAACCTTGGAAACACTTGTCTCTCACACACTTCAAGTACCGACAAACAGGTTTTTTTCCCAGTCAATCCTTTGTGCTGGCCCTTGAGATCAGCATTTACGGACTCTTTATTCTTTTGAGGTGAGGTGAGGTGAGGCAGGTTGGGGTTTTAACGCCGCTTTCAAGAGTATTTCACTTATATCACAGCTGCTAGTATTATGGCAGGGAGAAAGCCCACAACCCCATGTGGCTATGCATTGCGGTGAAACTTGCAAGCATCGGCTGGAACTAGCGAACCATGGGTGGTACTACGCTGAAATTCAGTGTAGCATTGCACCCAAACCTTACTGCGAGTAGAACAGTTCTCTACTGCAGACAAAGTTGCCGTGCCCCTGACAGGATTTTTATTCTTTGAAACAGAACCCATTTAACAATCACAAGACTTCAAATTTCCAGTAGAGAGCAGAGTCCATTTGAGCAAATGTCTGGGTTTTTTCTGTCCTACTCATTTTGTACAATATATTTGTATACCCTGATTGTGGAAGTAGCTTTTGCATCGTATCATTCTGTTCAGTATTTTTATCTTCTCGGCAGTTTGTACGACCCTTGAGGACACAAATACCTAATGGTACAGGATGGTATTTCCTGGAGCAAAACTCTTACAGACTGCAAACACTTTTAACAGTACAAGCCATTTACATACAAAGAAAGAACGGTTCAGGAAAATATTTTCAACCATATGTTCCAGCCAAAGACAATTAAGTCTACCAATCTGTTGGCCATTTCTTTAAAAGAATGAAGATAACAATTTCAACAGTACAAGCAATTCCGGAGAGTGTTACTTCCAAAGCTAAAATTACTTGAGTGCGCCCATGTTAACACATGGAGAAAGCTCCGGCAATTTATCTTAAGATTCTTCACATTTTTAGAACTTAGCTAAACCCCTGGCATTATTTATGGGTGTTTAGATTGTAACTGAAGGGAGTGTTATTGAGATGAACAGTGAGATAAAAACTCCTCAACTGAAATATGCCCAGTAGATGTAGGGGGAGATTACAACTCACTCTTTTCCTGGGGGAAACATCGCCAAACTGTTTTACAATTGAGTTTGGAGGCATGCATTATCTTCGGTTCAGGACATGAACGATGCAGCCATTACTCTTCCGAGCTCGTAAATTCTACACAAAATCGTTTTATTGTTTTTGAAATGCCATTCCAAGGTTACGATTTATTGCAGGGAGGCAGCATATGTGATATTTCAGAGTCCCTTTGTAGTTCACTTCTGATGAACCGCTCGCATGCTCATAAGATTGCTATCAGTCTCCGAATGTTATGAGTTTGAAAATATCGTCTTTGAGGCCTCGAAACAACGCTATCATTGGGCTATCATTGGCAGCGTCCAGTTGCATCAGGAAACATGAACTTATCTCACTTGTCTGACAACTGACATTAATTTGATTATCTGACAATTAGCCCATAGTCTGAACAGACCTTTAAAGGGGCAGTAGCACGTTTTTTCGCTGAAATAAGTCAATGAAATGTATTTGAAAAATAATGTCACCAATAGTAAAACACCCTTCTCAAGTTCCAAATGAGTGTACATGGTTCGGTAAAGCCATGGGAATCATTTTAGTCATTCGAAATAATAAAATGTGTTCACAATAAAATGGCCGCCATGCAATTTTGGCTGTATACGCTACACTGTTATTACCACTATAATTGGTTTGTGTAATAAGATTTTTACTCTCTAATGACAAACTATCATTATAAATGGGATATTTGAAAAAATAAAATTTGCAAGAAACGTGCTACCCCTTAAAGCTGCAGGATGCTTCTTGGTCAAATAACCATATAATTATGTCCGTCCTTTCCGTCGTTCAGTGCTCACAATGACATTTGGGCTGCGGCAGATTCTTGTCTAATAGGTAATAATCCGTCTCTTATATCTCATTATTGTCTATACTATCAGCGATAGCTTGCATTCAATCAGAGAAAGGCACAATTAAGTTCATCAGAATTAGAATTACAAAGAAAGTTAATAACGCTTCATCTAAACATGACTTCTTGTTCAGCAGTTTGACGAGGCGCTTTAAGGTTCTGATATTTGTAATTTAACTTAGTTTAGTGACTAAATACTGTTACTTGAGTTCAATTGAAATCTAATATTTATTAGCTAAGGATCACTCAGAAATTACTTTCAGGATCTGTTTGTATTCTATCAGTAGGGTTGTTTTGAAGGGCCTACAGGCAAGTCAATCAGTATCATGTTGGCCAAGATTTTCATTTCAAAGAATTTAATTATGGTAGCTAGTATTATAAGTGAAAATGAGATAAATGAGGCAATTTAAAACCACTTTGAAGACTATTTGACTTATTCATGCTTTTATTACAGTTAGAAATCTGAAAACACAAGTATTACAATAAAACCTGGGAATGTCGACCAGAACAAGCAAACTGTGGTTGTAATATTAACTGGACAAAATAAATTAGGGATATTGGATGTTTTATGATTAATATTTCATCTCTATGTCAAGTAATAAATACATAGTTATTCATAATTTCAAAATATCCCTAACTATTTTTGTCCCGTTTATATTGGTAAACCTATCTGCATATTAAACAGCACATGCTAAACACTTGGTGGATTCAAACCCAGACCTTATGATCCATCAACCCACTAACCTCCTGTGTATTTGAGGCGAAGTGAGGTGAGGTGAGTTGAGTTGGGGTTCAACGCCGCTTTCAAGAGTATTTCACTTATATAGCGGCTGCTAGTATTACGGCAGGGAGAAAGCCACGTGGCTATGCATTGCGGTTGGAACTAGCGAACCATGGGTGGTACTACTCTGAAATTCTGTGTAGCATTGCAACCAAACCTTACTGCGTGTAGAACAGTTCTCTACTGCAGACAAAGTTGCCGTACCCCTGGCGGGATTCGAACCCTCTTGATCCGAAGCCGAACGCGCTAATCACTGCGCTATCCCGCCCCCTCCCTTGTATGTTAGTGTGTTAACATTTTAACACATGATCACAGATAACGAGTCTTAAGCCTCTTGTCAATGTTGGATTATTCCCTTGTCAATGAGTTGCGATTCCTGTAAATTGGCAACCAAAGGAGGTTACTTGTCAACTTACATTAATTATAGTTTAAAACTTAATTTTAATCCTTAAAGGGGCAGTAGCACATTTTTTCGCTGAAAACAATTCATGCAATGTATTTTTAAAATAATGTCACCTGAAGTAAAACACCCTTCTCTCTTAAAAAAAAATCAAGTTACAAAATGAATGTTCATGGTTCTGTAAAGCCATGCAAATTGTTTTTGTCATTCGAATTAATATAATGTGTTCACAATAAAATGGTTGCCATGCAATTCATGCTTCATACGCAACACCGTTATTACCACTATGGATAATTGGTTTGTGTAATAAGGTGTTTTACCCTCTAAAGTGAATATAAATGACATTAACTATCATTACAAATGGGAAATTTTAAAAAAAGTGCTTCTGCTTCTTTAATCTGGGATGGCCTATCTCAAACACACGTCAATCCAGAAGAATTGCATTTGTTGGTGAGTTTATTCCTATAAATTGCACACTCAGAATGACAAATACATTCAGCATGTGAGTATTAATGAATATTCTAACATCTACAGCCAAGACAAAGTTTTCAGTGTTCTAGTTCGTTTAAACAGTCCTTCAAAAGCAATTTCACTATCTGTATGCAAAATATTCAATTACTCTTGCTATTGAGCGTAAATTAATCATTTTTCTCATTATGAGTTCCTTATGTTATCAGGATTTAATTTGATGGTAATTATGTTATGAATAATAATGATTGGCAATAACAAGCCACCAAATCAAGGGCTTAGAACTGAACAAGTTCACAGCTATATTCATAATTTTAATTTTTCGCATAAAGAAAAAACTTGAGATTCCAGTAAATACTTTTAAATTTCTAGACTAGAGTTATCAGTTTGAATTTGATTTAATTTAATTTTTTAAGAGACAGGTAATTTCATAAACTCCTCTTTATTTTAATATTCTAGGTTCTCAAGGAGAAATACAGAAGTTATCATTTGTAATTTAATTTTTTGAGAGAAAGGAGATTTAAAAAAATATCTCTTTACTGCAATGAATACTGCTAGATTTTCTAGGAGAAATATTTGTATTCAATTTGTGGGGATATCAGTTGTAATTTAAGTTTTAAGAGAAGGGGGAAAAAAAGTCTCTTTAATTTTGTGAATACTAGGATTTCTAGAAGCAATACAGAAAAGTTATCAGTTTTATTTAATTTCGGAGAAAGAGAGAAAGGCAAAAGAAACTGCTTTGATTCAGCTTGGTGGAATATACAGTAGCCAGTTATGCGTGAAATTAAAGTGCCGTCTAACTTCATTTTCAGTCTCCACAGCAGGCTAGTCTACTTTTGGGATCTGGAGCAGTTGCTTCCATTGACTGGGAATCACCTTGGCCCAAGTGTTGGTGAATTACATGGGAGAATCTGTAGTAAGTATAAGATGTATTCGTTTATTCATTTGGTGGCAGGTACATTTATTCATGAACTGTATGTGTTTATGAGTAGAGGTTTAACAGATTTTTCACATTTAATATTTAGGTTGGTGAATTACATGGGAGAATCTGTAGTAAGTATAAGATGTATTCGTTTATTCATTTGGTGGCAGGTACATTTATTCATGAACTGTATGTGTTTATGAGTAGAGGTTTAACAGATTTTTCACATTTAATATTTAGGTTGGTGAATTACATGGGAGAATCTGTAGTTAGTATAAGATGTATTCGTTTATTTCATTTGTTGGCAGGTACATTTATTCATGAACTGGATGTGTTTAGGAGTAGAGGTTTAAAAGATTTTGTTAACATTTAATATTTAGGTGTTCATCAACGGTTTGTATTTTGGAATGAGGTGAGGTGATTTGGGGTTTAATTTCACTTTCAAGAATATTTCACTTACATCACGGCTGCTAGTATTATACAGGGAGAAAGCAATTGTGGCTCTGTATTGCTGTGAAGCCTGCAAGCTAGGGCTGGAATTTTTGGAATGATTATTTGTTGATGTTTTCAAATATTTGTTTTGGTTGTTTTCGTTTAAGAGTACAAGAGGTTATACAGACTTTCATATATTCATATTTAATGTTTGGTTTGTTCGTATTTTTTGAATGATTATCGGTTTGTGTTTTCAAAGGTTTGACTTGAAGTTTTTAAATTTGTTTTTGGATTGTGAAATTTTTGGGAATGTGCGATTATAAAGTCACAACTGATTTTGTTTATTCATGGAGATGTAATGTGATTTAAATGTAATTTAAATTTGGAAAGACATTTTATCATTTCATTGGAATCAGTCGACGCAGCTAAGATGACAACGCTGCTTTGTTCATCAAACTGGTAGGACAATAATGAAACGTAAATATAAATTTCCCTATCACAATATCAACCCTCTGTGGAGGTATTCGTTTACAAAGGGCGCAATGATTGCGACTTATGTCAGATGGTAAGGCTATCACAGCTACCGAGTGTACAGTTACAGAACGTTTAAAGTGTCTTTCTGGAGCTAATCCTAAGATTAAGGAAGAGCTCCGGAACAATACACGTAATTAATCCTGCAGAACAGTTGGCAGACACTCGGTAGTCAGTCTTCAGCCCGGGATGAGACCAGATATAATTTGACGGATAAATCTCATCGGAATGAATCTGTCCCCGTATGTGGGTGTCATGTGTGACTATCAGATTGTACAGAGTAGACAGGCAGACAGACAGACCAACATTCCAGACGGACGGACAGACAGACAAACAGACCTGTATGAAAAGTGTATACAGCGAGATGTGCTCTCCTCTTTTGAAGAGGTACGAGGGCTACCTGGACGACCGTCGGTGGCGGACTGAGATTGAGATGTATAGATGCATGTGTAGATTTGAACTGTTACTGCAGTGGTGGCTGCAGGTGTGTCCTTTGAAGAGGTAAGAGGGTGGTCAGGATGACCCTGGGGTGGCGGACTGAGATTTGAGATGTTTAGTTGCATGTGTAAATTTGAACTGTTACTGAAGTGGCCGCACGTTTATCCTTGAAGAGATTTGAAAGTAGTTTTGTAGGTTGAGTATGTATACAAGAGCTGTGACTGCATTCTTGTGTTCTTGTCCTTTGAAAAGAGGTTAGATGGGCAACAGTGGGGTGATGGATAGTCAGAAAGAATGATAAATGCAACATTACATTATGGGAAAGAGAAAGTCTTAGGTTGGAAGGAGGAAAATATATTGGCTTTATTGATTATTTCTTTTGTTGACAAGTAGTGATTTCTGGAACTTTGCTCCTTCGTAACCAATTGATTCATCATCTAAAGTGTTAATATTTGAAGGGTAAGGGTAGTAGGGGGGTACATCGACAAGGTGAGAGGTTAGAGAGGGGGGATATCAAATGAGGGTGGGGGAGAAGAGGGAGAATGGAGGGATATCTTTGTGACATGTCAGTGTTAGATTTCCCTTCACATATTTGATGAGATCTAGCCCAGTGCTCAAGTTCCCCTCTCGTGGCTGGGATCCACTCTATTCATCTTGAGAATATTGAAAGCATTCAAGTGTATGAATAGAGAGATTTATTGTACTCAAGACTTCCCTCAGGAAACACAAGTCCACCAATTTGACATATAAATAGCGGACAATAAAACGCTGAGGGTTCATGCCCAGCAGAAGAGCAGGGACAAATTACAACCATTTTGAGGTGTATTGAAGTGGGATCAGAGAGCACGCGCTGGATAAAAGTCGGGAACGAGTTCAGGCAGCACACGACTGATCATAGGACTCGTAGGAGTAGGTACACTCTTTATTTCCCTGCCTCAATTTCACTTTTATTGACTTTCAGTCCATCGTGAAAGGCTGATGCGAGGAGCGAAGCGGCAGATTCCAGATGAGGCAAGCGGAGAGAGGAGAATCCCAGCCGAGAGTCCAACGAGTCAGTCGACAGAATACATTCCTCCAAAGGCTGTCTTCCCTTCTCCACATCTCCTGGTCCTGATCTTACCTCCAGTAGCAATCTATTTAAATTTCTCTTCTTGACAGTTTTTGAAATTACAAGCAAACAAACGGCCATAATGAGAGGCTTTTTCTGTTCGCTTCCTTCGGATCTCGTACGTTTACACCAGTCGTTCATCTTCTAGATAACTACTTCAGGTCTTTGAGACCGACTCAGCAACAGATTGCTTCACGTTTAGTGCAGCAAGCGAAGCAGGAAATGGGACTAGAATGCTCAAAGCACTCAGGAAGCTGAAGTTTCAAAGGAACCGAGCTTCAAGACGGATTCTGTTGTCGACACTGTCTGGAGTTCAGGTGTAACACTGTGTAAGGAGTTTACTTATCTGATGCTGTTGGAGCCAGCTTTGCTTGTGAGTTAACAGACCAAAATGGATTTAGTGCTGCTTTCAAGTGTACTGGTTTTGTTGAGTTTACAATGTAAAAAGGATATACGTTGTGCTTTCTATTTCAAGTTCACACGGGATGTGTGGTGTGCCGAGGCAGGTTTACTTCCAATTTTACAAATCAAATTGCCTCTCAAGTGCTTTTCAGTACATCTAGGGGAATTCACACAAGGAAAACTCTTGAAATGAGGTAACCAAAGAACGTGTTTGAAGAGCTCTCAACAACAAGGAAAGAGTTTGAGTAATTGTGAAGCGAGTTGGCACGTGTCGTGTTTCAAGTATGTTTTATTGGCAATTTAGGGTTTCACGGGAATATATCTGTCGCAAGGTTTCATGGGAAATGAAGGACAAACTTCTGTGGTATTCAAAGGATTGTGTTATATTAAGTTATATTAATGAATCCGAAGGGACATATCTAATGTACAATGGAAGAAGATTTGGATATTCAAACATGCTTTTCAAAGAAAATTTCTAAAGGATTACACTAGTGTGCATTGTGTGTTATTTTAACCTTAAATTTACAGTGTAAAACTTCAATGGATTTACTGTGTTAACTAAATAGGATTTACTATGGGACAAGTTCGGTAAGTATAAATATTTCTTTTTATCATTTCACATCTTCTCTGTAAAACTGCTTATAAATTAGTTTGAAAGGGATCTTGATATATATATATTGTCTACTGTAAGTATAATCAATTGAACTTTTATAAACAGGATCTATGTTAACTATATAAATGTTTCGTGTCTACAGGCAGTATTTTGCCCATTTAAATTAGCATTATTCAAACATGTTTATTCAATCAATATCTAATTTGAACCATAAATATATATTTTTTGCTTACTTTATAATGTAATACCAGTGTTCATGTGATATACTTGATTATTAACAACTATGGGCATAATTTTTTCTAACAAGACAATTTTAAAAGCAGTGGGTAAAGGGAGGTAATTTCATTCTCGTGACAACAATAATCCTATAGGAGTTGCTTCCCTTTACATTGTACACACATTTCCAATTTTTAAAAATATATTTCAGTTAATCTAACTTTCCAAATGGAGATGAGATGGTTATAAAAATGCTTGATTTTCTTCATTACAAAATGGCAACATTATTAATGATTTTTTTGTATTTTAATTCATCCAAGAAAATTTTAGAATAAGAAAATAGTAAAAGAAAACAAAACTCCTTTGAATTAGAAATTTTATTTCTTCTCCCTTTGAAGTCTTTTCCAGAAATTAAAACTCATGAAGATGTCAAACTGCATTTTAGAAAACACTGAAGTCTGAGAAAGGTCTAAGGTGAAAAATATTGTTGAATTAAAAAATAATAAGAATGTACAAATGAAATAAATATTGCTAAAATTAATGGCAAATTAAGCCTCTTCCACAATAATATTTTGGTGAATGCTGAATAGTTTAATTCCTTGGTTTATTTTAATACTGGCTTAGGATAAGTAAATGTCTGTATGAAATAATGAAGAATCAATAGTGAATGAAGCTCTTTTAAAATCCCTATAAATGCCCAAAGTGTTACATTGACTTTTATTGAAAATAAGGAAAGAAGTCACCACCGCAGAAAGGTTTTAATTTTTCAGTTTGTTAGTGAACAAAGAAATAAAACAAAATTTTTGGAAATAATTTAAATGATAAATTGTTTCACACAACCAAAATATTCCTGCGCAGTAGAAAGTAAATAGTGATCAGATTTTATTTTTTTTTTAAAAACACATTATTGATATAATTTAAACAGTAAATTATTTTGTATCCCAAGCAAATCATACACAGCAGAAATATGAAATTCCATCATTATTGTTTTGGTTTTTTTGTTTTTTTTTAAATTGATAACACAACCATTTACTAAAGGATATGGGTCACAACAGAAATATAACATTAACATTCCTAATGCAAATAACTTACTAAATATAAGGCAACATAATATAAGTCAAAGTAAATAAAATAACACTTAAACAGTACAACATGTATATATATATAAATATATTAATAACCTTCAATGAATGAAGGTTTAAGCAACAGTGATTCCATGTTAATTTCAGCATCTATCTAATTCACAACATCGATGGAAATACAGCGTTAAAGTGGACATGTTAGAAAAAACTAATCTATGTTGTTAAAGGGGCAATAAATTGGCATAACTTCTCTTGGAAAAGATAACTATTTTATAGTTTGTCTCTTTTTCTCTTAAATTGATGAAGCAGTGATCATGATATGTGATGACAATGGCAATGAAATGAACAAGATTTGAAATTTTAACTTTATCTAATTTTTAGAAGATTATCCGTTTGAGCAAATAGTTCGTCAACTCTCGAGCCAGCAGCAGCGTGCACTGTGAAGTTCAGATGCAGTGTGCCGCTATCTTAGCACGGGAAAAGATAACGAAATGCAGAAAGGCTTAAATTAGCCAGTGATGGAAATAGGCACGAGTTATGGCTTTAGAAGGGAGTTGGTTGATTGTATTTTACGGAGTGTCAAAAATCTTTCTCTCTTTAGACAATAAAACTTGGATATGACAATCTCCAAATAATTGTCCTCCCTTTTTCAACAAGTTCCATTTTCCAGTTTTTTGACACAATTGGTCATAGGTAAAATTTGAAATTTATTAGCCAAAATAAACTCAGGTCAGTGTTGAATTCTAAAGCTAATAAAATTGTCAATATTTACTAACCAACTTATGTTTTGAATGTTTCGTTGGAATTCTCTTACAAGTGTCAGTATTTTACAAATTACTTTAAACCCTGTCAGTTCGCTACTTGGAATGATTTGTATTTGTACAGAAGAAAAGGGTTCATATCATTTCTTCATTTATCTCTTCACTAATTCATTTCAAATCTTTCAATCCTATTTGTAAACCACAGAACACCCAATTCCCTAGAAACCCCTCCCACCAACTCTCCTCCAGAATTTTTACATCAAAACTGGATGCATTGAGAATCAAAATTAGAGTTACCTCCCTTCCACCAGAAATTGTACCCTCATACATCGATTTTACAACTGCTTCAAACACCTTAATATCTTTCCACATCGATTGAAAACAATGACATGGATGTTTGCAGATTCATTTTTTAATGCAAATTGAAATACAAATATTACTCTATGTTACAATAATGGCTAAATGTGATTCGCTGAATTGTGTTCAAACAAATAGTAAATCGAGATTCCTTCTTTGATGAAATATACAAGGGAGGCAACTTTTAACTTTCAATTTGGATACTATTTGCAGGAGTTGAAACACTGAATACAAGAAGCGCCAGTATCGTTTGTAAGAGACTTGGATGTCTCAAAATCGAGCATTGCGCAGGCCATGTGCATTGACGCAACTACATGTTTAGAGCCTGACTATCTGGTTAAATTACAGACCCCAAATACACTGAAACAACTGGTGGCTAAATAAAAAGCAATTGTCTTTCGAAGAATGAATCGAAATTTCATCGTTACTGATTAAGATTCACTTTTAGGCTGCCAAAGACTGGAACATCCCCTAAACCAAAAGGTTTTGATCACCTCATAATTTGGGGTGTTTTGATGGTCGATGGCTAAGGTTATCATAAAACTGTGTTATCTGTGTTATCTCACGGCTAAGGGTCTCCGAGTGTTCCTAGGCCAAACTTGCGATCAACATCCATGGACTAAGGCTAGCCTTAGTCCAAAGAAATACGACGATCACCTTAACATGAATGAACTATGACATAGATCCTTGGCCCGACATACTCCCTCTGCAAAGGTGATCACAACTAAGTGCCCTTAGCATTAAGGGAGTGTGAAAATCCTCCCACATGTTTTGGGGTCTGTATTCTAACCACAAGCAAGGTCAGGCTAGCGGAGCGTGAAAGTGAGCAGAGTGAGAGCGGAGTGAGTTTGGTAAGGACAAGCTATGAGCAAGCCTAGGAGGGTAGGCAGGTAGGCAGGTAGGTAGGTAGGTAGGTAGGTAGGTACTCACTTGGTTCTGGCCCATCAAGGGATTGTGGGGGGGAGGTGGCTGGGAATGGGGGGACTGCTGAGACGAGGGTGGCTGTCAACGGCAACAAGGCCAAGGGGAGACAATCAGCATTGTTTGTGCATCAAAACATCGGTGTATACATTACATTTGCTACATGCACATCACATTTCCTCCACGCACATTTTTTATTTATGGTGAACTGAGTATATAAGCATGCTTCTAAGATTTTCAATAATTTCATTTTCCGCAAGTTTTTAAATTAAGGTCTATTTCTACATCATACAAATTAAAGTCTTTTAAAATCATGCTCAAATGATGAAAATAAGTGAGAAAATTATTAATGTCCCTGACAAGAGGGTATATTATTCAAAATCATTTTTTCTGAAAATGGCTAACCATGCTTGATAATCAAAGGTGTCATGCAGTAGCTGTACAGCGCAGATGGGAGCGAACGAACGAACGAACGTCCACCAACAGACGACATTCAATTTGGGGTAAACACAACAACCCCTCCCTCTTCCATTCAAACTACTATCAACTATTACTCCCCCTTCCTGCAAATACCCTTCCTGCAAATACCTTTTTTTTATATAGAAATACCCACCCTACTTATTTTTCAAAAATTTAAAATCATTTTGCTGAAAGTGAACTGTGTGTACAATATGGACGCCCAAAGCAAGGAGTGTTGGTCATTTCAGTACCTTTCCATACTTTTTTTCTGCCATTTAATTGTAAGCAATTCAATTTCTATTAGCCAATGAATGAACTATGAGTGTCTGTATGGTTGATGTATCGATGAAAAGATGAGTATGATTTTGATGAAAATGTTAAATATTGAAGCTGAGCACTATTGTAGTAGAGGCAAGGGGGACTGCACTGCTGTTAATTGATTATCAACACAAGCAGCACTTAACACACTCTGCAGCAAAAGCAGCATTCTAGCACGGTAGAAGAGGGAAGATCTAGAGTTGGAAGAATATATTCAGGACCCACATGCACAAAGTCATTTCAGACTCATCATTGTATCCCAAAATGGACTAGGATAATCTCAGTTGAAGTAAGCTCTGGGCAAGTGGGTCTTGATCTTAAAGACTTTCAAAAATATTAGAACTAAGGGGAGATGCCTTATTTCACTTAGGGTTCTTATTTTTCGTTTTTATACTTACAGGAAAAAAACTAGGTGGCATGGGACCGCCCGGCATGCCGTCTTGTGGAGGCATCTGACCGCCGAGAGGGCTTGGCGCCGCATTCTGTGGAGAGAATGGTAAAGTTGAGAATATTGCAAAAATTACAAATATTGAAATGACATTTTAAATTTCTCATTGACCTTAAAAACTGTGCTGAAACTTCCGATATATAATGGTAAGTATATTTATGGAAATAAAGTCATAAAAACCTTTGCAATTAGTTTGTCAAATTTTTTTCTTGGAGATATTCAATGATGACGAATCAAGAATTCTGTAATGTAGAACATGAACATGACAAATCAGCAGATCCAGGTTAATCTGGTCACATGACAGTTCCACGTTGATACATAAGTTGCCATGGAAACAAATTCAAGATGGCATGTCCGTCATAAGCTTACTGGACATCATGAGATGACCTGGACTCCCACGAAACTATCTATAGACCGGACCATTTGATCTTCCAGCCTTACAGTGGTCACTCCCGGATGTGTCTGCACCAAGCAACCTTTACTAAGAGTACCTTAACCAAAAAACTGAAACATCACGCTAAGGTAACCTTGGTGATGCACCTAAGTCCCTTATGATAAGAGGAACAAGAGTCAACGTTGGGTCCTACACAACCATACATTGGACATCAAAATGCCAGATCTACAAGACTTTCAGTGCAATCTCATTAAAATCAGATTGAACGTAGCATTCTCTTGATTCGAGTTCTGCAGGGTCGTATCTTGTGTTTTAAATTCAACCAATCAAAGACCTTCATTGAAATGGAATCATGCCACTAATTTCTAACCTCATCATTGATTGGCTGATGTAAAAGGTGACAAGATATAACCCCTATGGAGCAGTACTCCGATGAAAATGCAGCGAAGTAAGAGTGTTACGTTCTGAATTCAATGTGTATGTCGAGATTGAGGATTTATCACCCTTTCGAGAGATTGTGAAATATAATAGGGAGATACAGAAATTTGGAAAGGAGGGGTGGAGGGTTCACTCAGGGGTCCATCAAGTTTACAGGCACATTTCTAGAGGGGGAGGAAGGTTTCGAAACCTCCCTCTGGAACCTCCATTGAATAAGGTTCAAGTTGGAATTAAAACCCTGAAATTATAACCACCGTTTGTATTACTGTGAAACCTACAAACACTTGTTGCATTGTGACGAAACATGACTGCATGGGTGAACTAGCCAACCATGGGTCGTACTGCACTGAAATACATGGCAGCTAAGCACGGAAAATTAAGAACAGTATTTCATTAACAAAGTTGCTGAGCCCCTGGACGGAATCGAACCTTCAGACAAAACCAAAGGCCCTCCGATGTACCATAACTGGACATATAGAAGGAAAGCACAATGCCGAGACAGCTTTAAGCCTTCGTCTACACGTCTTGAAATAGTCTGGTATAGCATGAGTTAGTGGCAAACTAATGTATATTCCTGTAAATTGGTCACTTAGAATGTTTTGGAACTATTCAAATCAGCCTGCAAAGGGTTAAGACACAACCCACTGTTTCAGTTCTTCTACCTTACATCTTACGCCCACTATAACGAAGTCACAAGCTCCCCGCTGCTCTTTCCAGTACAAGTCTTCATCTATCTACTTACACTAGTTTCCATCCTTTACTTCCATGACGACATAACTGCCATGGAAACCAAAATTCTGATTTTAAAAAAATTATTTCTTCCTTGAGAAATCCTCTGTTTTATAAATAGGTACTGAAAAAGTATTTAGATATAAATCATTTGTACAAAAGTAGTTTGGGAATCTAACACAGTGTCAATTTGATAAAAATAAATATGTTTAAAAAAACAATTTTCAAAAAGAAATTACATATAATTTGAAAAACAAATTATCAAACATTTTTCTAAACGAGGAGAGAACAGACTTCCAAAATAAACCAGATTCTTTTTTCACTATTACCATCCCCAGATTTGATGACAGCATTTCAAGTTTTTTTATTGTGTAAAAATTCGCAAACAGCAACTCAGAGATCTCAATTACAAGAGAAGTGGAGAGCTGGAAGGACTAACAGTATGTCAGCAACATCTACCGAGCGCAGATCGATGACAATGAATTATCAATAAATTTCAAGAAAATCAATAACTTTCCCGGGATGTGATTTCATTGTTAACTAGTGGGCAACATATGACACTGAATAAGAGGGAATCTTTTCTATGCCGACTGACGCTGAACTTCAAATGGTAAATCAATTCCTTGCTTGAATCCCGACTCAAAATGACCCCCTTTCCCGGAGCCCTGCTCTCTCATTGGCCAATGCCAACAACACTATCTGATACAATGACCTAATTGTTGCCATGGAAACGGGCCATGCTTTGGTTCCAAGTCAACAAGTATCAGGATTATGTGGATAGTCCAATATGTTTGGACAAAGTCAACCATCACTGCATATCATCTGTATAAATGCCGTTCACTTTTTTCCCCATTTTCTTTGAATTAATTAAAGTTTTTAGGATTGAAAAAAAACCAATTTCATCACAACTACTTCCATTGAAATAGGATGAAATCATTTTTTTAAACAGAAGTGTGAAATGAAAATAGCAATTACAAATATGATATTTTTTGGTAAAATTAAATTTTAAAATAAAAACAACATTACTGAAATGAAAACTGCAGGGTGATCGAAAAGAATGAATTGTGTTACCTCCTTTGTTGCAATCACAACACTGGATTTATTTCTAATCACTTTATACATATTTGAGATAAACATACAAAATATACATATGAAATATACATCAGAAATGAACTGAAATGTCAACCATCAAAGGCAGTGGAGTAAATGAAACACTATTCTACATGTGGTCACTAAAGTGATATAGACAAACTATTAGAGGAAATGAACGAATGCAGTCAACGGAGGAATGCAGTAGTCATAACTTAATGGTCACCAGATTGAAATTGATTTAACATAAAACTATACAGACCATAAACGGACTAAATGAATGAAAGAACAAATCAGTCAATGAGTGTAGTAAGTTTCACAATCCTAAATCATTACATCATCAAACCTTACGTTACTAACTCTCAAATGATACTATTTTCAACTATTAAGAAAGGAATGAACCAAAGATTGAACAACAAACGAATAAATGAATGAATGATAGCAAAAGTTACCAATCAAAAGTCTACATTCAAATTGCAGAAACAAACAAATAAATTCGGTCAACAGATCAGAATGAAAGAAACAATGATAGCATGAATAAATGAATGAAAATCCCAAACTCACATCGAAAAACTATCAAAACAACCTTCAAGCTTAAATTGATTTCAATTCACCAAAATGAATCAAAGAATGATTGCAATGAATGAACAAACGAATGAGTAAACAATTGAATGAATCGCTAATGGTATAAATAATTGGATGAACAAATGATTGAACGAACAAATAAATGAATGATTATATATATATATATATATATATATATATATATATATATATATATATATATATATAAATAGATGATTGAATGAATAACTGAATGAATGAATATACAATTGAATAACCCAACCACATGTAACCAATATCAAACCTCCCGCCTCTATCGGCGTGCGGTGAGCATGAAACAACGTAAGCTAACGTAATATAACGTAGTGCGTGTGTAAGACTCCACTTTGAAGTTGTCGGACGGAGGGACTACAAAGCGAGTACTGTGAATGGCATGCATGGGATCCCTGGAGCCATCAACATGTCGTGAATGAAAACACAAAGCTGTGAATAAAGGAAGTTGTTAGTCCATTCAGACAGCTTTGACACAGGAGGAAATCTTTACATCAAGCCATATTATACGCGTCTTCATCGACATATCGTTTTGTCAACTTTAATAAATATTGACAAACTGTTACAAGACGCAAGGGGCTTAACACATGGCACTTAAAACTGGCACTGTACCAGGGGAAGCCCCTAATCTATAAATAGAACATGGCTAAAGAAATGCCTCGTGTTCATGTCGTTGCCATGGTAACCAAGAGTTACCCCGCCTCAGAAATTCACCTCTTTGTTTGTTTGATTTGTAATCTCCTTATCATTTAAACATATTTCTACCTCATCGATCCTGTTAAGAAATTAACATAGGATTGTCAAATACCAGAAAAGCTGTCAAAGCAAAAAGACACAGATTTCAATGATTGAAGATGAACAATACCCAAAATTGAAATGTATCACACAAAATATTGAAAACTGTGAACCAGAGCATCTAAAAATTGTAGACATTATTTCAACTAGCCACTTCTGAAATTAAATAATTCTATAACCAGCAGGCAAAACAGACTAAAATTTAGTCTATGAAATTTAATAACTACTTTACATTCATCCATGCGATTGTATTTTTAAAAGTGTTCAGGTGAGGTGAGGTGAGTTGGGGTTTAACGCCGCTTTCAAGATTATTTCACTTATATCGCGGCTGCTAGTATTATGGCAGGGAGAAAGCCCGCAACGCCATGTGGCTATGCATTGCGGTGAAACCTGCGAGCATCGGCTGGAACTAGTGAACCATGGGTGATACTAAAAGTGTTCAGTACCATATATGTGTATTCAGTTTGTCTAGACAAGTTGAATAAGGACCTAGACTGTAATAAAGGCTCTTATTTTATACAGTCATGGGGCAGGACAAACAATATAATGCCACAGATTAAAAGGGGCTGTAGCACATCTTTTAGAATTTCCCATTTATAATGGTAGTTGATGTCATTAATATTTACTTTAGAGGGTAAAACATCTTATTACACAAACCAACTATCCGTAGTGGTAATAAAGTTGTTGCAAATAAAGCAAAAATTGCATGGCGGCCATTTAAATGTGAACACATTTTATTATTTCGAATTACAAAAACGATGCACATGGCTTTATCGAACAATGTACACTAATTTTTTAACTTGATTTTCCGAAGATAAAAGTGTGTTTTTACTATTAGTGACATTATTTCAAGATTTTTTTCAACTGGATTGTGTTTAATCATTTATAATAGCTCATGCGTAAACAAGAATGTTACATTAAATTTAATTTCAATAAAAATACCCGATAGAATAATCACTTTAAACCCTGTTCTAGCCCAGACATGTAGCCTCCTAGCCTAGTACACTTTAAACATGACACAAAACAATACACTCTCGCGACTACCTTACTGCTAAACATGTAGGGCAAAAGACTCAAATATCATATCCACGGGATTAACAATCTTGCAGTTCAATCTTCTAGAGTATTGGTTATCCAGTTCGAAGAAGGCTAAAATGTCTTGAATTTCTCTTCATATATACATATCTCCCTTTGAAACCTTACTTTTATCCACATTTCATCCAGTTGCAGTGAGTTAGTAAGTTATTATTTAATGTCATGCCCTGATGGCTATGCATAGCGGTGAAACCTGTGAGCATCGGTTGGAACTAACGAACCATGCAACTGTTCTCCACAGCAAAGTTACCGAGCCCCCTGCATCAAAACTTTACGCTCGGTTTTCAGAAACGGCTGACCATTGGCATTGCGTAAATGACATTGCGTTCTCTCGCCTTCTCAACTGCATCAAGGGTCGCTATTTGGATAGATCTTGATACTGACGCAGTTTGTCTTGCTAATCTATCTGATGTAGCTCTAAAACACGCTACACGAAAAATTAATTTGATTGTATCAGTTATTTTGATTTCCACAAGTAGAGCACACCTTAAAATCGGCCGTTTGTTCGGATAGATTGTGACGCCACAATGTAGATTTGTCAATACGCGGTGAAGCGGCGCTAAAATCAGAGGAGGTTCAATCCAGAATTGATCACGCTTTGAGTTTTCTGGAGAACCAATCAGAATCGAGTATCCAGCAATGGCATGGTAGAATGAAGTATTTTGCATAAAGACATGGAGTAAACCAGACATTTTTTGGAAGATTTTAGACTAAATGTTGCCTACTCTATTAAACAAGTTTTAATTCGTTTTCAAAACTGATAAATGAAAACAAGCAAAAACTATCTTTTTAAAATTTAATTAAAAAAAGAAGTGGCAAAGTTTGAATTGGACCAGAGGCCAACCATCAGTCTCTGAAATACATATTTTTTCTAAAAACGTGAACTTGTAACATCTTATAAATACTTCCTATTGCTTTAATTCAATATAAGTATGTGGACAACAGACAACAAGACCCCAGGGTCTCCAAAATAACTTGACAGTGACCGATAGAAGTTAAGTCTCTGAAATGAAATTTTGAAAAGAAATTCGAAATTTTTAAAAATGAAAATGAAATGGAATCTTTGAGATATCTTAATTGAGCATTTCAAAATTCTTAAAATGTTGACAGGCTTGCATGGGCTCCTATTTAATAAAAGATGACAGACAAAGCAACCGGCCTTGCTTGGAGAGCAGAAGTATTTGGGCAATGTCGCAGCTATTTTACTGCCTTGGGAAATATTTACAAAATCGAATCTAAACAACAAGAGTGTAAACAAGAGAGGTAACAGTTCATTAAATATAACCAAGAAAGGGATGGACTCGTTCAACGCTGGCAACACAGAAGAAAGAATCTTTGACCAGTATTTAGAAATAAAATACATTAACATATTCCACGATATTCCCTACCATTCACCTGATGAAGGAGAAAAAATAATTCAAAATGTCCTAGTCTACATATAAGAAACTCTCAGCATTAAGAAAGTTTTCAGTACCATTGACATTTGACATATGACTATGACATATGACTATCACTGAAAGAGCTTCGAAAATCTAGACCCTGTTTCTTAGAATAAAGGAGGTGTAATCCAGAAACCATGATTTTCTAAAAATGAAGATGGTTGAAAAACTATCTCACGAGATGCGGCAACATGAATAACTATGTAAAAATAATTTCCCTAAAATTTACTTTGAAATGGTGAGGTGAGGTGAGGTGATTTTGGGTTTAACACCGCTTTCAAGAATATTTCAATTATATCACGGCTGCTAGTATTATGGCAGGGAGAAAGCCTGCAACGCCATGACCATGTATTGCGATGTGTATTTAACCAAATTTCGAATGATTTTTTTTTCCAAATATATAAATCAGTAAAATAAATCCTTTCGATATCAAGTATCAAGGTTGCTAATTTGTCCCCCTCAACATCACGGAAGGAAAATTAGCAGTTAAAGGGCTTTCTTTATTTAACCTTTCTCAATTATCATCTCAGCAGATTCTTCTTTCAAAATACCCTTTAAAATTAGGTAAAACGATCAATATCTAAAATGGTATTCTTTGCTAAATACAAACTTTTGTATATAGCATTATTTCCAATTGTCTGGCAAACAATTTAAATTTCATACAAACCAAAATAATTGTTTTTTTAGTCCACAATTTGAAACATTTTCACACTTTGAAAGTAAAATTAAAGACATCTTCTTTTTTTTCAACCTCAAACTGTAAAATGACCTCAGTTTTGGAAGTTCTAGCTGAAAAGTTTAGAAACATTACAATGAGAAATAATTCATAAGCATGAGGTAGATTTCTATTTTTGTTAATGCGTGAATAATAAATGAAATCTGCCTCAAAAGTGGAGACTCACTAACATTGTGCCAAGATCACCACAGAACACAAAACAGTCGCAACTATTGATTCTTGACACGGGCAAATTCAAGCCAGAAGTTGAAATATATTTATCCTAGTAATCCATTTCAACTTCCTCGTTAATTTCATCCAAATTAGCAAAACTCATCTACCTGATATTCTCAACTAGCTATGTGCATAGTTATTCTTTGATCGCTTTATTTCTTATTTGATAAATCAAAAGTCAAAGAAAAACTATAGATTGCTAAAACATTAGGTCACTGTAATAGCAGACATAATCTAAATTTCACCATGAAGCGAAACAATCTATAAAAGAATTAAAGAAATGAAATCAACAAAGACGAGCAAATATATTATTTCATTTTGCATAAAATTATTGATAAACACCCAACACTGAATCCATTAATGGAAAACCATTCTGAATGTCCAATTTACCAGAATCCGAACTCATTAACAATGGGAATTCGTCACTTGCTGAAGGGTGCTATTCCATATTCTGTCACCTAAAGGTAAAGATGTATTAGTTTCACTTAGTTATGACAATAACAGCTTTGCTAAAAGCATATTTTTTCACACATGACAGTGGCCTTATCATTGCAGTGAAACTTGCGCGCATCGTCTGTAACATGGGCGATTCAATGTAGCATTGCGTCCAAACTATTCAGCTTGTCCAACAGCAAATTAAAATCCCCATCTGGTAACATCATTCCTAAGGATATACCAATACCCACATTATCTTCCAGTACCTCACATACCAGGAAATGGGCATCCATGTTGAAAACAATTCCAACGTACAGGACAAAGTAAGTTAGGGATGTTGAAATTTTTATGACTGATATTTCATCAGTAAGTCAATGAATAAATAGAAAGGGATATATAAAATATATATCCCTAACTATTTCTTTCTATTCAAGAAAAGTAAAAGTTTCGGCCATTACAAAGACATGTTGAAACGCAATATATATATATATATATATATATATAGATATATATATTTACAACAATTGAAGATGAGTCAAGTTGTTTAAAACTGCTTTCAAGAGTATTTCATGGCTGCTAGTACTACAGGGGAAAAACCATGGTGGCTATGCATTGCGGTGAAACCTGCGAGCATTGGCTGAAACGGGCGAACCATGGGTGGTACTGCACTGAAATTCAATGTAGCATTGCACCAAACCTGACTGAAAGTACAGCAGTTCTCTACAACAGACAAGTTGCTGTGCCCCTGCGGGATTCAAACCCCAGACTTCTTGGTACGAACCTGAACATGCTTACCACGGCACTACCCCATCCCCACAACAATTGAAGTTTAGCAAACCAGTATTAAATCTATGCTATCTTTTGTAATGAAGTGCCCCACATATTAAGAAAACTGCAAGTTTCGCCATGATTTCAAGTTCAGCCATGACAAAGACACCGAATGTTGTAAGCAGAACAAGATAGAGCATCATCTGGATGGCTGCACATGACAAATGACTCACCTGGGACAAAAGTATATATGTATGTGTGCAGAGGTAATAATTTCAGGGGCATCTTGAACTATGGACTACAATTTAATATCTATTTGAATTATTCTACCATGGGGCTTATTAAAAAAAACATATCCAGATTACAGAGTTTTTATGCATGATCTAAGGCGTGTATTTTCATCCAACTAGACTTGCTTTAAGGTGAATCTAGACTGTATTAAAAGCTTCTTAATGATTCAATATATTCATGAAGTACTTTGGACTTGAAAAAACTATCAATAAACTTTATTTCATTACTAGATTTGTCAAATTTCTCAAATTCTTTTAATTTTATTTTACAACTTTTCTAGGGTATTTGCAGATCAGCGAAACTCATACATTAGAAATGTTTCATTTTGAGTGACAAGTAGTATGAGAAAGCTTATAACCTAGACAATATGTAAAAAGCCTTTGTCACAAACACAGAAATTTGTATTCATTGGTTCATATAAAAACCTAATTCATTTAGTAATGTGAAATGAAAATTCATAACAATGAAAAGGAGATTAAACCAAGGTTTGAACATTATACATGAGGGGGTATATAGATATGATGTAAAACTTCTGAATATAAAATATTGTTCATAATCCTGCAGTGGTATGTATGTATTTAAGCCACTGATAACAAGCAACACCGAGCTAGATGTTCAAGACCTGGGGCCTATTTGGGTCCCTCCCAACCTATCTGAACCTCATTATACCGCCATCACAACCACCCCCCTCACTATAACGCTCCACCTCAACCTGGCAGCAAATCCCAAAGCTGTAAAACTCCTCAAATTGACTCTCAGAGCCTCAACACAGCAGATTTGTGCTGGCATTCACCCTCTGAGGTCACAAACACAGAGGTCAGAGACGACCAATCACATCGCTCGCCTTATAGTGAGGGCCTTTGTGATGACTGGTTCCACATGGCTGGCCACCAGAGAAAAAGGGACTTTCCAAAGTTGTGAAACAATATTACTGGGAGAAAAGAGTCAAAAAGTATGAATTTTGGGGTGAATATGGTTGATAATGTGAGTTTGAGCTTGGGATATCAAAGGACTGGAATCTGAAGCATCCAACTCGTGATTTGCTTGTTCCAAGCCAGGCAATAGCAGGAAGGGCAAGGAGAGAGCACAATAAGCGAGGCTCTCCACCCTAACCCTCACGGAGTGCGGCTCACAATGCACTAGATCAATAATAAGCGAGTGGAGTTGCTGAATCTCTGCGTCAACATCAGAGGAGACTCTACACTTCAGACTCTTTCACCCGAAACACCATTATGATATTTAACAATATATTCTACCACAGACACTTGTTTTTGTATTCATGAACCACAAATAAGAGAAATTCAATTTTAGTTCTAACTATATTTTGGAATTCCAAAATAGTTTCATATTTTAAGATATGAAATTTATGAATTCATAATTATTTTACAATGTTACGGGTGAATGATTCCAAATTGAACACTATTTAAACGCTAGGCCAACATGGCTTGGGTGAAATTGATATTTTACACATATCTATAGTGAAGGTGAGAATTTAACCAACTCTTCATATTATCACATTTTGAAACAGATTCTTCAACATTGATATTTTGACAAAAATATCAAGTAAAGTAAAAACATGTAAATGTCACATTGACCTTTCTATTGACTTCATTTGCGAATGTCAAAAAAATAATTCATGAATAATGTACATAACATACAATTCATACATTCAAGAATAATTTTAACTTACCGAGTTTCTATTCATATCCTTTGTCTTAATTTTAAGATTACAATTGCAAGTGAAAGATCTCAAGTGGCCATGTTTCTTTTTTTTATATATATATAAATATTATCTCCGCAAAATGGGTGTCAAAGAATTACAACATTAGAAAATTCCAAATATGATAATTATAAGATATGCTCAGAATCTCAAATTAGCAAAATGTGACATCTAAGGAAAGTTTCAGTTACAAGAGGAGACAACTCTTCCATCTCCCTTTCCAGTGTTACAACAGCTTGAGCTAGCCTACTAAAATTAATCCGCATGACGTTCAGGGCCTAGGGAGCCTCAAAAGCTTCAAGCAAGCTCTGAGCAAAGTGGCTCTCCACCACTGTACAACAGGCAAAAACAGGAATCCTTATCATTATCAAACAGTTGAAATACTTGGGGTTTTATAGAAAAACATGGTGGACCTTCCCGAAAACAATCTATTTTAATCAGAAATAAAAACATTGTATCGGAAGAATATTTCCATACCATTTGAAGCATCAGTACTTGACCCAGGACAGATTTTATTTGATAAATAATTCCTGGGATGAGGAATGTTCTAGACCCTCGATCAGAGGACCTAAAATAGGACAGACTGACTAAGGCTCATTATAAACTACCAACATAGTTTTTAAGGTAGAATAAATCCAGGAATATTTGACTTAAATTTTATATGTGACAATTGAAATAAAATATCCACAATTCAAAAGTGGTGGACACCTTTGAATATATGGGGACAAGATAAAAGCATGTGAAGACTACAGAGATGAATCCACGATCCAAGAAGATCAGCGCGGAAATTAGAAATCAATGTGAAAGCTAGAATCCACCTCCGTCCTAGTCATATGCTGTCCTGTTGACAAGGGATGATATTTCACGTATACAACCCTCATTAGCATAATTCTTATATACACGATAGGACAAGTATTTAACACCTGTGTATCACTCGATGAATGGATTTTTATTGTAACAAATAACAGTAAAATCCTAAATTTTCCAACTTGGTTGCAGGTGCCGACGGGTAAAATGTATTTTTTTTTAAATCTGAGTAAAAATATTTTTTTGGTCTCATGACCCATTTCCCGACTACTTACTTTTAACCCTATGGAGCAAAATCTGAGACCAGCAACAAAGAAATATATCCTACCCCTTCAAGTTAAATATATACAGATTTGAAATGAATTACAGCCTCAGATATACAGAGATGTACAGTTTAGAGCTAACTGAATTCTTTGTCTAATAAATTAGGTCATAATTCTCCCAAGTGAAACAGAGCGAGCGACCCGAAGACGAAATATGAACATGACTGCGCTCTTTACGTCCCTACATCTACTTGCACACAAAAGATGCAGTAAGCCACACAAGAACTCGACTAGAACTGATTTACACATCGGCAAACCACACAAGAACTCGACTAAAACTGAATCACACGTGGACAAAACCAACCCAACCAACACCAGAGACAAATGAAGCTACTAAAAGTCATTTATTTAGATCTGAAACTACAAAACATGTGTAAAATTATTGAAAATACAAGTGCGCTTACATTGGACGATTGTTGAAATCACAAAACTTAATTAAACAAATACATTGTAAGGATGCATTGATAAAGTATTTGTCCTTCAAAATTAAATTTTAAAATTCTATCATCTATCATTTCAAAATGTATAACGTGTATACATGGTAAACATTCAGACACTAAGGTAATAATATACAAGGAGAGGGCTCTTGCTTCATGGGATTTCACTTCTATAACAATGGCTAGTATTATAGCAGGGAGAAAGCCTGTTGTACCATTATGACAATACTTGGCAGTGAAACCTGCAACCGTCTGCTGGAACCAGAGATGTGAGGTGATTTGGTGTTTAATGCAGCTTTCAAGGCTAGTTCACAAGTATTATTGCAAGGAGAAAGCCTACAGTACCATTATGAAAATGCTTTGCAATGAAACCTGGGTTAGTCAGCTGGAACCAGAGAGGCAAGGTGAGTTTGGGTTTAACGCTGTTTCAAGATTATTTCACGACAACTAACATTATTGCAGAGAAAAAACCCTCAACACCATGGTGGCAAGGTATTGCGGCGAAACCTTCAAGCAACAGCTGGAATTAACGAACCATGGATGGTACTGCACCGAAATTCAGTGTAGCATTGCACCCAAACCTTGCTGCGTGAAGAACAGTTCTCCACAATGTTGCTGAGCCACTGGTGGGATTCGAACTCCAGACCTCTTGATCAGTGGCGAACCACTGAGCTAACCCGCCTCTAGGTGAGGTGAGGTGAGGTGAGGTGAGGTGAGGTGAGGTGAGGTGAGAGGAGACCAGGTGCTTAACAGAGCCCTTGCAAGGAGAAAGCATGCAACACCATTGCAACGATGAAACCTGCATCCTCAACTGGAAATAACAAACCATTAAGTTGCCTAATGGAAGAGTTAACAGTAAATGATGTATACATCATCAATGCACCTGTAAACATATCACCTGTAAACTCATTCAGGTATGTGAGCTAAGTGAGCTATATCAGTCCATCTATATCCCCACCCTGTGGGTTATTGGAGGCGGGTAGGTGGGGAATAACAGTACATAACAGTTCCAGTGAAGCATGGCAGAGCGACTGGTAAATCAGACTCGGTGAACCGTGTCACTTTTCTCTAGACAACAAATCTCTTACAATTCATGTCATGTCTTGCTCCACATTGAAAATGTACTCGTAAACAAAATATAAATCTTTATTACAATCAAAACATGAAAAGACAATTTCTCCTTTCAAAATAAATATCAGTACCCATTAACAAACTATCGATCTTTCTTCACATCAAAACATGAAACGTCACTGTGAATTATTTTGCACTGTAAAACATTAAATAATTTTTCATTATTTTCATGAAACATATTTTAACTAAAAACTAAACGAACCATTTGAAAATTATTCCCTCCAAAATATTAACTAACATTTTGAATTTAAACCACAAAAAGTTTTCAAACATTAAACTAAAAATATCTCAAAAAGTAATAAAATACTTCTTATAACATTTCAAATATACAAATACCATTAACAATGCTTTCTCAGGCCATGCTATTGTAGAGTTTGACGTCACAAAAGAGAGTGTGGAAATTAATGATGTGAGCGTTTTATAAGACCAAATTAAATCCCAGTGCTGTTTTCCAGCGTTATCTGTGTACAAGACATTAATTATTCATTCCGCTGTTCTGGATGCTCAGGCAGCAGAACATGTGCTTCTCTCACGCTCGCAGATGTCACCGCATGCACGTCGCACTCAGACCAAGAATCAACCACGTGCTACACAATCCTCTAGTTGCTCTGGTAGGCGACAGTACTGAAATCTGCCCATCAGGTTGTCAATCAGTGTGTGACGGTGACGTAACATGCTGCATCTTTCCGTTTCAAAACTACCATAGTTGTCCATTCATCAATGGATACGCTTGTAACAACATACTGCACCATTTTCATTTATAATTTGATAGTCGCCTGAATTGACAGTCCGCCTACAACAGCAAGTTGAAGCAATTAATTTTGATTAGTAAGAATGATTCAGTGACATTACTCTGTCCAATCGTCCAAACTGTACACCATTTCTAATTTTGTAGGAGAGGTTCCATCAAAAGGAATAAAGTAATGTCTATACATAACATTACCACGCCGCATCCTTTAGTAGATCTGGACCTTGTTCCTCGACAAATGATGAACCCTTGGAACAAGCTGCCACACACTGATTAGTTTTGTATGTATTCAGTTGAATCTGTAGAATCATCACCCGGTCCTGCACACGATGAAAACTGCACAAGTATCAAACTCTAGTTCCTACTTTAATATTTGCAAGAAATTTGTCGAAATTGAACAGGACTTATATTTGGAAATCAGCTTATATCATCGAACAATTCTTTTGGCTGTTCATACTTTCAGTCAGTCATAATGACATAAAATAATAACCTCCATAAATCCGTCCTTCTCTGATCACCACACTGAAACTAAACTATTTTCCATTCAATCATTTAAAACAGAATAAAGAAGTTGTATATCCATTAAATAGCATCATTCTTCTTCATCTCAACCTCTTGGATGCCTTTCAAAGATGTCATTTATAAACTAACTGATAGCAGTAGAACAATGCATGGCAGAAATTCACGATCATACATGTTACATAAATGTTTATATTTCAACAACAGAACTTAACAAAAGATTAAACCCAAGTTTCCACAGTGAAAATATCAGAAGATATGCAACAGAAAACTCATATAAACTTAATTTAAACCAGGTGTCACTTTTACATGTAAAAATTTAAAAAGCATTATTTTTTTTAAATTTAAACATGTCAGCATATTAAACTTTCTTTATTTTATGTGAACTGAATAAAAGCTTCCAACATTTTACTCAAACATGAACTTGAAGGTGGCAAACCACCTACAGTTAGCCAATCAGGGGAGAGAACTCTTGATTCCTTCACTTAACTGCTCCAACATGAACACACTTGCCACAAGCATCATACTACACAAATACTGAATATTATATAAAAACCAATTTATTCAAAACATTATCAATTACCTTTATCAAAAAAACTTGTTCGAAGGAAACTCAAACCTTGTAACAAATCCCTTAGAAGATTTTTTACCTCGTCCAATAAACACTCTCTTGAAGCTGTCTAGGAAGACAGATTCTGCGCTGCCCAACACCTATAATCATATCCCCCGCTCAAAGTCTACCTGCCATTTTCTACTAATTAGAAAGAATAGGGGAGGCTGCTATGCACAAGACGAAATCTTTAACAATCTAATTTGCCTCTTGTCTCTGGGGCACCTCACACCCCTTGCAGTGATCAATACAGAAAACTACCTCATCGCCGCTCTACCTTATAAAACACCGGCATTTCTCCTTATATTTCAAATGTCAAGAGCTGGGGAAACCAAAGAAGCAGTGTAGCGACTTCGCTATTACACTCACAGTTAAATATTTGATAGATGTAGCCAGCTTCAAGGGAGATAACTCATATCAACCATTCATGGTATGGGTATATGTTAACTTTGTAGAATAAATGTATCCATATTAAAAAGGAGGTTATGAGATATATCTTAAACAGAACTCTCCTCTGGCGAGTTGTTACCACAATGTATTAGCTTATCTATGGAATAATAAAATCTGTGAATTAAATGTGTAACAATGTTCAATTGGAATATGTATTGCTAATACAATCCCCTGAGATTAGTCTTTTACTAAAGTCTGATATGTAAAAGTTTACAGTGAGTGAACGAGTTATTGCTTAACACTGCTTGGGCAATGTTGCAGCCATTAGCAGTGAGGTGAGGGGAGTTGGGGTTTAACGCCGCTTTCAAGAGTATTTCACTTATATCACGGCTGCTAGTATTATGGCAGGGAGAAAGCCTGCAGTGCCATGTGGCTATGCATTGCGGTGAAACCTGCGAGCATCGGCTGGAACTAGCGAACCATGGGTGGTACTACGTTGAAATTCATTGCACCCAAACCTTACAGTGTGTAGAACAGTTCTCTACTGCAGACAAAGTTGCCGTGCCCCAGGCACCCGGACCACTTGATCCGAAGGCGAACGTGCTAACCACTGCGCTATCCTGCCCCACTCGAGTCTGATATGTAAAAGTCATACCTTATACAATTATATACATTGTATTTTTGTATTTTCAAGCCTTATTTGTAATTGTTGACTGCTCACATACGAAACAAAGGTTATTTATAAATCCAAAACGGACACTCATGTTGAAATAGAAATTAAGCCATGATTGCCCGTGTGTGCCTTGGCCACTTTATGGAACCCTTAGAATCATAAATGATGATTATTGACCATGACCAACCATGCCTGTCCAATGAGAAAAGTACAAAATACCAAATTAAATACTCCAAATCTTATGGTAAAATATTAGGAGTCAAATCATGAAAAAACCTCTTGACCTGAAAATGTACCAAAGCAACAAATTACTGTGACAAAGAAATAAGTTCATGGATTATTAAATATACACATCAAAACACCTTAAATATTGACAGAACTCAAAGAAAATCCCCCCCCCCCCCCCCCCCCAAAAAAAACCCCAACAAACCCAGATTTGACATTTTAAGGTGTACCCAAGCGCAGCAAACCACCAAGGTGTTATTCAAAGACACAACATGGGCCAACATGCTCCATTGGGGCTATGAGAAGCTATCCAGTCCAGATTTGATCACTTGAGTAAATTCCTATATATGCACTCAGTTATCCTCAACCCATCCCTTCTCGGCCCCATCCTTGGGCCCTGTAGCTGCAGAAACCCACTTCCTTTTGAAAACATTTTATCACAATAGCACATAGAAAGTGCAAAGCTGTGCCAGTTGCATTAGAAACTTCCGTTGTTCACAGTTTACATTCCTACACTTCTCAGCTATCTAGTTCTTCATTCATTATACTTTTGATCAAAGAAATTATACTTTTTGCTCAAATTTTCTGCAGAGCTAGGTATTTAATGTTCATGAACTGACCCATATCACAATTTAATGTTCATCGATTGACCCATACTACATTCCTTTGAACAGTTTAGCAGCTGAGTAAATTGCAAATCTGTGTGGCCAATTAAAGGCACTGTATCACGTTGTTGGCATAATTTATCTCAAGTTTGCCATTTATCATTAAAGTTAATACAATGTATTGTTATGTTAGAGGGTAAAACATCTCATTAAACAACCCATTAAGCCATTTCCATAGAAAAACAGTTATCCGCATTGGAGAAAAATAGTGTGACATATAATGTGTATTCAATCATGGTGCCATATATAAAATTCTACTCTTTACTCTCTACTGTTTGGGTATCGCTAAATCAGTCAGATCTCTTGAACTACCTTCGAGCGGCCATTTTAATGTGAACACTTTAGAATGGCCATTTTCATGACAGTACTTTACTTCAGTAAGAACGGCATGCTACAGCGCCTTTAACATGAGTGAAAACTCACTAACAAAGAGTAATCTGCAATGGCCACTAGCTGAACATTGCCTATCATTGAAAGTTCCTGACTCCCAAAATGCACACCCTATCTTCCCAACCGTTCCTCTCAACTTCCCTTTCATAACTCGAAGGACGGCATCATTCCTGCCAACGAATGCTGTAATTCTCCCCTCATCTTCATCCTGGCAAGCTACATCTCTTTCTCCCTCCCCTAATACCCTCTTCCCCCAAACACCCCTCCCACTCACTCACACCCCCTCCAAATCCATCCATCCCTCCCCCTCCTTCAATTTCCTCCACTCAACTCCATTTCAACCCTACCTCCCCTCTTCCAGTACTTTTGCTGTCCTTGCTTTATGGCCTGAATCAAAATGATGTAGAATGTAAAATATGAGATGTTGAGGTTAACTTTGTGACTTAAACACTGTCCTACATTCCCCATTTTGGAGAACCTAACCCCTAAGCTCCCGAATTCTCTCTACATCACACCTCATACCCCTCTGTTACGAGCAGGTAACACCATTCAGTTGCAGCAGATATTCTCACTGATGTAAAATGGAAAATTTTTGGTGCAGGAACTTTATTTTTAAAAGCCCAGTATAGCTTTAATTTGTTCTGCCTTCATGTGTATTGAGATAACCAGACATGCTAAATGGAAAATCTAGATATAATTTTACTACAGACATGGGGCAAACCAGACTTTCTCAGCAAAACAATTTTGCACCCTTTGACGAGTTTAACCACCTCTTCAGATCAAACTATGAATCCACCTCTGTCTTATCCCCTCTCTAAATTAACAGCAACCACCCCATGGATGGATGAGGCTTATGGTTCTCCATTCCTGTCACTACTCCCCCCCCAAGAAATTATTATCCCTTCCCCTCCCTGTGGTTACATACACCAAGGTTCTAGACACTAACACACTCAAAATGTTGCTGGTTTAGAATGACCCTGAGTGGGGTCATGACCTCTGCCTTAGTCTCACACCAAACAATCAACTGCATTCTGATTGGCTGAAATTCCTCAGGGTTAATTTCCCAAATCATGTGACCTTCCATTAGAGACAGCTATGTAAACAAGAACCAATTATTAGACTTCTCACAGTAAGTTTATATCTTCAGAGAATCTGCATGTACATCTTGGTTTGTACAATCAAAATAATGATTTCATCAAATAACAATTTTTAAATATTTGCAAAAATAATCTTAAACATTTCTGTAAAACATATCCCCCTGCCACCCAACTCCCGACCTACCAAGGAAATCTTTTTGAAAACAGCATCTCAAAATGTTCAGGTTATAATTTCTATAGACGAAATCATATTTGTAAATTGATTTTGTATAAACATGAATTTTTAAAAATTTATTTTTCTCCTTCTGGCTGCATATGACTTAAGTCATTGAGCAAATACAAAGCATACTTCAGATTTTTAGAGATACAGACGTCGGAAGTTCTCAATGCCTGTCCTCTTGCCCCTGGTGGCTGGGTAATTAACCTGTGTGTTTACAGATCCACTTGACCCATCTAGTGTTCCTGTCATGTCACAACGACTCGAGACCTGAACTAAACCTGAGATACATGGAGTCAATAAGCTTTACCTGACACCATAGGGGTTACAAAAAATAAGATAGCAGAGAGAGAGAGTGAGAGTGAGAGAGATATCGAGAGACAGAGACAGAAAGTGAGAAAGACAGATGAAAACATATTCACTGACAGAGGGTGCGATAATCAGTCGACTTATTTACCATCAAATATGGATAAACAAAAAATCTTGGCCAAAACGACAAGAGTCAAGGAGACTGAGAAATACAGAAAACGGTGCAAAAAGATCATCAGATCTTGCTAACAAAGGTCACTTGATCACGACACACGCCCTGACATGGACTCGGATAAGCTAAGTACTTCAACAGGTACCTATAAGTAGTTAAGTCGTTGTTAGTTAACCAGTGGGATAATGTGAATGGGCTCTTGATCAATCTGACTTGCAGCGATGAGAGGAGTGTTGAATGAACGAGTGATGAAAGTAGTCCACAAATGAGTGAGTGAGTGAGAGAGTGAGTGAGGTGGTGGGTGAATGCAGTGTTGGTGTCCTGTGAAGCTCCAGCTTGCAAGACTCAGTCTAGGTAGTAGGCAGCTTACAATCAATACTGGCAATATTTTATACATGGGGCTCCACAAGGGGAGACACACATGCGCACAATTGATTTTTGCACTTGGTTGATAACTAACCATTCTGGATTGTGGATCAAAGTGTAATTTGTACTTTTTAAAGAAATCTAAATTCTAACCATTTTATGAAACTTGATGAAATGATTGTATGAAGTTATATTCTAATGCTAAATCATCATTTTCAAGGGGGAAGCAATCTCCATTTTGGTATCCAGACTGAAGAGAACGTCCTCTGGGGTATATTCACTCTACCAGAGTCCGGCACTGAAGAGGAAGAAGAAGAAGAGTTGTGGACCATGGGAGGGTGGAATTAAAGGGAGATAACTCCAGGTTTGTTATCCAGTGATATACAATAAGATAAAGTATTATGCCATGATGCAAGGGTGACAACTCAATGAAGAGACAAATGCGGTTTATATAACCTTGTTAGGAAGATTGAGCAGCAAACCAGAAGGTTGCAAGGGGAGACAACCCATGGATCTACATCTCCCATCCAGAAATAGGCTTAACAGCAATCCAGTATCACAATGCAGGGGGTGATATTCTAAGGATTGATAACCAAAACCTATTGGCAGAGGTTGATGTAGGTTTGTAAGGGGAGACAACCTACAAGTAAATATGGAGCACCCAACTGTACAGGGGGTGTTGTGTGGAGCCCCAGTGTTGGCCAGCCAGCCAGTCAGCCGGCACCTGTACACAGAAGGCACAGCCTTGCTGCTTGCTTCCTTCCCTCCCTCTCTCTCTCTCTCTCCTCTCTGCCTGCCTTCCTCAATATTGATTTCTCCTTGCCATGTGATCATGGACCTTCCACGACCTGCACAGGGCACGGTCCCATCCTACACTTCATCGAACACACAATGGGACCATCATTACTTAAATATATTTTTCATTTTTGCGACAATGTCTGTAGGAATGTGACATAGCACCTGAACTTGGTTGTTGTTTAGGTGAAGCTTTACGGTATGGATTGTGTGTATGTGAGTGTGTGTGTGTTTATGATTTGATCAATGACACGTTCCTAATGTGATACAGAGATCGGTTCTCTTACTTCGGCACCAAACCCAGTTTTCTCGGTTATGCATACAAATGTCCTCTAGTTACCTTATCACTATGGCAACAAAGCATGGCAGAAGTTGCTCCCTCTTCAAGTCAACCCCCACCCCTCCCCTCAACCCAGTGAGGCATGGTCTCTGTGTTGACAGAGCCACCCTGGATGGTGGCACTGTTTTACTGACACATGACAATCTACAGCAAACAGAGGCCGACCGGCCGGCCAAACAACCGAGCAAGAATCGATCCAACACAGATAGCAAGAGTTAACACAAAAATCAGACTAGATGAATGTAATTGCCCCGCAAAGCTTATCTATTCTCAACAAGACGTCACTGATTCTCTATCAACCTGGTACATTTCCTCTGCTTGTAAATAATTCACAGCTCATTGCCTTTTAAAAGCAGAACAACTCCTCTATCACATTTATTTGAATATTTGATGCAAATATTTACCTTCAAAATGCTGTACAAATCCTAAAGTTCATCTCAATTTATTTATTTGTCAATTAAGGTTTGGCTAGGGCCCCTAGATAAAAAAAATTTCAGAACAAAATAAACACCAAAGATGACCTCCCTGACCAAAGAATGACAGAAAAGACCCTTGGTCTTATTCATTCCCTCTCTCCTAGGCTGAGCCAGTTCATAACAACTTGTGTACTTCTTTGTTGGAGTCAATAGTACACTGGTGGATGCTGTAGTGAATGGGACAGTAGGCGAATTATCACCCAACTCATGTCTCCCATCCCAGCCTTATAACGAGGACTGCTTCTCGTGGCCATACAGTACGAAAATTATTCCCAGTTCCCATCTCTGCGGTATAGGGAGGGCTGGTGAGAGTGGCCTGGAGGTGTGCAAACATCCCAAGCCTCAATGAACCCCTCGCCTCTAGCCTCTCTCTACCCCTGTCTTTTAAAAATATGTCCCTCCCCTCAAATTTCTCTCTATCCTCCCTCAAATCTTTCTATCCCCCTCATCTTTCTATCACCCTTATCTTTCTATCCCCTCTTTTTAAAACTTTCCATCCTCTAAATCTTTCTATCCCGGCCCTTCAAATCTCTCTACCCGTCCCCCTCAAATATCTCGAACCCCTCTCCTTTTATCTCCCTCCCCTCTCCCCACAGCATCTTACACTCTCAACCCCTCCCTCCTCTTCTCTATAGGTACAACCTTTGTTCCAACAAGTGGGAACAAGCCACACATGACATCATGGAGCCAGGACAGCGCTGATAAACTGGTTTCACTTACAATTTATTATGAAAGTTGAGATTTGAAATGTGCAGGTCCCCCTCTGCCCCCTCCGTGTGTGCTCTGGGGTGATAACACAAGGGCCAAGTATGCAGGTCAGTGCAGGTCTTCATGGTCACTGAATCTATCCTCCCTCACTCCCTCACTCACTCTCTCCCTCTCTCTCTCAGTGCTACTCATACTTACAGATCAGTCTGTATTTTCACGAGTTAACAAGCAGAAACATCACATACTGAAAACTAGGTTTGAATTTTCAAGAGACACTCGTTCCATTTCTGCAAGTCATTTTTCATATAAAGAATTAAGTCAACACTCACAGGTTGTTTCAGTGAAACTGAAAGTCTATTGCCTGTGAAAATGCAAGTGTCTATGTTAGATTTACTGTATGTGAACCAACACTTTCCCAGCTCTCCAAAATCCCTATTTCTGCCAAAAGCCAGCATGTCTTCAAGACCCTAAACTAAAGCCAAAAGAAATCTATAAACTTTAGCAAGTCTAGAAGCTCTGAAGGATGCTGCTGCTCAGCTTTGAGAACTGAGATTGTCATTTGGTTTGAAATTTGGACACATTTTCCAGAAATCATAGCTTTACAGATTCGCAGCAACAAGTTTTCCTTGGCTGGAATAAATCCAAGAACGATACAATTGCAATGAAACCTGCAAGCATCATCAGGATATGGAAAGCCATTGGTGGTAAAGCATTGATTCCAGCTTCTCTACTCCGACATTTTGGCCAATCGGACAGGATTGGAAAACGCGAGTGGAGCTGGGACCGGCAACTCGGATACCCGGAATTGGGGAGTACTTGGAACATACAGAACTACTCCCATCAACTGATTTAACATCAAACTCTTTAATTTTTCAGATTCTCTTGGTCTGAAGTCAAGCGTGTGCACAACTATGATTGACAGTGCGTATCCTTTCACTTAAAATCAAAACAGTATAATGGAAATTTGTAAGCAAACAGCACTAACAGTTCAGCAACCTTCCGTCTTCACATTGTATTCGAGATTGGAGGTTTGGACACAGGCACAGAGTCTCCTATCAAGGAAAGATGTGTCAATGCAAAGAGAATCCAGGCAAAAAAGGTTGATATGATTTTATGGTTTATGGCCAGACAATGGCCTAAAATGTGACAGCAAGATCAGTTATGAGTTTATCAGCATTTTGATCTATCAACCAGTCCAGTCCTGTAGAAATCGAAACTGGGGATATCTAGTCTTGAATCTGACATTGAGAACATCATCATATATATTTAAAGACATGTCAACACTTAATTTTACTAAGTACTAGCTTAAAGCCGAAACCAGTGAAATATGAATCTTGTCTCCGTGTTATGCTTATTCCAGAAGTATCAACTGTCGAATATTCACTCAACACATCACAATACACGAGCAGTGATCAGAGGTAAAATGCTGGTGAGGTGAGATTAGTTGGGAGTTTAACGCTGCTTTCAAGAGTATTTCACTTACATCGTGGCTGCTAGTATTATGGCAGGGAGAAAACCTGCAACGCCATATGGCTATGCATTGAGGTGAAACCAGTGAAATCAGTTGGAACTAGCGAACCATGGGTGGTACTATGCTGAAATTAAGTGAAGCAGTGCACCCAAACCTTATTGCATATAGAACAGTTCTCTACTGCAGATTTGATACTGGGAATCGAACCCTGAACTTCTTGATCCGAAGCCAAACGCGCTAACCACTTCGCTATCCCGGCCCCTAAAATGCTGATGGTATTCCGCTCATACAACAGCAGCTAGTATCAATTCACGGAGAGCCTGCAACAACATTGTAACAATGCATTGCAGTAAAACCTCCAATCACCAGATGGAACCAGCAAACCAAGACCATTATTGCACCAAATGACACAGAAGCCTTACATCCAAAATGTAACTGCACATCGAACAGCTCTACTGCAGATACACTTCAAACCCATACCACAGGATTCGAACCCAAGACCCGAAAGCCTAACCAACCAACCACTCTGTAGTGTTTGTACTTCACACAACACACTCTGCTATTCCATTCTTACACGTCTTGACCATAACCTTGACAGAACGAAGAAAGGTTTACCTGAGAAACCGGACAGATCATTTTAAGTTTGTGTCGATATCAAAATTAGATTGTTCAAAGTTTCTACAATTATTGCCTAAGCTTGATTTCTAACTTCATGTCTGAACAGTAATTGTATATATATTTGCAGTGCATAAAATAAGCTCCAAAGCAAGCAGTCAGGAAGCATTATTTCAACAATTTCAAATAGCAAAATAGAACAAAATCTGTCGCAAGGTTGGATGAAAAATCACTGGCCATTAAGACTTGACAATATATTGTACCATCCACAAATATTCTACTTAATCTGAGTGAGTGAGTGAGTTATTGTTTAACGCCGCTTCGGCAGTATCACAGCCCTAAGGGATGAAACTAATTCATCTGAAGATGAAATAATATTTTTCTGTACTCTGATAGACTTTGCTTCTTATATATGTAGTACCCCCGTAGGGAGAAGTGGCAAATCTAAGCCAATTTCCCTTTAACAAATTAATGTAATTTGGCCACACAGGAAAAGCACTAATAAAGATAAATGTTAAAGTTGTTAATTTTAACTATTAACCAAGGAATATGTCAAAATTTACGATATTACTATGGAAACCTATTTTACATGCCCGATGTCCGATATAAGTTAACTAAACGGAAGCAAACCCTAACCACTTGTTGCTGTTCACGTTATCAGACGCACAGGGAAAACATCATACGAGTAGTAAAACAGTGTTAAGGATAGAGTTTTTCTACCATAGCAGGAAGTTCATACAGACCTTGCCACATCCTCTTACGAGGGAAGATGATTTTATCTGATGTTTCAGCTTGTAGACTATGACAAAGTATCAGGTTTCAGTTCTTAAACTTACCATCAACATTTTTAAATGTCTTGAATATTTGAGACCTTTTGAATTTCATGTGCAAATATTTGATAACCATTTTTGATAATATTATGTCAATTTGTCGTTTAACCTTAGCTTTTTTTAATGTGGACATTGCGGGATCTAATATTCTCAAAGAAGGTCTGAAACTGCATTGCAGTAAAAACCTGCGAGCTCTGGTTGAAATTGAAACTAGTGAAAGATGGTATGAAGTTTACTTTCAGTATATGGTACCAACCAAAAGGAAAACGTATAAATTTCTATAAACATCTAAATAGTTTCAAACTGTGCATTCCTGATGCAACTGACACCAAATATCATCATCATATCTACATCAAAACATTTAAATTGCTTAAATGCAGTCAAATCAACAAACCACACAAAAGTTCCGAAAAATCACAATAGTAACACCCAAGTTACATAAGAACTGACATACCAGTATATGGTGCCAACCAAAAGAAAAAACGTATAAATTTCTTTTAATTTGCTCAAATGCAGTCAAATCAACAAAATCACACAAAATCTGAAAAATCACCATAGTAACACCAAAGTTTCATAAGAACCAACATACCATAAGCATTAAATCTTATCCAGAAATCCTAATTTGCTCGAGAAAGTTTAATCCCTCATATTTTATCCTACGCATCTTCTAAATAGTATCATAGCATCTACAAAGCCACAGAAAGTTGTATCACTTTACAAGTGTGATTCATGCAGAGAGAGGAAGTCATAACAAGCGTCAAAATCAATGAGATAGATAAGACAATATAAACTGTTCAATACGCAGAGCATGTCAGCTGATAGAGTATACACGCAGATAACAGGAGGTCGATAACAGTTCTATAGCCTTCTCATCTGATATCAGGATGACGACGACAGATAACTGTCATAACAGCCTTGAAGTTGATCAACGGAATGGTTTATAGGTATATCGTGTATATAGGTGTAAGCAAGCAGAGTACTGCCAAAGAGGGCAATGCGAGGAGAGTTGGGATTTAACGTCGCTTTCAAGAGTATTTCATTTATATCACGCTGGATTATGGCAGGGAGAAAGCCTGCAATGCCATTGTGGCTATGCATTGCAGTGAAACGTGCGAGCACTGGCTGAAACTAGCGAACCATGGGTGGTACTACTCTGAAATTCAGTGTAGCATTGCACCAAACCTTACTGCATGTTGAACAGTTCTCCACAACAGACAGAGTTGCCGAGCCCCTGCCGAGATTTGAACCTCTAGTGCAAAGCCAAATGCACTAACCACTGAGCTATCCCGCCTCCAAGGAGATTTGAAGTTGATGACGTACACTACAGACTCTGGTATTAATGTAGAGAGAAAGCGTAAGGACAAGTGTAGCTTTGCATCGTATTAAATGAAACCTGCGAGTGTCCGCTTAAACATCTCCTAAAGTTTGCCACAGCATACAACATTTCAAAACCCCTCTTAGAATTCAAATTTCTGAGTCCTTGGAAGAATTCGAATCAGGAAAAAATACAAACTTGCAGCAAGGAATAGAATAAAAGTTACTGGACAAGAGACCTCTATTCACAAAGGACTAGGATCCGGGGCAGATATCCATGGAAGAAAACAACACTTGAGCTTCACGTCCCCTTGCATGGAATCCTTTAATAGGTCCTCCATGTATTAAATGTGGAAAGCTAAGGGGACCTTAGTGTTGAGGTAGCAACATCCCCTTGACCACCTGTAAACAATGTCTAACATAGTAAATGAAAAATAGATTTGTACTCACCGGTGCGATACCATTGACACTGTACCCTGAATTTACAAAACCCTGAAACAGAAGAGAAAGAGTGGTTAAAAATCGTTGACAAAAAGTTGTTGTAAATGTTCTATACTCAACGTAATGTTTTAAGATGTTGAAGTTGTATTCTAAAAATATTATTGTAAATACTTTGACAACAGCATTGCAAGAATTTAATTTATTGATCTAATAAAGATTTTTATGAAAATGATGAGTCACTTAAGCACTAAATTCTTTTTAAATCGTTTAACACATAGAATTTTAAAAATGAAAATAACAAAAATTTTCATTATTAAATACAAATTAAATTCTTATATTTTCTTAGTAAGATAGACAAAACCCAGAAATATTGATGCATAATTGTTCGTTATTGACTATTGAAAAGCCCGAGTGGGGCTTCAGCAAAGCGGTAAAAGTCGCAACCGCAGTCACAGATACTATTGACAAATCTCCACTTGGTCTCAACTATACTTTTGGTGATTTCTGGCCATTTTTTAAATTTTCACTAGATCAGTCCACGGAATACCTCAACATTGTTGAGTTGCCATGGCAACTACTGATCTGTATCTGGGCCTACACACACTGGTCTCCTGAAGAAAACAAGTCATCAGCCCCGACTAGTCCATTCTCCTGCACAGGGGTGACAGGTTGCCTCTACCCACCTCCCTCCCCTCTGCTTATTGGAAATTCACATATCCACATCTTAGTATCCGTTGTATTAGTCCCCATGTTGCCATGTGAAACAAGTCGTTAACCACCGGCCTACACAAATAGTCAAACAAACAATAAAGTCAACACGGATCCGGAAGAGTCCATTATACAACCCTCAAGATTTTCCTTGTGGGATTCCTTGTCTCAACATGGCATAAACGTTTTGATTTGCAATGATAAAGCCTTATGTTTCTATAAAATTTATAACGCAAATTGTTTTGAGGATTTAAATCCTGTAAAGTCAACAGATGTTGATTTAGAATATCTTTCAGTAATATAAAATATTTTAATGAAATAAATACTTGATGATGATTTTCAATGTAGAATGTCAACACTAGGTCTAATGAATTATTAATGAAAATGTTCACTTTGTGAATTTCTGGTTTTAAACAGTACCTCAAGGATAAGAAGTTCTCATAAGTCTTGAATTATTAAATGAAACATTAATATTCAATAATATTCAATAAAATTATTGTTCTGCGGTCGTAACTTTTCATTCGTGAAAATTTTATAATAAATGTAATTTCCTTTCAACTGAAGACATCAAAATACTCCCTCTGAGAGAAACAAGTAATTCTCTACATTATTAATATGGTTGTATTTGACATTTTGAAGTCATTGGAAATGAAGCAGGTTACAATAAATGATGTAAAATTTCGACAAAACTAAAATTACTTACTGTATTAACCAAAACAATAACTAGAGTCTATTCTTCTTTATACATTATTTTGTAAATATTTTGGTTTAAATTGTATGGAAAATCATTCCCTAAGAGGAGGAGGGAAGAGAGAGAGTGTTTTAAAATATACCTGCTATATCAAAAATGGACACGTTGCGGGTTCGGTACACCGTAGAAAAGTCAGAGGGATTTATGGAAGTGACAGAATGACAAGATAGACAGGATGGACAGAAGAATGGACAAGGGAATGTAGAGAAATACAGACTAAGAAGAAAGAACAATGATGGTATTAGAGACAGAAATGGGGAACCAGACGGGGAGGATGGACAGACGGACAAAATGAATATAGGAAGAGACAGGGACGAATACATCAACTCGGATCAGAGGTAGAAGCGAAGAAATAGTCACAGAAAGAAAGACAGAGGAACAGAAAAATTGAGGAGAGAACAGATATGGGAATAGAGGGACAAAACTGAGGGACAGAACAGACAGGGATGGAGGGACAGAGGAATGGGGGCCAAATGGACAAGAGGGTCAGGAATGAGGAATAAATGAATATGGTGAACAGAGGAATGGTGGACAGAAAAGTCAAGGGGATTGAGGGACAGGAATGGCGGACAAACAGACAAGAGGATGGAGGGACAGACTAAATGAGGGACAGAGGGAAGAATGGAGACAGGCAAGCAACCCTGGTCACAGCGGCTGATGATTCAGATACAATCAATCGAGTCCGTCAGTAGCCAGCTCAGCTCTACCCATTGATGACCGATTTGCCGGCCAATCCAAGGCCACCGCGGCAGATAAATAACAAGTGAGTTGTCACCGTGAAGGGCTTGTTAACTCCTGCTCATAAACTCTATCTCCCTCCATCTTCCTTCGCCTCCTTTCTTCTCATCCACTGCCCCTCTCACTAATAAACCCCTATTCCCTTTCTTCTAAATTCCTCTGAACCCCTTCTTAAAACCCAGCCCCTTTCTTATCTGATTTCCCCCTTTTGTCTCCTCCCACCACTTTTCCTCTCATCCGAGTATCTTCTCAAATAATATCCATTTCTTTTCAGTATAAAATTCTCAAAAATAAAAAACTTTTTTTTTTTAGGATTCGAAATTTATATGAATTAATTTTATTAAAACGTCATCCTGTACCAAGATCACTTCCTACAATAGTATAAACCTCCTTAAAAATGAGAACATACCGTCACATAGATTTCAATGTTTTTATATTATAAGCGAGTTGAAATCATCCAAAATGGAGACCGAAAGTTGATTGGGGAAACTTATCTAACAGCTACTGCTTGGACAGAAAGTAACATCTTGGGATGTTCAATAAACCCAAACCTTAAAACAACTACAAGAGTCATTGACGAATCAAGAGGGATGTACCCGGAGGCGGACTGAGGAACTAAAACCTTAAAGGGGCCATAGCACTTTTTTTTTCTTCAAATTTTATTTTTTCAAAAAAAAAATTCAAAATCTTATTACACAAGTCAAGTATCCGTAGTGGTAAAATGGTTTTGTGTATATAGCAAGAATTGCATGGCGGCGATTTTAATGTGAACACCTTTTATTTTTTTGAATTACATAAACGATTACCATGGCTTTACCGAACCATGTACACTCATTTTTTAAGTTCACATAACGAAGAGAGAAGGGTGTTTTACTATTGGTCTATCAACTTATTTGAGCGACAAAACGTGCTACTGCCGATTTAAAACAATAATGACAAAGAATAATTTGGAAATCACTAGAAGTGTACAGGGATGCAAGCCAATGAGTTCGAAATATACTACATGCAATGCTTAATTCTTTTTTTTTGGGGGGGGGGGGGGGGGGGGGGGGGGGGGGAGAGATGTCATTTGCAAATGATATCATGGGGTGTACCCCCTCTAAACAAAATTCCTGGCTTCCCTCCTGATGTGCGGTTGTTGAACCCGGAAATTTAATGTTAGTGTCAATGCACCAAAGTTACACCAGGAGTCAATGCTCCGTAAGGTTTTGTAACAGAACCCGGGTCACCACTTCAGTAAAACCAGACAGGATTTGAACCCAGGACCTGGACAAGGATCTATGAGAACACACCCGGACAGATAACCAGTTCCATCTCATTCAAGTGCTGAGTTTGGTTAAATTATATAGAAGCAATATCTAGTCCAGAAGTAACAACTGTTCTGGTAATAACGGAGAGTCAAATGACATCCTAATATATCCTCAGACCAAAGCTACAGACAATATAAAGTCTTCTAAGATAATGCAGAGAGAAAATATTGGAACAATGTTGAAAGAATACCAATCTTGCTTAATCATTGCAACATGTACAAACAAATTTTTGCTTATCTTGCAGTAACTAGTGTCAGAATTGTCTTCAAGAATGACTAAATGGACAATTGCCACACTTGACTATGAATCTTCAAATAAGTCCAAAAATGACTTTTCAAGAAAATATGAGACCAGATTGCATATAAACAAGGCATGAAATAAGGGATCTGGATCTGTCCAATCTAGATCAGGGCACTTTTCACAAAGCAACCTTTACTAAGTCCCGTTCTTCAACAGTATCCAACGAGTTACAATCACCTTAAAGGGGTAGCAGCACGATCACCTGAATGTTTCGTAAAAGGAGACAAGGACTTGCCACCTATAAACGCTGTGTGCGAGTGTGACCAACGCTTCACAACATTCTGACAGGAAGTTGGCTGTATTTCCCGAGAAAAGCAAGATACTGATCCGAGCAAGAGGACAGTGTTGCTCTGCAGTAGATTAACCCTTTATCTCCTGTTCCCAAATTTACTGGGACAGTCCACCATGAGGTGAGGTGAGTTGAGTTGGGGTTTAACGCCACTTTCAAGAGTATTTCAATTATATCGCGGCTGCTAGTATTATGGCAGGGAGAGAGCCCGCCGCAACGCCATGTGGCTATGCCTTGCGGTGAAACCTGGGAGCATCGGCTGGAACTAGCGAACCATGGGTGGTACTACGCTGAAATTCAGTGTAGCATTGCACCCAAACCTTACTGCGTGTAGAACAGTTCTCTACTGCAGACAAAGTTGCCGTGCCCCTGGCGGGACAGAGTCCACCGTAAACCAGTGACCAGTGACCAATCCTGGTTTATTCCTATTGTTAACAATCTGTTTCCTGTAAATTGGCCACTCAGCTTACCGTAACATTATTTGCTAACTTTAGTGTTGAAAAAGATGTCAGCAAATATTTGAAGTCTTCAACATCGCAACTTTTGTACTTTTGTTAAATTTTACTGAAAATTTTGAAAACGACGTGGCAAATGTCAGCTCTACCACCTAGTAAATGATAAATATGACTGTTCTTTTATCAGATTTTCCTGTTACAGGCTAAATTTCAGCTTATACACACACTTGTTACATGCGACCAGGATGAAGCTCATCCGCCTCAATATCCTTGTGACAAGAGCAGGAAGCAATACTGATAGCTCCAGCCTGTATTAGGAGGGTCGACATGACGAGTATAGTTCGTCCCTTCAGTCAGACTCCACTAGTATTTACTTACTGTACAGCAAGATGCTCATTGGGCTTGTTCAAGAGAGGACATGCTCCACAGGCTTCTCAGATTTGCTTATCGAAATATTGAACTTTGTTCAATTTCGACATTTCATTCAGTGGGTTGTCCTTCATTCATTGAGTTTAACACTGTTTAGACAGCATCGTAGAAATAAACGGCCTTCATTCAAATTTCTTGTTTAGTTTCGTTAAATTTATTTGCATGTTCCATAATATTCCATGATAGCTTCTCCTGGTCATTGGAGATTGTCAAATTGTGATACCTGTAAATTGGCCCTAAGAATGGTTTGACTCTGATTTGGTATTAGGTGTTAGGACTCGACAAAGCAAGACAAATAATAAGGAATAGTTTCTTAAGGTTCTGTTCCTCAAATATGCTTTTGATTTGATTTCGACCGATCTCTTGCAGGAGACTCAGGCAAGTGCAATGGCTTGTACTCTTGGCCAGGTTCTCAAATCTTTCCGCATTTTTCTTCTAATTACCAATTGTCCAGCATTTCATTAAGTTATTGGGGTGAGGCAAGGTGAGTAACTGACATGTGCAGTATTGCAGCCATTAGCGGTAAAGTGAGGTGAGGGAGTTGGGGTTAAACTCAGCTTTCAAGAATATTTCACTTATATCGCGGCTGCTAGAATTATGGCAGGGAGAAAGCCTGCAAAGCCATGTGGCGGGATTCGAACCCCGGACCTCTTGATCCGAAGCCGAACGCGCTATGACTATCTGAAACCTTGCAAGCATCGGCTGGAACCAGGGTACCATGGTGGACGTACTGAATTTCTATAAAGCATTGCTCCTTACTGCTTGTACAGCAGTTCCATTCTACAGTAGATCAAATTTCCGAAAATTTTCCTTCAAATATTATTTAGAGACTTGAATAGATGTTTTCTTGCAATAATTGTTTCATTATTCCCCCACTTCTCAGACAGACCTAACAATATACTTATGTAGGTAAAGAAGCGCTGACCAGACAAGTTGCAGAGACTTATGTAATCCTATAAGTAGATAGAAGCAGGCTTAGCTCTTAGTCAGATAAACAAGAACAAGAACATGTGACCTCAGTCACGGAAACACCAGTCAATGCTAACCTGGTCGGCCAAATTGGACCATTAACCCCTAACCTTCACTACATTTTTTATAAAATTTTATTGTCCTCAATACATTGTAAATCAGAAAAATGTTTTGTGCATTTCGCACCCGGCAGCCACTGTGCAGTGCCAGTTCAAGCGTTGTTCTGTCCCGAGTGTCAAGCAAGGAAGAAACTCCCATCTTTTAATGTCTTTAGGTATGTCGCGACCGGGAATTGAACTCCGTAGGTTGCGAGTGAGCGAGTGAGTGGAGTTATTGCTTAACGTCGCTACGGCAGTATCGGAGACATTAGCGGCAAATGTAGGTTCTGGGACTGATAGAAAGAATATTTCACTTGGACAGTGTTCGAAAGTCCCTACTGGCAATCAGGGCTTGTGGTTTTGAAAACTAAAATTCTCAAAATTTAACAGGCCCAGCATATAGATACCTGGTTTCTCGAAAATCAGTCGGTTTGGCTTGCTGTCCACTTTTACAAATGGTCAATTCAAATTTTCCCCAGTTATCATTAACTTACAAATGTATTTCAAAAAATATTTTATACATGTTACAGTTTTTAGAAACCTTGAACGGCAATTAACTTCAATTGAAACAAGTGTATACTTTGAAAGCAGAAAGTGTCCAATATCATCTAAAATTGGCAATATGATGAATTCAACTCAATCCTTTTTTAAATTTCATGATCAAATTTGTTTTTTTTAATACCACAGAATCAGGAAATATGTAACAGAGTGTCAAGTTACAACTAAAATCAATGATTTGTAAATCAAATTTACCCAAACTTCAAAGACAATTCTGATGTTCACCCAAAGACAAGAGAAGACAATGTGGTGATGCGGTATCCATAGATACTAACAATTTCAGCCTCCCATAAATGTATTTCAGAATAAAATGATAGTTTTCAAGACATTTTGCCAAGATATTGCCACAGAATTTTCATATTCATATTTACCTGCTGAATTTATTTTCAAATCATTCTGAGTGGTCAATTAATAGGAATAACTTAACATAGCGATGATCTTTGACGGGCTACTGTCATAAGATAGGATAACCTGGAATATGTCAGGGCTTGCAGGCTAAAGGTTAAATTACAGAACATTGCAAATAGACTATTTTGGAAATTCTGCCTTTTGGTGAAATCTGTAGTATATATATCAAATTAAACCTTAGATTCTCAGCACAGAGTAATCCCAATACATCTGATCAAATCAAGACAATAAATACCAATGACATTTCTTTATTTCAGATTTTTTAACCAAGTTTTTGGAGGATCTCGGTAGTCCATTTTCTTTTTGCTTTTTTTAGCAAGTGGCCAGGACGAGACATGATTCCCGTAAGTTGGCCACTGGAGATAGTTTGGTAACTCAATCAGTAGCGAAGGTATTAATTTATGACAGATGTGACACTTCTTCCAAAAACATGTTAGAAAATCGGACCAGGAATTATGTAAAAGATTATTCCGTGAAATGCTTGTGCCATTGGACTAGTTTTCCTCAAACACCTAGGCAGTGGAAGCAAGTTACCAAGAAGAGGAATTAGGTTTTTATAGTGTCGCAAGCACACTGATCGATACTGCACGCCAGTGAGTTCCAACATATGACACAATCAGCTGATCGTGATGTCATCCAATCGAGTCACTCGCGGGAAATAAATGTCAGCTCTCGGTTTTTTTCCCACTAAGGAAAGTTTCTGCAGCCTGGATATTCCAATTGGCATCAGAAGAGACAATGCAAGGGGGGATTTTTAGCTTAAAGCCACTTATGTCACTAAATCACAGAGCCTAGTATGATTGCAGGATGAAAGTTTGAGTGACCGTCTTGTGGTGAAACCTGCGAGCATCAGCGGGAACTAGCGAGAAAGGAAAGGCACTCCACTGAATCTCTCTAAGTAGCAAACTCTCAAGGTGAGGTGAGTGAGTTGGGGTTAAACTCAGCTTTCAAGAGTATTTCACTTATATCACGGCTGCTAGTATTATTACAGGGAGAAAGCCTGCAACATCATGTGGCTATGCATTGTGGTGAAACCTGCAAGCATCGGTTTGAATTCCAACAACCTTGGGTGGCACTGGACTGAAATTCAGTGTAGCATTGCACCCAAACATTACCGTAGAACATTTCTCTACAGCAGACAAAGTTGCTCTGCCCCTGGTGGATTCTAACCATGGACCTCTTTATCTGAAGCCAAACGCGCTAACCACTGCGCTATCCCGCCCCAACCTTTTGATTAAAGGCAATTTGAATTTGAAATGCTTTTAAAATATTAAACATATTTCAGTCAACAATACGTGTGCATCCCAAAAAAGATTCAAGGATCGTATTTCTTTAGCCATTGGCCAATCACAGATTTCTCTCTTTGAAAAAATTGCCATTCAGAATTATTTGACACTAATTTCGGTAATTCATCAATAAATGTGAAATTATTCAAGAATTTTTAGAGTAAGAGTATTTTTCTGTGCGAGAGATTAACAACATGGAACAGAATGCAACAACATTGACAACGGACACATATCGCAACAAATTTCTCTATAAAATAATTATCAGTTGACGATTCATGAATTAAAACTTCATTTCACTTGTTAATTTTACAACTAGAGCAATTATCAAAATAATCAATTTTTAAAATTATAATTAATTGTTTATTATTCTAAGCGCCCATATTATTCTTCGAGACTGTTGCTGGTACAAAGCATACAGATTGTGACTCTTCCGATTGTGAGAGTATCAAGTTACCTTCTATTATGTATAAATTCATATTTCACCATAAATACTTTATTTCATTCTCTTGTCTTCAGTTGCTTACCATGACAATTTCTCAATCTCAACAAATTTGCATGTACATGATATCAATATCTTTTCACCATTAGTTTTTGTCCTATCGCATAGGTACGAGGCTGTTCAGAGTAAAAATTTCTCCAAAATATAATGATAATTTCCAATTTTGACATTTGACATTAATTTCTTGGTAAACAGTATTGACTCTTAGCAAGGATGTCCAAATATGCTTGAATTTGTAATGGGAGAAAGAGAGAGGGAGGGGTTAGAAGATTGAAGAGGGGAGGCGAGAGGGTTTATTTCGGAAAGGAGGCCCACTTCCCATCATGTTAATCATGATACTTTTAGCCCCCGAATATTCCCTTTATTAATGAATTATTAATCGTTTAACTTCAACAACGAGGATTGATTCAGCTCTACTCTATTCTGCAGGTGAAGTGTTCAAAAGCCAATTCCTTCGCTTGTATAGATTAAGATCCAGCATCATTTCAATTACTCATGAATAAGATCAATGTTCCTTCAAACCAAAACTTATATTCTTCTAACATAAATTTTCAATATTAAATGAATATTAGACACTTCAGTTAAATAAATAAATAAGTGCATTCAAGTTAAATTTAAATGTCACCAATTTTGATTTGGTTTGTGAATTGGATTAAGAGCATAGTGACATAGCCAGTAGTAGTTCAATTTGATTTTAATGAGATTGGTCTTTTCACTCACTTTTAGGATTGGAGGATTATATTTATGCAAGTTTTCTAGGTCAGTAGTCTTATTGAGGGTAAGAGGCTTGTCTTGAGGACTTGAGATTTTTATATTTGCCCACAGTCTACTCATTGGTCAATGCTCTTTTAATGGCAGGTAATTTTCAGGGAGGAAGCCTAAGTGACCAAGCATTAAGATGAACCTGCGAGCCCCAACTGGATCTTGCAAATTATGGGTTTTACTCCACTAAATGTCAAAGATTTTAACCCGAACCAAATTTGATATTGGGTGCAAAGGTTTATGGATGATAAATCACATTCACTTGATGATAGTGACCTTGAAAATAAGGTCAAGGTCACCAAAATCAATTAGCATCAGCGTAATGTAGACTAACACGTAACTTGATGACATTGGGGGTATCGGTTTACGAGATACAAGAAACGGGATGAAGGGACACCATTGAAACCAAATTTCCCTTCTGTATTGCGGCAGGAGATACAAGAAACGGGATGAAGGGACACCACTGAAACCATAGTTCCCTTCTGTATTGCGGCAGGAGATGTGCATGGTCTTTGCTGCAAAGATCTTGGTACCACCATTTTTTTGAGAAGCTGAAAGTGAAGTATAATTGTGTGTATACTTACATAATCATGAAATGCTTTAGCTTCACTAGAGTGATCACATGTTTCCCTCCTCTCAGGAGCTGCACAATATAAATCCCAGAACACACTGAAACAGAAACAAATAGTCGTCAGAACAAACATATTATCTACTGTAACCACAAAGCGATCTTAAGTCACTAAAGTAACTTTAGTGCAATTTTAAAGAATGGGAGTAAAGGTTATCTTTAGTTAAGCTTGCTTTGTGAAAGTTGGCCCTGATGCAATAACATCCTTGGCGTCGAAATCGTTATTCCATGGCTTAACCTAGGATATTTCTATTCTTAACCCTTTACCATGTCCTTAAATTTCATGATAAACAGTGGCCAATGTTTTCTTTGAAAATGAGTGTTGATGCCTGCAAAGTTTAAAGTGGCCACTGATGTTGGTAAGGCATTAAACGTAAGTGTTAACAAGTTGTAAATCCAGAAAGTCACTCACGACAAGCTTGGAAATAATTTGGCAGATAAAGGGTTTAAGTACCATATTACAAATGTTAATGTGTAATACTTAAAATAACGAACACTGTAACGCACATATTCACTTAAATCTTTGTGTATACTCAATGATAAAGTTTTAATTTATATAAGACCAGTTCTTTAAAATCGAAGAAATAATGTTTAAAATTCTTATCAAACAAGGAACAAGTTCAATAAATGTTAAAGAAAACAACAATTTACAGAAAAAAAAGACCATATGGGGTTGTTTGTGTTCATGTTCCATGTTCATGTTCATGGTCTCAGAATCTGTGTGTTGTGTTGTGTTGTGTTGTGGCAAAGCGAGGAAATTTAAGGTCCATATTTCAGACTGCTACTAGCAGTAAGATAGGGAGAAAGCCTGAAAACTATGGCTGCGTTGAAACCTACGAGCATCAGCTGGATCTAGCAGACCATGGTGGTACTACGCTGAAATTCAGTGAAGCATTGCACCCAAACCTTACTGCATGTAGAACAAATCTCCACTGAAGACCGTTGGGGGATTTGAACCCCTGATCTATTGATCTGAAGCTGAATGCACTAACCATGGCACTATCCAACCCAGTTTCATAGACCACAATTGGCCTTAGAGACACCCGTTAAAACTCAGTTGTTTAAATTCTTCATCTGATAAACACCAAACTATCCACTGTACATTCAGAGTCGAGTCGACTAGATATCTAAATATTGATTTTAACAGAATTAACTTTACCAAGACATTTCACATTTTTTTGGTGTTGACGAAAGACTGGAAGTACCTCGTGTTTCAGCAGATACAAGAGAGTATGAATTTCAACTATGTACACAGTGAATTTCTAAATTTCAAAGTTGAAAATATATGGTTAACAAACTCAAGCAAACACCTGACTTTATGATTTGATCACTTACAAATATTAAATTTCAAACATTTCTTTGGGGCTGCAGGCGTCAAAATTTAACTGCCATGATTCAAGTTGTGTCTTTTCGTTCTTAAATATCTTAATCTGTATGTCCTGGAATAATCTGGGATGGTCCCTCAAACCGGAGACCAATTCCGTATTCTTCCCTTAGCCAACAACTGTGATTCCTATAAATTTGTGGGGGTGAAACGTAATATTTGCTTCCGTTCAGTATTAATGTACAGAGTCCACAAGTTCCGTACATTTTCGGTTCAGTTTGGTTCAGTTCAGAATGCTACAAACCACAACAAAAAACATTTTTACTTAAATAAATCTAATGAACGTTAATATGGAATAACTAAAATAATTTATAAAATTTCATGAATAAACATAAAATATGGTATATGGCTTCTACAGTAAAATATACTTAGGTTAACAATGCACCGAAACGAAAGCAAAATACTGCAGTTCAGCCAACATAGCTGTGAACCCTTTCACCACTACAAATTGGCCCTATGAATAGTTATTCTATTATCATTTTAGTTGTTTACGGGTCAAGATTTGTTTATGATTCAAATATATATTTTTAAATTTAATTAATCAGCATGAGAAATCGTGGAATATGGTATTTTTAAAACAATCCAATGAGATGTACACAGCACAATCTTGCGAAATAAAAACTATTATCGAGTTGACAGAAAAAATATTCAATCATTGACTGCAACTTCTTATCAAAATCAACATTTACTCAGTGTTTCCTGTTTAAAGAATTCTACAGCGTCATATTCTTAGAATTTCGTTTTTAAAGAAATATGACAGAATAAGAATTTTTGTTCCACTGAAAGAACCAAATTTAATGCAAAATCAACCTATGGCCAGTTCATCGAATTAATAACAAATATCTTTCAAAGGATACAAATACTTGCATCACATTTAATTATCATTACATTATTTAATCAAATTAATATGAATCAGAGGAAGCGAAAAGCATAAATTCAAACATTGACAGTAAAGAATATCAAACTTCATTGATGTCGCATCAAAACCCAAGCCAAGAAGTCGCGCCAAATGTTTTCGAACATCTACTATTTCCACATAATATACAAAACGCAAAGAACAAATCTGAGTATTTCAGCTGCTGAATCAACTAATGCAAAATTATTCTGGGTGGTCAATTTACAGGAATCTGAATTCATCAAGAAAGAGGTAAACCCAGGATAGACAATTGGCTTCAAGAGAATATCTTCTAACCAGAGTCACGGTACAATCTCGCAGTACAAATATTTCCCCAAAACATGAAACAGGTATATCACCTACAAAACTTTAAAAAATAATTTGTGCACAGGACATCCGACCGAGAACTATCGCTATGCCAGTGGTCCAGAAGCCAACCTGAAAACCTGCTCTCTATTGAACTTGGAGAATTATGCAAATTCATCATTGTCTTGATATTGATCCCAAACTTTCGGCAGGCCAAGCTCTGCGACTCGCATGTCTCTGTATGGAGCTTCTTCAACCTCCAAGCAGCGCCACAACACGACCGCTACGAGGATATATATGCAAATTATCCTGATTCATCACTCTATAAAACTTGGGAGGGAATGTCAACTGGAACTCCGAGCGAGATGTTTGCAGTGGTGTTGTATCAGACATCTTACAATAACCTATAATCTGCTCTTGTGACAGGGTATGGACAGTTGCTGAATCATACAGTGCTGAACCACACTGCTGAATCACAGAGTGCTGAACAACACTGCTGAACCATACAGTGCTGAACAACACTGCTGAAAAACAGAGTGCTGAACAACACTGCTAACCATACAGTGCTGAAGCATACATTGCTGAACCGCAGTGCTGAACAACACTGCTGAACCACATGGTACTGAACCATACAGTGCTGAACCACACTGCTGAATCACAGACTGAACAACACTGCTAACCATACAGTGCTGAAGCATACATTGCTGAACCGCAGTGCTGAACAACACTGCTGAACATGGTGCTGAAGCATACATTGCTGAACCGCAGTGCTGAACCATACAGTGCTGAACCATACAGTGCTGAACCGCAGTGCTGAACAACAATGCTGAACAACAGTGCTGAACCATACAGTGCTGAACCATACAGTGTTGAACAACAGTGCTGAACCATACAGTGTTGAACAACAGTGCTGAACCATAGAGTGCTGAACAACAGTGCTGAACCATAGAGTGCTGAATCACACACAGCTGATCCATACACTGCTGAACCACTGAACCCACCTGTCCACAACGTTTAATACTTCAAACCCCTTAATATGATAAGCAGTGATTACTTTTATCTTTAGTTTCAGCCAAATGAAAACATGTATTAGTATATCAACGTCAAAAACAAGAAGTGAAAATCTACATTTTTATTCCAATATGTCATCCACATTTGGATTTCATAATTTAAATTTTGAAACTTAAACTTTTAGTTTGTCTCATTTAGGACTCATTTAAGGAACTTTCTAGTTTCTACATATAAAGACAGAGAGCCTTAACGCCATTTAGGTAGTATTGCAGCCAATAGAAGCACTTACATAAAGAAAAAGAGCTTGAATAAAGCATCCAGTGTTGTTCCAATTGTTCACCCTTTCAGCCTTGTGTTCCTTTTTAGGGATAGGATACGAACAAGAGTCTTTTTGTCAAAATTTTCCACAATGTCTCACTCAGCAACAATCAGCATTGTAGTTGACAAATTTAACATCATAATTAACCTACTTCATTACTCAGCTAAAATTACTCAATATGATAAATTATAGGCGGATTCTGTTTATTATACATTTTATTGTAGTATTGAGATTGTTATAATAAAATATACCGGTAGGTTATCAAGCTAAATAGTGATTAAAATTCACTTGTTTTTCAATCCTATGATTTATCTAAAATATGTTACAAAGATTTAGAAATTCCATACCCAATATGCAATGTTTATTGTAGTGGTAGACTTTGAAAGCGACAAAACCCATTAAATTAAATTTTCATTGAATATTACCAATTTCAAGGTCACTGATGATTATGATAAAAGTATTGCACTTTTTTCATCAGCTGAAATATCAAGATGTCATATCGTATCACAAGCACTGAGATTCCATTCCAGCAAAGGTCATCATAATTCACTTTCATACATCTTGCCATACTAAAAAAGAATGGTCAAAATATGGTTTGCAAAAAATTGGCAGTTCAAGGCTCAAAATCTTCATTTGAATTTCATAAGAATGTTTGCAAATTTCTTTGAAAAACATGTTCAAAATCTGATTTTATATTGCAATAAATCACAATTCAACTGTATAAGCCCAAGAGTCAACACTGGCTCTGCCACACGAGGTCAAGCGAACATGGTCAAAACATCACAGCCAGCACACAATGGCCAGTGGACAGTGGACACAACCTCACAAACACGGATTGCAGTCAGAACGGTCAAGGCTAGGGGACAAATGGTCAAGCACTTCTTTACAGTTTCTCAATTCCCACAATGTTTATCCCAAGACGAGATCTTACTAGAATAGTTTCACACATTTTTACGGAAATTATCATAAAACATTTTTATCCATCATTTTATCCATAGAGTATCGTAATTTTGGTTGAGTAACTCTCTCTGTATGGAAGATGAGTAGGTTTGAAACAGTAAATGGGTCCAGTCCATCTGTCATAGCAGTTCTTTCCTTCAAACTATTCTGTACCAAGACCTGAATGAATTCTACAGTCCATCCAGTATGTTCTAATTGAAAAGTGTGCGTCAATATTCTGACTCAAGCTGCCCAATCGTCCATTATATTCTGTCGGTTCACCAAAACAATGCATGACTAAACGTGATTCTCCGTCCGTTCTTCCATCCATCATATTTCCAACAGGAATCCATATAACAATCATAATTTTATATTTAGGATCACATGATCAGTGATGTGGGTTCGAATTTTGCAATCAATCCCCAAAATTGTGAGTATTTGTATTTGTATTTTCTCCAGTGATCCATAATCTATTTTATATTTGTTCACTACCAAAATGGCAAGTATTTCTAATATCGAACTCACTATATCACTATCTCAATCACATAACTGAACCGAGTCTGTCATTACAAATTTCTAACTAACCAGAGTCCATCCATCCATTCATAACGATTTCTAACTGAACTAAGGATAGCAGCCATCTGCCATCGGAGACTCAAGCTGTCCAGACAAAGAGTTGCCGGGTCACTGAACACAGGGGAGGGAAGGAGGGACTTGGGGGGAGTCACCAGGTGAACTGGGAGCAGGTGGACCAAGAGGGGTGGACAGGGGTGGACGACAGATGGACAAAAGTGACCACTTCCTCCGGGCTGGTCAAGCTCCCATAAAGAAGGATAGTGCTTTGTTTGTTCTGAGTGTGTTGAGGCCTACCTGCTAACACTGCTAGGACAATACGTTGTACAACATAGTGGAGATTTGTTACACACCGTTCCCGGTGTTGGGTGACCTGGGTGTTTCTGTGTTGACACAGAACTACATTGTAACACACCGTATCAAATACACATTGATATCAACAAATACCTCCTCTTTGAGATTCCTTTGCCCGAGCATTATGATATTCAGTTCATTATCATTAAAGTCCATCAAAACATTCCAATATGAAAACAGACTTAAAGTCATTTCATCTACATCAGTGTAACAGTAAATTGTCCTTAAAAGTGATATATCAGCATTTTTTTTCAATACAAGTATCTTTATAAAATGACCACTGATTTAACTAGCTTAAACAGCAAACATTGTACTCATTAACATCTCCATATTGATACAACTTGTCCATCTTACACTTAGAAAACAGACTTGTAAATCTCTGAAAAAAGCCCAAAGAACAACACCACGTCCAAACACAAAACGCAGTTCAAATTTGCTGAGTTGCAGTTTCAAGAAAGCCAGATTGATGAAAATTAACAAAATCTGATCAGAGCCCTTATTCTTGAAATGTTCGTAGCCTTAAGAATTCTCAACTTTGGGCTTTAAAGTTCGTAGGGCTACGAATGTTTTCGAGAATAAGGATCCTGAGCTACAAATTTTTCTAAAATCAAAAGTTAGCAGAACTCTTCTGTCAATAATCAAGCATAACCTCTATCTCTAAAAGAAATCACAAAATAAGGAAGCATTACATCATGTTTTACGTTCTTATATGCATTTGAATGTTTAAAAGACTATACTCATAAGATTCAAACCACAGGCAATTAGAACCAAAGGTGAACCTACCAATAAACAGTCAAAAGAAGGAAAAAGCCTTTGTAAGTTATAAGAATATTCACTTTGAAATATAGATGTCAAATGACTTTAGATTCAATGCCATTGATACAAAACCTAATTTTCAGCACAACACTATCAAGACTAGAACCAAGCCACATGAACTAAAGTTCTAGTACTTTTCCTATGGTCTATCAGAAGTTTTAATAGTCACGAAGCACGAGTTCTTCAATGAAATTTGATACTAAGATAGTTCATTACCAAGACCTCACAATTCCAAATGCAACCCAGAGTCGTAACTAGAGGAAGACTAGTCAAACTATTCAGTTAGGAAATCATGAATTTCATGTACTCCAGCTACCCATGAATGGTTGACAGGTAAGGAGTTTAAAGGAGAAACTCCTAGCATACAAGTCCTGTAGTGAGTGAGTGAGTTATTGTTTAACGCCGCTTCGGCAGTATTGCAGCCATTAGCGGCGAGGACAAGTCCTGTAAACTAGCCACCAAGGAATGGTTTGATATCAGCTAAGCTACCATATATTACTGGGTTTAACAAAATTAAGTCAACCAGACGAACAACCAAAACAACAGTCGAAACCATTTATTTCATGTATACCCAGTAATAAACGTTCAAACAGCTTATGATTCCTGTAAATTCGCCACCAAGGAATGGGGGAAAATTTTTTCAGCTGTTAAAAAGGTTTAACTTGGAACATGATGTACAAGTCAAGTTAACCAAAAGGAGAAAGATGGAGATATAAACAGATGTTACAGTACAGTTGTCACCCAACATACCAAACACCATAAATATTTTTATTGGGTAGGAACAATTTACATCAGATTTGTAAACAGTTCCATTTTGGAGCACCAAAATATGTTATTACATACATATCTCTATTAGTCATTTCCGAGGACAATCACTCCTTGGCTGCAAAACACAAGTTTGTTTTCGGTTTTATTTATTCAGTGCTGACCTCATTAAATGCAGAAGTTCAAAGTTCAAGTCAAGCAAATACAGGCTCAATATAGCTACTTGTATAGTTTTCATATGTGAAGTTATTATTGGAGTTCAAATAATATATAGTAGACAAAATAATTTAGGATATTCAATGTTTTATCTTTTATAAGTACACCCAGTAAGGAGGACATTCTTATTCATAATTTCAAAATATCCCTAACTATTTTTTTCCACTTTGGTTCCAAATAAGATATGGTTAATGTGGCAAAAAAAATTCACATAAATTACACATTTCGATTATGCAAGATTAAGAAATGACAGTTTGGATTTAGCCTTCAGGAAATTTGACTTATTTCAGAAGACAGTGTTGTTCCTAGGTGATCTGCTGAGGGGGTCATTTTGGCCATTTCTGAACAAGTGGGATCCTTTGCAATGGTAAAAGTATCCTACTTCTCCAAATTTTAAGGGACACCAAGCCAAAAAGGTGAGAAAATGTCCCCAGGACCCCCTCTAGGAACAACACTGGAAGATATAGTATTATAGGAAAGTAACACAGCACCATTGTGGCTATGTATTGCTGTGAAACCTCCGAACATCGGCTACAGTGGGCAAAGCTTCGGTGTTTTTTCAGCCTTTTGCGTCAGCTTGTGAACAGCGTAAACTTCAGAACAGTTAAAACCATACTGAAAGCACTTCTGAAAGCTTGCAACACTGACGTGGCTATGTATTTGGTGAAGCCTGCTAGTTAGTCACAAATAGTGACACTGCAAGCAGACTCCTTGCAGAAGACCTCTCTACTGCAGATACAATTGCTGTGTTTCATGGTCAAGTGATTTGTGGTTTAACGCTATTTTCGACACCTCCATTTCGACATCCAGTATTATTTTAGGCAGAAAGTCTGCAACACTTTTGCAATTTGAATTATGGTGAAACCTGCAAGGATCGGCTGGAACTAGCGATCCATGAATGGCACTGTTCACTGTATTCTTCATCCTCAGCCATATGAGCTATCTTTTTATATAAAGGACTTTTGCATTTTCAATCTTAAACATTGGTTACCATTATGCAGGGGGTTCTTCAAACTTTCATACAAAATATTTTAAGGTAGGTGTTCAAACTCCCTGCACAAAGGGCTTTGGATTCGCCACTGTATCTGATACTATGACACGAACACACTCTGTACAGAACGGTTGTGTTTACTCAAAAGTCAGAAGCGTAACGACCAAATGTTCTAGTCGCTAATTGAGTGACAATGAGTATGAGTGGGCGTATAATAAATAACACAGTTGTAATTTCAACATGTGAATCATGATGTTTCTGATAGCCTATGTCTTCCTGTTATTCTTTACATGAGGCAAATACTGGTAGGCGAGTTGGGGTTTAACACCGCATTCATGAGTATTACTGCAGGGAGAAAGTCAGCAACGCCATTGTGACTATGCATTTGGATGAAACCTGCGAGCATCGGCTGGATCTAGTGAACCATGAGTGGTATTACTCCGAGATTGACTGAAGCATTGCACCCTAACCCTTTCTGAACAGTTGTCCACAGCTGACAAAGTTCCTGTGCCCCTGGTGGGATGCGAACCACGGACCTCTTGATCCGAAGCCGAACGCTCTTACCACTGCACTATCCCGCCCCTAGTAGGATTCAAACCCACGACCTCTTCATCCGAAGTCAAACACGCTCCTCTGTGCTATCCCTAACCCAGATGAGGTAAGAAAATTTGAGGTTTGGGGTCATAGCTCGTGTTACTAGAATCATATTCATAATGGGGGCCGAGTGTTTGAATATCTAATAATACTTTATCAGAACTTTTGAGGACCTATACATAAATGTTGATAGTTTGAGGTGTTTCACACTTGAACATACTATTAAAAGATAATACTTGATACCAAAATGCTATGATTTCCTTTGTTAACTTCAAATCTATTTTCTGTGACATAGCATCTTTGCAGGAGGAAAGCCTGCAACATCATTGTAACTTGGCTTGGCAATAAAACCTGCAAATAGGGACTGAGAATGCCTCACTGTATCTGTACCCTTAGAAGACTTTATACATTTTTACTTAAATTAAATGCGGATTAAAACTCGCAACTTGATTTTACTATCCCTTCCTTTAAAACTCAGAAATGAATACAGCTATTTCGTATTAATCTTGGAAGCAACACTAGAAAACAAGTTTCGGGATGCTGTCGTCGTACAGCTGCGCAGCATCCAAAATAAATGAAATCTATGTATTTGACAAAACAAATGACCAACCATTAGATAATGATTTGCAAAGGCTACACATAAATTTGCACAGCTATGACAGGTTATAGGAACTAGGAAAGGAATTGTGAGGAAGACAATGTGCTTACCTCAGCAAATATATAAATAAGGATGTCAAACTACCAACTATCAGAGGCGATATTCAGATAAGTTAATGCAGCTTGGTTACCAATCCACTTCTTTGTGAAATAAATACGTTTAAACCAAACTACCAAGTCTCCTCTTAGTCAACACGGATCACAATCAAATGGCAAGGAACTTGTTGAAAATTAAACCGACAAAATTAGTTACTGCTCTTCTAGCATTCTCTTCCCACAATCCATCAGTTCATCCATCATAACCTCTGTTGCATATGGAGCAGAAAATTTCTTCAATATCTCCTGGTGGTATCCAATCAAACAAACTTTTACATTTTTATGTTTTATGTTTTTATGTTTATTTTTACATTTGATGTAAATACTCAGAGGTTACTCCATCATTTCTTTTATCGTAAACTCTGTTGCATATATGAAACACTCTCTGGGCTACAAATGAGGTGTTACATCAAAACTTCATTTGTGAAATCAGATATGCTGTTTCAACTGTTGGTTCAGGCAAATGTTGAAATGACCAGAATCACCTCATATGTGCGAAGCGCACATATCTCTCTTCAGGTAGAAGTCGATGTAAAACCATGTTTGATTTGATACTGCCAGGATACTAGAGATTTTGTGAATATTATCCAATATGCTCCATATGCAACAGAAGTTAGGATGGAAGAACTGAGTGCAGTAACCTTGGTGGGAAGAGAATGCTGGTTTTTTTCTACATATTTTGTTTCTATTTGTAATTGTTTATATTTTGGAGTCACCCACTTGCACATTCAAATGTGAATTATACTCCAAATAACCATGTCCAAAGTATAGAAAAATTTGAAATAGAATAACAAAGGTCTCAGGACAGAACCTTCAGGGACTCTTGCTCATCAGAAAGTTACAAATCCAAATCTGTAGATCCAAGAGCCAATTAAATCATTGAGATGACATTGCTTGACCAACTACCATAAGGCAAATTTCTTTTAAGTTTATCTCAGAACCTGCAAAAGATCTTGACCATTTACTTACCAATACATATCAGTAAATTTTCTAGATATATTGTCCATCATTAACCCCTTGCCAAAACCTGATTATTCCCTATTGTAATGCTATCATTCCTGAATTTCAGCCAATCAGAACAGTTTTGCACTAATTAATTCATGAGGGAAAGGGTAGACGAATGACAATCCCCTCTTGGAACAACACAAATCCTATTTATTATAACTTTTTTAAAAAGCTGTAAATAATCAATATACATAAATATAAAAAAGAAAGTTCATTTAATCCGTGGACTTCAGTAACTTGCAATATGCTGACTCTTCAATTGAAACACAATTTAACATCCTCCGGACCACAGGCATCCACATTTGCCAAAAACAAGCATTTAGTTAAATCACGTTGATGGGAGGTGATATGGGGTTTAAGACCGCTTTAAAGAGTAGTTCATTTCAATTAAGGGATCTCATATCATTGCAATGAGAAGGCCTGCAATACCATGGTATTTAAACATTGCTGTGAAACCTGAGAGTAACTGCTGGAGTGATAGCGGATGGTACACTGCACTAAATTTCAATTTGCCAACACTGCACCTAAACAATACAGGATAAAGAACAGTTCCCTGCAGCAGACAAAGTTGCAATGCACCGATGGGATTTGAACCCCTGACCATCACTGATGGAGTGGTTCAATGAAACATCTTGGCGACATTAAACCATTAATGGTTTTGAAATAGTCACAATGTTGCTTCTTGTATATATCCTCTCTGGTATTCCATCAATGCTTTAATCCATGGCGTGATTACGATGATTAAGAATCTTCCTCTTCCAAGACCTGCTGTATGTTGTGTGGTGTGATTGTGTCCTGTATGTATGGAATGTAAACATCAACACTTTGTTTACACAGTACAAAATTCAACAAACACGTCTCAGGTGAACACAGCACGCTTGGAGGAAAATTTCAATAAACATTCAATTATCAATGAATACATTTTTACTGTTGGAATGTGACCATATCAAATTGGTCAGCTTTTTGAAAATTTCATACAAGACAATAATTAGCCTAAAATATATCCAAAATATTGACAGTATGCAAAAGGTATCTTTTGTTTTTTGGGCAATCTCTAGTTAAATGTCCTACATTTGTGTACAACTTAGTTGATCCTTGAGATTGTAGAATGTTTACATCTCAATTCTGGTGAGGATACCAAATTTAATTCAGTTGATCAAAAGGCCTCAGTTTAGGAATCCTAGACTATAAACTGTCCAGGTGTGTCCAGGTATCTTCAGGTTGATGAGTTTTTAAAGAGACATCAGTAATCCTCTTGAACATACATTGAACAGTGATTACATCACCAATCTGTTTACAACCCCAATAACAGTTCAATCACGTCAACCAAGTATATATAGGAGTCTATTAACTGACCATCGGACCGAGACCCCCAAGAGGGCGTGTTCACTGAAGCGCATCCCACGTGTACAAAGGAAAATAGATGCACGTGAGGTATTATCACTTACCACCACCACGAATGTAGGAATCCCGGCGGTTCCCCGAGCGTTATGTTTTTCTCCCATCGTATCTGTATCAAAAGAGGGAAAGAGAAGAGCTGATATACAAATCGAGTTCTCGGTTGACACACAGTAAGATCGAGACAGACTGGGAGACGAAAATGATCTGTATTTACATGCTTTATAACGGGGGAGCGCAGCACCATGATGGATGCTCGCTGAACAATCTCGATTCCCCTAAAATACTTACTTCTGATAAAAATGTCTGCGCGGACTTCTGGGCTCCAACGTGTAATAAATATTCATAGACGTATAGCGCTAACCTGGAATAAAAGAAGAGGATATTACAGGTTATATATATACATCACTTGCTGGATAGCCGGCGGCAGCCATTGCAGTTGACACTGTCCCCGGCATGTGGAGCACATGAAACATGTTTACAGTTCGTTTCAACACACCGTACACTCTTAAGTCTTACATATATATTTATTAAAACATACAATAACATTACTTTTCATTCATATCCAAGATCGGGGTGTAAAGAAAGTACAAATACGGTAGATCAGAGGGAAAGAGGGCCCAATTGGGTATGTTTACTAAACGGAACAGCCAACACACAACCAACACTGCTTGAATGGGCATCCCTTGCTGCCCGTAGCAGGTGAAGGCACAACGCGCTATAAGACAAAGGGAGCCCCAAGCTTGTATATGCAACTGGGGTCTATCGTATCCAAGAGTATGCAACTGTCATTGCCTCTGTGTATGTTTGAGAATACTTACTTTTCCCTCGCCTGAGCATCCGAGGGAACGGTGGACCCCTTCCCTTTCGCGTACATGCTGAGAGCTGAACTGTCACGCACCTGTCAAGCCATCAAGGACGACACTGACCCCGTTGCCTTGCCAACATCAAGTAGACCTGTCAAATGGCAAGTCTCTATTGGATAGTTAATTATAGCATGCTTTGGAGTGCCTGAAAACCGTCTGGCCCTACCATCATGTGGTACGGCGACAAAGCCTCGCTGGCGCACTGCCAATTATCTAGTTTGATCAGATCAGAAAGAATTTTTGGCGTATTTGGCTTTGTTTATGAGGAATAGAATGAGTTTGCAGAATAAAATCTCACTTTTACAATTGTGAAAATATTTATTTGAATTTTCACAAATTATTTGTAGCATGCGATACGAGCATAGAATATTTTAAAGGGAAAAAACGCTCATGTTATGTAGGGTTTTATTTAAGCGTTTCAACGAAAATAAGTCAATTTTATACAAAAAAATATGAAATATAATATGTAGGCCGATGAATATACATGCTTACTTTAACATCTTCAAAGTTCATTCACCTCGTAAAACAAGCTCGCCAACTGTCAGAATATAATTTTAATTTATTTAAAATGTTTTAAAAATACTTCTCTCAATTCATATAAACTAGTTTGCATATGAGAAAATTATAATTATTCAAAAACTTTGTTTTATTCAAAATCCCCATCTACGCCTCTTGTTTGTTGGTTGAGAAAATGTACCCGGTATACGGTTGTTTGTCGAACAACGGGTGTTATGCTTTGTTTCTGGCCGGGCCGCCTGTGTTCCCCAAGCTATCCGGCTGCTACAGTCAATGGAACGATTTAAATAATAATGCGACGTAGCGTTGACCTATATTCCCGAGATTTTGCTCAATAGTTTCTGGGGGCCCTCGAAACCGTCCAGATTCGGACGAGTTCACTCGCCGAGGGGAGGCAGGATGCAGCCTTTGTAATTATAACCCACTTTGCGCATTTAATACGCACACGAAAAAATGTTAAATAAGTAAGCAATATATTGAGAAGTGATATATAAATTTAAAACAGTTATTCATCTGTTTAATGAATTTGTTAGCTAAATAAATAAATGTGAAACTCCCCTCCCGGACTAAATAGGTCAAACTTTGGCCATTGTGTATCAGCAGTACCGTACACCTCCTACGTGGGCGGCTCGAGCTGAACAGAAATGGCGGCAGGTTCGATTTCTGCGAGCGAATTCACTAATCAAGCAAATATATTTTTTAAAATGTCGGTCAGAAATAACGATACTTGGGAACTGAAGTCGTCCCAAGTAAGTTTAACTCAAAATTCTTTAGTTTTTCCTCTTAATTCTTACCTTGTTTACCCTGAGAGTACCACGCGTTCGTCGGCACCGTTTGCGTTCGCTGAAGTCGGCGTGTGCCTAAAATTAGAATTTTGGCTCCTTGCCCGAACTCCACGCGCTATAGACGAATAAGTCGTACGGAGTTAGCTCCCTTGCCGAAGAAATCCGACTCCAATTGTTGTGACTTTCTGAAAGCGCATACTTATATTTAACCGGAATATTTTACAGCCTTCGTCATTCACCGTCCGTTTTATCTGAGTGTATATATAAACAAGTCTTGACAAATCCACAATATCACTTGCATTGAATATAGGCCTATTATTTCAACAATAGTACACACTACTTTGTATGTAATAAAATGTACAACAAATTTATACATTGTGGTTTAAAAGGTGCATTATCACTTTATATTTCATTATAATGTTGACATTGGTGTTTATAGACTCCATGAAACTGGGGTATTATATTCAGATGAGTAAACTGTGTAAGCATACAGTTTATATATTATTAAAAAGAGGTCTAACTGACTTTCTAATGCAGTTAAGTGTTAAAGTGATCTTTAATACATTTTCACTCAATCTCATTTATTGAAGAAAAGAATTAAATAATAAAGACCAAATAAATCTCAGGTTTAGACTTAACCTTTCTTTATGTTGATATAGCTTATTTGTGCCTATGGAATAGTTGGGAGAATTTTGCATTCCTTCAGTCTTGCTAAGGTCAAATAAAATTAAACAAATGTTTCCCATGAATTTTAGAAGGAAATTTGTTATTTTCCTTAGTTTTCATCTTTGGTTTTTATCCTTGATTTCTGAAACTATTCATAAAATCATTGCCAGAAAAACTGAAAATATTATTATACCCCCGCTACAAAGTAAGCGGGGGTATATAGCGGTCATTCCGTCCGTCTGTCCATCCGTCATTCCGTCTATCCTTCCGTCCGGTCAATTTTCTCAAAAACCGTCAAAGGTACATCAATCAAACTTTGTACAGTTGTTAACCATGTTCTTCCTATCTCGCACAGACAATTTTCAATTTTCTGAGATTTAAATTTGTTGTCGTTTCCATGGAAACGTCACTTTTTTTTATTTAGTTTTATTGTGTTCAATGGGGACAAGTTTTCTCGGATACTGTTCAACCTAGGTGAATTAAATTTTGGTTGTGAGTACTCATGACCATACTCTTTATCAAGTTCGAAAACCAGTTCCGAAATATTATGTTTTACGGAGTTATGGCCCTTGAATCCGAAATTTAACTTAGTACCAAAAGAACTGTGATGCTCCAATGGGGACAAGTTTTCTCGGAAAATATTACATCTAGGTGAATGAAATTTAATACGGAGGTAGTCCAGATGATACTCTTCATCGAGTGCGAAAACCAGTTCCGAAATATTATTTTTTACGGAGTTATGGCCCTTGAATCCGAAATTTAACTTAGTACCAAAAGAACTGTGATGCTCCAATGGGGACGAGTTTTCTCGGAAACTATTACATCTAGGTGAATGAAATTTTACATGTAGGTAGTCCAGATGATACTCTTCATTGAGTTCACAGTCCAGTTCCGAAATATTATATTTTACGGAGTTATGAGCCCTTGAATCTGTTATTGAACTTGGTACAAATTACCGGTGTGATGCTCTAATGGGAAAAATTAAGTTACCTGAAAAATATTACATTTGGGTGAATAAAATTTTGTAATAACAGTTAGTTCCTAAAATTATTTTGGACAATATTATGATGCTTGAAGCTGTTTTTTAAACATAGTAACCTTCACATCTATAATTCTCAATGGACTGATAGCGGATGGCGGGGGTATGTGAGCCATGCTCACTTTTTTGTTTGTTTTGGAAGCCTTCCCTGCCTTACAAATATATGGTGAAAATGGGTTTATAATGTTATTGTCCCTGCCACAACGAAAACGGGAGACATAGTATTCAGCTCCGTACGTCTGACGTCCGTTCTGTTTCTTGTTAGCGAGATATCTCACTGCTTCTTCATTTGGGTGACCTTGACCTCATTTTCAAGGCCACTACAAGACTTTGACAAGTGACAGCCCACATTGGGGGATGACCCAGACACAAATCGATATTTGTGACCATGACCTTATTTTCAAGGTCACCATGCCACTTTGAAAGATTTTCCTATTCTTGTAAATGCAATATCTTGTGAACTATTTTAACCAACGTCTTCAAACTTGGTGTCAGCCCACATTGGGGAGATGACCGAGACACCAGTCGATATTTGCGACCAAGGTCACCATGGCACTTTGAAAGCTTGTTGCAATCAAAGTCTTCAAACTTGGTGTCATCACAATAATGTTGCAGACTTTCTCCAAGTTGAGACCCTGAAATTCCATAAAAGCCTAGGCAAGTCTATGACAAGACGCGAAAGCTTTGTTTTTGAACATGAAGAAATAAGAAACTCTTTCTTATTTATTCTTTTAAAATTTAGCTTTTTTTGCTGAAATTTTCATTTCAGAAAACAAATGTTAGAGTAACTTCTTGCAATTATACTTGTCCCTGTGGTAAATACACTAAACTGTGACAGTGTTAAACTTTTATTCATCATTTGTAAGTGAAACTTATACATAGCCCGGCTGTTGCTGTAAATAATAATAATAATGTACATTTTAATGCCTAATATCCAGTGCAAGCACTGCTCAATGGCGGTACAATTATTACCCACAAGGAAATTGTACTTTCGGTGCTGCTACTATGCGCTCCGTGCGACCATATATGTCCGTACTTTCTGTGTTCTGGACTGAGTGCAATGCGGATGAAGTGTCTTGCCCAGGGACACAACACAGTATGAGACCCAGGTCATAAATGTTTGGTGTCTCCACAGGGATTCGAACCCGGGCCGTTGGGGTGAGAGGCCAGCATGCTAACCACTACACCTCTGTGCTCCACACATCACTGTGATCCAACCCTGTTATGAGGAATAAAGTTACAAAATATTGCTCTACAAGGATATGAACCCCTTCCTATATGGTCTGACAATGCACCATATTGTTGCACATGACATTAGATTACTCAGCCAATCACAAGGCTTCAAACAAAAGCCATCGAGCAAGAGGATATGGGCAAGTAACTTCCGAGAACCATCCTTTTGTCAATGTCCTTTACATTTGGACAATGTAAACAAAAGATTCCAAATCCACTTAAATTGGCTATCTTTTTAAGGCTATGACGTGATTTTCAGATCCTAGCTGAATTGGGGTTCAAGGGAATCCAACCCCGAGCCCCCAAACCTCCTTTTGAAAACTTTGTTTTGCCTGTCCTTCATAAATGTCAGAGGCTAGGGGCAGATAACTCCAGAGAACTCCCGAGACCCCAAACCTTCCTTTGTGTCCTACATTGATGTCAGAGGCTAGGGGCAGAGAACTCCCGAGCCCCCGAACCTCCCTTTGAAAACTTTGTTTTGCCTGCCCAACATTGATGTCAGAGGCTAGGGGCAGATAACTCCAGATAACTCCCGAGCCCCCCAACCTCCTTTTAAAAACTTTGTTTTGCCTGTCCTACATTGATGTCAGAAGCTAGGGGCAGATAACTCCAGAGAACCCGAGCCCCCAAACCTCCCTTTGAAAACTTTGTTTTGCCTGTCCTACATTGATGTCAGAGCATGCATATGCAACATCATCACACTGTGTGGACAAGTAACAGGCAAACGAGTTCATATTCCTTTAGAGGAAATATTTTCTAACTTTGGGACAGGTGTGATATTTTTCAAACTGGAGTCTTTCCTGCAATCATACTACCGGTAGTTGATGTGTTAGGGGTTGAACTATACTTCTATAAATTCCCTTTTTCACAATATTTAATCAAAGCAATGATATTTAAGTTTAGAATATGAGAAATACATATTTCAACTGATTTTAATCACAAATTAAGGAGTAAGGAGTGAAGCAGTACTCTTGAGCTTCGGTTCGGTATATTACAGTACGGAACCTTTGGTTCCAGATTTTTCGGTTCATTTTAGATCCAGGAATGCCACAAAAGCCACAACAAAACACATTTTACTTAAAAATAAAGTTTAATGAATGTAAAAATTGAAAACTGAAAATATATATGCAATTTTATGAATTTAATAACATAAAATATGATATGCTTACAAACCAAAAATGCACTTTGATTCCCGGTGCACCAAACCTTAGTAAAATACTCGTAATGTATTTGTAAACTGTTTCTGCGTTACATATTTAAGAAATAAAGTTCCCTGTACCCCAATGTGTTTTGTAATAAAGTATAGTTTTGCCCTGAATTATTATAGTTAAAGTACGAGGACGGTAGTCCGAGTACTTTGACGTTATAATAGTTCAGGGCAAAACTATACTTTATTACAAAACACATTGGGGTACAGGGAACTTTATTACTTTTCTAAGATAACCCATAACACAACATTCTGCTTTGAGTAATTTTGCCAAAAAAATAGAGTTTACTTCCTCAATATTAATAATCCATGATCAGGGCCAACTGACGAGCCGTGAGACAACAGCGACTATGACGTCATTGTTCTGTTGTGACGTCATAGTGGTTCCTGGGGTTGCCTAATGCGGATTTCGTCGTTTTGGTTCAAGTACAAATGTAGCTTAAAATTTAAGACTAATTCGGATACAAAAGAACGCATTCCTTCAATAATTGTTATAACAACGCTACCGTTGTTTTAGGACATTATCATTTGCAGAAAAACACGGTCTTTTCAACTGCCCTCTATCGTTGGGTTACCATGGGCACACGTGACTACGGGGGGAGCGGAAACGTCATTCAATTGTTACGTCATCACAAAAACTATACCTTTATCGTCTAATAAAGTACTTTTATTTCGATTGTTCTAGCCGCTAGGCATCTTAGAAAGTATAATCACACTATAATATGGGAGAAACCACTGGACATGATAGAGATAACATTTTGCTGTTCACCACACTGGATTGATTACAGTTTATAAATAATTAACACCCCTCCAACAGCCCGTAACCTAGTAACTTTTTGTCAGGACTTACAAGTGTTTCTTAAATTGCCATTTGAATTGACACCACTTAAACTCCCATTATAACAACACAGACTTCATCAATAGATCCCCCCCCTCCCCCCCCCCCCCCCCCCCCCCCCCCCCCCCCCCCCCCCCCCCATGTAAGCATGTAATTTTGATGGACCCAAAAGGTGAATCCTCCACCGCCTTTTCTAAGAGTGAACCCCTCTCTCAAATTTCTGGATCCGCCAGTAGACCAACTCATATTCAGAAGTCATTCAAACAAAACAAACATGAAGGTTTATCAGAGTTGATATAAAAAGGCCTACTTTATGACTCATCAAGTGAGGTTTGTTTTATACATTTGGGAGTCGACAGTGCAGAGTCTTTATCATATTGTATACCTTATTTACTCTAATAACTCGTAATAGCCTTTACTAAGGTTAACCTATAACTCCCATTCTTTAACATTGCGCTAAGGTAACCTTAGTGACTTACAATCACCTAAAGGTGGCCCACTTGCACAAATCAGCCTTAGTCTAAGATGAACATAATTCACAGATTAAAAATCAACCTTGTTCCTTGACGGTCATAATTCCCTGTGTAGCTTTACAAAGATCTCTTAGCGCTAAGTTAGTCTTAAGTCAATGTTAATGTAGGGTTCTTAAGACTAAGCATTAAGAGAGCTTAAAATACTACAAAATGGCATTAAGGCTAATTTAAATGTTAAAGGGTGGGTTCTATCAGGGTGCGGATACTTCACATAGAAAACACAGCTTTCATCGGCTAGGATGAAAAATGTTGATCTGATAATATTCCATTCTCTTCCCACGGAGGTTACTCCCTTCAGATTTCCGATCCTTAACACTGTTCTACTATTCTCTTCCCACAGAGGTTACTCCCTTCAGATTTCTGATTCTAACCTCTGTTCTACATGGCCTGAATTTCAAGGCTCAAGCAAAATCCCCTAGCCGGGAAATGGGGAACCTAATACTATATCCCTGCTTCTTAACCAATGAAAACTCATCTTTAAGCGGCCATGTCGACTGAGTGACTTCAAAGATCTGAGCATTTGAGTGTAAAGGGTCTTGCTAATAAGCATTATCCTTCAAATATGTCTGATGTCTCTGATTTAGTATCAGCATGTTAATGATCAATTCTTTTTAAAAAATTAAATAGCTCATATGAGGAAAACTCACAACGCGTTTCTATTTAAAAAAATAGTGTTATGAAGTGTCGTTGGCAAATGTCACTTTTACAACGACGTCGCTGATTGCACAACTAGATTCATATGCAGCCAATCAGGACGCTGATAGAAGAATAGAGGTTAGGATCGGAAATCTGTAGGGAGGTACCTCTGTGGAAAGAGAATGGCATCATTGAATCAATGAAATAATTGTATATCCTTTTCTCATCCACATCTTGTTGACTCTTTCAGCATGACGAGTTGTACCTTTGTAAGAAATGCCATGTTGAGGTTGCCATGGATACCAGAGAAGACTTGACCAATCAGAATCAAGAATTAATGGATGAAGATGATTCATTGGTATGTTTTTAGATTTGTTCCCTATCCTATTGTGAGATACTTTGTATTTGACACATATTGTGGTAAGGGATTTAGAAATGAACAAATTATGAATGTATTTCAAGAGATTTCTTATAAGAATAAATTTATAATGTTCAATGACAGAGAAATTTTCCTGAAATTAAATAAATAGAAGATCTGAAGAAAATAAACATGAACAAATTTACATTGTCTACAATAACTTTTTGAAACAAATTGCATCTACTAAAATTTCATCTATCAAATAGAAGATTTTGGTCAGTCCAGCACCATTTTGACGACGATACGATACTATTAACCCTTACGTTGCGTATTTCTATTTTACCCATTTTAGCCCCTGTGGCGGAATTTACAGACCCTCCAGTTCGCAGCAGTATTTTGGCTTAGGCACTAATTAGCTCTGCTGGCAGAATTTCCAGGCGGCAATTCCGGTACTGTTTCTACGAAATATATCGCATCTACATCGCGAATACGGACTATATACGGGCGTTCAATACAAATTCAAGTCGTGGCACCCGTACACAAATGGTTAATTCATACCCGCGACTTTTAATGAATTTTCAACGTTGTTTCGTTTGTTATCTATTACTTTCTAAAGATTGTCTTTAATTTAGGCCTTATAACATCATAAATTCGGAGCGCGCTAATGCAATTTATATAATGGACTTGTTACAATGATATAAAAATTATTAGAATGCGACCTTTGGTTATAATTCTATTGTCATCTAAAGTTTGTCTTTATTTCCAGCTTCATGAAATCAAAACTCCTGTGCGCGCATATTGTTATATGTACATGTAGACAATTTATTCCTTTTTACAATGACATAAAAATTATTAAAATACGACCTATGGTTCAGAGAATATAACCAACGAAAGGAGAGTGACGCTACCCAACAGTACCAAGTGAATGTGTCCCGACGCACACTAAGTTACTGGCACCGCTTGGTCCCCCAGGACTGGGCTAATTACAGTTCCGTTACCTCCACGAGACCTCCTCGAAGGTACCAGAGCCGAGCGCGTGGAACTAATGAGTACTGATGAGCACAGCATACACTTATCACCGCGGCGAACGCAATACATGTTGCGCGTTGTAAGGTTTGTCTTTATTTCCAGGTTTATAAAATGGTAAATCCTTTGCGAGCGTATGCGAAATATATATGTACTTAAAAACAATTTATTCCTCTTTACACTGATATACAAATTATTGGAATACGTCAAATGGTTCACAATATATAGAGAGCGTAAGGAAGGCACCCCCAGTACAAAGAGAATTGATTTTTGAAAAACTAACTTTTTGCGACACCTGGCGCATCACTTGCCGCATAATCATTTTTAGCTGCGCATATACAAATGATAAATGGAATTAAAGACAATTTATTCCTCTTTACGATGATTTAAAAAGAAAAAAATTCGCAACTTAGTTCGGAAGCTATAGCGTGCAAAAGGAAGGTACCCTCTGTACTTTAAGGCAACTTTTTGAGTATCGCGCATCTTGCGGCACGTGCCGCAACTTTAGTTTTTCGTGCGCATGTGTAAAATTTATATGGAATCAAAGCCAAATCTTTCCTCTTTACGAGGATGAAAGTTTTATGAAATTTGACCACCCGGTTCAGCATTTATGGGTGATATTTATGATGCGGTTCTGGCTGAACTTCCAATGAAAGCTCGCATTCACTTTCTCTGTCTCTTTGACAAAATAAAAACTATTTTATTGGCAATGACATATTTCACAATAAAATTACATTGCATTTATGTACAAATATGCACACATATTTACCTGCGCTAGTGCACAGAACAGCTATAGGGACCTAACAAGGTCTGTATATAATGTTTATATACTTGTCCACACTTCGGCTCTCTTTACTTTCAATTATCCACTTCTTCATTTTCTTCTTCATTTCTTTCTTTGTCTGGGGCAGTGATGAAAGCCCTGGTGTAGTCAGTGGCGGTGGGATACAGTTTGAAGCATGGTGCGGCGCACAGAGCAACATTACAGTCTGTACATTCATAAGAAGACTCTCTGCCTACTCGTTTTCTCTTCCTTGATGGCGCATTGCCTTCTTCTATCTGTTTTGCGAGGACCGCACGTTTTGCCTTAGAGCATACCACACACATCCTTGTGATGTTTGTCTTCTTTCTGACAGCGCGAATCTTTGGCTTCTGACATCGGCCGATTTTGCCGACGCCTATGTCAAATGGACCATTTTCTGATTTCCTTGGCATCAAAAGTTATTGGCGAAAATACACGTATTTTATATGGAATTAAAGACAATTCTTTTATCTTTATAGTGATGAAAAAATTATGAAAATATCCCAAGTAGTTTATTAGAAATAGAGCGTGCAGGATGTTGTGTTGCGCCACTTGTTTCAAAGATAAAAAGTGCGAAAATCACCTATATCGCGGCGATTTCTGTATTTTCAGTTTTGTTAGCGCAATTGCGATTTTTATATGGGAATAAAGGCCATTCTTTCCTCTTTATTTTGGTATAAAAAAATTTAAAACAACCAAATGGTTCATATGATACGAAGTGTGCGAGAAAGGTAGCTTATCGCAATATGTTCCTGTAATTAGAGACTATTTGGCCATGTGGTGGGACGCGAGACAGATAAGCATGTACAGGCCTATCTCACCCCGGGGCAATGCAGACACTTAGGTGATAATTAGGCCCCAGGGAGATAAGGCGTCGGAGCGAAGCCCGACAAAATTGGCCTTTTGTAAAGCTAATTATCGATGCGTTACGGGTCAACAATGCTCATGCAAATTGGTGTGATTTTTGCTGGACATTTCGACCAGACATTGATCAAAGATTCGTTCTCGTGGCAAACTGCGGAGCATTAGTACAGCGATTCTCTTGGAGCGACTCCCGGAGACTCGCAGACTGCGGCCACAGCTAACAAACTGAGAGATGGCCGTGAATAATTCTAAGGATCGTGTCCGGGAACCGGTATGAGGCACCTAGGACCATTCCGGGAGGCACAAGTTATAAAGTGCAGCAGTATTCCACAAGCTAAATCTTGCCTTGTAAATATTACACTGTAGTATCTTCCGTGGGCGAGTTACAAATTTTTTTTAATTTTCTCTATATAGGACACAGATACAGCGTGTGTTTCCATGTGTCCGTCCACCCAATCCGAGTGTCTGTTCGAGTACCACATCGTCTACAGCCCCAGCTATGCTGTTCCTGTCCTTTACTTCAATGCTTATACTCCAGGTATTAAGTCATTGTAATTCAGATTGATACCCTTTTTTTGGTCTCCTAGAAAATCCTGCTCGATCAGTGTATCTGTAACTGCTACCCTACTACAATTCCTGATTCTCTGAGCCAAACAACTGTCATTTTGCTGTAGTCTCATCGCTATATACAGTCGGACCCCGTTTATCCGCACAATTTGTTTACAATTGAAAATCGTGGGGATAGCGAGGTGTGCGGTTAAACAAATCATCATTTGTAAAGAAATACACAGAGAAGATTTGAAATACTAACGTGCGGATGGTGGGGTCCGGTTAAACGAGGTCCGACTGTATATACCATGTATTTTTTAAGCCAATGAAACGTCGTGATTTTGAAGGTCAATATTGACTCATCCTCACTCACTACTCACACGTAGTTCTGTCAGTGGCTGGTTATTTATAGCCATACAACGGTTACAGGGCTCAAGGAATCAGGGTATTGTAGTAGGGTAGCAGATACAAATACAAATGTATTGAGGAATGTTTCTTATTGGTTAACAAACCTTCTGAAAATCAAAGATATTTGTGTAAAAGAGATTTGATCATTACATACTTTAGATACAAGAAATCATTTTTCTGATATGTGTATTGTTTTTATTTATGTTTATAAAATTCAAATCATAAGCTAAATGGTTATATATTGCTTTAATGGCTTAGTGTAGTTTTGTGTAAATTAAGTGACAGATCCAGAGGTTCACACACTTTCAATTTCCTTAATCAGCCATTGTAGATTTGTATTCACATTGAACAAAATTTAACGCTCATCTTTATACAAAGAGAAATTCAAGATGAGCCTCAGACAATAAAAATTATTAATTGAGATTATTCAACATGCATGTAAATATTTAGTTAATGCAGTTTCTGAACACCCAACACATCTGCCAGGGCATGTAATGTGACACATGCCTTACAGAGTTACCTCCCTTATTTACAATCGAGGTTCACAGGCATAGAAAACTTTTCAGATATGTGCAGTTGTCTCCCTTGTTCTGTACAAATACAAACAAAATGCTCTACCTTTTCAAACTTGTATATGCCAATAAATTTAAAGAAATTAATAAGAAAAAGAAAACACTAGCCTAGAGTTAATTGTCTCTACGTTGACCTAGCAAAGTCCAATATGAAGCTAAAGAAATGTAAATCATCCGCATCAGCACTTTCAAATTATTTCATTGTTATGCTTGTGTATGCCAGAAAATCTAAAAGAATGAAATTAATGAGAAAAAGAACTATTTATGTAGCCTAGATTTGAATGTCTATGTTGACAACAAAGTTTTATGTAAATATTCTGTATCAGAATTTCAAATTAATTTATTATTATTTAATATTTATTATAACATAATTCTATATTCCGACTGCAGGAGGGAGCCTGTTGCCCCTGGAGACAGTGTGGAAGAACGTACCGCGTTTGTACCAGGAACGGTTGAAGAACGAGAAGTGGACGGTTCTCACCCAACAGGTAGGAACAGGGGAATGAGATGGTTTATTAAAGGGAAAGTTCTATCACCGATCTATCGGCAGCATCCGCCATCTTCTTTCTTGGCATTACGTGAAATGGATAGACGTTATTTTTAACCCAATTTTAAATTTTTAAATAGTAAAACAAATACACATTGATAAAATATTCACATAGTAACACATAACGTGTATAAAACTAATATGCTGTTAGGCCGTAGCAAAGTTTTCCCCACTCACAGTGCTGATTAATGGCTTCTCGTTTTCATTGTTTTTATTTTTTAACAAATGTGCGCTTGTCTTTATCAAGTTGTGAAGTGTAAAATCATCAATATTTTAAATTCATTAATATCTTTGAATTTGAATTTGAAATTGAAATTTGAATGTGTGCTTAAATCATATATTAATAGCATGTATATGTAACAGAAATATCCTCTCAAATTTCGTTTCCACAAAAATTACCCCAATATATACCTGCTTGTGACCGAATATTCCAACATAGCCTTCCTTTCTCCAGTAGTAAATCTCAGATTAATAGTCAATACAAGAAATATTGTTTATGGATTTTAAGGATGTAAGGATAGATCAAACTATCAACATATCATGATAGTTGCTGTGCCGATAGTACTTTATCGATAGTAATTTAAAAAACAATCGGTAGTTTCGATAATTTAGTAAGTTCAGTTGTTACATGAATTTTAAAGTATTGTCAATAACATGGATCCACTAAAGGTTGCAGGTGGGTTATCAGGAGTGTTTCCATCAAAACAGTAGACTAGAGTGATTAAGGTGCTCAAAAGATCACCAAAACGTTGTTAAAGAGTTCCTTGAAGATGATGCCCTCTTCTTCTTTATGTGTCGGTGGATACACCCCCTTATATTAGTGTTTCATAGGCAGATCCTTGGGTTCCTATCAAATTTACCGTTTCATGCCAAAAATTCCATAAGGGGTTGGTTCAAACCACTGGATCTGGATTTGCCACTGTCCTTTATGGAAGGAGGTCCTGACAGAATACTCCCACGTGGAAAGATGGTTATCATGAGAAGCCTATCACTACTGCTCCTGCTCCGTGATTGTGTAAAATTAATAGCCTTTAATACAGTCTAGATCTTTATTCTAGATAAACTGAATATGGTACTGAAAATATTAGAAATATATAATCGAAAGAATAAAGGTACAGTCATTATACAAATTCCATAGACTAAATTTTAGTCTAATCACTACTCTACAGAGCCTGATTGAAGTTTTTGTAAAACGTTCACTCTCCTCCTTGCAGGAGCACCCTATCCTGGCTCGACCATTCTTCCAGCTCCACCCGTGTCATACAGCAGACTTGATGAAGAACCTCCCGGCCTCAGAGAAGAACAGGTTTGCTTGGATCCATTTTGTTCATTCTTTTATTTAAAGAAACATGTTGTTGAAGTACTGACTGTTGCCAAAAAATCATATTTTCATGCTGTTCCATTCAGTATAGTGAGGATATAAAGTTGAATGAAGTTCTGATCAAAAACTAGCTGGTGTGTGTCAATTAGTCAAATGTAATTTTGGAAACTGATCTACAACAGACAAATCATATTACTTTGGATATTATTTTACAGGCTTTAGATTTGACAAAATGGAAATAATTTTGCACACATTTAAATAAAATGTAAAACAACGTACAATCAAAGAATATGAATCTGTGATAGCATATACTTATATCTTGGTTACAGTGGAAAACAGACGGGGGAAAACATGCAACAATGCAATAAAGAATTTGAATATCCATAGAACTCATTCTCCTTCAACATCATGGTCCTTGAAACTCTATTTGCGATTACTCTAAGAAAAAAGGCGATCTCAATTTTCAATGTAAAGCAGTCTATTCAGTAAAGCCTGTACCTTTACTGTAAAGATACTAAGGTTAACTATAATTCCCATTCTTTAACGTAACATTCAAGTAACCATAGTGACTTGCCATCACCTTAGTGTTTTGTGAATTGAGGCCCTGGCCACAACCCTGTTCGCAAATTTGCTAGATGTAAAGTCGACTCTAGTGACGATACATTACATTAATGTCTAGTACTCATCCTCTATAACCCATAACCAATCGTCTATGATTCTCTTCAGTTACCTCGTGAGCTGGCTGAGCGCCGTCGGGCCGGTTGTGGGACTTCGTCTCCCTCTGTCGTATGCCGATGGTTGAGGGATGACAGGAGACAGAACTGTGAAGAAGCTGCCACGCTTCTATGCTGATGGAAGATCATGCTATCCCCTGTCTCACTCATCTACCCTCATCTACGCTAGCAAATGATTTTAAGCAAGCGGGATCACCTCAGCTGAAGATATCAACACATCTGTACCAACACCAGTCACCCAGCATGCCATGTGAATGAAGAGAAACTTCTCTCTGATGTAATGCAGCAACACTGCCCAGCAAATCCTGCTTGCAAAATCAAGATGCACGAAAAACTGTTCAACAGAGGATGCTTGCAAAGAATTGAAGATGCACTCAACACTGCCCAGCAAATACTGCTTGCAAAGAATCAAGAAGCACAAAAACTTGATTATCAAAGAATTTTTGCAAAAGTGAAAGAATTGAAGAATCACTAAACACTGCCAAGAAAATGGTGCCTGTAAAGAATGAAAGATTCACCAAAGGCTGCTTGTAAAGAATCAAGATACACCAAACACTGCTAAGCAAATGCTGTTTGTCAACTGAAGACTATTAATGTAAAAGCAAGAAAACATCCTGCTTCTCATCCATTGAAACCTAGTCCTGTTTAGCTCACCCAAAGACATCCAATCCAGTTATCTGTGATATCCACTATGCTAAGAATTGCACAAAATGGTGGATTTATTAACTAATGTCATGATAATCTCTGCTTGCTTTAGCACACCCTGAAAGGAAGGTTCTTGTAAAGTGAGACACTTGTGGAGAGTAACAAATTGAAATGTTTTAATATACCGGTAATGCTTACAATGGACAGGTGCCAGACCCTCAATTAAAGATAAGAATACCTACCTATCCTATGTACCGGTAGTTGGTCCTATGTATTGTTCTGTCGACCCTGTCAGTGTTGTTACAGTATTTCCTCTAATACATGCCTCCAGCGTTTATTTTTCAGACCTTCAACCCCGTTTCTATAAATCACCCGACTAAGAAACACATAGAAATGCAATCATGACAGAATTTCTTTGATATGAATGTGTTTTGGAAAATATTGATTCATTATTGATTGAACTGGAACAATGTTTTCTTTAAGAGGCATTCGTTAATATAAATACATTGCATTTTTAAAAAACGGCATCTAATCGATACCCATCGTCTTTTTCTTTCATACGAGGCCCTGCATCTATTAGAGGAAATACGGTGAGCAACAACAGGTGTAGCCATCCTGGATGGGTAGATCACTGGTTCATTGTTGCATAAACTGAGAGTTTCAAGAGTTGATTCACTATGCTCTATCAATGGACATATATTTTATTATCTATATAACATATAAAGAAGATGGGACACAGTCAGCCATTTTGGATCCTCACATGTGCCTTGAAATGGATAAACTGGTTTACTGGCTCACTTACTCTCTGTAAAATTTGTACACTGAACCAAGTTTCCATTTCCTAGCACATGTGAGGAACCAAAATGACCGTCACTATATATCCAGCCTGCAGTAAACATGCAGTTAAATAACTGTTGAATTCTTTAATTCCAGTAATTTATACAACTTGTTTTTAACTTTGCAAATTGATATGGTTTCAGTTTTCCTCTGCAAAGGTTTGAATAAACTGCCAGAAATTGTTACATCTTGTGTAAGCTAGGATTCCTTGGATCACTCTTCTGTGGTAGGATGATGTCCATTCATTGTTTGACACTGTCTATTTCTATTAATCCATGTATTTAAATACTAGATATAACACCAATCATTTCTCCCCTGACTCAAGTTAGTTCTAACAAATTAACATGTGTTTCAAAAGTATAAAAAGAAGATTGATCCAGTCAAACCAATCTGATGTTTACTCTTTTCTATATATAACCTTAATTCAAGTGAGAAACAACTCATTTTCAAACAAAATATCTTAACTGCAAAAATCATACCACAGATTCTCACCCTCCTTTCTATCCAATGAAATCCATTCTCACTTTGACTAACATCTTAATCATATAAAGGGTTTTCCAAATTAGCATAAGTACTTCGAATATGTTTTTTATAAATGATGCAATTAAACTTATTTTCAGTTTGTGTCTCTGATTTTGTCTTCTTTATTTATCAGCATTTTTATGTTCAATTGTGTTTCACTAAATCAAAAAGCGAAAATCGAGGATCACATGCATTTATCCAACTTTTCAAAAAATATCATCATAACTTGTCACAGGCCTCTGTGAGTAGAGAATGAACACAGACTGGAAATATAAAATGTCAGTGTGGAAGTTTTTCATAACCATTTTGCAGCAGGTTTGGAAAACCTTATATAATATCTGATGTCAACTCTAACTGAATGTGATGACGCATTTTTCTCGCAGAGTGCTGTAGGCTATCATTATCATAATAATAGTGTTTCAATATATATTACTCGATAACAACATTTTTAAGGATCACGGGCCATATACTGAACAGCAAAAGAAACGCGAGTTTTAATGATTATAGTTTGCTTGCATATCAGCCCATGGTTGGTCATATCATTAGTGTTGAGCTATTGATACTGTAGCGTACAGATGGTTACCATTGCAAAGTCAGTTTCGCGAAAATGCACGTCACATGTTGTCATGGTAACATGATCTGCATGAGCCTGATAAAATTCAAATTACTTGTGCTGAAATCCGAGACTTGCTCTGTGAAAAGAACCCCAAATTGTGACTCCAGCCTCAATGTTTAAGAAGTTAATTCTTGACCAAAAAAAACGTGAACATTTCGGAAACGGGGATTGGCCTATTGCATGCTGAACAGTTTGCAAGGACTGTAAATGTGCTCGTGGAACACCTTGGTACCCAAAACAAGTGCAATACCTTTAGGTGTTACCAAAACGAGACCTATAGAACCCATAGCCACATGGCGTTGCTGGCTTTCTGTCTGCAAGAATACTAGCAGCCGTGATATTAGTGAAATACTCTTGAAAGCGGGGCTAAACCCCATCTCACCTCACCTATAGAACCATTCTGAATGAAATCAAACTGACGTCATAACGTCAAATCAACAGCAGAAAAGACAGGGGTTTTACATAAAAAAAAACCTTCATGGGAGTGTTTGCACAAGTTCCAATTGCATTTAAAAGCACATTGGGCCCTTTATCATCTGAACAGGAATGTGTCTGTTTTCTTTTGCAGAGGGTCTACACCAGTATTGATTTTCGTTATCTCTGCATGTTGTTCAACGCGTTATTAACACCATGTCAACAAAATTTGAATGCTCTGAAATAGGGCTATTACGTATTACTCGTTTAGCGAGAACTCGAAGCTAGGGGGTCCCGGAGGCATCAATAAATGAGCTTGATGTGCATGGAATGGATATGGTAGAAATTATTGTTTAGAATAGATGACGTATACATATGAAACAGGATAGAATATAGTTGAATGAGGGAAATAATGATAATAGACACTATGAATTAAAAATCCGCCGTCACTCTTAAGAGAGGAACCTTTCTTGTTGATGTGTACAGCTTCTTCAAGAAATACAAAAACAAAGGAAAACAACGTATGTATATTTATTTCCTTCAAGTTTCTTCTCATACCACTCTTTTCACAACGACATTAAAATCTTTTCTAGTTGTTTGTCCATAAAACTAGTACTTGTATTTGGACAGCAAAACAATTTTTTTTCTTTCTTTTGGGAATGTAAACTAATTGTTACAACAATATTTCTAATTTACGAATTTTACTGTAAGATGTAAATGGATTAATCCGTAGGTGTAATTGTTTGGTTATGTATGTGCAATGAATTTCTAATGTGTTCTCGTCAAATGTCTAATGAAAATTAATGATTAATAGTTACCATTATACAGACACTACTTTCAGAAAAAGTTGAATACAACTCTACTTTAAAGAGCCATCAAGGACGTTGATGAACATACAGGAAAATCCCCAAAAATCTATCTCCGTGAAATATATACACTTAATTTTTCCCAAATTTGTTCGACACAAAATAAGCCGAGAAATTGCACTAATTAGTAAAGGTGTGTTCCAGTCTAAATATAGACCCAGTCTATTATTTTCAAGCGCAAAGCATTGTGGTCTAACTCACACACTGTATACAAAGGCACGAACAAATAACAAAGTTCATGAGCAATGAAAGAAATTGAAATATAAAATTTGTGGCGGTTATTTATTTACCAATTCATTTAATTATGTATTTGCTACATAAATTAGAATAATTGTTTTACCCAACTAGGTATTTTGCTTGAATTTTATAATTAATGAGAGTAAAAATTTGTCATAATTGCTGGTCTTATCGCAATAAAAAAGTACATTAAACAGGCCATAATTTGTATATTCTCAGGACATTTAGAAACATTGTTTATAAAGCAATCGTCACAATCAGTAATGTGTGACAAGAGTAACTTGCAAGAGAAGCGCGTGCAGCACATGTGTAGATAAAAGATTTCTATGGCGATTGACGTTATAAGTTAATTTTCCCAAAAAAATGTTTTTATTTGAAACACTAACATCATTGATGGCTCTTTAAAAGTAAGCATATTTCATTCAGTTATAAGTATTCATTAAAGTGGGAGGTAAGGCAATTTAGCATGTCACATAACGAACATTTTATTTAGCTTGTCCTCAGGTTTAGATACCACCAAACTTTCGAAAGTGATTGCTCTCCTTCAGGCTAAGACAACTACACTTGAGGGGGAGATAACTCTTCTTGGACGAGTACTCGAGTAGCAGATTACTACTCGAGTAATGCTCCAACCCGGCTCGTACTCGAGTACCCGGGTACCCGGTTACCCGTTTCAGCCCTACTCTGATATTATGAATTTGCTCAATACAGCGTGATTAGTAATTACGAAATTGTTTCAGTGGACTCGCGTTTCTTTTGCTGTTCAGTATATATTGAAACGTCCGGGTGCAGATGGTTTCCTTGCTGAATTCCCATGTTTTTCTGGTGTGATCTATGAATTCTGCTTCAAATTTGTATGGAGGAAACAAAACCGATAAAGTTAAAAGCGACCAATTTGCATATACTGTAAACTATGGCGGTCTGAATGCAGCAAAGCTCAAGAGATAAAGTCCAATGCAACCGTGATCTTCATCCTCTTGACGAGTCGACTTTAACATTGGAAACAAAAACAAATCAAGAAAATCTAGTATTCGGAAACCATATGTGGTGATCTGGACACAGATTCTTAGAACCTCTACAACCATATTGTAACATTTCCTTGCTCAGAAGTTCAATGGTTCCAATTGCAACATCATATTCTTCCAACGAGAATTTCCAGAATTCCAGGCCAATATCGATCATAACCAATGTAACCTTTGCTCCAATTCCATAGAGAAACAACAGTCCATCTCTTTAATGATTGTAACAGGATAACCCAATAATGGTAGAAACTCCAAGATTGGTTAAATGATAATACGTATTTGAATATTTTGACCAAATGAACACACTTTAGTACTCATGTTATAAAGATATTTATCTGAAATGTTCAGCTTTCTGCATCAAACGGTTTTGGAGAAGAAGTCGTTTATAGATTTTAGGATGGACTCCTGCCACGCCCATATCTGAGGGGGCGTCAAGTCAAAATGAACAAACTTGAATCTACCTGTAATAAAAAGATATTTCTGAAAATTTATGCTTACTTTGTCAACTGCTTTCGGAGAAGGAGTCGTTTAAAGGTTTCACTGACAATGCTTGCCACGCCCATATTTGAGGGAGTATCAGGATCAAATGTACAAAATAAGATCCCCTATATATATATAGGTGCAAGGAACCTCTCCACAAAATTTCAGCTAAGGGTGTGTAGTGGTTCTGGGGGAAATGTCGAAAATGTCAAAAGTTTTACGGACAAATGGATGGATCCCGGACAACAACTCATGCCTTAAATGGGGCTGTAGTACGTTTTTTTTCAAATTTCCCATTTATAATGATAGTTTATGCCATTTATATTTCCTTAAGAGGGTAAAACATCTTATTACACAAACCAATTATCCGTAGTGGTAATAACGGTGTTGCGTATGAAGCAAATATTGCATGGCGGCCATTTAAAGTGAACACATTTTATTATTTCGAATTACAAAAACGATGCCCATGGCTCTACCGAACGTTGTACACTCATTTTATAATTGTTTGCTATTAGTGACATTAGGTCTTTGAAGGGCATTTAGAAGTGGTATACATAAGAACATGAATGTATTTTGGATAACAACTTCTTTAATGGCCTGCAGGCCATTGTTTATCCACCACTCAAGTACTTACTCCCCTCATGTTTGTATTGCAAATCCTCATTGTATACCATTCTCATGCTTTATCCCTCTCATGTTTGTATTACAAATCCCCATTGTATTCCATTCTCATTCATGTTAATCTCCCTGATTGAGTTTCCTCACCATTGTATTGTTTGCTGTATAAATGTACCATATTTTGATATTTCCTTACATTCCACCTGATGAAGGTGTGAGTATGTATTTTCGTGTATTTTCACATGAAAGAAGTTGTTATCCAAAATCTTCCTGTTATTAGTGACATTATTTTTCAAAAACATTTCATCAACTTATTTGAGCCTTTCAGGCCTGATTAGCTAAAAAGGAAATGGTGTTTTATAATTAACGCAACGCCAGTCGTTGGTATAATATATAATAGTGAACCAGCAGACGTGTCCCTGTCGGACACACCTTTATGAACAGTGAGTGGATTCTAACCCTTACATCGACCTTGAGTCTTACAGTGCGTTAAAATTCCGCCACTTAACACTATTTCCCAGTAAATATGTTAACATAACCTCAATTTGTTTATTTAGAACCATAAATTTCAGATATGTTTTACCGAAAAAAGCTATGTCGGCTATGTTCCCCACCAAGTGGGAAAAGCGTAAACTTGTATTGAACAATAATTATAACTTTAATCTTACACCTACACTGACTTGTTTTGTGTTTAAATTTTTAAAATATTTTATGTCGGTCATAGTTGGAAGTAGAAAAAATAGCTACTAATTTAATTAAGGTAGGACAAAATGCTGAATATGTGACAAAGTCGCAAATTCTTTGTTGTAGGCTACATGACACTAGCTACACCATTAAAATGTACACCATTTTACACTGGATAAAGTTTCAATTATATATGGTCATATTTAACAACATCATAAATATAATAATTCAATCTCCTAAGGAGAGATGTCGGACAGCTGAGACAATATATGTACCATGATGGTGTTCTCAACCAATCAACGTTCAGGATATGACCGTACAAAATGTAGAGGATAATGTCCTCGTAACTCTCCATTCCTTAAAAATAATGGAGCCGAGGCCCATTATTTTTAAGGAATGCAGAGTTACGAGGATATTACCCTACTTAAATTACACTCAGCGTATTGCTCTTATTAAAATTGCTTTAAAAAGTTAAAGAAATTAAATTTCTAATTAAAAAAAAATATATGATGTGATGTGCAACTCGCCATTACTGAAAAATAATGGAGTGAAAGAACAATAGGATGACGTCACAAGTGTAATTTTTGTTCATGACTTGGGGTACATACAGGTTTTCTTCCCTGCAGCCTGCTACAGGTGCTTGAAAGCGTCTGCCATACTCGCAAAATCGCTTTAGATAATATAGTTATTAGACAAAATTTGGACTTTTTTTTTAAAACGTAAATAATGATGATCGTTAAAAGCATCAGGGATCAAAGCTCCGACTCGTGTCTCCTGTAAACGAAGCGTACCTATAACCTACATGTTTCTACAGCTCCATAATCTGATTCTGGATAACAAGCGATTACATCAACTCCATCCCAGTGTTAGCCGCCAAGTGTTTACAAGACCTGAACACCGACATGACGTCGAGCGTTGTGTCAGCGTTACGGAAGGAAACCGACCGGAAGTGAGCACAAGATAGTCGCGAACTTCAGCATTTGGCCACTTTGTACTGTGGAAGTCAACGGGTCAGCCTGCCTGTGTGTGAGGACAATTAAGAAAACCAACATTGAAGATTCAAAAGGCTTGGATATGAAATGATTTGATTGCTATTGCGGCGTGTGGCATTTTGGATATTCATGAGGTTTGATGAATTTGTGATTTCAAGAATGGCGTGGTGGTGAAATATATAATTTCTTCAAGCTTCAAGTGAAATATTTCACTTGTGTAAGTTCCATGTGACCTCCAGCTGAAATTGTTTCAAGGAAAACAGAGACAAGTTTCATTGTAGTTTTGAAAACTTAGGGACGTTGTGTGTTTCATGTGTCGCGATGGTTTTTTTATCCCTTTCTTTCCGGTTTCAATATTGACGCTTAATTTATCACGGAGTCCACAAATAAATGACTGAAGTAGGACACCCAATTAGCAGTATTCACTGTTCGCATACAGGAAATATCCGATAAGCTACAAGTGGTGGCCTCGTTGCTTTTTTCCTCATCAAGCCATTGACCTATACACTACGACGAACTCTCTGGAAATGGGGTCCGCGTCATCAAGAAAGAAAAGCAAAAATAAGACAGTTACTCTTACAGAGACGAAAGGTACTGATAAAGGACAATACACTTCCGTCCCGACAAACGCCACAGACAAAGATGAGGGGAGAGAAGGTAAAGAGTTTCAGAAAAGCAAACGGACCAAGAACCGCTCCCGGAGCAACACCCAAGCGGAAGTGAAGGTTTTAATCAATGCAGCTGCGTATGAGAAGAAACAGCGTTACTTGAGAAGTCGCTCCGAGCCTGGCGATGTGATGAGCTTACTCAACTCGTCCTTGTCGACGTCCCTGAGACTGAGCGACTTCTGTAAAATACACAGGAAGGAAAGGATAGATTCGGACGAGACACGACCCATCTATATACCCTACAAGACTACTGAGAAGGTAAGATAACCCTTGAATTATCAATGTTGTAAGATAAACCGATGTCATATACGTCGTATGTGCACTAGTGTAAATATCACTTAACGTGTTACTGCGTGTCACCGACTAATTCTCTTTATTCGACTTTATTTTTGTGCCCTTTCATGTACATGCAGGATACCAAACTACCTGCCATGCAATACCTTTTTCTTTCTTTTTTAATAAACAACAAAACAATTTAAGAATGTGTACATATGCATAAAATACTTACACGCATAAAATTAATTTTTGTGCTGGTATATTGTGAAAAGGCCCAAGCTGCCGACGAGCTGACCGTTCGTTATAATCTGTGACATTTCAAAATCAAACCACTTCGTTTCTTTCAAGGAAGATGTTTGTCTTGGTTTTTTTACCTGAAAAAAAAAAACAACCCATGAATGAATAAAGAAATAATAAAAAAAATTCGCAAGTGTGTTAGATGACGTTTCTGTTAAATTATCCTTATGCCAACCAAAACCGAAAGCAAATGGGTTTTTTTCTGTAAATAAACCGTCATTGGTGTATATTTGGAGATGTTAATGTAGAGAAGCGCCAATAAAATACATCTAGGTTGGTCATTTGCTCTGTCTTGAAGAAATAAACCAGAATCCTGGTTTATTTGTGGTTCTCTGGGTCAGTTTCGCTGCGCTATACAGTGACCGCAGCGTAACTGACGCCGGGGAAAGTACCGACAAAGTGATCGCAATTAGGTTGCGCAAAGAGAAACCTGGCCATTTATCTCAGTTGCGCAATGCATCAGCGATAACGTTCGCGTGTTTTCAGATGTCTGTGTGCAGTCTGTGAGGAAACTCCGCCTGGCATACACATAAAATGATACTGATTCCATCCCCGGATAGGACTCTTTGACCGATGGGGATTCTAAATTTTAGATTCGGTGACCATGTGACCCCAAATAAGAGTCACAGTGGTCATGACCTAAACAACAAGAAAAAGTGAGCATGGCTCACATACCCCCGCCATCAGCTATCCGTCCATTGAGAATTATAGATGTGAAGGTTACTATGTTTAAAAAACAACTTCAAGCATCATAATATTGTCCAAAATAATTTTAGGAACTGGAGCATCACAGCTGTTTTGGTACAAAGTTCAATTTCGGATTCAAGGGCCATAACTCTGTAAAAAATAATATTTTGGAACTGGTTTTCGAACTCGATGAAGAGTATCATCTGAACTACGTCCATATTAAATTTCATTCACCTAGATGTAATAGTTTCCGAGAAAACTTGTCCCCATTTGAGCATCAGAGTTCTTTTGGTATTAAGTTAAATTTCGGATTCAAGGGCCATAACTCCGTAAAAAACAATATTTCGGAACTGGTTTTCGAACTCGATAAAGAGTATGGTCATGAGTACTCACAACCAAAATTTCATTCACCTAGGTTGAACAGTATCCGAGAAAACTTGTCTCCATTGAACACAATAAAACTAAGTAAAAAAAGTGACGATTCCATGGAAACGACAACAAATATAAATCTCAGAAAATTGAAAATTGTCTGTGCGCGATCGGAAGAACATGGTTAACAACTGTACACAGTTTGGTTGATGTACCTTTGACGGTTTTTGAGAAAATTGACCGCTATATAAAAACTATTTTCATCTTCTTCTTCAGTACCAAAGGGTCTAGAAACCTGAATGTTGTGTACAGACTCATTGACCCATGAGAATTCCAAATTATAGATTTGGTGACCTTGTGGCCCTAAATATGGGCAGTCTGATTAAAATCGACGGTTTTTCGTGGAATAAGAAATGCAAAATAATGCATCTACCGGGATACGAACTCATATCGGTCGTAGGTTCCATGCCTGTAAATATGTGCCACAGCTAGGGTCATGACCTAAAAACATATTTTCAAATTTTTACTCCATTACGTAAAGCATTTGAAAATTGTCATGCCTGTGATAAATACTACTCAAGGGCGGATCCAGGATTTTTGAAAGGGGGGGGGGGGGGGGGGGGGGGGGGGGGGGGGGGGGGGGGGGGGGGGGTCAGGACCCAAATCCCAACAGTGAACTTATCCATGGATTTGAAAAGGACCCTGGACCCTTGCAAGTCTGAAGATATTTAAAATGACCAAATAAATATGATTTCTGATTAAGATTTGCTGACCCATAATCACAAAGCTTATCATAAAAATGAATATAATCATTTCCAATAAATTTCATCGAGCAGACCCCCTGCTTAGACTGCACGCGCTGCACATGCTATTTCCCTTTCATATCCGGAACTGTTTAATTTGCACGAGAAACACGTGCAATTGAGTGACATACATCCCGATATATTCGTGATTGCATAATCTGCACGTGCGATTTGTCTATTTCATTATGATGAGAAATCGACCGTGTAATGATAGAAACACTTCAAATAATCAGCCAACGAGAAATCAGGAGATACCAAAAGCAGGAAATCCTTATCCGAAAGAGTGTATAATCTACTAGGCCAGCTAACTAGACCACGTGATATTATTGACTTGTTTTAGAGTCATCCATTGTGTTGTTGAGGGGATTATGTTGTTTTCATTGATTTAATACGACCATTTGATAAATACGATCATTTACGAATCGAAGGGGGATCTGCTCATCCATACTTTTTCTTTGATTTCTAACGTATATGTTTGCCGATAATTTGTCCACTTTATCGTTTTTCTTATGTTTTGGTACTACAGATGAACATTTCCATATATATGGAAATTGTGACACATTTAGCGAAATATTGAATAGATTGCAAAATGGAACAGACAACTGTACAGCTAGACATTTTAAGACCCGATCTAAGATGATCTTGGCCAGTTGCTTTCAACTTCAAATTCAAATGTGATAGATATGAATATATGAATGTTAAACATGAAATGTCCTTGATAAGTTCATTAAATCGTTTTGCTCACACTATCAATTGTCTCTGTTTTTAAATCTAGGCCGTTCCATTGCATCGTAAGAGGTAACAAGCTAGAGATTAGGAGTGCGGTGGACATTTTACTTGTTTTGATTAACCTGTATAGGGGTCATGCAGTGTAGGGGTTATGGGAGACTACCGTTGAGGGTCACAAATGCAAAACTTTATAAACGGTGTTATTTTATCGGGAAGTACTGACTGTTGCCGAAAATTACTATTTTAATGGTTATCGGTTCAGTACAGTGGCGATATGAAGGTTAAGTAGTGATTTCTTATCGAGAGCCGGACAATGCACATCCATAATTAGCGCGCGTCAATCAGTCAAACGTAATTTTGGAAACTTATTTACAACAGAAAGATAAATTTCAAAATCCATCTAGTATTTCTTTACGAAACTTGCTATGTGGTTAGACCTAGTGGTGGAGTGGTGCCTTTTGTTATTTTGGTTATTCTGAATTTTTTTGGGTTTTTCTGGTTTCCATCGAAACAATTTGAACTTTTTCCGGCCTTTATCTCCAAAACCGTTCAATATTTTTTCACCAAACTTTGTTTTTGCTTTGACCTAGTGATAGAGTGGTGCCTTTTGCTACTTTGGCTATTCTGAATTTTTTATTTCTCGTTAATGCAGTATTGAATTTAGCATATGTGAAAAATAAGGGTAATATGATGGTTGGATTGAAAGTTGGAGCGGGGGACATCACAGTGCATCACATGCACATATTTCTAGTTTGAACTGAAATCAGCACATATGGTATTTTGGCACGTATTAAAGCAAAATAAAATTTCATGAAACACAATGGATGCATCTTTAACGAAATCTCGCACTGACAACAATATAATTATTCTTTATTACCAAGAAGGGGAATTTGCTTTGCATTTCAAAACAGCTGTTGTAGAGAGAAACATTATCAAATATTTTTTGGAAACTAAACAGTATAAATAACAAATGATATATATCCTCAAAGTATTTTCTACATACTCCAACCAGCGATCCACTTGTAACAGATACAACTAGGGCTTCCACGGGTCCAAAAAAATGGACTCGAGTACTCGAGGGGTCAGACTCGACTCGGACTCGAGTACTCGAAATTAATTAAATAGCAGCATGTCACAATAACATTTTGTTAGTCTTTGAGGTTTTAGATTATGCATACAGTGGAACCCTGATAAACCGCGAACTACTACCCTGTTCGCGATACAGTATGACCATATGTCCCCCAAAATAATGAGTACCCATACAACGTTCAGCACTACAGTTTATAAATTTGACACCATTTAAGGTTCAAATAAAATAATATATAGGCTATTTATTTTCTATTTCTGTGATAAAGGCATGCAGATGACAGAGAAGGAAAATTCCAATAAAATAACATTTACTTTTGTTCAATGTCAGTAACAAAAGCATACAGTACAGATGACAAGAAAAGGGTAACGATGAATACATTGTGACAGGGTGTCGTTGTTCTAATTTTCACATCAAGTATAAGATATCTCGATGTGGAATATCTAGGAAGGAATTTTAAGTCTGATGTTTATATTCGAGACCATATGTGAACTATAAAGTCATAATCTTGAAAATCATTGCAGTGTGTAAGAGTAACTCGCATGGTCGCTAAACATCCTGCCATGTTAATAAACAGAGAATGGACTTGATCATTTCATTTTAAAAGTAAAAATTTGGTTGAGATATAGATACTAAATATTAATATTTAAGAAATAAAAAATAAAAAAATTATTATAAAAAGATTATCTTACTTCTACATACGTTCAGAAAGATGCGTAGTTATTCAATGGCGACATTTCGTTGATAAATTGACATGCAAGTGGAGTATTTTACCTCATATGTCGGTGACATAATCATTAATGTGTTAAGATATAAGATTTAGATTATGGCCTTTTTTATTACACAAATATAATGAAATAATAGCATAATACATGTATTTGATCATTATGAAAAAAACCCGTAAAATTCAGTATTAAATATGAAACCTATCTAGTGTTGCTCGAGTTTAATTTGCTTTACATCAGTATATCGACTGACTAGACCATATAAGTCTCATATTTGTTTACATTTGTTGGCATAAACTCCATCTGATATCATCAATTCAATGTTTTATTTGGTTGAACTGTACGATTTTTAATGAACTGTGTGATAATGAAAGTAGCCGATGTGACCAAGGTTGGTGTCACTGTTCACTTGTTCACTGTTCAGTGTTCCACTGCAGTTGTTGTTAAATCTGTTCATACATGACATGTTCAATGTATATAAATTGCACAAGGTGACTAAAATTGATGTGAAATAGAGTGATATTTTATCGAGTACTCGAGTCCCAGAAAATGGACTCGAGTCCAACTAAACCCGACTTGTACTCGACACCTCGAGTACCCGTGGGAGCACTAGATACAACGTGAAAAAACAATACTTCAGTAACCTGTGCGTAGAGAAAAACATGTGCATCTTCAACCACAGGTGAAATTTAGCGCAAATATTTAGCGCAACAGAGATGAACGACCAGTTTTCCCTATGTGCGCAACAGAAATGAACGACTAGTTTCACATGTTACTTTATTTATCTAAGCAAACGACACACAGTAGCGGGCACAGTGGCGTGTATCGCTTAGAAATAGCATTCGAAAGACATATACCTACCGGTATATAGACCCTACAATGTTACCATATGAAGGATTATTTTATAAAGTAATTGAGTAGGGTCTTTATAGGTATAAGTATATAAAAGGATAATTTTATATAGTAATAGAGTAGGTTCCATATAGGTTTGTCTTTCAAACGCTATTTCTAAGCGATACAAGCCCCTGTGGTAGCGAAAACTTTAATGTTACACTTCCTTGTTTTCCATATTTTTATTTTTGCAATATAAACTCGATTTCAATTATGTCCTTCTCAGTTGTTCCCGGAGAGTCTGTGTCACGTGTGCAGTGTGTACACCGGAAGTGAGACGTACACATGCTCAGTGTGTTACCGCGTGTACCATGAGAGTTGCCTGGCTAAGATTGGTCAATGTGAAAGCGAGGCTGCACGATATCTACATGCAAGTCTAACAGACAAGGGGTGGAGTTGTCACATCTGTGTAAGTAGATTACTTTGAGATACAATTTGATAGAGATGACGTCAGGTGTGATGACGTCATATCTTTTCGTTGGTATTTTGGTAATAAAGAAGGTAAAGAAGAAGGAAAACGTTCGAGGTCATCCACCCTATATAAAAACTATTACAAACAACACAAAAATATCAATGAAGTCATTATTATTGCCAACTTTAAGTTAAGTGTTTGATAATTGTAATGATATATTGTAGTCTTTCAGTCAGTTCTTTAGGATAGTAATGTGAGTGAAACTATGACAATAGGCATTCAATCAGTATGAGTGCCAATTTGTGTTGAACCGCAGCCATTTAGTCTGTTTTGAGTTTGAAGTTTAGTAAAGTATCAATAAACTCAGATCCTACTCACTCGTACATCGCTGTGTTAAGATATAACCTCTCCTGCGACCACGATTTTCAAGCCTCGTTGCTGATTGGCTTGTAAGAAAAGGCACGATTTGCGACCTCTGTCGATGAATGGTCAGATCTTAACGAAACAAGTACGAGTGTTAGGTAAACGCTTTTTGGGAGTGATTTGATTGTCACTGTACCATTCATGCCTATTTTGATAAATTTCCTATCGCTAAGATACAATGTTCCAATGTCATTAACCCGTTTCTCTTTCTGCACAGGACAATGTGAGTAACTTGCTGACTATAGAGGAATTCACCATACTGCTCGACATGATACGTGTGTGTAACATCACACCTGGTGAGTAAAGGCCCTTTCACACTGTGGGATTTGTAGTTACAACCTGAAGTGGCAACCTACAGACACAGTTTATATGTACTGTGATCTGATTATACACAGGTGAAGTTTAGTGCAAAGTTTCTCTAATAGGAAAACTGGTTTTGGAATGATACGATTTTCTCACGATGCAACTGAAGTACTACAAGGCATATATATATACAAATCGTATCGTGAAAACTAGTTTATCAGGAAAAACTTGAAATACCATAAACAATTGTTTTGATATCATACAATTTTGAAGCTGTCCACTTTTGAAACAGAGGAAAAAGAAGGGATTTGAGAATGCTAATTTCACAATTTAAAAAAAGTGATGTATTTAGCAATGTAGCTGTATTTCAAGATCTTTGGTCTCAAAAGCTATTTAGCACTAAGAGGTAGTAGGTACAGTCTGATTAAAATCGATCTTGTTCCGAGGAATACAATTTGCAAAATAATACATCTACCGGGATACGAACAGGTTCTTCAGATTCCTCGCTACAAGGTCTGAGAACACCCGTATGGGCGTGTGTTCCGAAACAGTTTAGCGCAGCCAAAGCCCAGTCAAATAGCTGACCAATCACATCATAGGTTTTAAACGGTCGCCGTTTTGAAAGCATTCGGAACAGACTAAAGGATAGCTGTTTGGAGTTATCTGCCCCTAGCATCTCGCACCGAAAGCTTGTGTTGGACGTCTTGTGATTTGTTAACTGAATTGCGTCAGAACATGGAAGTCTACGGGCTGTTATCAGACGGTTTTAATAGGAAACCTCCGAACGATGTGAGTTCGTGTCCCGGTAGATGCACTATTTTGCAATTGTATTCCTCGGAAAACCGTCGATTTTAATCAGACTGTAGTAGGTACTAATGTACCATACATCCTCCTACGTGTTCATTATGAAGCAACAATCATAATACTCAACATATCGCCCTTTTCACTTTAAAGGCACCATCGCACGTTTTTGCATTTTTTATTTATTCAATTTTGCCGTTCATAACAAAAGTGCATGCAGTGTACCGTAAATCCTAGAATAATCGCCCGGCGATTATTTAATTTCAAACAGCGATTTGACCCGGCGATTGTTCAAGGCAGGCGATTATTTGAGACAGGCTATTATTTTTTTCGAAGCCATGATATATATGTGAAATTAATTTTTTTTTTATTAAAGAAACATCATTGCAGTATGGTTTAAATTATGAATATTGTAAACTAAGTGCGTGTCATGAGGTTAAATATGATTATGCTGGACTTACTTTTGAAAAGGAGATAGCCATTAGTTTATTAACATTTGTTAAAGTTAACCCGGCGATAATCCAAGGCAGGAGATTGTTCATGGCTGGCGATTATTCGAGGATTTAAGGTATCTTTAACAAAAAAAACAGCCCATTACACCCATTTAGATCTCTTCATTTCCAGCAGAAAACGTGCTACAGTCCCTTTTAAAAAGTCAGAGCTAAAATATTTTGACTTATTTTCCTATCCGCTCAGAGCAAGACGTGTCACACGAACAGTATCTCGCTTACCGGAAGTGGCACTACAGAAACCAGTTGGGAGCGGACATGACGTCAGAGGAGTTACGAGAGGAACTAACTGTGATTGGTCAACTCAAGAATGACTTGTACGGCAAAATATCCTGGAAGAACTTCTTAAACCAGGAATCATTGAAACTTCTGGAGAAGAGAAATGAGGTGTGTAATATGATTAAATGATATTGTCATGATTATGTTTTTTAAAATTCATTTTAACTCGTTCCATTTGCAATTTGTATTGGTTGTAAAACAAACACACATGCGCCAGACCCTACCCATGTAACATATAAAGAAGGTAAGACACTGTCCGCCATCTTGTATCAAGCCATAGGACCGGAATTGTAAACTTGAATCAGTCTACGAATATTACCAAGTGTATTTGAGCCAGAAAACCAGATAACTATTTCGGGTCCTACGGCCAGATTCAAGATGGCGAACAGTGTCATACTTTCTTTATATGTTATAAAGGTAGGTTGGTACATACGTATACATAAGTATATTCGAGATATGGGGGAAACCGGGCCAATACGAGACATACTGAGCCCATATGAGTCTGAGAGCATGCGCAGTTGCACATTTGGTTAAAGTCCGAAGCTGTCGCTTCACAACTTTGCTATGTGTTCACCAATCTTGTTTATAATTATTATTTCAATAAAAAATTAAGTGTTTAGTGTTGTGCAAATAGAATGAAAAGAAGTTAATTAGAATTGTCATTACCGTATTTCCTCTAATACAACCCCGGGGTTCTATTTCATTCAGCACCCCCTTATCCCCCGGGTTATATTAGAGACCCGGGTTGTATTGGAGGCCGGGTTATATTTTTTCAGACATGAATTGACGTTTATAATCTTCTTGGGGTGACCTATTGTGAAAGGAGAATTAATTGATCAAGACGGATATTTGTTATCATGACCTGTTTTGCTGAATCTCACACGGTCACACCAATATTTCTCCTCAAAACGAGTGTATAACTATAATATATTGCAACACGGAATATTCAGTTGTTACGTGAAACCCGGGTTCTAATAGAGACCCGGGTTCTATTGGAGACCCGGGTTGTATTTACCTCAGCAACCCTTACCCCCCGGTTTATACAGCTGTTATATTGGAGGCCCGGGTTCTATTAGAGGCCCGGGTTGTATTAGAGGAAATACGGTAATTAAGTATTTCCGTATCGGCCGAGTTACAGGTCTTTGGTCCGTTGTAACTACGTCTCGGGCCGATACAACGGAGCCTATACGGAAATTAATAACATTATAGTAAACAATGGTTATAAAAGTATGCACAGTATAGAACACTCCTTTATGATAGATAGGGGTGTGGATATCCATTGTTTACATCGGGTATTCTGAATTCCCTGTGGATGAACAGAATACCACACAATTTCATGCTTGCACAAACATTTGATAAATATGAAGTATGAATTCAGTTTCTACACTAGTACCAACGTTATCATAACGCAATATTAAGTCTTTTTACACATAAGGTGAAATATAACTAGTGTCATATGTAGAATATGTTCACGTATCACAACCGCTTATGTAGCAACCATTTTGTATGTTAACGAGTTCTTGTATTTTATTGTATGTTAGGTGCCAGTGATTCTGATTCAAATGGAATGACTTTCAATGAAATGGGCGATACAAACATTATTGTATAAATCACTTTTACGAAAATGGTTCGAAGTTGTGTATAACCTTCGGGTAATACAAAATGCAGACTCGTTTTATAAATGTCATATGGCACTTGCAAGGGTAATACTAGCTATTTTTACTTTCTTTAGTTGTTGAAAGATACTCAATAATTGCTTCAATGTACGAATTGTGTCTTGTATGTACCTATACTCTGATAGAACTCGCTGGTGCGACTGCTGACAGACGTTGAGATAGAGCTTGGGAGACAGATAGTGAGAGCAAGAGACATATCCGGTCAAGGGGAGATAACTCGCCAAGCTTTGATTCGACTTACATCCCTCTAGTAAGTGGATATTTCATTATCCAAATCTAAAAAAAAGTTCGTTTCTATTTACTCATGAATCATTGGTATACGATAAGTATAGTCCGTGACAGTGTAAAATGCAAGAAAGATGAAAAACATTAACCTTCAGTTTGATGAGTGAGTGAGAGTGACAATCGTTGACTCCTCCAAACAGGAGATATGAGGTTATATGGGAGTATCACTCATTGGTACGTTAATGGGTAAAACATCTCGTAACACGACCCGATAAGCCGTATCCTTAGAAAACGGCTACACGTATTTGAAGAAAATGGTGCGACGTATAAAGACAGTGGTGCGGTACCCTTCAGTGTGAGGGGTAGATTGGTTCGTCTCATTAGAATCATCAGTTCAGAGCTCAAATCGCAAGATGTTGACCGTTTCATCATTGTACAGTTTGTAAAACCCTACTCCGAGTGTTTAAGTATCGATACGTCAGTCTTATCACTTTAACTACCTTCGAGCGGCAATTGTAATGTGAACACATTAAAATGGCCGCTCGATGGGAAATGGACTCGCATGGCTTAACCGAACCATGTACATTCGTTTTAGAACTCTCTTTATTGATTTAGGAGTATTATTTAGCCATTGTTAACAATCATTTAAATTTTTGCGAGGGTACTGTATTTCAGTAAGAAAATCGTGCTACAGCGCCTTTAAAACGTAAGGAACGACAGACTTAGTTAATATGACAAAGAGGTCTCTTAAAAGAATATAATTATCTATTTCAAATGCACAAAATTCTGACATTAAAACCGGAATTAAGCTTAGCTAACTTCATGATACCGGACCCTTGTTAATACGGAGTTAATCTTCTTTCCCTCCCCAGTGACAGTATCTTCCACATCACGTACCGACAGGACAATATCCAGTTTGCTGACGATGATCTTGGAGGGTTTGTAGTTTCATTTTCCTTACTTACATCGTCTGTTGCATTCTCTACGGTGTTACTCCCTTGGGAATTTCTATCGTAACCACTGTTATCTTGGCGATATTTCATTTTTCTCGCCTAGTCCCATTCTCTTCCCACAAACTAAACGACATAACCAGTTTCGTAAACTTTCACCGCAAAGGGGAGTAGGCCATTCTCTTTCCACAGAGTTTACTCCCTTCCTATAGTAACCTCTGTTATATTTTGGTGATGTTTTATTATTCTCGCGTAGTCCCCTGGCGGTGAAAGTTTAACTTCAATATCTGTGTCCAATCAAACATCGTTTTACATCTGCGAGACTACGACCGAATTCTGTCTTGTAAACATTATGTGCGCATCGCATAGGTGAAAGAACTCTAGTCATATCAGTTTGATACAACGTCGGTGATTGCCCAGCTAACTTCTGATGAAATCAATCTTGACTCCATTTCTAACCGAGAAAGTATCCTAAATATAACAGAGTTTACTATAGAACATCTGAAAGTCGTTACCTCTGTAGGAAGGGAATGCTTTTTTTCGTTTTATTTGTCAAACATACATCTACATGTTGATCACTTACTGGTGGAATAACCCTAATGATGAAAAACCTCTTTGAATCATCAAAACCAGTTGTATTTCTACCAAGTATACCCCGCAACTATCATATCTAAACATATTTGATTGGATAAGATATGTTGTAAACATTCACCGCTAGTAGATTTGACTATAATCCATATGCAAGAATTAGAGTACCCGATTCTGAACGACAACGAGTTCTTGAACTTTGGTCCACTTGCAACATAGGTTACAACACAAAGCTCGGTAATCCGGTAATCTCAGATTGGTACGTTCCGATTATTCCGAGCTGCAGTTAATTACAGAGCTGATTGGCGTCATTAAAGGAACACTGCGTCGAGAGTAAAAATCAGATCATGTGTATCTACCTATGCTGATTAACATGTCTGCTAACAAGTCACAGACACCGAATTTCAGAAAATTGACGTAATTGGTAATAAAAACTACTGCATGTAGACAGTGAAGTGAAGCGTAACTCGTTAACAGACACTCTAATCTTCTCAGTGAGATAAACATGAGACTCATTTTTATCCTCGATGCGGGGTCTCATTAATTAAGTTACCCCTGGGAGGGGATAATGTGCGCGACTTATATCTTACAACTTGTATATCTACAGTCCAGACGGTAGAAATATGATCAAGCGAATGTATCTGATATCAAAGACCATAAAGTAAGGTTTACTTTCCGGTCTCTGCTAATATCAAGGAAGATCAAGATGAAAACGTATCTTAAAAAAAATTAATCGATCTATTACTGTTTACAGGGCCTCTATATTTATGAGGAGGCCCTGAATCAGGATGGTTATCATTTTATATTTGACTTAAGTTTGTCGGAATGTAATGATACGTATGCATATTTAATTTTCCCCAGGACTGTCGACTGGGAGCGGTTTCTCAGAGACATGGCCATCTTCATTATCGCTGGACGTCTGAACATCTTCAGAGAAGCTGTGGCGGAAGCGAGGAAGAGCGCAGATGCGGAAGTAGAACTTGCAACGAAGACGCCTCCAAAGTGTATAGCCCGAGTGACGATCATGACGCGGCCGAGCAACCGGAAGGAAACCTCTAGGTCGCTGCATCTCCGGAATTCGGCTTGTGGGAGACTCGTCGGTGGTGCTAATGGGATCAAGAGACCCATGTCTCTGGCGTAGTCTCATGTCTCTGGCGTAGTCTCATGATGTAGTCTCATGTCTCTGGCATAGTCTCATGTCTCTGGCGTAGACCCATGTCTCTGGCGTAGACCCATATCTCTGGCGTAGTCCCATATCTCTGGCGTAGTCATGTCTCATGGTGTATGCAGTATGTTTCACAGGGACATATATTGTTGAAAACATGCGACTATAAACCACATTCATTCGACAATCAAGCTTCTTATAAGGAGCTTTATCATACATACCTGATGAATACATGTCCGAGTGTTATGTTTCATAACCTCTTAGTCTAAAATTGTTCTGTGCAATAATTATGCAGAAAGTCTAATGTCATGTGTCTTGTGTTTTTTGCCATGTGCGTTGTACGTAGATCCATGTATCAAAAGTTTACCTTATGTACAGTGTCATAAAAAAAGTTAGGGATGTTTTGAAATTTTGAAATTGTGAATAATGATGTATTCATTTCTTTACATATCAATGAAATATTAATCATAAAACATTCAATAGCTCTGACTTATTTTGTTCAGTTTATGTCTGTCACAAAAAACATTCTGTCATGTGCTTGATATAAGTTTTTACCTTGTGTCCTTTTTACGGCCCTGTCGTGTGCTTTGTGTATTAATCTTGGTCCTTGTATCCAGATTTATTCACAAGCTCAGGGTTGTTCTCAAGCGTCTGTTTCCATTAGCAATGTGCTTTTGTTGTAATATGAAAGGCATATTGAGACTTCATCAGATAGAGGTCTCTGAAATGCAGTCAGTCTTCTCTACTTCTAGCCGAGACAGTTCTCGATACGCAACAGAGGTTACAATAGAAAAGTTGAAGGGAGTAACCGGTGTGGGAAGGTAATGCATATATAATATGATGCATATAATAGTATACTATACACCACGTGGTGTGGTTATCAGGCAGTCTGATTAAAATCGACCTTGTTCCGAGGAATAAAATTTGCAAAAGTTTGCATCGCCGGATACGAACAGGTTCTGTAGATTCCTCGCCACAAGGTCTGAGAACACCCCGTATAGGCGTGTGTTCAGAACCAGTTTAGCGCAGCCAAAACCCAGTCAAATAGCTGACCAATCACATCATAGTATTTAAACGGTTGCGGTTTTGAAAGCATTCGGAACAGACAAAAGGATAGCTGTTTGGAGTTATCTGCCCCTAGTTTCTCGCACCGAAAGCATTTGTTGGGCATCTTTTGATTGGCTAGTTGAATTGCGCCCGAACACGCTAGTGTACGGGGTGCTTTCAGACGGTTTGGCGTGGAAACCCACGAACGGTAGATGCACTATTTTGCAATTTTTATTCCACGGAAAACCGTCGATTTTAATCAGACTGGGTTATCAGGTCAATATCAGAGGTAGTTATTTTTAGATAACCGACCTCTCGGTTCGATATGGTGAACATGTCTCGGCTTCGCCTCGCCATATTCACCATATCGCACCTCGAAAAAAACTTACCCTCGGCTTGCGGGTCTTAATGACCCTTTTCCTCGATTTGTGACTTTCGACATTCTTTACATCATTTTTTTCTGTCAGTTTTGTCATGCCAATATTTTCATTAAGTTTACACAAAATACGACAAATAAGCTGATTTAAAGAATATCAAAGATCGCAAATACGTGTATATGAAAGAAAACATGAGACAGAATCCACATAATTTATTAACCATCATTTTAATTTGTTTAATGTTCACACACATATTCTTGTTATCCGTTTTATAGGTACGATCGAGTCACTTAGTTTGTTAATATCCCGTAATTCAGCACACACTATCGATGGTGGTCCTTGATGCTGTCTTTTCTTAATGACGACTCCAGCTAAATTCGTTTGGTTATCCCTGAAAAAAGCAAAAGTGACACAAAAGTAACAGAATCATGATGAATGAATTGTTGAGGGGGTAGGGTTTCTGATGTATCATCTTGTCTTAGTTTTGTTGACTTGTGTATGTGTGATATAGGCTACCTCCTTTTACTTTACTTAAAGGTGTATCCATTGCGCCGTTTGGGGTCACATATGCCAAATGTTATACATCGTGTTATTTTATCTGGAAGTTCTGGCTGTTGCCGAAAATTGCCATGTTGGTGATAATCGACTCAAAACATCAGCACAAATTAGGGTTGATAATGTTTAATATAGGTCATGGTTACTGTACATGAAAATGGGACGTGTAGTTTCGGTTTCTACACATGCATAATGACGTTGCTCGATTTAAATTGGAAACTATTAGTTATGATATATTTTACGATTGGGGATGGGTATGCAAGTTGAGTGAAACTATCTGAACTTAAATCCGCCCTTATGGAATGTTGGCATGTATTAAAGTCAAATAAAATATTATGAAACAATACTAGATGCATCTTGATAGCAGAATATTTACGAAATATCTAAATGTTAAAATTACAAATTTTGATTGCAAGAAAATCAACGACATCAATTTAACACTCGATATTGATTATCGATAAAGAGCTATTCATTTTTTAAGTCAATGAAAATGACATGCAAAAATATACGAGACGGTAATGTAAAATGGTAAAGACAATCATCCCACGCCCTGGTGAAAATCATTATTACGATTTGTCAAGCAAAGCTGTATGATATTGTGAATGAAACACTATCGTGAACATGTTTATATTTCGTTTGGTCACTCGAAAACGCCCTATTACATGAGCTAAAATGTCAAATACGGTTAAACAGCAAATGAATTAGTGTCAAATACAATGTAACTCACCTTCATTTCTTTCCGAACAGACCTTGAAACTCTTATCATGTGTACTATTTTTTGAAACATCAGACCACTCCATTTTTGCCACTTCTTCTCAACCACGCGCTTTTGATTGTGTGCAGCACGTGAAGTTAGAAACGTAGCTTGGCAACATAACATTCATGATGTCCGTGCATCACAAGATGCAATGAACAACGTCCGTGCAGCCACGTTGTTCGCTTAACGCCAATAGATAATTGGTCATGGACTGAATGACTTGTTAAAACAGAATAATATGTTGTCAAAAACAATCTTATAAATGTTTGTTTGTATATATTCAAAGAAAGGTGATGTAGTTTCTGTAGTAAAAACGAAAATAAACAGTTGGCAACTTGCTAGGAATTTCTGTTTGACAACAATGAATGTACACGACTCGATTTGCACGTGAATTTCGCGAAGTGTACACGTGATGTTGAAGCAAAGTGTAGAGTAGAATTCACTCAAGCATTACAACATTACAACTATTTCAAAACGTTCAATTAAAATAACTATTTGTTATTTAAATTAATGAAAATAAAAACGACTTGTCACTTTGTCAATCATAACCATGTGGTGTATGTGAAATAATGACCTCGACCTCGTGAATATCTGTGATAACCATCTCGCGTACCGCTCGATGGTTATCACAGATATTCACGAGGTCGAGGTCATTATTTCAACCTTAATATCAAATATTTCTGTGGTCCTTAAAGTTTACTTTTGAATATTTGGTATTAATATAGACGTCCTAAACCATGATCATCTACCCATCATACCCTGGTTTATGGACAAAATAACACTACAGGGAGCCAACACTTTGTTTTTTTGCTGAACTGCATCTTACAGGGTCAACTGCACTCCTATCAACCACAAAGCAATGAACGTGTGTTATGTGCGTTAGGTGTAAGCACGGATCCCTATTTTTAAACTAAAAACGATGTAAAGTAACAACTTTTTTTACTGTAATTGCTACAGTCTACAACACAACAGTAGGTCCTGCCAGGATTTTTTTTCTATTTACTTATGATAAGCGGCAGTGAAGAATGGGGGGTCCCACGCACCGGAAGTGGTGACGTAACTGTTGTGTAGTGCTTTTGTGGCTGTTTGGTGTCTACAGAATTCTGTTGAGGAGGGATAACTCTTACTTACTGAAAGAGGCTATATAGACTAGACGAATCCGCTAAGTGAACGCATCGATTCTAGTATATGGTATATGTAATATGTAAATATCATTACATTCATTTGAGAAAATATCAAAACGGTTCAGTAATGTAGGGATTACTGATACAGTTTTTAGCAAATTCCTTTTTAGCTCATCAGGCCTGAAAGGCCCGATGGGCTTATGGCATGGCATGGTGTCCGGCGTCCGTCCATCCGTCCATCCGTCCATCCGTAAACTTTTCGCTTTTTCGACTTCTTCTCCAGAACCAATGACTCCACAGAGCTGAAATTTTATGTGCAGACTCCTTGGCCCATGGGGATTCTAAATTGTAGATTTCGTGAACACGTGACCCCAAATGAGGTCACAGGGGTCACGTCCTTAAAAACCTATTTTAATCTTCTTCTCCAGTTCCAAAAGGTCTAGAGAGCTGAAAAGTTGTGTGCAGACTCCTTGGCCCATGGGGATTCTAAATTGTAGATTTCGTGACCCTGTGACCCCAAATGGGGTCACAGGGGTCACATCCTTAAAAACCTATTTTAATCTTCTTATCAAGTTCCAAAAGGTTTAGAGAGCTGAAAAGTTGTGTGCCGACTCCTTGGCCAATCGGGATTCTAAATTGTAGATTTTGTGACCCCGTGACCCCAAATGGGGTCACAGGGGTCACATCCTTAAAAACCTATTTTCATCTTCTTCTCCAGTTCCAAAAGGTCTAGAGAGCTGAACAGTTGTGTGCAGACTCCTTGGCCCATGGGGATTCTTAATTGTAGATTTCGTGACCCCGTGACCCCAAATGGGGTCACAGGGGTCACATCCTTAAAAACCTATTTTCATTTTCTTCTCCAGTTCCAAAAGTTCTACAGAGCTGAAAAGTTGTGTGCAGACTCCTTGGCCCATGGGGATTCTAAATTGTAGATCTCGTGACCCCGTGACCCCAAATGGTTTCACAGGGGTCACATCGTTATAAACCTATTTTCATCTTCTTCTCCAGCTCAAAAAGGTCTAGAGAGCTGAAAAGTTGTGTGCAGACTCTTTGGCCAATGGGGATTCAAAATTGTACATTTCGTGACCCTGTGACCCCAATCTAGGTCACGGGTCGTAACCCAAAAACCTATTTTCATCTTTATCTCAAGTTTGTAAAGCTCTAGAAAGGTGAAATTATGTGTAGAGACTCTTTGGTCAAAGGTGATTCTTAATTGTAGGATTGGTGACCCTGTGACTCCAAATACAGGTCACAAGGGTCATAATCTAAAAATCTTGTTTTTGCTTGTTAACAATGTATTACTTGAGATAACTTAGATATTCAACCTAAGATAATAAATCAATGAATACCTGATGAGCTACAGAGCCCATGGCTCTATTTTTCATATTTCGCATTAACAAATACTGTTTTATCCAAGGTGTAAATTGTGTAAAAGATAACAAATTGACATATGTAACAAAAACAGAATAAATTCTTGAATATGAACACCCTTTTGTGTTTTTTTTAAATTCCGTTTTGAAAATGATTAAATGGTTTGTGCTTTATGTGTACTTTTGCACATGACGTCTCTTTGCCTTTGATATTGTTGTAAACAAGACTGGTGAACAGCTTCAGTGCTTAACCAATTGTGCGACTGCGCATGATCGGACTCGTATTGGCCCAGTTTGTTTCGTTTTTCCTGAAAAGGCCTAGTTGCCGACTCTTATGTCTTGTGTAAATGCTGTATATGCCATACGATTGATAGTTAATTAATAGTATAAGAGGATTATACATATGGTATACCCTGCATTCTGTTTGTGAAATATCCTCTGCAGTGTACCACATATACAATACTTAATGACGCCAATCAGCTCTGTAATTTACTGAAGCTCGGAATAATCGGAAGGTAGCAATCTGAGATTATATGGACTAGCGAGCTTTGTGTTGTGGATGCGTCCACACCTGGCACATACCAGATCAACACCATTGTTACCGTATTTCCTATAATAACCGTTTGGAAGTTTATTTTTTCTAACGACAAGCAATAATGCTTTATTCTGCAGTTTTAGCATAATATTTTCTCATTTTTCCCCGAATTAATTACCCTATTTATTATCTGATTATTTATCCTCTGTCTCCAACTAAACACTGAAGTGTATTCTACGGGGCTCTCTCTCGCTAACTCTAGTACATCTCGATTATCTTCCTGTTCGCTTTCCCGCATATCTTATATATACAATATCATTCACCGGCTATCTATACACAATTCTCTCAGTTTCACTTGTTGAATTTAAATTATAAAATCTTCTTAAATAATAACTAACTAATAACTTCTTTCTCACTATATGACACTTACTGCAGGCTAGAGATTGTTGGAGAAAGGGCGCTTATTGGAGTAAATAACCTGTAACAGAAAGGGTCCCGTAAATTCTTGCATATATCACGCCTCGATAATATCGGTCAAAAGATTTTGATATATGTTATACATGAATGTATTGGTAAGATATTGTCATTATTTCAGATATTTTATGTATGTTTATTTTCACTCTAGAATTTAAATAATATATCTTAATTGAAACAAACAATTGTCAATCTTTTTTTTCAAAATGCCAGCTAGACTCCAAGAACAACTTACCTGATTAAGTATACAGATAAGATAATCCCATGACTGTAAGAAGGCTTTTCATATACAATTCTCTTCCCAACGAGATTACTCCATTCCGTTCATTCATCGTAACCCCTGTTGCATATGTAGTATACTCCAAGTTTCTCGCAAAATCCCTTGGCGATGAAAGTTTGTAACACTGTTACCTCTTTAAAGGAGCTGTAGCACGTGTTATTTTTTGCAAAACTTTTTTTTTCAAATTTCACATTTATAATGATAGTTTATGTCATTTGAATTTACTTTAGAGGGTAAAACATCTTATTACACCGACCAATTATCCGAAGTGGTATTAACGGTGTTGCGTATAAAGCAAAAATTGCATGGCGACCATTTTAATGTGAACCATCTTATTATTTCGAATTGTAAAAATGACTCCCATGGCTTTACCAAACCATGTTCACTCATTTTCTAACTTGATTTTCCGAAGAGACAAGGGTGTTTTACTATTGGTGACATCATTTTTCAAATACATTTTATCGACTTATTTGAGCGAAAAAAACGTGCTACTGCCCCTTTAATTTATCCAACCAAACATCGTTTTACATCTGACTGCTGTCTTGTAGGAGATATGTCCGTACGGATGGAGCATCTCTTGCCATTTCGATAGTTAAGGGAATAGAACCTTTGAGACAACATCGCTGATTACTAAACCAACGTTCTATGAAACAAATTATGACTCTATTTCTTGCCCAGAAAGTGCTCCATGTGCGGCAGAGTTAACAATGGAAGAAATGAGTGGAGTAGCCTCTGTGGAAAGCAAATGGTCACACACAGGATACTTCAATGTTTCAATTTGTGTCACGCTTCTCACACTGAATCCCCTAGCGGTGAAAATTTCACTCATCCCGTCCTTTTTTCTATCCAATAAATAATCTGACATTTTTTTTACTGATTTAAATTTTGCAAGAAATTTGTGTACACAGTATAGGTGAAGTGTGCCCTTCCGACGTTTGTGGGAACGGTTTCGTTTGAAATAACGCTGCTGGTTGCAAAATTAAACTACCGTATTTCCTCTAATACAACCCGGGCCTCCAATACAACCCGGGGGTTAAGGGGTGCTGAGGTAAATACAACCCGGGTCTCTATTAGAACCCGGGTTTTACGTAACACCTGAATACCCCGTGTTGCAATATAAAATCGTTATACACTCGTTTTGAGGAGAAATATTAGTGTGACCATGTGAGATTCAGCATAACAGGTCCATGATAACAAATATCCGTCTTCAGTTAATTTTCCTTTTACAATAGGTCACCCCAAGAAGATTATAAACGTCAATTCATGTCTGAAAAATATAACCCGGCCTCCAATACAACCCGGGTCTCTAATAGAACCCGGGGGGTAAGGGGGTGCTGAATGAAATAGAACCCCGGGGTTGTATTAGAGGAAATACGGTATCTATCGATCGTACAAGGATACTGTTGCATCAGAACAGAAAGGAAGATGAGAGATGAACTCGCCTTGTTTGGAAGAGATAGCCTTTTAATACAAAGAACGTCGATTCATTCAGCACATACCGAATATAGGCGGACTTAATAAACGGCCATCACAAACATTTTTAATAAACAATGTACATAAACTGTTTACATAAATTGCATTGAAACACAGTTCCATAAATAATCTTTAAGTCTTTAAACACTGTCTACATCAACAGTACTCACAAATTTTCCACGTGAGTATTTATAAGTGTATACTGTCCACATAAGCAGTATTCACAATTTATCTTCATAAACTACATAAAATTCATAATTTGTTCAAAGCAAAACTTAAACAAGGCACTAGTTTTACAGCTTCATTAAAGCATTTCTAAAACACAATCCACTTTGAGGTCACGGCCTCCTCTTGGAAACCAACCTCGACTCACAGCATGGCCGGTACCTGTTTAATACCATGTACAATACCTGGGCTTAGCTTTACGAAGCTCTCTTAGTACTGAGCACCATTCGTTAACATTGATTTAGTGCTTACAGTGATTCGTAAATCCAGGCTCAGCTTCCTATCTCGAATTCGAAATTCATGTTTAACAAAAATATACTTCAAGGTGCATCCATTGCGTTGTTGGGGTCATATATATGCCAAATGTTATAAATGGTGTTCCTTTATCGAATAGTACTGACGGTGACCGAAAATCATCATTTTAATGATAGTCGATGGTGACGTTATAAAGATATAAAGAGTGATTACCGATCGAAAACCGGACAATTTACCACCAATTAGTCAAACGTAATTTTGGAAACTTACTTACAACAGACAGAATGACAAATTTGTGTTGACAATGTGAAGCACGTCATATAACTATGTATACTGTACACGTAAATGGGACGTGTAGTTTCGGTTTCTGCACATGTATAAGGACGTTGCTAGATTTTCCTTGAAAACTAGTAATGATCGACGATATATTTGGCGTTTGGGAATGAATATGCATGTTGAGTGAAATTTTTTGCATTTGAGATTAGCAGGTATAGTATTTTGGTACGTATAGAAGCCATATAAACTTTTATGAAACACAATGGATGCACCTTTAAATACGTTCCATAACTGCCTAATGAAACAGCTAAATGCATCCTCCAAATCTCATGTCATGTCTCATGAATCATACAGAAAATAAATGTGAAGAAATCACGAAGATTTCTTTCTATTCACTTTTCACTTACTTTCGACAATTACAGGTCGATGAGCTTTAGTTCGTCATGTGATAGAACTTGACTACTGTTGAGAGTCCCAGTATTGGTATACCACAGCGCAGTAGAGTGTCTGAAGTCACTTTTCCAAGCCTGTCCACCTCTGCTGATACACATTGTGAACTGAAGTAAATGTAAGCTGTGCTTGATTATATACATATTTTACCTTTGAGCACAGTGCCAATTACTGTAGGAATCCACAGTTTGTTGATGTCACAACGGAGTAGATTTTATCATGTCACTTTTTGCAATGCAAGCATAGACTTTAGTCACTCATATGTTCAAAGATTCTGCTACAAATAAACATACATATACATGTACAACTTTGGTTCATAAACTATCCGTTTATATAGTTATTTCCATTTGGTCGGAGAGCCAATAACTTACTGTCCGAATCCAAAGTCGGAGTCAACAAAAACAAAGTGTCTAATGTCACTCACTATATTATCCATGCACTCCTTTTGTTACGTGGGTATCCCGTGTTATGTGGGTATCCCGTGTTCCGAGATCCACTGGTTCAACATGGCCATGTAACGGTATCTCAAATGTCCCTGAGTTCTTCGAGCTAACAGATGCAGCGTGGCGAAGTCTTTTGGCATTTCAATTTTGTCCGTTTCACATTGATCAGCTTCTTTCGGCTTTGGTTCTTTCTCATTTTTCTGCACCAATGACTGGAACCTCCGCTCCCGCGTGTGTGCTTTCAAGAACGGCGGAAGTACCCGCGGCCGAGCCTGATAGTTCCCGTATAGCCGTGAACTTTGAAAACTAGCACTGTCTCTTACAAACCCTGACCCAAAGGCGACTGTACTGCTCGACACTTGAGGGCGAGGGGGCGATCGTTTTGAGGAAGAACTCCCGACGGAAGTCAGACATTCGGCATTTATAAGCCTGTCCCTTACCCGCATCCTTGCAAGTCCCTGATCCACGCGATCTGCACCGGAAGTGATCCCCGCTCCCTCCTGACCTCGGTTTGACCTCCTAGACCGACCCTCAGAGTCCGTATCGGAGCCTCCCCACGCTTCACTCGCCATGAAGGGACGCTGATTCACCGACGGAAGTGCGGATACTCGGTCCCGACTCAGACTTGGCCCGCTGCTTGCCGTGCTGGATCCTGACAACCCACTGAGATCGAGTCTGGTTGATTCTGAACGTTTGGACTGACTGTTGTCTGTGATAACAACTTCCTCCATGCCATCCTCCTCGCTGGAGGAACTGCCCAGATCCCGCAGGACGTCCAGACTCCGGCTAACATCCTCCTGATCCTGCAGGAGACTTAGGTCCAGAGACAACTCGCTCACCGTCGCCTCGTCCCCTGTCGCCATTTTGGCTCCCCATGTCGACGGGTAGTTCAGTCTCCAATAGTGTTAATCTGGTTACGTTAACATGCAGTTGTTAGGATTAGCTCGAGTCCAACGCAGTGATCCACTCCCGCGTCATTAACTGCTTATCTAACACGGTGGTGCAGCGATTACTCCGAGGTGCTGGTTATAAACAGTGAACACTTAACCTGGACATGTCCTTCCCAAAAGAAACAACAAAATTGTGACCCTCAAATAACATGGGATACACACAGTAAACTCTGTTCTGACTAAATAACTCGTCAGGGCGGGCGAGTCTCCGAGATGTAGATCTACCGTAGCTATTCTAATAAGACCCGTTTCCTTAACCACTCCTTCGAACTGGTATGTATTCAAGACCGCTCTTTATCAGAATCAAGGAGCCTGTTGTTTTAAACGGAAGCTTCACAGGCTCATTTCCATTTTAGATCTTCTTTTGTAATTACGTCATTTAGGCAACCATGTCAACCTTCAACGTGGATGTTTACTTGTTGGCACCGTAAAGCGATTTTAGTTGAAGAGAGTGTCACTGTAATACCAAATGTCGCTTTACGCTTCACCGTTGCTTCTATATAGTCAAAACTAGTTGTGATGGCAAGCATGGTCCGACTGTCAAACTAACAAGAGGTCCATCTCTCTCCCGTGTCGTGCATTCGCCGCCAAAATCCTTGACTAAAATCAGCTGCATGTGCCTCGAGGAAGAAATATCACCCCATACATGGATTAAACCTCACCAAGTTGATTCCATTTCACCAGGGTCTGATACTGCTCCAGAAACTCGCATATCTTGTTTAGTGCAGTCAAAAACCAGGCAGAAAATGACATTACCTTAAAAAATGAAAAACATAAGGCGATTACTCATTCCTTTTTAAACACGTAATGGTTCTAGGCATTCACGATGAGGTAACTTAGGTCAGTTATTTCCACGTAACCTCTGTTCCAGATGGGCCATATTTCTCGGCTCTATAGCAAAAAGAAGTGGCCAAAGTCGCACCATGGAAAATCCCTACTGCTTGTTCAATGAAATCACGTCTAACATTAGCTATATCGACCGAGTTACTTCAAAGTTCTCGGCCTTTGACTGTCGGATCTTTCCATTTAGCATAGGGACTTTCTGAAAGAGATTGACTTGAGAAACCTCTGTGGGAGTGAATGGTTTCTCGGGAGTTATTGCTCCCTATAGTGCCTCGTAACGAACGCTTTTCTTGTACGCCTCGTGATTGGCTAACTAAAATGGCGTCAGAACATGCGACGATATTGAGAGTGCTCAGACTCAATGGAGATGAATATATTGAACGAGTTATATCCCGGAAGGTCATCTTTATAATGTTTATTCTATAGAAATCGTAGAGGTTATACGTCGGAGTTCATTTTATTGATAACATTTGCCAACTTCTTGAACCTGAACAATATTTCAGACTTTTGCCCTTAACTATACTGCCATTATCCCGGCGTTTATTTTTAATCTCTGGTGAAACCATCCCTTTGTTTACTTCATCCCCAACATATATGAGATCACTCTATCTGCAATGGTACGAATTCTGGCACGTTGGTCATGTCGAGGCCCTTGAGGGATTCAAACCCACACCCTCAGAGTCAGGAACCTACCACAAGCAATGACTGTATATCAGTTTATCAATGTGGCCACCGTAACCAGCATATGACCGGGAAAGAGGTCAACTTTCCTTTAATCGACATTCATTAGATCTTAAGATCTAGATCTGTTGGTCCGGTCAGTGCTAGCGGTCACCTCTGTGGTTGTTGGTTCGAATCTAGCAAGGGACTCGGGCCGAAAAAGTAAAAAAACAACACAACTGTACTATTGGAGGAAGTGTTATCCCAAATGTAAGACTGTTAGCTTTGTTCAGTATCTAAATGACATGTTCATATATTTCTAATGCATTCAGCCTTGAAAGCTGTGCACATTTAATCTTTCAGATGGGTACTGAATGTAAAAATAACTCCACTATCGATTGTTGAACCTCGATATGTGTCCAGGCTCCGTGATCGTGTGGTAAGCTGTTGGTACGGTCAGCGATGGCAATAGTTGCCTTACTCTTACTCCGAGGAAGTGGTTTCGAATCCCGCAAGGGTGGGGTTTTGAATCCCGCAAGGGTGTGTTTTCGAATCCCGCAAGAGACTCGGCCCGAAAAACTACTAAAACTGCACTAAAATATTGCAGTGTTATCCCAAATGTAACAATGTTAGATTTGTTCGCCATCTAAATGGCGTGTATTTCTAAAGATCTTAAGTAGATTTAGAGACTTGCGCCAAGCACTTATAAGAGCAAATACGGTATACAACGATGAACACTCGTATATATATTCACGCTGAGCCTACCCCGGGTGGAGTGGCTTGAACACTTAACTCGTGATCAGATTACTGCTTGTGAATGTCTTCATATGCACACTGATCCCTAGTCCTCGTCTTATCAGATCAATGTTACAATACAGTGTGCGGGGAGTGCAGGCTATATTTTCCGGGCCGGTTATCAGCTAGATCTTGTCACTGTGTGTTTCCCCGGTGAGTAACGAGTGCTTGACGCTACACCTCGCTAATCGTATGGATATAAACTTGAACATGCATGCGCTGATGAGCAATATATATATGAGTTGCTTGTCACGTGAAGTAAGCTTATATATAATAAAGAGTAAATATCAAATGGTTTTGGCTGGATCAGTGTACTTCAATATATTTAAATGATTGTTAAAAGAATAACTAACGCCGATTAGCTATTCTTTTAACTACCATTTGAATATATACTGACTGTACACTTGAACAAACAAACATATACATATACATATACATATACTTGAGACATGCATAATTTGATATATATATATATATTCAGTATGCATATCTCAAATCAATATTGCGATTGATGTACATGTATGTCACAACCGCTAATTATATGGACATAACCAGGATAATAAACGATCTTCAATTTAATACCATTTTTATTGATCGAAGGATTCGATATTAAACGAGCGAAAGCGAGTTTGACACAATATCATTGACGGGGTTCAATATTATGACGTCATATTTGCAGCGGTATTACACTATCAATATTACATTATAATTACCTTATTAATATTGCGGTAGAAATGTTACACTGCAGTATCTTCCACAGACGAGTAATAATACGTCTTAAAACATGCAAATCAACTCATATTTCAAATTGAATAATTTAACTTTTCTTCAAACATAATATGTTGGGAACATTACTCGGACATTTTAATTAAATTTATTATTTTATACTCATGTAGTCAAGTTACTATATTGACCTTGTTAAGTTTTAGTATCAAGGAAACAAAAGAGGTTTTCTTCCTGCGCTTTACATCAACAGGAACTCGATACCTTAAAGGCACTGTAGCACGATTTCATTACTGAAATAAAGTGTTCTCATAAAAATATGATTTAGGGCTACAAATGGCTAAATCATACTCCTGAAACAATAGAAACTAGAGTTCTAAAACGAACGTACACGGTTCGGTTAAACCATGCGAGTCCATTTCCCTTCGAACGGCCATTTTAATGTATTCATATTAAAATGACCACTCGAAGGTAGTTCAAGTGATCTGACTGATGTAGAGATACTTCAAAAACACTCAGAGTAGAGTTTTAATCATTGCATCATAATGGAATTGTCAATCATCTCGCTGTATAAACTCTTAAAATCGCTTGACACCTACAAATCTACCTCTAACACTGAAAAGTCCAACTCAATTGTCGCTGTACAATTCTTCCAATTCGGAAAACAGTTTTCAAAGGATGTGGCGTGTGATGTAATGAAATAGTTTACCCTCGAACGTTCCATTAAATTGAATTGCAAGAGAAAACGTAGTATGCAAAAAGTGCTACAGCTCCTTTAAAAGTAGGTAAAATTTAACCCTATATAAGTATATCATTTGTATCACAGGGGCGAGTATCGCTTAGAAACAGCGTTTGAAAGACATATACATAAAGACATGTAGACCCTACCCTACTTCTATATTTCCTTTTATATAGTAATAGGTTAGGGCATTCCATAAGCCAAAAAAAATCGCCCAATACTGTTTTGCAATACAGACATCTGAAACTCTCACTAATACAATTTTGGATTATCTCCCTTCAATCGGAAGTGATAAACATCACCAAACAATTATTCCTCCATGAGGAATATGGTTGGGTAATCTCCCTTTTCCCTAGTCGGGTTATCACAACTGGGATTCCAAATCAAAATTCAAATAATGATGATTGAAATTCACAATTCTTCTTAGAATTCACAAGCGTTGAATCACTAAGCACTGATGTGATTACACAATATGAAGCAATGTTGTGTTAACTCCAATTTGTTTCCTTATCCTCCACAGTTGAGTTATCACAGCTGAGGTCTTGAATAGAAATTCAGGTAGTGATGAATCAGGTATTCACAGTTCACAAGTGACAAATCACCAAACTCTTATTCACAAGTGATGAATCACTAAAAATTAATGTAAACTGAGCCTCAATTCAAGTGATCATGGTTGGTTCTTAAAATGCACAAGTAATAAATATTCAAGCAGATGATGGTTTACTCATATGAAACAGTGGGTTGTCTCCCTTCACTCAGCTGTTAAGATATTTCTGTCTAACCACACTAGCATATATATATATATACACACACACAATATATATATATATATATATATATATATATACACACACACACACACACACACACACACACACACACACACACACACACACACACACACACACACACAATATACAATATATATATATATATATATATATATATTTATATATATATTGTATATATTGTATATTGTATATATATTCGGCTAGGGATGACTGATTTTCACAATTCATCATCCATATGTATAAATTTTGATTAATTTGAACGTTGAGTAGGAATCTGCACTAATACAAGTCTAAGATCACAGTATTGTGAGCAACTGTTATAAATGATGGTTTATCTTCAACTCGTTGAGTTTCCGACACAAAGCCAAAACCATATGAAAAGATCAGCAATCTGATTGATGAGGCCCATGACTTTCTTCCTGCACTGTCAAGTCCACAAGCATTAGGATATCTATTGCCAGGCATGTTAAGTAATTTAAACCAAAAGTTCAACATTCTACACATCTGCCCTACAAATAGAGGATATGTTCCAAGTTCACCATAAATGACAGCATTAATTCTACTTGATTTGACAGACAAGATTCTTTTACAGAATTTTAGGTGGATGCTCTCAGCACAGTATGTATGACTCATCATAGCCCCAAATTTCAGAAGCATAATTTAGTACCGGCACAACCATCCTATCGAATAGAAAAAGGGAATCCTTAAGTTTCAATTTAAACTTGTTTGTGAAATTTAGAAGTAGATACATGGCTTTCTCCGCTTGTTGTGCAAGAGTTTTTCGAGCTAGACTCCACGACAATTTTGGCGTAAAGCACATTCCGAGATACTTATATGAGTTGACTATTTCAATTTCTTGTGATTTGATGTACCATTTTTCATTGCTTTTCACTATCCCACCTCTTTTAAAAACAATAATTTTGGTTTTACTTAAGTTCCATATTTATCACAACATCTTGCTACACAGAAAATATGCTTTTGCAATCTTCCAACACTGTCGCTCACGTTAGAAATATCATCAGCAAACATCAGAAAATTATGTTATCAAAAGCTTCATTTACAAAATTTCCTCAGCCTTGAGCATAACTGTTAAAGGTACATCCATTGTGTTTCATAAATTTTTATTTGGCTTTAATACGCTCCAACTCACCACATGTGCTGTCTACAATACAAATAAATTCGCTCAGCTTGCATATGTATCCCCAATCACCAAATATATCATATTACTAGTTTCCAATTAAAATTGAGTAACATCATTATTCATGCGTAGAAACCGAAACTGCACGTCCCATTGACATGCACAGTAGTTATATGACCCATTACACATTATCTCACCAAATTTGTCATTCTGTCTGTTATAAATAAGATTCCAAAATTACGTTTGACTCATTGACGCGCCACACGCTGTGCATTGTCCGGTTTTCGATCAGAAATAACTACTTTTACCTTCATATCGTCAATGTGCTAAATCGACTATCATTAAAATGATTGTTTTCGGTAACAATCGGTACTTCTCGATAAAGTAACACCATTTATAACGTTTGCAAGATGTGACCCCCAACAACACAATGGATGTACCTTTAACTCATTGATGAAAATAGTGAAAATGAGAGGACTGATCACGCATCCTTGACGGGTGCCAGCCGTACAGGAACAATAGTCAGTTAATGTTAATTGGTCATACATAGATGAGATGACTCTAAACATCTTCCCCTTTAAAATCCATGTTGTAGAAGAACATATTTCAAAAGGTGGTGCTACACACTGTCAAAAGCCTTTGTGAAGTCTATACATATACAGTAAAGACGACCCCTTCTCTTAGACAGATATGTTTGAGTCAAAGAGTAGAGAGTGAAAATATGATCAACTGTGCTTCGACCTTGTCTGTAACCACATTGCTCTTCACCAAGGATTTCATTGTCTTCAAGCCATGCAACCAGCCTGTTATTCAGTATTTTAGTGAACGTTTTTCCTCTTACAGATAGAAGAGAGATGCCTCTGTAATTGTTAGGACTTCCTTTCTTATGTAATGGAAACACTACAGCCTCGCCCCAACCTTTTGGGAAGATTCCTGAGTTTAAGACATCATTGAATAGCTTTTGAAAATATGGTAGGAGTTCAGCACACCCATGCTTCAAATGTTCATTTAATAAACCAGCTGGACCAGAAGTTTTTCCATTTGTAAGATTTCTTAAAGTCAATTCTATATCTAAATAAGATTTTCATCACTTAGTTGTGCATAGACCCTAAAAAAATTAGCAACACTTATCTCATGAATAGGCCACAGGAGCTAGACACTAATAAACATGTATGTGTATACCTCACTTTCTATAAAACATATACCAAAGGTTGGACAAGGTCGGCCATCTTTGATCCTGAAATGGGACCGGAATGGTTAAACTGGTTTCCTGACCCAAAAACACGGTTTGTAAAATCCGCAGACTGATCCAAGTTTCCATTCCCGGACCCATGTCAGAATCAAGGATGGCGGACCGTGCCCTATTTCCGTTATATGTTTTATAGATCTTTGTTTATTTAAGGTCCGGTGCCTGTGGATAAGGCACGTTAACATTACTTTTGAAACGTCATCAAACTGGATATAAGGTGGTCCTGAAGCCAGAAAATGTCGTCACAGTGAGAGTTGTATGTGACACCTATGATGTTCTCCATGTCGTCACAGTGAGAGTTGTATGTGACACCTATGATGTTCTCCATGTCGTCACAGTGAGAGTTGTATGTGACACCTATGATGTTCTACATGTCGTCACAGTGAGAGTTGAATGTGACACCTATGATGTTCTCCATGTCGTCACAGTGAGAGTTGTATGTGACACCTATGATGTTCTCCATGTCGTCACAGTGAGAGTTGAATGTGACACCTATGATGTTCTCCATGTCGTCACTTTGGTTGTATCGCACTAGATGCTGCCCAGCCGTACATATGTATACATTCAGATCTGAAATAAAGAGCGAATCATTCCTTCATCAAATCCCTATCATATATATTACATCATCTGAAATACAACACATTACTGAATCCATTTAGGGATTTTGCCACGTCATTTCAGCCCTCTCAAATGACGACACATTCATTTCATGGCGTTGAAAGCGAGGATATAAGGGCACTTACGCCAAAACAACGTTTGTTAAAACAAACTAAATATCCAGGCAAAAGAGGCACGTGCAAATATCCACATGAAAAGTATGACATTGATTATGGTGTTATTATGGGTTATAATGGTTGACAGGCAATATCAAATGTGGTACCCAGCTTTAGATTATTTTAACAAGTGAGCCCCCTTTGGTCTAAGGACACACATTACATTCACAGGGGCACCTCCTGCACCGTACGTACACGTTACAACGAAACTTCTAATGTCCTTAACAAGATGATTCTTCATATCTTCCCCATCGTAATTGGCGCTGAATATCCCAACGGAGTAGTCACGTGTATAGTAGAGGCGTCTAAAACTCAGTTCATGTTGAAGTCTTTGATTCAACATTGGATTCATTAGAATTATTTCAAAGTGTACCCTGTGACCATTCGTAAGCTGAGCAATAACAATCTGAAACGCGCATAAAATCTCAACCATAACAAGTTCAATGTTGCGCTGCGTAACTGGCGACTGGCTTAATAATCTATTATTTAGCCAGTCGCCAGTTACGACTGCGCAACAGACTCCGGAACCAGAATGGTTAAAATCGAGCTAGGGCTCTGCAACTTTGTCAGTGTTAAGGCGCGTTCTGTCCAATTTGTGCTGCATGTGGGAAACGATCGCGAGTTGCTAGAAATAGGACTGGCTCTATTCCCATGCAACAAGTTGTATGAACGTAACCAATCAGAATGCGTGCAGTTGTCATGACGTTTTCATTCACTTATTTCGGAGATCCAAAATGGCAGCGCCTGCTCTCGATGAAAAACATTAAGAGTTATTTACATTCGAACTGGACCCGTTTATAGGATATAATACTTTGCATGATTTAGAAAAATATATTATTCAACATGAAGTACACAACTGGTTCGGCATTTCCAGCAAATAATCACAAGTTTTCCTGCAATGCATTGTCACGAAAATGTTGCAGGCTTTCACTCTGCAGCAATACTAACAACAGTGATGAATTACTTTTAAGGTTTTTAAAAACCCAAAGTTTAAGCATCAAACTGCGACTTGAACATCTTAGAAAGCATTGTCAATGAATGAAATACAAATAGTGCCTTAATTTTCTTAGGTTGCGTAAGTGGGAATTGTTCTGAAAAATTCCACACAATTAACGTTTAGGAAGATGAAACAGAATTCTAAATTAAAAATATATTGCTTTGGCGTTACTCACCAATGCCTGCAACAGGCCGTTTACCATTTAAGAGCTCGTAAAATCCTGTTCATTGAATACATTTAAGTAAACGAGGCGCATATAAAATATCTCAAAAGAAGACAGTTTCTTGACTCACTTGGCACTACCATGAAGACACACATCACCTTTTGGCTTCAATCTCTTTAGCCTGGTCGGAGGGAAGGTGGTTTTGTATACACGTAAGTATGTCGTCTTGATAAAAACGTACCCAGCTTTGAGATCCGCTTCGGCAGTTATCAGTCGTCTCCTCCAGCGGCTAAATATAGGGTCTATTCTTACTTAGAATTTTAAGTTACACCGTACAGTTGTACAATCTACCTGAAAGTAAATCTGAACTTTGATGCCTACTTTAGCCAAGTCAATCTAACTTCTATTGATTCATTTTTAAAATATATATCATGAGCGTATATACGTGTGTGTATATATACATGTAATACACACACAAACAAATGAAACGCTACTGCCGGAAAAGTCGATTTTGAATGCTTTTGATAAGCATATGTATTGTAAAGAGTTCTCACAATTTCAATCATCAAGATATGCTACCTTTATTTTATATATCTATTCCAAAAACCCTGGGGTGCTGATATCTCTTCTTCAAAGGTTTTGGCCATGATGTTTAATTATTATTTATTTTTCTTCAAGTTTTTATTCTCAAGAATTGTATATTATTGTATGTATACTTTTCAAAGCAAACAATTACCTGCCACGGATCTCAACCCTGACCGTGCTGTGCAGATCTTCCATGTCCATGTTGATGAAGATGTATATCCCTGAGCCCAGGTCATACCCTACCCAGAAGAGGCCGAGAGAGTGTGTTCTCGTGTCTAGGGCCTCCAGTGTTGGTCCTTGGAGTCGGACCAATGTGAAGTTAGTGTAATATTTCGGGAATAAGACCACTAATAATATGATAAAAATAGAGCCATGGGCTCTGTAGCTCAGCAGGATTTCATTAATTTATTATGTAAGGTTGAAAATATAAGTTATCTCAAGTAATATATTGTTAACAAGCAAAAAATAGGTTTTTAAATCATGACCCCTGTGATCCACATTTGGAGTAACAGGGTCACCAATCCAATTAAGAATCACCTTTGACCAAAGAGTCTCTACACAACATTTCACCTTTCTAGAGTTTTACATACTTGAGATAAAGATGAAAATAGGTTTTTGGGTCGTGACCCCTGTGATCCCATTTGGGGTCATAGGGTCACATAATCTACAATTTAGAATCGATCGATCCCTATTGGCCAAGGAGTCTGCACACAACTTTTCAGCTCTCTAGACCTTTTGGAACTGGAGAAGAAGATTCAAATAGGTTTTTAAAGATGTAACCTCTGTGACCCCATTTGGGGTCATGGGGTCACGAAATCTACAATTTAGAATCCCAAATTGGCCAAGGAGTCTGCACACATCTTTTCATCTCTCTAGACCTTTTGGAACTGGAGAAGAAGATGAATATAGGTTTTTAAGCATGTGACTCCTGTGACCCCATTTTATCAGACTGCCCGATAGCACAGTGAACAATCAAATATAACTTCATTTACAAAAAATTAAATTGAGTGAAGCGGTAATAAAATATCACGTCGTAATTGTCATACACCATGCAGACTTTTGCGATACACTATGACCGTAAGTGATAATTAACACTGTGAAACATCAATAGTGCAACTTTCGCTTCACAATAACTGAAAACCGAATGAAGTGGTAATATTAAACAATATACAAAGCTCAATCCCCTTAGGCAGCACACCAGATATATAAGATGAAGTGCTAACAAACATTATGTATTGGTGAATTAGGAAAGGGTGTGTAATAGCGTTTAGACCCAGTAGCGTTAATGCGCCCACTCACTTTATCTATCCAACCAACGTTATGCCAACTTTTGAAACATTTTTTATAGATAATTTCAGTGTATAACATGATGTTTCGCTATTGCTAATTGCTATTGCACGTGCAATTATCGTGTATGTGAACATGTGTGTTTTGGTGTGAGTTTGCTTCCAAATTTACAATATTTCAGTAAGTTTTATCATCTAGCAAACACAAACTTTTATCCTTTCAATGTTACATTTTCGTTTTACGGTACATCAGGTCATACACTGACAGTATCTGTAAAAAGGTTACAAAAGTTGGCATAATGTTGTTTTGAACAGATGGCGAATGTGAGTGACCGAAATAACACTAGTGAGTCTAAACTCAAGTATAGATTTGATAAGTTGGTATGATACCAATCTGAAAAAATTGTGTAGGGTCGTTGGCAATTCCCCTCGCATGTCAAATTCGTGCTAGTTTCCATCACTGGCTAATTTAAGGCTTGCTGCATTTCCTTCCAAGATTGGCTTGCTTCACCTCAACATCATCGTGCCCACTGCTTCGCTGTAAAAATTTTAAATGAAGTATTATTATTATCATTCTCTTCCCAAAGAGATTTCCGATCCTAACCTCTGTTCTAGAAGGCCTTCATTTCAAGGCTCCAGCAAAATCCCCTTACGGGGAAAAGGGGAACCTCATACTATATCCCTGCTTCTTTACCTATGAAAATTAATCTTTCAGCGGCCATGTAGACCGAGTGACTTCAACGCTCTATAGGCATTTGACTCTTATGTGTCTTGCTATTTAGCATATTATGCCCTTTTCTATCCCCATTTTTGGTAATTGAGAATGGTATATTATGTGCCTACTCTCTCTTAGTCCCTTAGAGAACTCCTCCTGTGTCTGTCCCCTTGTATGAGAAGTAACACTTTTGTCTTCTGGACCCCTGTTATCTACCACACTTCCAACTACGTTGTACTTGAAATAGAATACTGAAACATACAATACATCAACGATACTAAACGGGTATATACAGCTGCGTCCCCAAAGTTTGTGCACCTGCGTTGAAGTGCACCTAAGTGCAAATATCATGTAAATTGGCTTCCATTTTGACATCAATTACAACGACAAAGAATCCATGTACTATGATTACATTCGACCTTGTTCCGATGAATAAAATTTGTAAAATAATGCATCTACCGGGATTCGAACTGGTTCCGTAGATTCCTCTCAACGATATGAGTTCGTATCCCGTAGATTCACTATTTTGCAAGTTTTATTGCTCGGAAAACCGTCGATTTTAATGAGACCGAGACTCCATGTGTACAATAATAATTATCAAACTAACCATTCGATCGTCACGTCAGTGGTGCAAGTTTTTAGCTGTGAAACCGTGGTAACCGGAAATGGAAGCATCTCCTGCTCTATTGTTAGCACTCATCACAGAGTCTATCAGAGAATGTAGTTGTAATATGTATACTTTGAAAAAATGTATACTTTGAAAAAATCCTCTACGGATGTATCAGATGGGACCACGAGGTCCCGATCACAGGCCCTTGGATCATTGCTTTTCACACTATTTAAAAAAAAAAAAAAAAAAAATATAAAAAATGAAATTAAACAAAACAGAAGAAAGAAAAAAAACAGAAAAAGTTTGAGATGACCCCCCGATTTTCAGGAATTCAGAATGTAGTCTAGTCTAATAGATTCTGAAGGCGTAAAAATCGGGAGGTCATCTCAAATCTTGTTTATGTTTTTGTTTTGTGTTTTTTTAGATAGTGTGAAAAGCACTTTGTTTATTTACCATGATGTCCCCGATCGAGAGAAGGGAAGTATAGTCTCTACAAATAAATAATACTTACCTGTAACACAGCCTGGACCCCTGCGTTTGATCTGAACCCGTATCTTTGTCTTTGGACATCGAACATCGATTTGCTGCGGGAAAAGGCAATACATATAGTTATTTATACTATATGATTATACTTAGACTAAATTAGTCTATGGAATTTTTAAAATTATTGTATCTTCATATATATATTTGTCAATACTACCAGTTTCATTGTGTATTTCAGTTTATCATCTCCGTTGCATCAGTAAAATACGTCATCTTATAACCAGAGATGCCGCCAAAATACTTGTGCAAATGCTTGTTCATTCAAGACTTGACTATAGTAATAGCTTACTGATAGGAATCAGTAAACGTCAGTTGTACAAACTCCAGAAAGTTCAGAACACAGCGGCAAGAATTGTGACCAGAACACCAAAAGCATGTCACATAACGCCTGTGCTTAAGCGTCTACACTGGCTTCCCATTGAAGCGAGAATCAAATTTAAAGTTCTATGTATCACTTACAAATGTCAACATAATATGGCTCCAGCATATCTCTTAAATTCCTTGGAGGACTATACCCCTGCAAAAGAACTTCGATCCCAGAATTTGAAGCTTCTCCAGATGCCAAAGTATAAAAACACCAGTTATGGACTAAACTCTTTCAGCTGTACTGCTCCAAGACTTTGGAACCAACTTCCTTATGTCATCAAGATGTCATCCTCACTGACTGTATTTAAATCACAGCTCAAAACTCATCTATTTTCTAGCTATTATTCATAGATTCTATTTTCATAATATTTTACCCATAGACTCTAATGATAAATATCCTTAATCAATGCTAACAGTATTACATTTAGGCTTTATTCCATAGTATTTCATCTCATCACCTTAAATGTTCTTATTTTCAATGCGCTTTGAGCATGCACCTTGTGTATGGATATAGCGCTTTATAAATGCCCATTATTATTATTATTATCTGAGTTCAACTGAGCTCCTGACATATTGGTGAATAAGTTTGTTTAGAGGAAACGTGCAGGTATATAACTTTGCCATGGAATGTTGTGATGTGACTTTGAACTTGTGTGTGGACTCAAATTTTCCAAATATTGACTTAATACAGTATTATGAATGAAAAAGTTATCTGTTTTTGTGCAAACTTACTGATAAAGTTCAATCTAGGTCATGATGGATCAGCCAAGCCAAGCCTGGAACAATAGAGCGTGACACTGTGTGTGGTAGCCTTTTGTTCTACTGAGTGGTTGCATCACCTCTGGCTCACTGATTGACATTGTCCATTTCACAACAGCTGAAACATGGGGTTTTCAATAAGACTGCTTATTCTATTTCTTTTTGGAACTCTGCTGACATACTGTTCATCATTCATCAAGAATCAGAACAATGTGACCAAATTTCAAATCCCACTTGAAACAATTTACACCTTGAGGAATCTTGGTATTTGCAGAGTTAGGAAAACACGTCGTGGTTGCCGAGGAGGTAAAAATAACAGGAACTCTTCACTGTCCTCTGATGTTCATTCAACCTACAAGAATCACAACATTAACATTGGACTGTTGAACGCCAGGTCTGTAAAGACATGTGAACCGCTTAATGACAAAGCTCAAACAATTCACGATCTCATTGTTGATAATAAACTTCACATTCTGGCTATTACAGAAACATGGTTAAAACATGATGAAACGGATACACTGCCAATAAACAAACTGGTGCCAAATGGATATAAATTTACCCACGTGCCTCGGTCTAACAGGCGGGGCGGAGGTGTTGGCCTTGTATATGATGACCGACTGAAACAAAACGACTGTTCGACGTATTATACGCACATGGTCTTGCTCAAGTTGTGGATCAACCAACCCACTCTGGAGGTCATATTTTAGATCTTGTGATTGTCCGCGAGCAAGAGCTGGACATAAATAATATTGCATATGACCACTCAGTCAAGTCGGATCATACATCAGAGTCCAGAAAAGATCAAGGAAGGTTGTCCAGTACCGGAAATGGAAAAGCGTTGATGCTAAGTCTCTCGGTGAGGATATCACAAAGGCCTGTGTTTGTTATCATGACATGCCTGTTTCTGATGCTGTGGACATGTATGATTCACAACTGCGACAGCTAGCTAACCAGTATGCACCTGTCAAGTCCTCTACCATCACCTCGCACCCTGAGTCTCCTTGGTATAACGATACAATCCGTGCTGCAAAGAGGAAGAGGGGGAGACTAGAGCGTCAGTATAGGAGAACTAAACTGACCATCCACAAACAGATGCACAGAGAACACTGTAATGATTGGCATCTTTGATTGAGGCTGCCAAATCAGACTTTTATAAAGATGCCATTAACACAGCTACTGGACAGAAAGAGGTATTTAAGATTGCCAACAGACTATTGTTTAAGAAGAACTCTATTGTTCTCCCATCTCACTCCTCAAATGTTAAACTTGCAAATCGGTTTTCTGTCTTCTTTACCGAAAAGATCAACACCATAAGACAATCATTCCAAGATCATCAGGACACCATGGGTGACCAATCGACCGCAAGTTTTCTACCTTTTTCCTCCTTTAGACCTGTGACAGAAGTTGAATTGCTCAAACTTGTCTCCAAATGTCCTGCAAAATCATGCTCGCTTGACCCGCTTCCAATTTGGCTTTTGAAAGAAACCATTGATTCTTTAGTTCCAATCTGGACATCCATCACAAACAGCTCACTCAGCCAAGGTGTCATGCCTAATCAACTGAAAACAGCAAGTGTTACTCCTCTCATGAAGAAGAAGAATCTTGATCAAGAAGTGCTAAAAAATTACCGGCCAATATCGAATCTAACTTTCATCTCTAAACTGATTGAACGTGTTGTTGCTTCTCAATTCAGAGAACACATGAGCAGAAATGGATTATATGAAGAGTGTCAGTCCGCTTATCGCTCCTTCCACAGTACGGAAACAGCACTACTCAAGGTTCAGAACGACATCTTACGAGGCATTGACAACGATGGAGCAGCAATCCTTGTATTGCTTGACCTCTCGGCTGCTTTTGACACTGTTGACCATTCTGTGCTTCTATCCACCCTTGAAAACAGGTTCAACGTCAAAGATCTGTCCTTGAGGTGGTTCATCTCGTACTTAACTGACCGGAAGCAGTCAGTTGTTATCAAGGGTGCAAAGTCGGAAGCAACATGCTTGAAGTTTGGCGTCCCTCAGGGCTCAGTCCTAGGTCCTCTCCTCTTCACGTGCTACACATCACGTCTTGGTTATATTGTGAGATCCTTCAACCTGAGTATGCATTTTTATGCAGATGACACGCAAGTCTACTTGTCATTCAAACCATTGCAAGAATCTTCCACAAGTTTCTCCTTTTCAAGAGTAGAAGAATGTGTCAAATGCATAAAAGGATGGATGTCATCAAATTATCTCAAACTTAATGATGATAAGACTGAGTTGATTGTATTTTATCCTCCTCGACTGAAGAAGAAACTTCTGCTTCCAACATTTCACATCGGTGACTCTGAGATACCTCCTCAATCACAGGTTCGCAATCTTGGTGTTGTGTTCGACTCTGTCCTCAGCATGGAACCCCACGTTCGCAATGTTTGCCGACAGTCATATTTTCATCTGCGCAACATTGGTGTGATCCGCCGATACCTAGATGTGAAATCTTCTCAAGCTCTAGTCCAAGCATATGTAACATCCCGCTTGGACTACTGTAACTCTTTACTGTTTGGTGTGTCTAAACAAATCCTGTACAGGTTACAAAAAGTACAGAACTCAGCTGCACGACTGATTTTCCAAATCAAAAGGAGTGAGCACATATCTCTATCCCTGAAAGCTCTACACTGGCTGCCCTTACGATTCAGAATCGACTACAAAATTCTGCTACTTGTTTTTAAGTGTTTAAACAATTTGGCCCCAAATTATCTTTCGGATCTCCTTTCACTCTATCAACCTGCCAGACCACTTCGTTCAAGTGACCAGACCCTGCTGCAAATTCCACAGACAAGAACAAAGTCATATGGAGACCGTTCATTCTCAAAAACTGGACCTTTCCTCTGGAATAGTCTACCATCCAGTCTCAGATCTGAATCTGAATTGTCAAGCTTCAAGACCGAACTCAAAACATACTTGTTCACTTGCGCATATTTGTAAATAGGACTCAGACAGCGCTTTTGAGCAATTCTATTGGAAAAAAAGCGCTATACAAATCTTTGTATGTATGTATGTTATCTAGACTTGCTGAATAAGGATCTAGACTGTATTAAAGACTTTTATTTTACTCGGTCATGGAGCAGGAATAGATTCTACTCTACTCTACTGTTAAGGTATCGCTACATCTATTTTATCATTTGCTCGAAGGAAAATGGACTTGCATGTATATTCGTATAGAACTCTTTCTATTCATTATGCCATTGGTAACATTTATTTACCTTTTCTTGAAGTCCATCTAGTTCAGGAAGGACGGCGTGCTACAGCGTGCAAAGCATAAACTGATGACTACGTGCTATACTGTTGGATTGTGTCACGCATTAATTCATGCATTTTCAAATTTTAAGGCTGAGGTTTGCTGCTTTGTTATGTTTTTTGTGTATTTGGTTGACATTTTCATGTGTCAAAGCAAGGATTTAGATAGAATCCTTGGTCAAAGCATACCGTTGATGATTTATGGTGCGTTTCTTTTTTGAAGAGTGTACAAATAAGTAATAACAATAATAATAGCTACTTTCTATCTATCTTAAATTCTATCTTAGAACTGGTCAGTAACGAAATCACACAATAACAAAACTTGATAAAGCTGAGGACATAGCATCTTCCAAAATGCATTACCATCTCCATCACTGGCTGATTTAAGCCTTGCAGTATTTCCCTCGCTTTGTTGTGCCAAGATAGTGAATCGCTGCACCTGAAATGCATAGTGGGCCCGGATTTCCAAGCACAGAGATCTTAAGGAAATAAGATAAGCTAGATAAAACATGACAAAGGGGGTTTATCAGATTTAAAACCCTTACCCTCGGGATGCGGGTTTTAAATCTCATTACCACCCTTTGGCATGTTTTATCAAATACAAACATACCGGAAAATAAACGAAGAAATCGCACTAATTACTAAGAGTGTTTACCCGTCGTAGACCGAGTCTATTAATTTCAAGCGCAAAGCATTGTAGTCGACTCTCACAATGTAAACAAACAAAAGAGAAATAAAGTTTATGAGTACTCACGGAAATGGAAAAAATAGATTTTGCCATTTATCTATTTACCATTTGATTCATATGTATTGTACCTATCGTATGGAAATAACTGTTTTTTTTCGCAAGTATAGGTATATGTATTTTTCTTGAACCGTGTAAGCAAGGACAATATACGAGTCATAGGTTGCCACACTAATTTCACAGGTTAAATGCCAATAATTTACAAATATATATACATTGCATTTGAAACTATTTAAGAAATAAATTTCATAATGCGTTTGTTCACTGGCTTATAGACGATTTGAGAAGTGCAAGTTAAACTGGTATAAATGCCTGAGCTTGTCGACGGCATTTATACACCAGTTTAACTTGAACAAACTTCATTTAAGTTTATCGCGAAAAGCTTGATTTAAAAAACCCAAACCGTATAACATCCACATAAAACTACACAGACAAAACGTTCATGTTTGCTTTATTTTCTATCAAGTTCCAGCAAGTATGCGCTATTCGGACAAGCACGAATCACAAGGACTTACAAACTGTCACCAAGTTTCTCTTCTAGTGTCTACTGCTGGCTGGGATTCATCATCACCCTGGTGTTTGTCATCATCCTCCTACTTGATGTCATCATCCTCCTACTTGATGCCATCATCCTTCTACTTGGTGTTACTATTCTCCTACTTGGTGTCATCATCCTCTTGAGTAAACATGTTCATGCTTGGTGTCATTATCCTTCTCCGTGCACGTGGTGTCAACATCCTTTTGATTGATGTCACCAGTCTCCTGCATGGTGTCAACATCCTTTTGTTTGATGTCATCAGTCTCCTGCATGGTGTCAACATCCTTTTGTTTGATGTCATCAGTCTCCTGCTTGGTGTCAACATCCTTTTGTTTGATGTCATCAGTCTCCTGCATGGTGTCAACATCCTTTTGTTTGATGTCATCAGTCTCCTACATGGTGTCAACATCCTTTTGTTTGATGTCACCAGTCTCCTGCTTGGTGTCAACATCCGCCTACTTGATGTCATCATCCGCCTACTTGGTGTTATCATCCTTCTGCTTGGTGTCATCATTCTCCAACTTGATGTCATCATCCGCCTACTTGATGTCATCATCCTCCTACTTGGTGTCATCATCCTTCTGCTGTTTGTCATCATTCTCCTACTTGATGTCATCATCCTCCAACTGGATGTCATCATCCTCCCACTTGATGACATCATCCTCCTACTCGGTGTCATCATTCTCCTACTTGGTGTCATCATTCTCTGCCTTGATGTCATCATTCTCCGCCTTGATGTCATCATCCGCCTACTTGATGTTATCATCCTCCCACTTGATGTCATCATCCTCCTACTTGATGTCATCATCCGCCTACTTGGTGTTATCATCCTTCTGCTTGGTGTCATCATTCTCCAACTTGATGTCATCATCCGCCTACTTGATGTCATCATCCTCCTACTTGATGTCATCATCCGCCTACTTGGTGTCATCATCCTCCTTCTTGGTGTCATCATTCTCCTCCTTGATGTCATCACCCTCCTACTTGGTGTCATCATTCTCCTACTTGGTGTCATCATCCGCCTACTTGGTTTCATCATTCTCCTACTTGATGTCATCATCCGCCTACTTGATGTCATCATTCTCCTACTTGATGTCATCATCCTTCTACTTGGTGTCATCATCCTGCTGTTTGTCATCATTCTCCTTCTTGATGTCATCATCCTCCTACTTGGTGTCATCATCCTTCTGCTGTTTGTCATCATTCTCCTTCTTGATGTCATCATCCGCCTACTTGGTGTCATCATCCTTCTGCTGTTTGTCATCATTCTCCTACTTGATGTCATCATCCTCCTACTTGATGTCATCATCCTCCTACTTGGTGTCATCATCCGCCTACTTGGTGTCATCATTCTCCTTCTTGATGTCATCATCCTTCTACTTGATGTCATCATCATTCTGCTGTTTGTCATCATTCTCCTACTTGATGTCACCATTCTCCTACTTGGTGTCATCATCCTCCTGCTTGATGTGATCCTCCTACTCGGTGTCACCATCCTCCTACGTGGTGTCATCATCCGCTTACGTGATGTCATTATCCTCCTATTCGGTGTCATCATCCTCCTACTTGGTGTCATCATCCTTCTGCTGTTTGTCATCATTCTCCTACTTGATGTCATCATCCTTCTACTTGGTGTCATCATTCTGCTACTTGGTGTCACCATCCTCCTTCTTGGGGTCATCATTCTCCTTCTTGATGTCATCATTCTCCTACTTGATGTCATCATCCGCCTACTTGGTGTCATCATCCTCCAACTTGATGTCATCATCCGCCTACTTGGTGTCACCATCCTTCTGCTTGATGTCATCATCCTCCTGCTTGATGTCATCATCCTCCCACTTGATGTCATCATCCGCCTTATTGGTGTCATCATCCTCCTACTTGATGTCAGCATTCTCCTTCTTGGTGTCATCATTCTCCTCCTGGATGTCATCACCCTCCTACTTGATGTCATCATTCTCCTAGTTGATGTCATCATCCTCCTACTTGATGTCATCATCCTCCTACTTGATGTCAGCATCCTCCTTCGTGGTGTCATCATCTTCCTACTCGGTGTCATCATCCTCCTACTTGATGTCATCTTCATCCTACTTGGTGTCATCATCATCCTACTTGATGCCATCATCTTCCTACTTGATGTCATTTCCGTCCTACTTGGTGTCATCATCCTCCTATTTGATGTCATCATCCTCCTTCTTGGTGTCATCATTCTCCTCCTTGATGTCATCACCCTCCTACTTGGTGTCATCATCTTCCTACTTGATGTCATCATCCTCCTTCTTGGTGTCATCATTCTCCTACTTGGTGTTATCAACCTCCTACTTGATGTCATCCTCCTCCTACGTGATGTCAGCACCCTACTGCTTGGTGTCACCATGTCTTTGCTTGGTGTCATTCTCCTGACTGTTGTCATCATCCTGCTGATTGGTGTCAACCTTCTGCTTGGTGTCATCCTCCTCCTACCTGATGTCATCATCCTCCTAGTTGATGTCATCATCCTCCTTCTTGATGTCACCATCCTCCTACTTGGTGTCATCATCCTCCTACCTGATGTCATCATCCTCCTACTTGATGTCATCATCCTCCTGCTTGGTGTCATCATACTCCTACTTGGTGTTATCAACCTCCTAGTTGATGTCATCATCATCCTGCTTGATGTCATCATCCTTCTACGTGATGTCATCATCCTCCTACTTGATGTCATCATCCTCCTACTTGGTGTTATCAACCTCCTACTTGATGTCATCCTCCTCCTACGTGATGTCATCATCCTCAAACTTGATGTCATCATCCTACTGCTTGTTGTCACCATTGTTTTGCTTGGTGACATTCTCCTGACTGATGTCATCATCCTGCTGATTGGTGTCAACCTTCTGCTTGGTGTCATCTTTTTGCTTGATGTCATCATCCACCTGTTTGATGTCATTACCCTTCTGCGAGATGCAATTCTTCTGTTTCGAGTCATCATCCTTCTGTCTGTTGTCACCAGTCTACTGCATGGTGTCGTCAACCTCCTGCTTGGTGTCATCATTTTCCTCCTTAATGTCAACATTCTCCTGCTTGGTATCTTTATTCTCCTGCTTTGGGTCATCTTTCTTCTACTTGGTGTCATCATTCTATTTATTAATGTCATCATCAACCTGCTTGATGTCATCATCCTTCTGCTTGGTGTCATCTTCCTTCTATATGGATTCATCAACTTCATCCTGTTTGGTGTCATCAACTTCATCCTGTTTGGTGCCATTATCTTCATCCTCTTTATTGTCATCTTGTTTGGTGTCATTTTACTTCTATTTGAAGTCATCAACTTCATCCTGTTTGGAGTCATCAACTTCATCCTCTTCATTATCATCTTCCTTCTATTTGAAGTCATCAACTTCATCCTGGTTGTATTCATCAACTTCATCCTGTTTGATGTCATTATCTTCATCCTGTATGGTGTATTCCTTCTATTTATAGTCATCAACTTCATCCTGTTTGGAGTCATCAGCTTCATCCTGTTTGATGTCATTATCTTCATCCTGTTTGGTGTCATTATCTTCATCCTGTTTGGTGTCATCTTCCTTCTCTTTGGAGTCATCAACTTCATCCTGCATGGTGTCATCAACTTCAACCTCTTTATTGTTATCTTCCTATTAAATTTATTTGGAGTCATCAACTTCATTCTGTTTGGTGTCATCAACTTCAACCTCTTTATTGTTATCTTCCTATTAAATGTATTTGGAGTCATCAACTTCATCCTGTTTGGTGTCATTAACTTCACCCTCTTTATGGTCATCTTGTTTGGTGTTTTATTTTTCTTCCTGCGTGCTGTCATCACATTTCCTCATATTGATATCAACATCTTCATACTTCTTGCTGTCATAATCTTGATAGCGTCATGTTCTTCATCCGGTTTGGTGTCATCATCTTCATCATGTTCAATGTCGTCGTCGTCTCGTGTGTCATCATTGTATTCACGTTATGACCCTGCTACTGCATAATTCTAAATGCATATCTATACATGGGTATGCATGGCAGAGTCCATTGACTTTACAATTACCGAATAGCCATTCATCTGGTGTTAGGTGGAAGTTACGGGCGTCAAATGCGTTGCCATCACAAATACTTTTCATAAAGTGAAATCCTGGATAGATTACACGCTCACTGTGGTGAAAAAGTTTAACATATTATTACAAGTAAACGTTTTCAACTTAATGCGTTTAGTTATAATCTGGAAAAGTCATAAGTTACTGAAATCCGAACAAAATCCGTACACAGCATGTGACTTTTGTATTCTTGACGTACTAATAAGTGACTGATAAGCTTCCATTTCAATGCTTGAAAGAATTAACAAAGTCACCTCGAATTAAGTGTTAATGCCTTACATGGAATAATAGGATTTTCTTGGTGTAAACCTATTTGTTTCTTCTGAAGTCTTAGTTCTCCCTAAGCCCCTGGATACAGGCGTTACTTAGAGCAATGATGTAAGAGATATTTATCATGCATCTGACTGCAGAAAGGCTGGAATAAATAACTATGGATATAACTTGATTAGGTGGACCATTGAAATTATAGAAAGTATCTCTAGTTATTTATACCAGTAGTTCGATCTATTTTTAGTCTGTTATAACCTTATTTCTCCCTATCTTTTTTTCATTATATCCGTAGTTAGATCTGTCTTTAGTTCGTTATATCAAGTATATCCATGAGAATATTTCGAGGAGTTTATCATATGTTAAAAAAAAATAATTTCAAATTAGCCATGTACTATTAATATAATTAAAGTTTATAAGTATATAGTTAAATTACGTTAGAGGGTTAAACGTTTCATTACACGACCTGATCTGCTGTATCCACAGAAAACGGTTATCCGTATTGGACGAAAATGGTGCGACAGTGGCGTGGAATTATTCTGTGCGACAGATATATTTGTAGGTCTGATATGAGAATTTGCGAGTTCAGACAGAAAGATGGTTGACCATTCCATCATGGTGCCATAATTAATACTTTACTCTGAGTGTTTAGGTATCGCTACATCAGTCAGATCACTTGAAATACCTTCGAGCTACATCATATATTTTCCTTTAAAAAAAAGGATCTTTAAAGTTACTTTGTAACATTCAATCGCATTAACCAAGGTGTCTCATATTTATGGCAATGTAACTTTCTTTGTCATACAAGGTTTGGTGCACGTGGGTAGTTGTTTTATGTCAAGATGCACGAGCTTCACGTGATTCATGTCGTTGCCAGTCAGTCTGGTTTTCAAGTGCACGTGCATCATACATTTGAAAACGAGTGCCTCATTGATAGTTTAAGTTGCTTAAAGTGAGTGTATCATGTTTTCTCTTTAATGTGTTGAATTTGAAGTGTTGCAAATATCATCATATGTGTTACTAAAATAGTGTAGATATAAAAATCTATTACTTAATTGATAAATGACAAGTTTAACAACATCATTATCTAAGGAGTTTCCCAGTCGATCAGTTACTAAAAGCAGAACATAACGTTTTTTTCAAATTGTGATATTGACATACCGGGATATGCCTCGTTCATAAGTACGATCATTGAGTCTACAATCTTTCTTTCTGCTTTCGCTTTCTTCAAGTTGGCTTTCTCTATGGTAATTGCGTATTAGCAGGGGAATCCCATGTGTCACAATTTTTAAGCGTGTTGTATGAAGTTCAATATTCGGGTTTATGTAACATCAACAATTATGAAAAACATTGCAAACGTTACAGGAACGAGTGCTTTGTATGTGATGAACATTTGCTTGGCATACACAAATCGTTGCCTTGCCAACGTGACGAAATCAATTTAAAGATGCATGATCAGATTTGCATATTTTATTTGGTTCTAAAACGTACCATATTACAATATGATAGAAACAATAGATTTAAACGAGAAAACGTTGGTCTTACGTGTATTTTATCATTATGACATGTCATTGGCAAATGTCATTTATGTCATAAATGTCATAACGGCGTCGCTGATTGCACAACTAGATTCAATTGAAACCAATCAGGACACTCTCCTCTGTGGGAAGAGAAAGATTTTACGCCTGAATCGGGGCTCTTTTTTATATCCGTAGAAGTGAGCACATCACGTATCCCATTATTCTGGGTCATTGGTACGCTTGATTGTGTCCGTCAAGTCCTGATGCATCTTCAGTCTCCAGTCTGAATCTGAGTTGTAGATCACGACAATTATTTCCTTTCTCAGACTTGGCCTAACCTTTCTCCAGTACTGGGAGTCCTCAAGAAATCGGAGACACCTTCGTCTTTTCAGTCAAAACTTCATGATCAGGTCAGGAATTCGTGTCAGGAGTCCGTCTCAGGAGTCCGTCTCTGAATCTGAGGTGTCCGGTCTCATATACGGGGAGTCCTCGGGAATACGGAGGTACCTGCACCTCTTCAGGTCGTCTCTCCACCGCTTGCCCTGCAGAGTCCTGTCCCTGTCCTTACTCACTGCGAGCTTCATACACGAGATGAGTCTTTGTTTACCATGGTGATGGGCAGTTTGCAGACTAAGGAGTCCAGTTCTCCACAGGTTAATGGAGATGTCATGGTCCACGGACAGACTCCGTTCCTTCATACCAAACGTCATGAAAGGCGGTTTGTTGATCGGGACATGGTAGGAGGACTTTCGTCTTTCCGTGTTTCGCCGAACAGACTTTTCTTGCGTCTTGGAATCCTGCGCTTTATCAGCGTCCTTTGAATCCTTAGCATCATCCGAACTGTTTTCATCTTCTGGACGTGCTGTGTCCTGTGCAGTTTTGGTAGAATCTTTTGCAGTTACTTTTTCATTTTCTGTTGGTTTGTTTTCAGCCGCGTTGATATCTTCCTTTACTGTTTTTTCCTCAACACGGCTGTTGATGTTTTCAACAGGGTTTTGTGTAATAGTTTGAGGTTCTGCTGTAATTATTTCACTTCCAGGGCAATTCCGTTTTGATGTACTTCGTTTATGAAGTATGTCAGGGAGACGCGGTGTTGAAGAGCATTGGGTTGAGGACGAGACAGTACTATCTTGAAACTGACCCAAAACGATGTTTGTGTAAGATTCTTTTAATGGAGTTTTAGGTCGTCTGCATTTCTGTCTACTGTTACAGCGGGGCATCTCGATGTCCGTTCTGAACACATTACTCCAGAGTTTATCAAGGTAACCGACACGGTCATCAGAGTCCATTTCGTGCAGTGATGTCCTAGGTCTCACGGGCAATTCTTCCACAGATTTCATTCGCTTTAGGTAGACGGTCTCGGGGCTAAAGCGCGACTCAAGTGACAGGTTGAATCCAGAGGCGGAAAGATATGACGAAGGCGACAAGCTATTTCTTGTTGATTCGGTACTACCCGTGGAATTATTGATGTTTGACAAATTAGAGTTCCGACGTGACCATACAGGCGATGACTGATGCGAATCTGATGACGTGCTATTCCTCGGGGACTCATCGCTACAGCTGGTGATTGTGATGCTGGGAGTCTTAGAGTTGTAGCTGTACGAACCTGATGCAGAGTGACATCCCTTTGTGGATTGATGTTTGGTTGAAGAATGTCCTTTAGCATGCATAGATACACCCCTGGACATGTTCCTTCCAAACTCTGAAGGACAGGTTTGATGATCCATAGTAGGTGATTTCGTCACTCCTTCTTTCTTCTTTCCCTTCCCGAGGCACCACGAATATTTGAGTTTGAAGATTCTCTCCTTGTGTGAAAGTTCAACAAATTTGGACTTTTTTGCGTTGTCCATACACAGATGCTGGAACTCCAGGTTGATGATGTCGGGTGATCTCTTCGGTTTCATGTCGTACTCCCCCTTTAACTCTCCTCCGCCGATATGTCTTCAAACAAGGCTTTGACGGTGCGCAGCACAACACTAGCCATCGCCAATGCCCTCACCTTTACATTGCAACCTTCGGCTCAACTCGTGGACTCCTTCAATGCTAATGTTTATGTGACTATTTGATTCTTCTGCGCATCCGATTTGCGCTGCTTGTGTTGTTAAACAGTGCAAGGTTATTGACAAGCTTATGTTGTGTCCTCATAACAAGATGCATAACTTCTCGGTTACGGGGTTAGATAATTAATAACATAATGCCTCAGCCTATTTTGTGAAAGTCAAGATTGACAGCTCATTTGATTATCGTTAATCGGATATGGTAAATCCTTCTTGCGGAATAGCGCGTTTTACTTCCATTATTAACATAAATATTTCCAATCTGTACACCCCTCCAATACACATCAAGTCAAATGTTTGTAATTAATATTTCTTATTTAATAGTTCTTATTTAATGAGTTCTCTACATTCTATCCTTCGAAGCAATTGAGGATTGTTCTCGGAGTGCTAAAATCTACCTTGATCTTGAAATTTGATGAAAGTACCTCAGGTAAAATGTTGTCTCCGATAAAGATTGTTCATATCACGACAATCTCATGTAATTTTATTACAAAGACATCTACCTTTTCTTCTAGGACGCACAACTGTAAGGGCCAATAGCATGTTTTTGCTCAAATAAGATGATGAAATGGATTTGAAAAATAATGTCACGTTTTGTAAACCACCCTTCACTCTCGGAAATCAAGGTAAAACATTAGTGTACATGGTTCGGTAAAGTAATGGGAATCGTTCTGCAATTCGAAATATTAAAATGTGTTAACATTAAAATGGCCGCCATGCAATTTTTACTTAATACGCAACACCGTTATTACAACTATGGATTATTGGTTTGTGAAATAAGATGTTTTACCCTCTAAAGTAAATACAAATGACATAAACTATTATTATAAACGGGATATTTAAACAAATAAAGTTTGCAAAAAACGTTCTACAACCCCTTAAAAGTAAACCTGATCGAAAAAGGACCACATAGAAATAATTACGTGTCGTTCAATCAAACCTAATCCCTTTTCGTGTTGTTGATATTTCTTACTCAGTTCAAAGTTCTTTGTTCACAAGTTCTTTACATACATTCAGATCTTGCAATCATACAACATTTTTCAACACATACCTTACACTTAAAGTATTTACTTCAAAGTTTTATTGTAAAATAGCATGTCCAAGACTTGTTGCATTTCGTTAACTTTTCTGTGCTAGCATAGCAGCGCGGGCTGTGATGTTCTGGTTAAGTTATAGGTATAATAACGAAGATGGCTTAAATTTGCCAGTGACGGAGACTTTTTAGTTCCGAGGGAGGTTGGTCAATTTACACGAAAAAGAAAGTTATAATTTAAAAAATAATTTTCCGAAAAATTGAAAACGATATTTGATACAATATTAAGACAAACTGGATGTTTTGTTATATTAAAATAAAAAATAGCATTAACGTTTAAAGGTACATCCATTGTGTTGTTGGGGGTCACATATTCCAAACGTTATAAATGGTATTTCTTTATTGAGAAGTACCAACTGTTACCGAAAACCATCATTTTGATGATAGTCGACTTGGTATATTGACGATATGAAGGTAAAAGTAGTGATTTCTGATCGAAAACTGGACAATGCATAGTGATTGACGCGCGCCAATGAGTCAAACGTAATTTTGGAATCCTATTTTTAACAGACAAACTCATAAATTTGGGTTGATAATGTTTAATAGATCATATAAATACTTTGCATATCAATGGGACGTGTAGTTTCAGTTTCTGCAAATGCATAATGATGTTATTCTATTTAATTGGAAACTAGTAATTATGATATATTTGGTGATTGGGGATGAATATGCAAGCCGAGCGAATTAATTTGCACTGTTAACAGGACATATGGTAAGTCGAAACGTAAAAAAGCCTAATAAAATTTTATGAAACACAATGGATGCACCTTTAAGACACGATACATAAATAATGAATGTCAAGAAATCTTTTTCTTGGGCTTAAGGATATTTCGCCGCTCTCCTTATCCGGTATTGTATTCGAACAATTAAAGCTCTAATTAATAACTTCACTCGCTAAGAACGGGCAGGGCCCTTAATCCCTTAAATGGCCATACAAATCAGTAATTAACAATTAGCAACAAGCATTTACTGCCCTAGTGACGGTCAAACGTGCTTGATTCATTTGCTACATTTTGAGACAAGAGTCGAATGAAAGCAGACGTTTAGCCTGTTTGCAGATCACGGATAGTCCTCAGCAATATTGGAAGCAGCCGATTTGATTGTGTTGCAAAAAACTGTACAAGAACCAGTGTCACTCGGAATATTGGGAGCAGAAAGTTTGACTGTGATAAGAGAAACTGGTCGCCATCAGAAATATTGGAAGCAGGAGACTTGATTGCGTTAGGAGAAACTGGTCACCATCAGCAATATTGAAAGCAGCAGGTTTGAGTCTGTTATAATTGTTGATCATCCATTTGAATTCTGTCGCCATGAGCAAACCTTTGGAACAACTTCGGACTGAAAACCAAAGGCACTTTGAGATACGGGCCGCCAACATCATGCTGGCACTGAAAAGGGAGATAACACATCTCCAAAAGGAGCAGAAGAACAGAATGTTGGAGTTAAAGTTTGAGCGGGAACAGTTCAAGAAGAAACATCGTTGCCATGGCGACAAAGGACAGAACGTGAGGAGGACGTGGAGCCACACTCGTCCGCCATCTTTCCAGGCTCAGATTGACCGATGGATGACCAGTGTCCGAAAGTATTGCGTGGACACCGGCCCGAAAATATATTTCCCGCCGGAAGAGGCGGATGATGATAAGGACTCAGGATCTATAATTTTTACCAATGAGAATTATTCTGACAAACCGGAAACGTCTGAATCGCCGACTAACGGATTGCCTCGTATTGAAGTGAGTCCGTGCAGCGTCAGCAGCCGAGATCATTCCGGACCATTCGTCACTAAGATAAAAGATGACGACAATGTGACGTTGCACATCCCAGAGGACATTCGGGACTGCATCGATCTGCCGAGGATAACTTCGCTTCGTAAGATTTCCTGCATATCTCTCTCGAACCGTAGGCTCAGCATACCGAATGTCACCCGACTACGAAGCTCGTCCATGCCCACCATGTCAATGCCGTCACGGCTGCAGCTCGAAGCAGCTCTTGCAAGGAACAACAACAGCACCACCAGGACCAACAACTTGGATACTTCGCGAGAGATCACGAGAAGACATTCTGATACAACTTCCTCCGGCGGGAAGCGGAACTCTGTAGGTGTGTCGGCTTCTCGCGTCATCTCGGACTTGAACCGCGGCATTATGTATCGGGATCTGGAGGAACAGAAGAAGGAAGAGGATATATCAGAAGTGGTGTGGGATGAGTTGTCACGCTGTCGGTATCTCCGCAACCATCGCTACAGTCTCTAGCATTGGCCATGACGTTGCCGAAACCACCGTTCCAATCAATGGCTGCGATACTGCCGAGCGGCGTTAAACAATAATTCACCCATGCAATATCTGGTAGATGTTTAATCGTCTCATTGATATACTGGAAGAATCATCGGTGTTCAAATTCTGGTGTAACCGTTGGCAAAATCTCTGTTTATATGATCTATAGAAAGGACACGTTAACTTATAGGGACAATGTCGTTATCGAAGTAATACTAACGTTTACGTTCTCGTTTACTTAGCTTACACAAACACTCATATAATGTGTAACCTCATAGTCTCTATCTAAACATGTTCTTTTCGTAAGAAAACAATTGTTCGTGACGTCACTGTAGCTTGCCGTCGCAACAGAAGCGGGCCTTTTCCTGGCTATTTTTTACGCGAATGAAATGTAATAGAATGGGTAATAAAGACATGATTAAATTTGCGTCATGTGACTTTTACGTAACTCGTACAAATGTATGTATATCCCTCGCTCTCGCTCGGGCATTACAAAAATTCACATTCGTTTCGTAAAATTCATATGACACACTTCCTCGGGTAATAATCTCTATATCTACAACTCCAATACTAATGCTTTTCTTGTATCTACGTTATAGAAATACTAAAAGTACTAAGGTAACAATACTGAGATTACAACCTTAGCATTGTGGATTTTCGATGATACCAGTGCAATAAATTTAATAACGACGCATCATCGTCACTATCATTGGTAATCATATTGTAAAACATAAGCCGTGTCATATTTCCATACATGTATGTACACACGTGTAAAACTAAACTTTGCACAACGATAATTGTTCCATCTCAATTTCATGTATTTCGTCCATGTTACTTCTGTTTGTAACCTTAGCATTGTGAATTTTTTATGATACCAGTGCAATAATTTAATAATGACGCACCATCATTTTTAATCATTTGTTAATCATATGTTTATGCTAAAACATAAAACGTGTCATATTTCCATATGAAATTAAACTTAATAGCAATTATTGTTTCATCTCAATTCCATCGTCTGTAACGTCATTAATAATAGAACGTTACGTCATTGAAGTCGACCTACACATTAACCTCGTCTCTACTGCTATGTCTACATGAATAAAATTGGTCTAACAGACTTTATTAATTGGAACATTTGCCATACGACGTGTCATTGTCATTCGTTTTGTAACAATGTACCGTTACATAATTTTGTACTTCTTACCTCACAGTTGATCGAAAGTGTTTGGCAGTTAGTTTTTTTCCCCTTAAAGGGACAACGCGTCGACAATAAGAATCAGATCATGTGTATCTACCTATGCTGATTAACATGTCTGCTAACAAGTCACAGACACCAAATTTCAGACAATTGATGTAATTGGTAATAAAAACTACTGCAGGTAGACAGTGAAGTGAAGCGTAACTCGTTAGCAGACACTCTAATGAGCTTAGTGAGATAAAGATGGGACTCATTTTTATCCTCGACGTAGTGTCCCTTTAAATAACATTTGTCGTGTATTTTCTTTTATACTCTTTGTATGGACATGGGTTTAAACATTTCTTATTGTCAATGTTAATATGTTGTCAATTATAAGATAACTAGCTGCGATTGTAAAATTTCCGGGATTCATTGTTATTTAACACCCACAAATTTAGTTTAAAGCCGAAATTATTGTTGAATAACAATGAATCCGGGAAATTTGACAAACGCGACTATTTATCGATAGTGTAACCTGACCGTTGGTTATAAGATATTACTTAAAACTAATTCATATTGTGAGTAATTTGTGATATCTACCGGTATACACAAGTTAGAACATGACAATTACACCTATCAAATTTGAGTGAGGCACGAATATTAAGAGAAACAGAACATTTAAATATTGAGTCGGGCCGAATATATAGTTAACATGACGTATCAGTTCGTGGCGTGACGCACTAGCCAATTTGCGGGTATTCGTTGTCATTCAACATAGGGAAATTATTCAAATCAACCAATCAGGATCAAGGATACTCCAAAGTCATGTTACAATGTATAATGCTGAAGATAGTATTCTATTAATATATTGATGTTGTCGGTATGACTGTTTAACAAGTTGATATGCTGCCATTGCGAACATGTTGTCAAAGGGAAAATGCTGGTTGTGTTTATATGTGTATGTTGTCTTTTTTAATACTGTGCCAATGTATAATGTGAAAGATATAATTTTGGTAATATATTGATACTGTTGGTAAACTATGTTGAACAAGTTGATATGCTGTCATTGTGAAGATGTTGTCAAAGGGAAAATGCTGGTTGTGTTTATATGTTGAAGATACCAATATCTTGTTAATCCAATGCTAGAGGTATTGATAAACATGCATTAATCTTGTCAATGTAAACATGTTTTTGTTGTAAATATGCTGAAAATACTAATATGTTGTTAACGCAATGCTGGAGGTATTGATAAACATGCCTAATCTTGTCAATGTAAACACGTTTTCGATGTAATTATGCTGAAAATGCCAATATGTTGTTAACGTAATGCTGGAGGTATTGATAAACATGCATTAATTTTGTCAATGTTAATGTTTTCGATGTAAATATGCTGAAAATGGCACTGTGTTGACAAGGTAAACATGTTGTCATTATTGCTGAAGATGTCGACATGTTGTTATTTCAAATATGTTGTCAATGTTATGATGTTGCAGATATACATACGTTCAAGATTTCACGTTCTTTTATTATATTATGTAATTCCATTCGTTACAAAATTTCATGTATATCATACCATAATATATATTTCTAAAGTAATCACATATATATTATTCATACCAATTGTGATAAATAGTTATCATTTACTATACATCATTTTAGAGCTCATAATACATATTTTTTTTAAATGTACATCATCCCTTTCTATGCCATATGTGTGTTTTGTTCTTTAGAGGTTGTATATATATTTGCTCCTTTTATGACTCTGTGAATGTAAAAAGAATACTTGTTCGGGTAATAAAGTATTATCTTATCTTATCTTATCTTATCTTATCTGATCTTATATATTCAGGATGCACCTCACTATTTTATAATTCCACATGGGTACTGTGAAGATTGACCTAAATGTCTTGAATAAATAAATAATCTTATTAAATATAGGACTCAAATATAAAACGATTTTACAATCCCTGCTGTTGTTGCCTGATCAAACTCAATCGATTGAAATATTTTTTATGAAATTATTGTTGCTACCATTAACAACGTTAGTGGACAAACGGGCATTTTGCTGGAGCCTAGAAATTCTAGCCATCTAAAACTAAAGTTAGTATGGGAAATATGAAGGGAGTAATCTCTGTGGGAAGAGAATGAGCCGTCTTGATGTTGTGGGCTTTCTCCCTGCAATAATAGTAGCAGCCGTGAAAGCGAAATACTCTTGAAAGTGGCGTTAAACCCCACTGACCTCACCTCTTTCAAACACACAAAACAGTGGTATAATTCAATATCTTTCAAACAGTCAATCTGATAGATTCTGAGACATAATCGACTTGATTGACACATCACGTGACATTTAACATCACAAGACACGCCCATCACAATCACAAGTAACAGCGTAAAAGGTTGACATGGTGAACGAAATTCACAAATTTCACGTTCAACCAAATTCAAGTTTCAACTCGACAATATGCATGTTTTTCTTTAATTATTCTCGATGAAACTTCGTAATAAAAACTAATTGTGATCACAATGTTCGTTGCCAGTATTTACATTACCAAAAATACATGGATATGAACAGGGCATTTTAATATAAGGAAAATAGAATTATTATGTACTAAATATATTATCCAAAAAAGCCAGATCCTTTAATTATTAGGTTTTATGTAAGCCAAATTATTTCTATCAAAGGAATATTTTCAAATTTAACAAATTCTGGTATTCCAACGAATATACCGATATATCGAGATATATCTTCACAACCAAATTATGATATATATTTCAAAAGAACATGTAGTGATATATATGATCTGTAAGGTAACTTCACTTAATACTGAATCGTTAACATCATGTTGTTCGTTAGTAAAATTAATCTGAAACCATACACAATGTTATTCATTGTCTATATTCACGTATCTATAATTGCCTCAATGCAACAAACACATTACTATTTACAACGTTGTTGACAATATGATAAAGAAAGGTCACAGTCAACGTTGTTTTCCATTGTTATCCACACAATAAGTATTCTCTTCATTGTTGTATTTTCTTATTTTTTTAAAAAGGTGACTAAAATAATAAAAAATCACCGATATACATCAATGCTGGTGGTATATCAATTACACTGATACGGGTTTTGTTTTTCACAAAAACGACAAACATGAAATAATAGAGTAAAATATGGAGACTTCAAACCACGTCACCTGTTTTCACCATTTGCCAGTTTACTGTCAGAAAGTCACAACCAAAAGGATTTAGTCAAACGCTGTTTATACCTGTACCCATACCAGTAAGTTTCCCCTGCTAAACCCTAGTTCAGGTAACACAATAATGAAATCCTTCTCTCCAATATGTATCAATATGTATCTATTTTATATTCTAATTATTAAAAACATAGCTTATTGCTATTAGATAAAATAATTTCGTTCCCACAGAATTGTCAAAAATCAAAGATCTGCTAAATCTCAAGTCGCATAAAGCAGTAAATTCAATAAGAAAGATATGTATGAATTACTGAATTATTAAAGTCATTGTAGCACGTTTTTTAAAATTATTTTTATGTTCAAATTTGTTATTTATAATAAACGTTTATGCAGTATTATTTAAGAGGGTAAACAGCCCATTACACGAGCCGATGATCCGTAGTTGTAGAAAAGGGGGTCACGGTTAAAACAAAAACTGCTGGAGGCCATTTTAGTTTATTTAAACACCTTTTAATAAATTAAAATAATTCGAGGATTAGAAATGGGTCCGCGTTGCCATAACCATTTGTTGAAGAACTATTTTTTATTGATCGTTGTTTTGTGCAATAGGTAACATTTGTTTTCCTTTGTTTTCATAAGAAAACGTGCAACAGCCCCTTTAATGACACCTGTCATTCATAAAATATAACCGACATGTTTAATATTTCATATAGTGTATGCCATGGAGTGTTTTTTAATGAAGAATTTCGGGTAAGCTACTGGAATGGGTACATGTTCAAAAATGGGTTTTTCAAGATTTGTCAAAGATTTTGTCAAAGATTGTGACAAATTTGTCTCGATATAAACAATTCCATATAAATTCTATGAAGGAAGTCGTTAAGTCATTTCACACCACCAAAATAACACAGAGAAACATTTTAATGTACACAGTATATTTATATCACAAAATTCACGAATATAAAATAATACTTTGATATATAACAAAATACTCTCTATATAACGGGACGGAATCACAATATCGATATATATAACATCTCCATAATTTGTTACAGGATACTTGTATTGCAATGGGACTACAGAATGTAACGAATGCATTACTGATAAATGCATTCACGTTGAATGCATAAATGAAAATGTTTCACTGAAGAATGCATTTTTGTCGAATGCATCACTGTAAAGTGCACAAATGATGTTTCACTGAAGAACTCACTACTGGTGAATGCATCATTTATGCATTTATTACTGATGCATGCATTGATGATGAATGTATATGGGGGAAAAGTACTTCAAAATCGGTGCTCTCGGTCGATATAAATACAAAATGTCAAACACAAGCTAAAAACATAATAGACATGCCTATAAATATTTTCCTATAAGATTTGGAAACTTGTCCTTCAATATGAATGTTGATAATCGTAGTCAAGCCACATAAAAAACTAAGCGCAAAATGAAAACATTAACTACAAGAATATTTTACTTTCAATTTCAAATACATGTATACTATCAACACAACTTATTTATTTAACTGAACATCCTAAACTTCCATCGCAAAGGATAATTCACGCCAAGCTATAAAACTGGCTAATTTAAGCCTTGCTACATTTGATCGCCTTTTCTGTGCCAGAGATTTCTGATGGCACTACTTTGTCCAAATGCAGCACACTCATACGCTGGCACAGAAAAGCTGGCGAAATACAGCAAGGCTTATATTTAGGGAACATTAACAGGACGTTATACTAAAATATACATTTCGATGTACATGCAATATAAATAAAACACCAAATCAACACAATATACTAATACGATTGTACTGCAATGTATAAACATACTGAGTCAGTCAAGATGATACCAAAATATAGTTCAGAACCATGATTTACTTTACTTTAAGCGCAAGGATTGTTGGTCCTAGATTAACATTGACATACGACTATCATATCTAAGAGAGCTTCGGACATGGGCCATGTCCAAGAGAGGTTTTAAAGTAATGAGCGATTACTTTTAAACCTCTCTTGAACGCGATTGCTCAATGTAGCGCTACTTAGCAAGGCGAGCAAACTTCGAGGAATTTGCACCGTGTCGTTCAAGAGAGAATGAGCGCTACTTGAGCACTACATTGAGCGATCAATAAGCGATTATAAGCGCTCGCTGTTATGGAACTGAGCCATGTATTCACCGCTGTAAGATGCCGACAAACATACTACCTTTTTAACTAACCAGGGCCCCGCTTCACAAAACAATTTAAGAGTTACGATTGTGAGTGTTTTGAGGAACGGCACCCAGAATCCATATTTACGAATCTCTATTTGCGCTAAGATTGTCTTAAGTGCTATTTAACATTGACTTACGGATATGTTAGTGCTAAAAGAGCTTCGGAATTGAGAACAATGATTATTTTTTCAAATGAATATGGGTGTCGCTTGGTCTGCTCAGATCAAGGGAATGGCTGAATAAAAAAATTCGGGCATCACACAACCAGTGTACAAATTAACCATCAAGATGGTCAACATTTTCTTCTTATTTCATCAAGTCAAATGCAAACATCTGATTTGTAAACAGGAGATATGGCAAGGCAGACTGTTGCCGTCATAACATCAGCACGGTATATAGTTTAACTCCTGAATTCCTTTAATCATTGGAGTCGTTCGAACACAACCGATTTTATCTATTAACGGTCTCAGAGTAATATAGTGCTTACAATCTTGAAGAAGAAAGTTTCAAGAACAAAAAGGCTGCGTTCAGGGATGTTTGTGAACGGTGGAAAGGTTTGATGAACATAAACGTCCCAGAAGTCCGTCATTATCAGAGAAATACTGCTTGAGGTTGTGTTTAATTGACATTTGACGAACTTTGATGGACAAATGGAACAAGTAACATGAAGTTTCAACCAAGTAAAGGCACGTTTTATGAAAATCACAAGTACTGGCACAAGTTGTCGTTCTTCCTGAATAAGTCTTTTAAATGTGTTTGTCCAAAATGTTCGTTGCTCCTTAAAATTCGTTTGCGCAAACTCACAACATATAAATATTCGATCTATCCTATTGTTATACGAAATTCGCCGGAAAACATTAGAATTAATCGTCTCTTCAATCCAAGTCCTAAACAAAGGCCTTAATATCTCTTGTCAGTAAACTCTGCTTTCAAATTGACACTTTGACTCGGAGTTTTGCATATGATGTGAACATGTTGGTAATTCATAGGATGTAATGGCGGACTTGTGGGACGAAAAGAAATTTAGTTTTAACTCGATCGAGTGAAAACGTCATAGTCAAAGACTTTATCATTGGACTGAATACGATTTCATAAAATTTTAGCTCCATGCTCACAAACATCAAGTTAAAGAAATCGTAAAAGTAACACACAAGTAACCGAACCCCTGTACATTAATCTCTGTGATGTTGTTCAATATGGCATATGTAATTCAATTTGCGTAAAGTATATGGGACACAAAATAAAATATCAGACATTTCATGTTGACAGAATACCAGGCATCATACGTTGTTAATCTATAATGGAACGTCACGATTGACATGATATATATAAGCATTTGTTTTTTTTATTTGAAGTGATGCATATATCTGTAACGCATACCCAAATACCCATAATTTTGTGTTGAGTAATATTTTGTGTACACATATTCGTTGATCCGTCCTACTTTTATTAATGTAAAATTGTGCAGTAATGTAGAAATTACTCGTTTATTACTCAAACCTTTCAGTTGATTACTCGTTAATTACTCAATAATTACTCGTTCATTACTCCTTATATTGGAGCTTGTTCTGAGCTGTGTTGGCCTCTGACCCGCCGTAGGATTCCACCTCTTCAATCATACCTTTAGACTGAAAATAAAATCAATCTTCAAGTATTACAAATATAAGAGAGATATCTGCCAAGGCCATCAGGTATTTTAACATTTTTATATGAAATGTATGAATTTGAAATGGAATTAAAGAAAATATATTTTTTAAAAGTTTAAACATTTTTCTTGAAAGGAATATTCTGACTTCCTAATTGTTTTCAAGGCCTCTTGGAAGTCAAACGAGGTTGTATTATACAACATACACACTTTTGTACAGTATAGATACAGTATTATGTTGTTTGAGAGTGGGTTATAATTATTTCATAATATTACATAGGACGTCCCACCAGAAGGGAAACTTTTCCCCAGCGCCATTCACATCACATCGATACATCACTTAATCACACAACTTAGCGGTCATCATAATTCGGGTGAACTCCTTTTAAGTTTACTGCATTTTATTCCTGGGAGGGGGATACCTCACCCCAGCCATCTTATACATTTGAAGGCTGGGGATAGACTCAGTTAGAGGCACTCTGATCCCAGTGACAAGAGCCATCAGATCACAAATCACACAGGTCCCACATACATTGTAGGACATAAGAAAGATAAGTGTATATCTGAAATCCGTAAATATCAAAAGGCATCACTTCTGTATAGGTGGGTTATACACATGCATAATTTCAGGAAGATATTATCAAGGGTTTTGGAGTTCTGCTCAAGAAACGTACCTATCCCTTAAACAAAGTTCATATCCAACGAGTGGAAACCAACTAAAAGAAATCATAAATCTGAAAAGACCATAAGGCATATCTTCAGTTAGTTGGTAATACCCATGAGAAGTAAATTATATCAATAACGTTTTTTTAAGTTCTGCTCCGGAAACGAAATGATTACGGTCGGACAGACGGACGTCAGAAAGACAGGGCAATGACTATATCCCAAGGTATTACATACCGGTAGTATAACAAATACCCAACATTTATTTGTACTTCTGTATCACGTGACCTACCCAGACATAGAAGGTTGCTGCGCCTGCGCTAACGTCTCGGATCTGTTCTCTAGAGATGGGCTCAAGGACGCGCTTGGCTGACCTTGCCACTGCGAGGGAGACGTCCTTCGGCTTGAAGTTTTGAACTTTCCGCATCATCGACTCCTTGCCAGTCTTACCCATCAAAGCTTGTACGGTCCTCCAAACCTTGATATTAATCAAAAGCGATTAAACAGGTGAAAAGTGTTTTATTTCCCTTCATTACTATCTTAAAGTGAACTCATTAAAGAGATAGAAGACATTAGTTTCTACACACTTTCAACAGTTCCAGTGCCACAAGGGGATGCTAATTACTGAACACATGCTACGGTGACTTGCAATTGCTATATGTTTTACTTGTTTAGATTCAGGACACATGTTTCTACACAATAATACCAATGCTAACAAAGTTTTGATAGTTTGCATCCTATCAAATATACTATTTAATAGAGATACATGCGTTTTAAATAGTGAACAAATGTAATATTGTTACATCTGGGATCGAACTTATTAAAATAGTGTACACTGTTTTATTGTTTGGGGGACGAGAGCCCTGCGGGATTCGAACCCACAGGCAACTATCGCCAGCACTGACTGTATCAAACAGTAACCCACTCGACCAGCAACTTAACTACCCGTTATCATTGATGACAAATATTAATAATGTGTAACATGGCACCAACCTTGAGTTCCTTCATGCTATGGCCAAGCAGCAGGAATGTTGCCATGAGACTCTGATGAACGCCATCTGGCGGGTTGGAGTAGTTTCTCAATTCAGACACTGTCGTCTGCTGCATGTTGAGCACCGCGTGACGGAGTTTCTCGATCTTGGCCAGATGTTCCTGAAGACGTGACGCCATGGCGATCTGAAGGTCAAGTTGACGGTCACTGTTGTTCTCCTTGGCGCGTTTGATGGCTTTGTTAAGGGCGGCCAGGTCCCGCTTCTGGGAGGCTTCCATGAGTTCTGGAGATAGAAGGGTTATGTCAGATATCTGATGGATTGATTGGTGTATATCTCCACTCCCCACGCCCAGCTTGTTTTGCTGAATAACTGTTAGGTAACGGTTACCGCGAAAGAGACCAATTCATGCCGAGGACCTCCATCATGCATCATGCTTTACTTCGAATGTCAATGGACACATTAAATGAACCTAACTTGTACAGGGACATCTGACTTACCTCCCTTGATCCTGAGGATCTATGGACATCATATGTTGTGCTTTACTGCGAATTTCAATGAACATCCTTTAATTAACGTCTCTGTATCGGGTCAACTGACTTACCTCCCTTGATTTTGAGGACCTCCAACATACGGCGTGCTTTAGCGAGGAGTTCATCTTTCTCTCCTGTGCTGTGCTGCAGGTATGCTTCAATGGCGGCCTCCAGCTGCCTCTCATCCTTCAGGTCCATGGCGCGTTGGAGCTGCTTCACGGCGTGCTGGCGCTTCTCGTCTAGGCAGAGAGTTAGTCATCACATTGGTGAACTAGTTCAGATACAAAAGTCAAATTCCTAAGATCCTCTTAAGGAATTTGGGTAACGTGTCCTTACACTGTTCATAAAGCTTTGATAAGTTACGAATGTTCTAAATAAGAAATAATCTCAATTTGCTGTTGTCTTTTTGGGCAGGTTACACATTAAGTGGACAGTTGCAGTTTCAATAAGAGACCTCTCCACCGCAGAAAGATCAGATTAAACCCCGGTATCAATTTCATCTTAAATGAACAAATAATTCACACTCTTGACATGTCATTAGAACAATTTTGGTCGTTCGTTTTAGACCTAGTCTTACACTTAATGGATCCGACAGTTTCAATGAATTCTCTATCTCAGTTAATATTCAGATGCAAATACCTCTCAGATAGTAGATGCCAAATCTTTTGATATTTCATATGGACCATTTTGATAGTTAGTCTTTGGACTAGTTATCCACATAATTGTTTCAGAAGTTTCAAAGAATCAGTCTATGTCCGTTGATCCCGAGGCCAAAACGCCTCTCAAATAATAGAATAATGTCAATCTAAGAGGATGCCAGACTCCTCGGACCAAAAAATCTCTTGCAAAAACTGGAACTCTGGTTATCAGAAAATATCCAGATGAGACTTTCACTAACAAAGCAGCATGTTCTGCTTGGTTTTCACCAAAGAAATAATGACCCAATCAACATTTTTATAATTCTCTGCAAACACAATATTTTCAACCAGAGATTTTCTAAGAATGCACCCAGCTTCCAGTTCTTGCAAGAAGAGATCTACAAATATTATCTTTTGACCAAAGCTGCAGCTCTAATTGGTCCAGGAATAGATAAAATCTACAATTTCTGGTCATCCTGTCATTTACGTTTTGCTCTTTGAATTGATGTAACAATGCAACAAAATAAAAATTTATAATTCATAAAAAAAAAAAATTGTTAAAAAAATCTATCTTTCACATTGTGTAGACGTTACAGCGGTTATTGTTAAAAGCTACATGCATTAACTGATGAAGTTAACAAAGCCTTAAGGTCGAAGCGCCTTAAAATATGCAATGTCTTTATTCTTGTTACTACAAAAAGGAGGCGTCATTACATCATTAGTACACTATAAGTTCAAAATCGTAGGTGCTGGTAATGCATAAATCGATGTCTTATTCGGACATCTCATTACTCATAACAAGGTCAGTTTCTAAACCTATAACTAAAAAGACAAGCACAAATTACGCTGATCTGAAAAGCATCACGTAAAAATTCTGAAATATTCAACTGCCATGTAAAATTTGTTGGTGATTTTTTAGAATAAGAACAAGAGTGTTCAAATTACGAAAGCAGTAAACTAAACCGATGCATAAGTAACATTGATTAAGACATTAGAAAAACAATCAAATGAAAAGTTGAAAAATAGCAAGGGCATGCATTGTCTAAAGACCTCATGCATTCCAACACGTGATCCGGACTGTGATCAATACGAATAATATCATAAGAGAAGACAACTCCACAGCTTCCGGTCTTGCGAATCATGTCCTGCCTATCAGCGATATGGTCTAAATGGCATGTATTCCTAAGGTAACAGGAAAGTTACCATGCATTACTCTACGACCGGTTAACTATTCATGCACTTTTCCAGCATTCACTAACATGCTATGATCACAGGAACTCGATATCGTAAATGAAATTGAGTATTGGTATTGGGTGTAGGTTTATTTTTTTACCTACGTTTTATCTACGTTTTAATTACGATATTAAGTTCCTGTGGCTATGATATAACTTTTCTTTATCACAATTGGGCAACCAAAGACGATATTCAAGTTTCGAATTTGCCTGCAATATTTAAGTCTTAAATATTTGTTATTGCATTTCAATGTCTTCAAAAAAATAAAACAATAATTATTGTATTATATCTTACCATCCCAAAATTTTTGAAATTCTTAGAACACTGCTAAATGTCTTTAGTGTGCAGTAGGAATTACAATTTTGTATTATTCAAGACTATAATGTGAGATCTGCAACATTAGGGATGTTAGTGTATCAATAGACAAATTGCCTTACGGTATTGGAAACTGCAACTAAATTCATTATTCATTTAACCATTGTTGAACAGGATTTCTTCTCGGAATTTTTAACGAATGCAAAATGGATTTATAGTAAACATCCTCGCGGTAGTTTCCTTAGGTCATAAGTCGAAAGAAACGATCATTTGATCGGTAAGTTAAACTAGCATACCATCATACATTTAACAAATAGGTATATACATTGGAAAGCGTTTGGCAGCATGCACCAGTCGTAACAGAAGGATTATTTTTGTGCGTATTATTACATGCACTACTCGACGACGGAAAGACACGATGGTTTTCTATATATGATACCTAATAAGTTGTTTCTAATAATCCATGTGCTGTTCATATTGTTAAAAATAATTTAGAGCACTTGGCATAGAGAACATTAGTTATTTCTATTTATTTAATATCCTTATTGGCACGAAAAATTTAAGAAATTTAATATGATAGATACGGATTCTTTAAGTCATTTTGGTGATATTTGATGTCTAAAATATTAATGTAAGAAACGAAGAGGGGGAATTTACTATTATGGAATAAACGTAATTTATAAGTTTCTTGTTGATATCCATGTCAAAGCATCTGGGTGATATTTATGCTGTCAAACATTATGTCAAAATTTGTCAGAAATAAGGGGGAAAATGTATTTTTTATAGAATATACATTATTAATAATTGGTGATATCGACTACAAAGCATGTGGGTGTTATGAATGTTGTCGAAAATAATGTCAAAAATAAGTGTTAGAAATAAGGGGAAAATGGAAAATTATATAATACAGGTTATTATGATTCTGTGAATAATCTCCACTTTGTCAGAATTTCGAAAAACGTATCACCAAGCTCTTTGAAACGTATCCCTTAGAATAGTATTTTAGGGGCAAAACGTGCATAAAGTATACTGAAATATCCCCTCGAACTTTATTTACACAGAAAAACCTCTGAGGTAGTATTCCTTTAATCCCCTTTAAAAAATCTCATTGAAACTATGTGAATTCTGAAACAACGAAAATTAGATTGAAGCAATAAATTTAGTTCTTAAGGACGATTTACAAAACATTCAACAAATATTCTATGTAGACAAAACTAAGATTTTAAAGAGACAGTTCTAGTATATTTCTAAGTATGATCTACAAAAACAAATATCTACACTACATTAACGTTTCATGCATGGCACCACCGACCGCCATTGCTACCTTTAGAATTTTTCTGAGTTGTCGCCCTTGCATTGCTTCGTTTTGAACCTTCAGAAAATCAAAGCAACAAAATCGCTTAGTAAGCAAAACGTGAAGAAGCGAACCACATTCTTGATAATCTAAAGCAGAACTGATAACAAATATTATAGTTATTTTCTTGCATACACAATAATACATTGTTACTGTGTCTTCCAAAGCAAATCAAATATTAACAGCCATGGTTCGTCATAACCAATGCATTTATGTACATTTGATTTAATCAGCCAAACATATAATTAATTTCTGCTAAAAGTGCATGTCAACATATAAAGATATCGTCAATATTCAATATTTTAGTACTGAAATATAGAACAAGCGTCTATTATATACATAGAACATATCCAGTTGACATACGACTGTAAAGAACGCATTGTTTATGACCAAGATTTTGTACCAAATCATGAAGTAATTGCATACATAATAACGTAATAAATTTAATATCATACTTCAATATCCCACATTGTTATACCATTCCAGCTGAATCAGCGAGCATATATTCCGAAACGTCGTGTATATTCACAATAAAGAAGTCGTCTTCAAGAAAATCTTAAATTTCATGTGTATCTATAACCATTACAGCTTTTCCAAACTTCAAACCTTTACACCTTCATTGAGCCTAAATTTGGAGATGAGAATCTCAAGGCAAAGGATGAATATATATGGACTCATTCGACAGCCTTGTCTTACTCCTCTTTAGTTCTTAAAACTTCTAAATGCACTTTGAAGACCTAATATTCAATAGTGTCCATATGGAGTACTCGGGTACGAGTTGAGTAGTATCCTTCGCGTACTCGAGTCCTAGACTTGAACTCCTCTGACCCCTGATACAAATACGTATGCCCTCAATACACATCAAAGCTATCATGTACCAACCTCCAGATGCTTTCAGCTTCTGCTCCTCACTCTCCTCCGGGCTGATGGAAGGTCCACGTCCATTGCTGATGTTCCCTCCCTCTTCATTCATCGTCTCCATGATCGTCTTCAGGTTGGTGTTATACAAGTCTCCGGGTCGCTTCCGGTTGATCTGGTATCGGGCCACATTCCGGACACTTCCGTTCTCGTCGATGTCGTACAGGTTGAGGACGTATTCACCGTATTCCTTAAGCTCAACCTTCACCAAGTCCATATCGTCTTGGTACACGAACTCGATCTGGTCCGCGCTCGGAGGATCGTTTGCGTTTCGGCGGTGGACCGCGGCGACGGCTTTCTTGCAGCCTGGCGGGACCGGAATCATGACTACATCGTCGGACGTGTCGACAGTTTCTGTTGGTATAACGGTCTCCTTCTCGTCTGCGTCTTCGTTATCGTCGTCTACATACCCAGGTCGCCCTGTAGACTCAACCAAGTAGCTGTGGACATTGTAGATCCTGGAAGGGTTGCCCTTCTGCCGCGCGAACACGTTCAGAGAATACTCTCCAGATTTTGGCATGTCCACGTCGAATGTCCATTCTCCGTTCTCGTTCTTGGTCGCAACTGCTGTCTTCTTGAGGGCCTTAGGGTCATTCGAATGAACCTCACAGATCATTTCAATGTCATTTTTGGCTTTGAACTTAACCGAGACCTTTCCGTCCTTCGCCTGGATCACACCTCCCGGATGACTGAGGGCTTGAACACCGAGTTTATCTGCAATAGGACCTTTCCCAAGAAATCCATCGGCGAAGTTGGGGAATGGTTGGCCACCGTTAGCAACCCCAGTGCAGCGGATGAGATAGTTGCACACATTGGGCGCTTCGCCCGGCTTACCTTCGCCCTGTGCGAACAGTTTGAGAGCGTACTCGCCCTTCTGCGGGAGTCGCAGGTTGACAATAGCTTCTCCATCCTCTTTACGAGTAAGAGCATACTTACTCAGTGTCGCATCGTCAATGGCGGCATGTTTCAGATTCTGCGTTAGCTGAATCTTGACATTCTCATCTGTCTTGAACCTGACCTCGACCTTTCCATCATTAGTAATGATCAGTGCCCGATCATGGGTCATTGGTGAGAGACCGGCTTTCTTTGTGATTCCCACGGGGCCCCAACCAAGTGCTGGGCAATCGGGCAAAGGCAGACAGTTCTTCTTGGCCTCAGGACACCGAATCAAATAGGTACACACCAAGTCAAATATATCACTTTCTCGCACATCCAGACCGTAAACGTCCAATTTGAACATTCCCTTCACTGGGAAACGTAATGAAAAGTCCACTAAGTCCTTTCCGTGCTCAAAGAACACAAATCTATCGAGGAAGGCGTCGATCTTGCTCTCGGACTCCGTCATAGCTCTGGACTTGTACAGCATGTACTTGAAGCGATAGTGCTCGCTCGTTGTCTCTGGAAGTTTGAATGGAATGGCTATCTCTCCCTCCTTGGTTTTTACATCACATTTCAGCTGGCTATGGGGAAGGGTTTTCATGCCCAAAATATGGAAACGTTCGCGAACATAGAAATGATCTTCAAACTCCTTCACGGTCACCGGCTTGGCCAACAACTGCCATTGTTTCTCGTCTGGGTAATGCGTCCAGATGAGCTGGTCCGGATCGGGCAGGAAGTAGAACTCGTTTATTCGGTGCTCCGTTTTCCCCTCGGCGACCAGAGCGTCCTCCTCGTCATCCACCTTCCCGTCCGAGTCCACAAGAGCCCATTCGCCGGACTTCCGGCCCACAACACATGCGGACGCCCAGAACGAATCAACAAACCGCCAAGAGTCGTCAACGAACACAGTGTTCCATTGTGCACCCATTGACTTCCGGTCCACTTTCTTGCCGATTTCGTAGGCTGCGCTCTTGTTCATCCCGCTGATGATCATACATGGGATGTTGGCCATTCTGGGGACGAAATGATTTATTATTGAAGATCCGTGTAGCATAAACAAATATAATTGGTTCACTAAAACATAAATAATATTGAGATAACTTTTTAAATCCGATGAACATATATAAGAAGATTCCAAAGAGTGTATTGTCTGATTTGAGATATTTATGAATTTGAGATAAGGGATGCTTCTTTACAAAAGAAAAAAGGGGAGAGTTTGGACCACATTTAGGGCCTTTGTCCATCTGATGTATGTCTAACTCAAAAATGAACCCTCGTTATCATTATTTTATTGGTCACCTCAAAAACTCGTTAAAGGGATGGTACAACCGATGTAGTTTAACTTTTATCTTCATTTTGTGAAAACTTAATTCATTTTAACTTTCAACTTACTGTATTTGCCCTTCATATCATCATCAACAAGCTGTAAATGGACTTGTTTTTCTCATGATCTAATGACATTTAAATTAATGACATATAATGCCAATTAGTCAAACTTAATTTCTGAAATTATCCCTAGCAAAACGAAATTGGGGCTGGTAGTGGACATAAACTAACGTTACTATAGTAGTAACTGGCATAAATGAAATAGGGACTGTAATTTCTGCTTATGCACATGTATTAGACCGTTGCCTGATTTTCTGTAAAACAAGCATTTGCATAGTTGGCGATGGATATGCAATTTGAGTGAGATGACTTCAAAACATGTTTTTTGGCACCTATCATATTTTCGGACAAATACTATCACTTCAACAACCCACTCGAGCACTCACTGGCAGAGTCCCGAGAAGAGGTGGGCGTGGTTGCCCTGGTTATTCTTTATCTTAGAGAAGTACTCCATAGGGCTCTGTTTAGGGGGGTCGCCCTCAATCTTGAGGTTATACACGTCTATGGAGGTGAGCCAGAGGAAGATGGCGCGCACCTTGCACATTTCCGTCCAGTCCGGGGTACCCGTCAAATACTGCACGAGTTCCCGAAACGTACCGAGGAGGAGCTTGCTGGGGGCCTGTAAGGATATCGACATGTAGAAGATACATTTCTAACATCCAAGAATCTAATGAGTGTATCCAATATAGTTTGAAAGGTAATACACTCAGTAGCAAAAGAAACGATACCAGCGAAAATACAAGATAGTTTAATACATGATACGACTGACACATAGTTACACCACGTATCATGGCAACTTAATGTGTAATTTGAAACAGTATCTGTTCATGTTTCTGGAAAAAAAAGACGTTGTTCTGAATCTCCTTAAACAGGCGAAATAGGAGTGAAATATATGGTTCCTGGCTTGTTTCACGACACCACACAGCAACGATGAGTCATTGATTTCACAGGGGCGTGCATCGCTTAGAAATAGCGTTTGAAAGATATATATGCCCATATTGACCCTACTCTATTACTATATAAAAGTAATAGTAATTGAGTAGAGTCTTTATATGTATATGTCTTTCAAACGCTATTTCTTTTTATATAGAATTGAAGCTTGGATCTGTCTTCAAACGCTATTTCTAAGCGATGCACGCCCCAGTGATCGATTTAAAGTCAGAGAAGGTACATTATGCCGACAACGAGTGTTTGAATAGGTATAAAATATTAAGTATCATACTCTTATCATTGATATTCAAAATCGACATAATCAGAATTTTGTTTTTATTTGACTCTGTTGAAAATTTGGTATAATTTATTTTGCCCCTCTGTGTATGTACACGATGACCAGTCCGTTTCCTTCTCTTTACGGAGACCAATAATGTAATATTGAACTATACTTCTTACCACTGACTGATAGTTTGTTACCAACCGGTGATCACCACCTTATTTTGATCTTGGTTCCCGGGCCTTCGTTCTCGCTACTCTTCCCGAGAGAGAGGACGAAGGAAGGCCCGAGAACCAGGATGCCTTATTTTTTGCAATTCGAACTAAGGTTCGACCTCACAATCCGCCAAAACAATGATTTTAAGATGTCATGGTAGAATTCCTAATACATCGACTTGATAAACCGGTGATACATGACTCCGCAGTGGCCAATTGTCCATTCATGCGTTTCAATATTACTAAACATTTGTCATTGGCAAAAAGCCGGAAGCAACCAGGGTATGTTGTCGACTGTTGTCAAACACATTGCTTTCCTTTTGAGTAGTTATTGCTTTTTGTAAATTTCTTTTTGAATATTTAAGTTTGATATTTACATAATCCTTCAACAAAGTTATTAGATTGTAAATTACGTAACTTTCTAGTCGATTGAATACTTATGCTTTCTAATGCATCATTTCAAGTCTCTGTGGTTCTAACATTAAACAATACAACACACAAATACAGTACCCTCCTTAATATGTATTTCAATCTTATGGATAAACATTTTAAATAATGAAAACCGATGCCAGAACACTTGCCTGCATGACGTGGGTATGTACATGTTTGTACTCATCCAGGTTAAAGATGTCCGCCTTCAGTCCGTTGGGGGGTCGAGGAGGGGGTGGGGACTGGGACCGCTGGGTGAAGTTGCTGTTCGTCCGCCCATTCATCCCCGGCTGAAAAACATGGAACATCGTCACAGTGTGTCCGGGGTGGTTGAATATAATTCACGTGGTCGTTATTACAAGACACAAATGTTAAGGCGTTGATTGCGTTTCTGTGGCTGGTATATGTCGTATATCCAATGTGTTTGTTTTTTTATTAAAACACAAATTGGCGATCGTTCGTGCTGAATATGCCTATGAGACTAAGCGACACAGAGATTTAGAAACCAGAATTATGTTCGGAGACGCGCTGTCATAAGTCTGTAGCCATCAAAGAGTAAAATGACATACGGCCGTAGCCAACAAAGACTCAAGAAACATTTGTTCGCAGCTGTCAGAGTCAAAAGACATATGTCCGTAGCTGTCAGAGTCAAAAGACATATATCCGTAGCCAATCAAAGAGCCAAGAGACATATGTCGGCAGCCGTCAGACTCAAGAGACATATGTCCGGAGACGAAATGTATGTAGTTTTCCTTCTCAAAAACACATAACCCAATGTCTCAAACGTGATATTGTCCAGTGGACGAATGCCAAGACATGTACAAGGTTATGACTCTCGGAGACAAATGAATTGGGTATTGCTAAACCTTGGCTTGTCTTAAGTCCCCTGAATAATTTCTCATCCATCGCATTGTTCCACAAACTACAACATACGTTATTTTACGAAGTCGAGATCAGTATAAAAAATATTTCGTTATCTTGAATTCCAGTATGAATATAAGTCGATAATATAAATGTAAATATAGAAAAAAATAGGACGCCAAAACTTAGTCTACGATGTGGTTGTAGGCGTAGTTAGGAAAACAAATAGTTTCAAATAGAGCAAGGGACATAACTCCTGATATCTCGTTACCAGGTAGTACAGGTAAAGCTATACTGTTCTGTCAATTAATTATTGTATATCAATACTGACTGAGATAAGAACATTACCTGAACTATATTGTAATGTATTGCATTTGGTGACAGAAGGAAATTAGGGTCGAAAACTCTTAAGTCTTATCTCGAGGGACTAGGTTTGCTGGCGGCGAATGTACGTAAATGATAAAACGATGGACAGTCCCACGTTCATATAACATACAGAGCTGTGCCACTAATATCCGTAGGTAACGTTATTTCCATATACGTTCATGTTAATTTAGTCTAGCATAAATAATTTTCCTGAAATGAGTTCTGGTTGGATCAATGTAAAACGTTACAACTTGATTTGAAATCATCTCTGCTTGAAGAACATAATGAAATTGAATTTCCTGACAACGTTTTGCCTATTTCGTCTGATTTACCTACATGTGTACATTAAATGAAAACTTGTCCCAAAGATTGCTATGTTAAATTTTTCACAACTATATGTATATGTTGATGAAATTACAGTAATTCCTTTGTAAACAATAGAGCATTCAAAATAAATTATGAAGCTGTAGCCAAGATGATTCCTCACAAATTTGATAAATTTGAAAAGTATCGGATGAAAATAGTATATATGAATAAATGCATATACTGTGTGAGCGTTTGTGTGAGAACGCGCGTCATGTGTGTACGCGTGTGTGCGCGTGTGTGCGCGTTTGGGATAAGCATTAGTTAATTTATGAAAGTTACAAGATTATGCAGTTTCTCATAAATTGTCTTGTTTCTTCAAGGTGGTAAGTAAAATATCGAATATTTGAAATCTGTCAAGTCAAGTCTGTATATCATATGTTTACTTGTCCTTGTGTCAATAAAACATGTTAAACAAACAATACATAACATTTCATTCAGGCTTAACAAATATTTACTATCAACTTCATTTCGTAAATTTGCCACTAAATGACACTTTTTTTAATTGTGAATTTAAAGTGATTGATTTGGATCAAAAGATCGAAACATTCATATTTATTCAAACTGGTAAAATATTTACCAATATGTCACTGATAGTGTATATATACTCTTTATATTATTACAAAGAATTTCATTTAGAAAATAAAAAAAATATTTCAACGAAACTGATTTAACATCATAAATAGTGAAATTTTGAAATTGACATGTTTCATAACAAGAGAGCGTATATAGTCGCGTGTTAATATATAATATGCAATACTCTACATCAAGTTGTCACACGTAGAAATATTTAATTGACAAACAAGTTCATTTCAAATGAGGTACACGTTAAACACCGTTAACAAATTAACTCTATATTGTACGAGAGTTTAAGTAAACAAATCTACGACGTTAATAAATCTTTCATGTCATTGTACATGTCCTACATGTTACGGCCTGAGGTAAAACGAATGCTTTACCGTTCACAAAGACATACAGATTTGATGTTTTATTTGCCACGGATGATTTAACATTAATACGAATATCGTATGGTTCAAAGGTCAGTTATGGCGATATCTTTATACCTTTGTTTGGGCTACCCGATGCGTTGTCACTTCCGGGTCTTGAAATATTATTATTCATACGTTTATTACATGGCATAAATGTGACACGCATATATTGACTAACTTGAAAGGGTCTATTTCAAGCTCGTTGTGTTTCAAGAGACTTGTTCATGTAGTCTATTGTAAATACGGTTATCAAATGACAGACGATACAATATATATGTGCCCTGATTAAGATCAGAAAGGTAAAGAGATTATTATACGATAAAAGGTGTCACACCATTTTTACGAAACTAGTGTATCGCTTTGCTTTCTGTCCGCTCTGACAAGAGGGCAGAATTGTCATATATGTGCACAAATTTTAGAGTAAGCATTTCTTTATTATCCATTTCATTCAAACAACGTTGCCTAAATTTTAAAACAATCGTGTTCCGTGGATGAAATGAACACCGACATTCAATTGTTTTATATTATAACAGACGTAAGTGCACGTGTAAATCGTGCAAATGTTAACGTAGAATACGACGATTTGCACGTGGAGCACGAGCAATCGCCAACGGGTAAGGTTATGAGTGAGATTATGAGACAATGTCATGAGACAATGTAGCGAAACTAACACGAGTAACTCACCCATGCATGACAGCTTCAAATCGATATTTACCAAGTGATACATGAAACGGGTTCGCAACGAGGAGTTTAATTGATTATTCACAGCGGATGACTACGAATTACATTTTCAGTGTTATTCTTTGTCGTTGTGGTAAACTGTAAACAAGGTCACGCAGGTGTAAGTTGTAACGCGGTTAAAACTAAGTGTAGTTAACAGACCATATATACATGGAAGGACCATTGTACCAAATGCCTAGTGTTGATTGGTTTCAGTGTGGTGTTATTGCATGATTTGACCATAGGACAAACTTTTGCAGATATTGGTGAAAAAAAAACAAAAAACTGAAATTTTCATTTGTATACATGTATTATCATTTTATAACCATATTATGAAACTGGCTTAACAGTTATAAATATACTGCAATACTTCGAATACAGCCCCGTTAGCACAATTCTCTATCCACAGATGTTACTCCCTTCAGATTTCCGATCCTAACCTCTGTTCTAGATGGTCTGAATTTCTAGGCTCCAGCAAAATTCCCAAACGGGGAATAGGGAAATCTCATACTGTATCCCTGATTCTCAACCAATGAAAACTTCCCGGCATAAAAGGGAGTGTCCTGATTGGTTGCATTTGAATCTAGTTGTGCAATCAGCGACGCCGTTGTAAAAGTGACATTTGCCAATGAATAAAATAAAGGGTAAAATAAACGTTTCTCGTTTAATGTGTTTTCCTCGAAATATGCTATTTCATTTTGTGAAAGCAATTGATCACAAACACGCTGATTAATAAAGAAGACCAAATCAGAGACGAATACCGAAAATAGTTCATTTGTGTTACTTACATAAGACATATTCGAAGGACATACGCTAATATAGCTATGTATACACCCTTCTCAAATGCTAAGAGTTTTCAAATCACTCGGTCGTCAAAGATGCTGAAAGATGAATTTTCATTGGTCAAGAAGCAGATATGCAGTTTGAGGTTCCCCTTTTCTCCGCTATGGAATTTTGCTGGTGCCGACAAATCAAGCCCTAATCGAACAGGGAAGAGAATGTCCATCGATATGTCGAAAATCATAAATACTCGCTTGGGTTACTAATGGTACAGAGAATATAATTTTCTGATTTCCCTGATGTAGTTGCGCATTTGCTTACACTAATACAACACGTGTGAGCCACAATCTAAACGCAACTAGTTACATATCAATTGATTATGTTGTTAACTGTATCAACTAAAAGACTGGACGATACATCCGGCAACCGCGGAAGTGATTATTTTACATAATTTTCTGACAAATACATGCCAAGAACTTAGCTAATTGTAACTATTACAATCAACATTAAAAGTTATATCAATGGACGATTGTCATGTAATCGCTCTCTCAAACGTTTCCTAGTGGTCCTTTAAATATCGACGTTATGAATAGCAATTCCTATAGGTATAAACACACCCTGTAAATATTTTTTTATTAGCATCCTTCATTATCAAAGAGAGAGGTTTTACCTCAACACCCACGAGATTGAACGATAAATAATTAAATATTCATTGAAATCAATATGGGCGTAGCCAATGCCCTTTGAAATCATTGGATTTCTTAAAATGTTAAAAATAAAATTTCACAATCTGAGAATAAAATTAGGCCACTTCATATTTTCTCAGCATGTCAACGCACTGTTGACATAAATCAGTGAATATTTGTGTAACGTTTAATAATAAATATCAGCTTGTTTTGTCTACGTTTTATTTTGATAAGGGACAACGGATTGTAAACATTCTTCTGTTTACATGGTCACCGGTTGAGATCGATTGAAGGCGAACAATGGGTGATTGTAGTTGTCAGGTAACTATCATCTGCCGATTTCCGGGCACCGAGAGGGCGAGTGACCCAAGTTCGTCGTTCATCCGACCCCATTCAGAGGCCACGACTTGATTGTGAATATCAACGACTTTACTAGTGATAGTAGAGTAGATAGGTTTTCCTAACATAAGGTTTTGATGAACTGATGATAATGAATGCTTATTGACAATGATGCTAACATTCGTCACTTGTAGATTTCCTACTTTCTTGTTATGTATTGTAGCCTTGTAAAATAGTTGTTGATTACCTGGAGAGGGCTTCTATAAGTTTCACAACTTGTGCCCAATTCATTTCTTAAATGAATAAAATATGTTTTCAATGAAATTATAATGATACTTGAATCGTACTGAAACTGATTACATTAATGATAATGATAATGATCCTAGCTATAGAATGCTATACCAATGAAGGCTGTTTTTCATAAAATATATCCCTTAATGTTGTTTTCCATAAACAATACCCTCGGATGCTTTTTTTTCATGAAATATACCCTCGAATGTTGTTGTCCATAAAACATACCCTCGAATCTTGTTTTCCATAAAATATACCCAAAAGTATAGTTTTCCATAAAATATACCCTCGAATGTTGTTTTCCATAAACAATACCCTCGAATGCTTTTTTTTCATGAAATATACCCTCGAATCTTGTTTTCCATAAAATATATCCCTTAATGTTGTTTTCCATAGAATATACCCAAAAGTATTGTTTTTCGTGAAATATACCCTCGAATGTTGTTATCCATAAAATATACCCTCGAATGTTGTTGTCCAAAAAATAGAACACTCGAATGTCGTTGTCGATAAAAAAAAAAACCTCGAATGTTGTTTTCCATAAAATATACCCTCGAATGTTGTTTTCCATAAAATATACCCTCGAATGTTGTTTCCCATAAAATATACCCTCGAATGTTTTTTCCAATAAAATATACCCTCGAATGTTGTTTTCCATAAAATATACCCTCTAATCTTGTTGTCCAAAAAATATACCCTCGAATGTTGTTTTCCATAAATTATACCCTCGAATGTTGTTTTCCATAAAATATACCCTCGAATGTTGTTTTCCATAAAATATACCCTCGAATCTTGTTTTCCATAAAATATACCCTCGAATGTTGTTTTCCATAAAATATACCCTCGAATGTTGTTTCCCATAAAATATACCCTCGAATGTTGTTTCCCATAAAATATACACTCGAATGTTGTTTTCCATAAAATATACCCTCTAATCTTGTTGTCCATAAAATATACCCTCGAATGTTGTTTTCCATAAAATATACCCTCGAATGTTGTTTTCCATAAAATATACCCTCGAATGTTGTTTTCCATAAAATATACCCTCGAATGTTGTTTTCCATAAAATATACCCTCGAATGTTGTTTTCTATAAAATATACCCTCGAATGTTGTTTCCATAAAATATACCCTCGAATGATGTTTTCTATAAAATATACCCTCGAATCTTGTTGTCCATAAAATATACCCTCGAATGTTGTTTTCCATAAAATATACCCTCGAATGTTGTTTTCCATAAAATATACCCTCGAATGTTGTTTTCCATAAAATATACCCTCGAATGTTGTTTTCCATAAAATATGCCTTCGTTGTTTCTAAAAAATACATGGTGCAATGTCTTGAACGCCTTTGATATAAATATGCTTCAATTTATGAACATGCATCTAGAAAATTAAAATAATAATGAAAGGTAAGATGATGACGAATCTTCGTTTGGTAGAAATTGTCTTATTAATTACAGAAGCGAGGAAGAGTAGGATCTTAGTGGATGCAGTAACATTTGTTACAAAATGATGTAACTTCATCCAGTGTGGTGGAGCTTAATTCATCGAATGAAAATCTATTATCGATTTCAGAGGTCATGAAATTAATATAAGATGAAAATGCATATTTCATATGAGAGAAAAACACGCAGGTTGTGCTCACGAAAAACATTTTATAGGGATGATGCAACCAGGATGTTTTGGTGAAATTTAATTTCGGGGAGATGACCGATATATAAATTATATGAATTTCAAAAATGCACATATTTCTTATAATAATTAGAAATAATATTCTCCAATTTTAAAAATACCCACAATACTCACTTTACTCTCCGTGTTAGTCGTCGACGATGTTGAGGGTCGCGAGGATGCCGTCGATTGCTGTTGGGACGCCACCGTATTTGGGCGAACTGGCGTCGCGTCCTTAGACGCCCCGCTACCCATCGTGCCGTATGTCTCTCCCTGAAGGTCAAGGTTATGGTCAAAGGTCAGGGAACATTGTCAGTCACCTGTAAACAAGAAAACAACATTTACACACAAAGCGAAACGGGGTTTGCTTTCGTCAAATGTTTTCGTACCCTATTGTTTTCGTAACTGTCTTGTCAATGTTGGATCAAAGCTTTGGTCGTAGAAATGCCCTATCATTGAGGTTATCGGTTCAAAACCATTTAAGTTGCACAATAAATCAATAGGAACATAAAATATAACGTGAGAACACATACATTCTTTAAAATGTAAAGGTATGACACTATATTGTTGATACACTTGTCATTTACAAAGGGAATCGTGAGGTACAATGGTTTACCGCCGCTTTTAAAAGGACATTAAGTATGCTGTTAGAGCCATATTATTCCCAACGTTATAAATGGTGTTATTTTATCGAACTGTACTACTTGTTGCTGACAATTATCAATTTAATTCTAGTTCATTTAGTTTTGTGACAAAATATAGGTGAAAGCCGCGATTAATGATCGAAAGCCGAACAATTGCGCGCCAGTTGGTCAAATATTATTTTGGAAACTTACCAATAACAGACAAAAAGACAGATGTGGGTTTGTATTGTTTATCAGGTCACATAACTACTGTGCATATGGAAGGGTCATTCAATTTTTGTTTCTGCACATGTAAAATGTTGTTTTTCATGTTATTATCATATAATTGGCTATAGGGTAACCGTATGAATATGCAAATCAAGTGAAATCATTTGAACTTAAATCAGCGCATGTGGTCTTTCGTCACGTATGAAAGCCAAATATCATGTTTTGAAATTTACCCAATGGCTTTTTAACAAAGTGCTTCGCAAAGATATTGCGATATATATCGTAACACGCGTGTTGAAACAATCGATAGGGGAACTTAACGCTGCTTTAAGGTAAACTATTTCACTTATATTGATTGATTGATTGAAAACATATTTTATTCATCTAAGAAATGGTTTGGGCACAAGTTATAAAGCTTGTTTAAATACTTAACATAATGTCATGCAGAAGAGAATTTTAAAATCTGCAAGTGAGTAGACATAGTTTGAGTGGGTTTGAGTGCGATGTACATAATTAAGGCAACACACAATATTATTCTTATGGCAAATACATTATGGATATGATTAAAACTAACATTTATATTTATTGAACCGCTAACTTTTTCAAATGGAAATGATAATTCACTTATATCAGGGAAGTTAGGATCACAGCAGGGAGAAAGCCCGCAACATCATAGTGATCATACATTGCGGCGAACCATGAGTGAAACTGCACATATATTTCAAAGAAACAGTGAACGAAAACAGTTGTGCGCGTAGATAAGACAAGAATGAACACAAACAAACACAGCGATTATTTGTCTTGATAAACTTTAAATTAGTTCCTCTTTGTTCTGCACGAACTAAAACTCTACCTCTGCTGAGGGTACTCTTGTCTAGATAAATGTCTCTGTCTGTCTGTCTGTCTGTCTGTCTGTCTGTCTGTCTGTTTGTCTGATCCTCACTAAAAGCATAGTTGTCCTGTATGTATCGGTGATATCAGAGTGAAATCAATATAAGATGCAACATCTCAACAACTGTTTCCCAGTATTATGCAAGTCAGTGGGGTGATTGTAACTGGCATTATATAATGTTGGAATGAGTTCATTAACAAGTAATATATATACATTAAATCAATATCCCATCACGACCGTCAGTGAGCTAGGTTGAGCTCTAGCTGTAAGCCTCTGAAGTGTAAATGTGACGTTGTGAAGATAAACGACTATACAAGAATGCCATGAGTGATGTATTTGTTGAAATAAAGACCAGGACCCATATTTTCGAAGCTCTCTTAGCGCTAAGAAAGTCGTAAGTGCTATTCATTAACATTGACCTACGACTGTCTTAGCACTAAGTCAGCTTCGAAAATATGGGCCCAGGATCCATATTTTCGAACCTCTCTTAGCGCTGCGATAGTCGTAAGTGCCATACATCTACATTGACTTACGAGTATCTTAGCAGTAAGACAGCTTCGAAAATATGAGCCCAGGACTACAGCTAATCAGTTTTCATGAGAATACCGTTTATCTGGGTTCAAGCTTCGTGTACTTACTTCTTTACTTCAACGTGTTTTAGATACAAGGACCATGCAGATTCAATTCACAAATGACTCAGATAATCGTAAGTTGTAAATGTAACCTTGGTGTAAAATTAAACATTAGATGAAGCGGGGTGATTTTGGTTTAACGCTGCTTTCAAGGGCCACTAATACCAACACGTCTATAAAGACAGGGAGAAAGCATGCAACATCAGTATAGCCATGCAATGCCGTCAAACCTCGAAATCGGCTAACACCTACCTATTTCCTTATTTTTTCCGTGCTAGCGAATCAGAGCCCACTATGCAGTTCAGGTGGAGCGCGTTACTATGTTAGCGCAGGAAAGTTAAGGAAATGCTGCAAGGCTTACATTAGCCAGTGATTGAAACGAGAGTTATGTCTTGTGGAGGGAAGTTGACATTTGGGTGAACAATGGTGGTACTAAGATGTAAGTTAAGCGTATCTTAGTAAAGGCATTCTCTTCCCACAGAGGTTACTTCCTTCAAATTTCCGATCCAACCTCTGTTCTATATCGCTTGAAATCGGGAGTAGAAAGGGGGTGTCCTGATTGTTTGCAATTGAATCGCGTTGTGCAACGCCGTTGTAAAAGTGACTTTTGCCAATGACACGTCATAATGATAATATAAACGTACGGCCAACGTTTTCTCGTTTCATGTGTTTTCCTCGAAATATGCTTTTTGATTTTGTGAAAACTATTGATCATAAACATGCTTATAAATAAAGAAGACTAAATCAGAGACAAATACCAAAAACAGTTCATTTGCGTTGTTTATTTATATATCAGACATATTCGCTTCAAAGTAAAATGCCTAGATCTTTGAAGTCACTCGGTCGACGTGGCCACTGAACGATACATTTTCATTGGTTAAGAAGCGTATTCCGCTTTCCTCCGCTAGGGGACTTCGATTTCAAGCGATATAGAACAGAGGTTATTATCGGAAATCTGAAGGGAGTAGCCTCTGTGAGAAGAGAATGTAGTAAAGGCTGCTTTGCGATAGGAATAAAAGAACATGACACGCGTGACTAAAAGAAGATCTACGGTAACATTTACTGACCTGCACACAGTACTGCTTACACTATGTATGTCACGATTCTTTATTTACATGGTTGTTAACTGCTGTTTGAACAAAATAGGCAAATGGATACGAAACGATTTAAGATAGGCAATGAAAGAATATGCATGGTGTGTATACTATGAAGTCAATTGATATCACTGTACTAATTTCTCAATTGAAGATATAACTCGTTGGTTTGACTTTAGCTGGGCGACATCATGGCTTGGTGTTTGATTAGTTGAACAGTTATCTTTCAAATAACCCTGAGGATTGGTAACTAAATACATACCACCATAACATATATGATAGGGGTTGATAGTAGTTATGCAAACTCTATGGCATACGTCAAGTCAAGAAGTCATAACAAATTTGTATATACCCGCTCTTGCTCGGGCAATAACAAAATCACACTTGTTTCGTAAAACTCATGATACACACTTCCTCGGGTAATATATTTTATATCCATAATTTGATAATGGTATAGTTGATATCACTATTTCAATAATATTTCTGATATCCATATTGTGATTGTATATTTGATATCAATTGGTATATATCAAATGGTATATCTGACATAAATGATGTCATCAGTGTTTGTTTGCCAATTCTGCTTTATGGTGCAGAAAAATACAGAGTTTATACTTTGAGATAACTTTGCGTCAGTAACAATGTTTCTTCAAATGTTGTGCTTTGTGAAACTGGGAGAAGCCACCTATGTGTATATTATTTTACCCGTTGTATTAAGTATTGGTGTCGACTCCATACGAAATGTTAAAATCCCATGACGACAATGGTACTTGGACTTGGGTATCTCATGTCCGGCTACTTTTATTTCACTCAGGATATTCTTATATAAATATCACAAGAGTGTGGGGATGTTACAAGTTTATAAGTGTTTTTAAACAAAGATGTAAGGATGTACATATCCAAAATTGGTACCATAAAATATCTTCTTCCTCATTATTAAAACATTACTCATCTTATAAATCTATACTTGAGCCTGAAAAATATATTTTAGAGTTATGCCATGACAAAAATCTTTTACGCGTGTTATTTAAGTTCCGTGGCATGAGTCACACAGTTACGGTACACCTGTGTCGCTTTAATAAGTTAACTGCTGACTCTGTTAAATGTGATATGTGCACATATAATCTTATTCAAGATGAGTATCATTTCTTGCCCATATGTCCATGTTATTCACAACAACGATCACTGTACATTCATCATTTCTATAAATCCTACCAGATCTAAGTTTAACCAGTTACTTACAACAAAAGATGTAAAACTGCTGTTGCCATTTATCTTAAACACAATTTACCTGTATAATGCTGCACCACCTGTACATGAGCTCGATATTTTCTTCATGTTTGTACTCTTGGTCATTTGGCCATACATACTGAACAAAACTCGTCTTCTTCTTAACATAAATAATGTAATAAAAAGCTAGATATACAGAATACAACCTGTGTACAACACAAACAATATGGAAATTCAGCTACGCTTTCATACAGGAGCCATTGACGGTAAGGTGGTATATATAATTATATATGTATTGTGTATATTTGATTATTGTGCAACTACGTATTCAGTGTAGATACTTAAATGTTTAAGAGGAGCAGTATAACTACTTTGACACTCGCATACTTCATTTCTCTTAACTGTAATTGCCTTATATTTTCATCATAAGCTAGGACAAGGGTAGTTTACAAGAACAAAGACACGCGTAAGCTTTGACATGATAATGATATATTAATTGGTTTATATCATCCATATAGCGTGTACCAGTGGCGATAGCCATTCTAAAATGTTGACTAGTACGTATTCTGTTCGTCCACAGTTACATAAGGTTATGTGCTTAACATCAATTGATTTTCTTTGACGAAATATGATTAATATTGCACAATTAGTTAAATATCAATAAACTGACAATGGGTGTGTATGACCTACGCATGTGAGGTTCAATGGCAGGGAAATATATATCATGTACAAAAGGAGTAGGAGAATCGTTGCGGAAAGAAGGTATATTGCAAGAATGTTTGCATCATTATCAATATTTTGGCATGTATTTATGAACATGCCGTTTCTTGAAATTCGAAAGATACATGTATGTGAAGACACAAGGCAATGCTAACATCAACGATTAACAATGAACTTGTTTAAATATTTGTTGCATGGCGGAACATGTAATAAGCTCCTATTCGATCACAATGCATTTCGCATGTAGATATAAGTCATTTTCCAAGGACATCTGCAATTGGCGTGCGTGAAATCCGTTGCAGCTAAAATAACATTGATTCGACCACAAGAGGTACGTGCACAGTATACAGAGAATTCTGACTCCAATGGGCGAATAACGTACGACTAATCTTCTCGCGCTATTACAAGTGAACTGTCTGGCAAGGGGAGTATATGAAATGTTTTATGGATAAAACAACTGGTACCTTCCTACCTGACCGGGCACTCATGCAGCTTCTTATCTACCCAATTACCAAAAGCTTACATTCTTGAACAGTTGTTTTCATTCTGGAGCTGGAAGTGTATGATACACACCGGGTCGTATATACAGTGTACCATCACTGCAATATGCAAACCACATGTTGGGCATTCCGCGTTAAAAATATCACCAGCCCTCGCTCACTTCCGTCTGTTGAACTCTCGGCAGCGTCATCGACAACTCACAACACGGTTTGGCTTCAACACAACGCCATAACTCCTTCAATCATCACATACGTTTGGTTAATTATCGCTTAATCGATAAGTTAATTAGAACCCCAAATGTTCTCCCTATTAATTAGAAATAATACGCTCCGTAGTGACACATTAGTTGATATCTACCCACGCCTTACACCAATGTACACATGCAAGTAAGCGATCGCGTCCTTGGTAAATTTATCGTCTGCACACAGGTGGTTACGTGTTCTCGTCTGTTTCGCCGTTGTCGTCTGCTCATATCGTTACAGTTGGCAGGACTAAGGATGCTCTCCATTTCGAACACTAAACACGCTCCTATCGCCTTGTAGTTCCTTAATTACAAATATCCCGTTCACTTACCTCTTGTTGAGTATTCTTACCCAAGCGGGCACAGATATGCCGGGTATTAAAGTTTTCATAATGGTCATGGGAATTACAGTTTTTCTAAATATAACTTGCGTTTTGATTGGTTGACGGAACTACTTTGCGCTCATTCATGAATTCCTTAGCTATCCTGTTTAAGCAAAATCACATAATTGAACAATTTCGAGCATACTTAATTGAAGTCACATGTCAGTAAAACTTATTAAATATAAAATCATGTTCAACCTAAGTTTCCGAGACCGTAATTACAGTACTAAACTTGCAAGGCGAAGCAACTAGAGTCGCTGACTGCACTGCCGTGAGGTCATTGCTTTGTGACGTCATTAACCATGACGTCATTTGGTGACGTAATTACATTCCTATCTTGCATTCCAACAGTGCGATTGTAATTTCACGTTTTCATTAATTTTCTCTCATTCTGCGACATAGTTTACAATATAAACGAGTTGTTTACTATGTCAGTAAACCGTTTTGGCAATAAAATTGAACAGTTACTTTAGAATAGTTCTGAAAAAATAAAGCAAGTTGTAAACTATTTAGATATGCGCATCCTGAAGATGTGACAGAGTTTATGAATGGCGTATGACTACAATTTGTAATTTACAGTCGTATCAAAGATCGTGAATTGGGGTCTTGTTTTTCGATTTTTACTCATTAAAATGATCTTGGGTAAGAAAAAGAATAACCAACTCGGTGCTCGGAATTACGAATTATCTGTCCCTCGTGAATTTTTATGTCAAACTCCTCGCTAAAGCTCGGAGTTTATCACAATAATTAACTCGGGACAGATAATCCGTAATTCCTCGCAACTCATTGATTATTCTTATAGTAATTACATATTCCTCATCCAAATTGCACACGAGTTTATCCACCGTTCGCCCGTAAACGATGTCGTCTGCTGAAACATCGATCAGACGCTAACGTCAACACTGAAGCCCCCTCGCTCTCCCTCTCTCTGACTTCTACCAGTTCCCACGGACGGGCTACAGCACTATCGATCTGTTCTCCTCAGTCGGAGAGGAAAACGTCAACGCGTACCACTAACTGACCTGCCTGAATCTATATCCAGAACTGGATGGGTGATCTTCGCTGCCTAGGATCGTCCTATATGTGTTAGAGGAGACACGAGTTGTGTTAAGATTGTCACTGACTTGTTTATGAGATTATTGACCCACGGTATGATTAAAATCCATGGCGCACTGTCGATAGAGCTGGTGAAGTGATTTGCCCGTATCTGTATCCGGAACTAGAATAGGCGACCTGCTTCATTGGGTTGATTACGCCCGGCATGTGTCCCAGTTGACAGGGTTCCGTTAACAATGTCATTACATAATGTAACCTGGCGATGAAAGTGGAACGTCACGCTAAAATGTCGGTAATTGATACTGTAATCTGAAGTTATATAACGTCATTGCGTACGGTTGAAGGTGTTTTATCACCGCCTCTCTTGTCCTCATCGATATCGACAAATAAGAAGAGGGTAGCCCCCCCCCCCCCCCCCCCCCCCCCCCCCCCCCCCAATAGTTTGTAATCAACCCCATGCGTTACAAGTGATAGTGTAACGTTATGTTAATAATGACATTGACAGTGAAAATGACATTGATTCTATAACATGACGTTGCATAGAACTTCGATACAAATGGGAGGGTTCCTGTCAATGTCTCTGATAATGTATCAACCCTCGAATTGACAGAACCTCGGCATGATTATACTCCTTATAAGTCGCTTGATAACTGACCTGTTCGTCGTTATCCAAAACAACAATGTGTGATTTTTTGTTCGGGGACTGTGTAAGTCATTAGACTTTGAATTAATCATATTGAGGATTTAAACGAAATCCATCAAACAGTTCCCCGGATTCCACAAAACGCAAAGGGTACATCCCTCATTTCGCACACTGTTTTGGCTTATTATAAGCTGAATGGAATTGAAAAAGGAGATTGGGTCTTAATACGAACGCTGCAGTAACATCGTTAGTTACTTTTAAAATACCGTAGCACAAATCAGGAGATAAATAATCCTAAAGCGTTCGTGAGGCATTTAAAAAAGGAAAGAAACGAGATATACCGCCCTGTTGATACGTTGACATGAAATACGACAATTAACTTACGGACTTACATGTTTATACAAAGCTTATGTTCAGTCAGTAACTGTTAACGATTGTCCTAGATGTATATCACATAACAATAACACAGTAATAGTTGACGGCTATCCTTCATTGAAAACAATCTCACGACTGCTCCAAGGTACGAGCGTACAGACAGACTTGAGCAAAATGTAATACTACAATACACGCAAACATATTTTGTTAACTTAAAGATGCATGGTAAGCTTTGCATTTTATTTTATTTGGTTCTAAAATGTACCATATTATAAAAGGTGCCGGTTCAGTTTATATCTTCTAACTCGAATTTCATATTAACGCCCAAAAGCTTAATATATCAAATAAATATATTATATATATTCAATGAAAACCAAGGAACGGTCTCATACATGTACATGGCTCTATCTCATGCATGTACTCATTATAAGACCAATTAAACGCTATAGAAGCAAGTCTGTTTTCCTACCTACTTTATTAAAGTTTCCAAAATTACGTTTGACTTAATGACTGCAGCATGCCAAGGTCCATTGTCCGGTTTTCGATCAAGACCTCGACTTTGAATGGTTGTATTTTCGTTATTCTGACATGATTGCCCTTAAACTGGTTATTTTCGATTAAAGTTGATCATTCTCAATCAAATAACACAAGTTACAACATTGGACATGTATGTGACCTCAGCAACACGATTTTGCCCCTTTAATGTCGCTTTATGATGGCCTGGTCCCATGGTACCAGTTAACTGAACATTAACGTGATGCACATGAACGCATCCCATTCCCCGATGATATCGGAACTTCCTCTTGTTCTAACGAACGGTGAAGGGTCAAAGCTAAGGTTACATGAGTGATTACCTCCCTTTGTAGCACGTTCAACTGGTCAGAGTAAAGAGTACCAGACGAGTAATTATCTAAATCACCTATAAATACAGGGCTGTCCCTGTGAACTCTGAGAAGCCCTGTGTCTGGTGTCTTTATGTTGTCTCTAGGTATTTGTATCTGCTACTATTACTCTTCTCCGTATCTGACCAGAGAAGCATCAAAGGTTGACGGACAGATTGCACGCTATTTTGTCTTGAAGAAGGAGTATGTTGGCCTATTTGTTTGTGAGAAAAATACTTATTTCACTAAACATTGAAAAGTCGCGTCAGGAGAAATGGCGGTTTCGCTTTCAGAAGGATATTATGTTTTGGTTTGAGTGAAATATATATTTAGGTGGTGCAAGACAGTCTAAGTTAGAGTTGTGACGATATATCGTAGTATCGTGATATTGAATCTGATGATAGATGTATCGTGATACATTTCTTGTATCGTGATACATATCGTTAACGTCTATTTTCTCTAAAAATTAAGTTCGTCAAAAGTACAACTATTTCGAAAGAGAAAAAAACAAAAACAGTCGTTAGTATCGCAATATCAGTATCGTCATGTATCGTATCGTGATATAAGCATATCGTCACAAGTCTTATACCTTATATAATGTACAGTCTAAGTTCAAAAGCATTTTCCCATACTTGGATTTCCCATAGACTAACATGTTGACTAACCTTTGCAAGAATTGTTTTCATAAGTTTGAGTCAAATTGTTGTAAAATTAAACAAACAACTTTGAAATTATGTTTAAGCTGAAGTGATTTCCCATCTTCTGGTATACATTTGATAACCATTTTAATGACAGTTTAATCATGACAATTAGTTCAAATTTGCAACGGTCAATTAACATGTAAGTCTATAGCAAATACCAGGGTGTATGTCCTCTATTAAAGGTGCATCCATTTTGTTTCATAAAATTTTATTCGGCTTTAATACGTTCCAACTCACCACATGTGCTGTCTACAAATAAATTCACTCAGCTTGCATATTTATCCCCAATCGCCAAATATGTCATAATCACTAGTTTCCAAATAAAATTGAGTAACATCAATATGCATTTGCAGAAACGGAAACTACACGTCCAATTTACATCCACAGTAGTTATGTGACCTATTAAACATTATCAACTCAAATTTGTCTTCTTGTCTGTTATTAATAAGATTCCATAATAACGTTTGATTCATTGGCGCGCGCCACACGCTGTGCATTGTCCGGTTTTCGATCAGAAATCACTACTTTTACCTTCCGATCGTCAATATGCTAAGTCTACTATGATCAAAATGGTAGTTTTCGGTAACAGTCGATACCTCTCGATAAAGTAACACCATTTATAACTTTTGCAATATATGACCCCCAACAACACAATGGATGGACCTTTAAGGCGTAAAGCAAAAGTTAATTAAAGTAACAATATGTGAAGACTGAACACCCCGTTAGATCTGGTTCTTCTCGGCTATATAGGTACCATATATACATCTGCGACTAACGGTCTTCTCCTAATCTGACCGGCTGGCATCGGCACCACATGGTAAGAGATTGCGGTGCCACTATGGTTGTTGCATGGCTATGGGAACTAAATGGCGGTATTAAAGATGGACTCCCTTGTGATTTACAGTGCTAACAAGTATGAATTGATCTCAGCTAGTCTGACACTTAGACTAAATATTGAAAAGGAGCCTCTTTTTACCGAAAACTCCCATTTCTTACAGTCTCCATTTCAATATTTAATAAAATGGTGATATTTTCAGAATAAATACTTTTTTGAGAGTTTGAGTGCAAGACTAGATGTCATTTGCAGAAGAGAATCAAAAGGTGACGGATACCTTCTATACTTAGTCTTACAGACTCTAAAAAAAGTATTTATTCAGAAAATATCACCATTTTATCAAATATTGAAAAGGAGACTGTATGAAATGGAAATGTAAAAAGAGGCCCCTTTCATAAATATGTTTTCATTCTTCTTTTTTTTTACAGAGTCTAAGTGTTAGACTAGCTACTACTATACCATGTGGGGAATTCTGTCATCCAGACCCAAGAGCAAAATGTTGGCAAGTTTAGACTATCATCTTTTAATAACATTCTCATGGCGATTTTAGTTCATATTAAATTTGGAAGTAAATAATTAACTATTCATCTTTTTCAGGGACAATATATGACTGAATATGTAAATCAACTTAATGCAGGTATGTCTGTCTATTATGGAGACAATTCGAAATCATTTCAGAGGAACTGTCTAGAGCATAAAAGCGGCAGGTTTGGATTACGCTATAGTTGGTTTGCCGCGTATACGAATATTATCATTTATTGAAGAGGACTCATTTCAAGGATACATTGTCACTATTATGGCTATAGTTTGACCTACACCCATCTGAGGATAAGCATGACGAACTATATTTCTCAACTTTACGGGAAACGTTAGTTGGCCATGAGAACAAACCGGGTATTAAAGAGGAACTACCTTGAGTTATATGACTTGAAGTCTTCTAACAGAGATTGGCTGTTATATCCAGATGAGTGTCGAAGGGTGACGGACAACAGTACTTACCTACAGCTGCAGGGTGTATGTCACTCAGCCGGGGACTTACATTGGCGACATAAACAACTCTCCCGGGGCCATTGCTTTACACGAAGTTCAAATGAAGTGTGAAATAGGCTTTTCACAAGTAATCGTTAAATGGGTTGTTCGTTCTATTATCAGGCTTTAACGAAATGAGATCAAAGTTGTTTCAAATTGGCAAAACATGGCATTGGGAGCTAAAACATTGTTAACGATCATGAAACATTTACACATGTGTAACTACTGAAGATGAAACTTCATATAAATGAAGATGCTAATAAGTAATAAAGTTATTAAACAACACAAGTTCTAATAGAATTTAAGTTTTAAACATATGCAGGAATGCACTACATATACTCATCTTAAAAAGTTAGGGGCCACGGCAATATGCAATCAATTAGTATTTTGAGTCATGAACTATTAGATATCTGAAATTATGTGTGGTTGAAGACTTTAATAATAGACAGTTGTAACATAGGACAATGTCGGAAATTATACCCAAAAGGTTGGGTCGTGATATTATCAAGCATATCAAAGATCTGTTTCGAATGAAATGGAATGGCGTTTTGATCATACACAGATGTACGCTATCTCTTCTATAGCTATTCTATGGTGTCATTCAAGGTTGTTACAAATGCTTCCTGAACAAAATTGACATTGAAATAATCTAAATTAATATATATACATGATATTCAATTAAATATATTTTCCTTCGAGCTTGTGCCTTTTATCCAAAACATATAACATATTTTGATACACAGAAGTATTCTTCATAAACAAAAATCATGCTAACTATTTACCCATATAAATCCAAATGCCATAGGGCAATGACATTACGTGATATACACATGTACATCCTTGTTTTATGTAACCATAGAGTCAACATACTTATCAACACTATACACCCGGATCTAATGGGTCGAAATCTAATAGATATGCCATGATTCGACCGGCGTTCAATTACGCAGTATGATTTGTTCACCAATCCTGATTTCATTTTGAGAAATAATCATTCATATGCCAGATTCTGAACCACTGGCATTTCGTTCAAACAAGACAAGCCATGGATTACACAAAATAACGAGTTGTGAAATATCATTCATAACCTCTCAAAGATAATAAATATGTCACTATAAGTAACTACATGCATGTTATCTAATAAGGAAACTATGATCTACATGTGCGTATTTCATGACAACGTACAATTTAGCATACATTATCGAATACGGATGGCTAAATCTGCTACCCATTCCACAACGATAATACGTCCTTGCTAGGAAACCATGCATTATCTTTAGTTTAACTTCAGAGAATGTATCAACACTTCGGGGAAAGTTCCATGTCTCAGGGATATGACCAATTGAATATTAAATGAGCGTATCGAAGTAAGTCGCTGTTTTATAATTGCAAAATACTCTTCTGGTACAGTCGTGACGTGAGCAAGAAAACGTAAACACATGAATAAATTCATATTTATTTACAAGCTTAATTACCCTATTCAGTCAGGAATTGATGCGATGAACCATAACAAATTTGATGAAAGAAATATTGTGTTTAAAGTTTAAACATTTGAGATTTTCTCTGATTTACGAACTAAACTTCTAAGATTTTCTCTGATTTACGAACTAAACTTTTGAGATTCTCTCTGATATACGAATTAAACATTATAGATTTTCTCTGATTTACGTACTAAACATTTGAGATTTTCTCTTATTTATGAAATAAACATTTGTAAATTCGTCGCTGTTCTGTGTTGACAATTTGTTTATGACAGAATTGGATGATCATAAATCAACAGCCAATACTTGGTAATACTTTATAATGATTGGGTCAAGTTACCATGTGTCTCACTCGACCAAATGTCAGGTTGTAAAAGTTCGTCAAGTAGACAACAATCCAATATACCCTTCACTGCCTCTAACTGATCAAATATGACTGTAATTAATTTCTCAATAAAATTGAGTTCGTCTATAATATATATGTTCTCAATGATATATATTTCGTCTATAATGTAATGTATATTCTTAATTAAATATAATTCGTCTATAAACTACTCAGTAATTTATTTTCAAAATAAAATAGATTTGGTCTATAATATAATTCGTTTTCTCAATAAAACAGAATGAGTCTATAATGTAATAATTTTCTCAATAACACATATGTCGTCTTTAAAACAATTTATTTTCTCAATGAAACAGATTTCGTCCATAATATAATCTATTTTCAAAACGAAATAGAATTAATCTATAATATCATATATTTTCTCAATAAATATGGATCGTTAGTTCCTGTCGACGCCAACAGGTTCCATTCAATTGCATAACAACGCTGAAGTTGTGGGCTTTCCCCTGCAATAATACTCACTACCGCTAGTGATAAACTGTAAAGTGCTGGTAAAGACAAAACCAGCTCCCCTAACCTCATCGAACCCAAACAATTGATATTACCAAAATTACCCGAGTCCATGATATGCAAACCGTCGGAACTAATGACGTCATTTCTCGACATCACCGAGAATAATACAGTTTACTTAATATCGTTTGCGGGGTAATACCAGGGACGTTCTATACTGAGTGTCGCTGGTTATAATCAGTGACTCAACCTCTGATTCTTCATTCCTTATCTGCCTAAAATCTATGTTTGTGCAGCCCACCACAGAGAAGCTAAACACTTATTCGTGCTACGGGTGCCTGCAACTATACAGATCACACTGACAAGGCAACATGTTTTTTAACGTTGTCTCTTGTTACTAATCCAGGCTATCGTTTCTCTCTCATGGTCACGGGTTTGACTTTTTGTCATAGGTTACTAGCGGACGTTAACATTTACGCTGCATGTTGCAAGAGAGAGGGGATTTTCCCTTTTACACATGTTATTAATACATAATTAAAACAAAATGCAGTTGAAATATTTTACTGGGTCTTACTTTGATTACTCCTATGATCAACTATGATCAACGAGTATCGGCTGGACCTTGCCAACCATGGGTTATTCGGCGCTGATGGAAGAAGTGACATTTCTACATAAACATCCTCGTGTTATCTGTTATCGTTCCTATAAAGAATTGATCAAACTTTTTATTTAAATGACAACTTCTATGTTTTCAGTTATCTGAAGAGCTACTTGTAACGATAGGTAGATTAACTTTGGAATGCGCCAAACATACAAGATAAATGTTGTCACTTGTCATACATATATAGTATCATCTTATCTTATGTGTGGTGTAAAACTGATTTGATCAATGTGAATTATCGATTACTTCCTCGTTGCATTATTTCGGGTTTTTTTCTGATTAGAAGAAGATACTATATAAGAGAGAATGGCTTTATAATTTGATCATATCTGTTTTATTAATTTTTTAAATTAACGGAAACAATATATGGAATGAAAGGATAAATCAGAAAGGGAAACATGTTAAAATTCATTTTATTTATAGAAATAAGAATAATCGCGAATTGTGAGAATTGATTATTGCAATTCGCTTTTCTTGTTATCAATGTTTAACAGTTCGAGAAACTCCAAAGCATTAACAATGTAACTATTCAGCTACAGAACTGTAGGAATATAACCTCTTCCCCCAGTTTTATCCAAACTCCTCAGCCTTGAGCTACTTTAGGACAGTGTTAGAACACAACTCGAATTCACAAAAAGTGGTTTCCCAATAAATCAACTAGGGCTATGCAATTTATGTACTTACTCATAGTATAATGAAGATGAGGATAACCAATGTCTTACTATAAACAATGTATCCATACCCCTCTATATACCAAAAGTCTAAAGGATCGACACACGCCATGCTGGATTCGTTTCCAGAACTCCGACTCGACTACATTCGTGGCTTATATCTCAAATTATAAACATTGTCACTGATATAAGTTACCGCCGATCCTTTATTCGGTTTATTCGGTCCTTTATGTAGTATAGCCTGTATCTTAACGAAGTATTGTACCTCGGAACTGGTTGTTTTCAGCAATACAAGCCCCTGTGGTAAAACGTATATTTTCCATTTGTACTTTAAGGAATGTTCACTTATGTATGAGCCTTACCTTACTTGTCAGACTCCTGTTTGGAGTATTAGGCTAGAAATATTTCTGGGAAATGACGGTCAACTTTCCATAAACATTGAATAAGGGGAGATCACTCTAAATGCCTGTCCATATAGTGTTTGGTGTACAACTACTTATCATTCGATAAGTACTCAAACGAATTACCGCTTGACTTATTTGGTATATTTCCTCTATCTGTTGAGCATTATTTATAAAACAACTTGTTTTTACTTATTCATAAATATAGTTTTACTTAACCAAGGGGTAAACGGTCTATTCAGTTATTAAGATGATCACCCTTTTTCTATTTTATCAATGAGGGTATCATATTTGCTACTTGGTTGATTACAAATTCGTAATGGGAATATCATTTGGTGTTTAACCATGATAATTGATACAGTTCAGATCGTATATTCCCTAGAAAGTTTAGAATTACATGTACTTGATAATAACAAACGATACCTCTTGAGACCATATACACGCATGTATATGCCCAACATTTCCAAAAAGGCATCATTCGCGCCAGGATAACAGGTTAATATAACCTTGCTGCATGTCATCAGCATGTTTGTGCAAGCATAATAGTGTGCTGCACCTGAATTCGATAGTACCAACATAAATATATTGCAGTTTAGTTTTCATCGAACATGGCAGAAATTAACATACTGTCAGTGTTTCCAGTTGTATCCATTTATGTGAATTCAACGTATACTTGTTCAGGGAAATTCTCTTCCCACAGATCGAGGTTACTCCCTTCACATTTCCGACCCGGGGATCGGGAAACTGAAGGGAGTAACCTATGTGGGAAGAGAATGGTTCAGGGATCGAAATAACCTGTCATAAATTTCACCGTTTATTTGCGTTTGCGTATTTCCCGGATTTATCAAAATGCCATCAAGTGTTTTTCATTATATTTATTTGGCTTTATTAAGAGCCGAAATACCGTATGTTCTGAATTCAATTCAAATATAATTTCACTCAACTTGCATATTGAATTGATCGTATAGAAACCGAGACTGCAAGTCATACACGGTTATATACTGTTATGCAATTGCAGGAAGCTGATTGTCCGGTTTTCGATCAGTAACTACTACTTTCACCTTTATATCGTCACTATACTGATTCGACTAGTATTAAAACGGCAATTCAATTTTGATAAAATAGCATAATATGTAACGTTTGGCATACGTGACCCCATCAACACACTAGATGTATACATACCTTTGACACGACCTAAAACAAGCGACCATTCACGATTAAAACAATACACACAAGACTATATGCTATGTTCGTGTGACAAGGTAATATTAAGCCATTCCTCATGCCGCACCTAATATAAAATATTTCAAATACGAGCCGTATTTTGTTTCTCCGCCGGAAACACTTACAGAACGATCCTTCTTTACTGATTTTTCCAAATAACTGTTTTGATAATTTATATTGACACAATTCCAAGACTCGTAACCTTCGTCAAAGTGTTTCAAGTAGATGTTTGATCTATTGTTTCGTAAAGAAGTTAACAAAACATCAAAAAGAGTAATTTCTCTCTATAATGTCCATCTATCATGAAACATATTCTCCTACAACTACGAAAGGTCAGGGTATACCTTAATGAAGGTTTTCACGTCATTCTTCACGTGGTTGACCTGGTAGGCAAATAATGGCAATATTTCAGACTGACTCAAATTCTTCTGATTTGAATTTGATTTTGTCACTTTCAAGAGTATTTCACTTATATGGCGGCGGTTCCCAAGGACACAGTGTGACTATATCATTGCGTTGAAACCTGCGAGCATCGACTGGAACTAACGAACAACGGGTAGTACTGTAGTGTATCAATATCTAGCGACAGAGTATACGGTCGGAAGTTATCTTTTATGACAAAATGTGTGGGGAAGCGCTCTTTACATACCTGTCGAAATGAACATATTGTATTCGCCCTTCCGTTTAAAGTGTGAGGTCTATCGACGACTGACCGCCATCTTGCTTTTTAATATTTGATGTAAAATGAAAAAAAATGTATTTTCACTGATTTTGAATGATAAAATACAGAATATTCACTAAGTTACAGATAATGTAGCATTAAAGGGACATGCAGTAGCATGTATTTTTTTCAAATTTTATTTTTTCAGTTTTCCCATTCATAATGATAGTTTATGTCATTTATATTTACTTTAAAGGGTCAAACATCTTTTTACACAATCCAATTATCCGTAGTGGTAATAACGGTGTTAGGTATAAAACAAAAATTGCATGGTGGCCACATTTTATTATTTCGAATGACAAAAACGATCACCATGGCTTTACGGAACCATGTACACTCATTTTTTAACTTGATTTTCCGAAGAGATAACTGTTTTTTACTTTTAGTGACATTATTTTTCAAATACATTTCATTGATTTATTTCAACGAAAAATGGTGCTACTGCCCTTTAAACTAATCAACAATGTTTTGCTGTGCCGGAGAAAAACTTTCCACACCCATAGTGCCGATGAATGGCATCACTTCTTATTGTTTTTATTTGTGAATGAATCTGCGCTATATCCTTTATCAATTTTTAAATAGTCATAAAAATATTGTCCTCAGTATTTTTTTAATGGGTTGTGCAATATGGGTATATTAATATATGTGTGTGAATATAAATGTCCTCACTAATTTCTCTTTAACTTACAAAGAGGTGAGGTGCGTTAACGCATTGCACATTACTCTATGTAGAACAGTTTTCTATTGCAGACAAAGTTGCCGTGCCCCTGGCGGGATTCAAACACCGAACCACTGCGCTATCCCGCCTCAAACTTAACAAGAATCATAAATTCATCGTATGTTTTTTTAAAGATATTCAATTTTTAAAAACTCAGTGTAGGCCGGTATATCGAATTGAATTTTTTAAAAGCTTTTCTTTTGATCCATTCACTGCTGTACAGAAAAGTAAGTAACTGCTACACATGATACTTGCAACGAAACAATTAATAATTCACGAATACTAATGAACAATATATTTCAGAGTAACTATTATTTCTTTTTTTTCAGTTAGTTCAGTAGCAATGTTGTCAATGATATTTCATAAATCTATTCACAGCTTGTTGTAAAGAAGTACTATCTGATTAAAATAATATAACACACTTATTTACAAGCTGCAAATCTAAAATACCAAAATCAGTTTACAATACATATCAGAGTATATACATATGTATCTAAACTAAGTTTCAAGTCGTTTTCAACTTGGTGAGTTTATTATATACATATCTGAATATCTGAATAAAAAGTTACATATATAATATACTACAAGAGTATATTAAGATCAACACTACTACATAACACGACATGCGAACCCATTGTTACAAGGCGTGCACAGAGTGATAAGGCTTATATGTTTTCAATGTTCATAGGTGGAATACGTCTCGAGATAACATCGATCTAGAACTGTTTAGCTACACTCGTTTCAGTCTCCATTAATATAGCAATAATATATATAGCAAATATTTTCTGAATCATGAAGTTGACAAGGTGTTTAAACGTTAGGCACACTTGCTAGAGTGTTCTTTCAAATAACAAATATTATCTGAATCATGAAGTTGACAAGGTGTTTAAACGTTAGGCAAACTTGCTAGAGTGTTCATTCAAATAACAAATATTATCTGAATCGTGAAGTGACAAGGTGTTAAAACGTTAGGCTCACTTGCTAGAGTGTTTATTCAAATAACAAATATTACCTGAATCATAAGGTCGAAAATGTGTTAAAACGTTAGGCACACTTGCTAGAGTCTATTATAATATTATCTGAATCATGAAGTTGACATGGGGTTTTCAGCTACAGTCTCACTTTAAATTGTTTAAACGTTAGGCACACTTGCTAGAGTCTTCATTCAAATAACGAATATAATCTGAATCATGAAGTTAACATGTTTTTTTTCAGCGACGCTTTGCTACAGTCTCACTGGACATTGTAATATAATATATATCCGCGTCGAGGATAAAAATCAGATTTTATCTACCTATGCTGATTAATATGTCTTCTAACAAGTCCCAGACACCCAATTTCAGACAATTGACGTAATTGGTAATAAAAACTACTGCAGGTAGACAGTGAAGCGAAGCGTAAATCGTTAGCAGACACTCTAATCAGTTTAGTTAGATAAATATGAGACTCATTTTTATCCTCGACGCAGTGCCCCTTTAAGTCGACATGGTATTTAAACTTTAGGTTCACTTGCTACAGTCTTCATTAATATAACGAATATAATCACTTTGCTATAGTCTTCATTAAAATAACGAATACAATCACTTTGCACTTTGAGACTTTGCTACAGTCTCGATTAACATTGTCATATAATATATCCTGAAGTTGACAAGGTGTTCAAACTTTAAGCTCACTTGCTACAGTCTTAATTCTTTAATATAATGATTATTAATCTGATTATGTTACTGTTTAATATGTTTAAATGCTACCTTATGATGATGTGATCCTGTTAAGGTGTTTTCTATGTTTGTTTGCATTTGAATCTTTTGTAAGTTTTTGTACTTTAGGCCTGTGGCCTCTAAGTATTAGAAATAAAGAACTGAATATAGTTTGTAAATTTAAACGAATAATGTTAATTTCCGTAGCTCCGACTGAATTTACTGCATCATGAACTTGACAAAGTATTTTCAGCTACACTTCATACAGTCTCTATAAGCATGGGGAACAGTTTGTATCATGAAGATGACAAGGTATTAGCTGCACTTATCTGTCTCTGTAAACATGACGAACGTTGACACGTATGTATGTATAATGAATTTGAAGGTAGGTTCAGCTACTCTTGCTACAGTTAACATGTTATATATTGCGTCAACAAACATATTCTAATTTAACGTATAATGTTAATTTACGTAGCTCTGACTGCAAGAAAAGTACACAATATTTCGGTCAAAGTTTGCTGGACAAGATCCAAATAGAAACTTCTCTAGATGTAAAGTCGAGACATGCGAGATACAGGTACCGGTTATTTGGAACTTGATTGGTAAAGATTTTTCAACACAGTCAACCTATGAGTGAAATCAAATCTACATAAACAGTAAAACAATTATAAGTAATACAATTATAAGTAAAATAATTATAAGTAAAACAATTATAAGTAAAACAACCAATGTGTTTAAATACAACAACAAAATATAATTCTGTTTGTAAAAACATTTCAATCAAATTAAAAAGTTCGATTTGAACACCCCTCAACAACTACATATATGCATGTACATAGAAATATCACAAGAAATGTTCAAACTCTATGGTTACATATATTTTAAAAAAATGAAGTTGAAATAAGCTTTGATAACGTTTTCAATAGGAACATTCTGTACCTACTTATTCAGGCCGTTTAATGCAGTAACTGACACACAGTACACATCATACATGTATGCATGCATATATATATATATATATATATATATATGTATATATGAAACTGTCTACCTAATGATAATTATTGAAAATAAACTACCATGTACGTTATAAACACCCTTATCCTATAATCAGCAAACTCAATTGAAGGGTGTTCCGCTTATCTTCGGTTGAATTACTGCAAGTCTACAAAGTCAAACGAAAGCGACATTATGCATGAGTTCATGCTACTATATGCGGAGTCAATATTCCTAACGACTTATTTTGTGTTTATACATGTTCCTGATGCAAATCTTTCAAGCAAACGAAAAGCGTCACAGCGGCTTCAATAATACATCGATTCATTGACGCTTATCCCAATCTGTTACGGGTAAATGAAAAGCGCCTATGTGTTGTTATGTAACTGGTTTAAGTGAGGATTTCCAATAGGTTAGGTTATATGAGGTGTAATTATGTGATCACTGATATAATATTGATTGATTAACAAAACAACTCATAATGTTATTTTCAACTTGCAGGTCGAGATGACCTGTAGAGTAGTCCAAAATATAGCATATATTTTAGGACGAATACGTCAACAAAGTTATACATTGCTGTTCCAGGTAATTGAGTAAGGGATCTTATACCATCTGTGTTGTTCGTGACGAATACGTCAACAACATATTACACGTGCTGTTAGGACGAACCCATCATCTATATATTACACGTGCTGTTGAGGAGTAAAACTCAGCAACATATTACACGTGCTGTTCAGGACGAACCAATCATCAACATATCACACGTACTGTTCAGGAGTAAAAGTCAACAACATATTACACGTGCTGTTCAGGACGAACCAATGAACAACATATGACACGTGCTATTCAGGACGAACCAATCATCTATATATTACACGTGCTGTTCAGGAGTAAACAATCAACAACATATTACACGTGCTGTTCAGGAGTAAACAATCAACAACATATTACACGTGTTGTTCAGGACGAACCAATCATCAACATATTACACGTGCTGTTGGGAAGAACCAATCATCAACATACTACACGTGCTGTTAGGACGAACCAATCATCTATATATTACACGTGCTGTTCAGGAGTAAACAATCAACAACATATTACACGTGTTGTTCAGGACGAACCAATCATCAACATATTACACGTGTTGTTCAGGACGACCAATCATCAACATATTACACGTGCTGTTCAGGGCGAACCAATCATCAACATATCACACGTGCTGTTCAGGAGTCAACAATCAACAACATATTACATGTGTTGTTCAGGACGAACCAATCATCAACATATTACCCTTGTTGTTCAGGACGACCAATCATCAACATATTACCCGTGTTGTTCAGGACGAACCAATCATCAACATATTACACATGCTGTTCAGTAGTAAACAATCAACAACATATTACACGTGTTGTTCAGGAGTAAACAATCAACAACATATTACACGTGTTGTTCAGCACAAACCAATCAACAACATATTACACGTGCTGTTTAGGAGTAAACATACAGCAAAATATTGTGATGTTCAGGGCGAAAATTTCAACAAACTTTCTACATGTTGTTTAGGACGAAGCAATCAACAACATATTACACGTGCTGTTCAAAACATTACACAGGACGAAACAATCAACAAACTATTACACATGCTTTTCAGGACGAATAAATCAACTACATTTTCTACGTGCTGTTTTGGACGAAACAGACAAATGATATTACTCATGCTGTTTAGGGCGATCCTTGGACATTTCAGATGCAGTGATATGTACTTATTGGTACAATTATACACATAATTGATGCTTGATAAACATAGGCTTTAATAAACGAATAATGTTCATTCATCAATGTGTCGTTCTATAAACATAAACTTGGGATGCATAATTTTATTCTGAACAGAACTATCTATCCTAACATCACTTCGACAAGAAAATGGGGTTAGAAGGGATATGTATTCAGTAATTACTGATAAACGCCTTACGTTAACAGTTAATAGTCGGAAATACAATCCCTTGTCTTCATTTACAGACACCATAGCAGTAGGCAATCAACACTTTATTATTCGCGAAATATAATAGTCCATAATAATAACCACTTATTTCTTGTCGATTAAATTCTTTCTATTACAGCAATAAATATGATATCCGTCGATCGGACACTGATATTCGGCGGTCAACCTCTGGAATGTATACCAAAAACAGTTGTTGGAGATCATCAGTAAGAAAGTTAATTGTAGACCATCAACCCATTGAATAGGTTGTTGGAGTCACATTACACCAAACGTTAAATGGTCTTAGTTTTTGTCGAGAAGTATTGATTGTTGCTGAACATTATCTACTTAATGCTAGTTCATTTAATATAGTGACAATATAAAGTTGCGATTTATGATCGAAAAACGGACAATGACTTGCGCCAAATAGTCAAACGTAATTTTGGAAACTTACCTATAACAGAAAAAGACAGATGTGGGTTGGTAATGTTTAATAGGTCATATAACTACTGTGCATATATATATGGGACGTGTAATTTCGGTTTCTATACAAGTAACAAGGTTGTTGCTAAAAGGTTATATATTTGAAGATAGGGTATGAATATGCATGTCAAGTGAAATTACATGAACTTATTAAAATCAGCACATGTGATATTTATGCGCATATGAAAGCCAATTAAAATATTATGAAAAATGCTCAATGGCCCTAATACACAATATTATAGTTGACAACCAACCCCCTTTTAACAGGATAAATAACTTAGAAGATCAAACTGTAACTTTTATTTATACAGAAAGTAAAAGTCTCATATTATTTCCAGTCCCTGTGTTCAGTTCATCACAACCTAACACTGTCATATAATCCAAGTTAAATCGTCTGTAACAAATGATACAATCCAATGCGTGTCAACTAGTCTCGGACTAATAGTTAATTGGCTGAGCCTCCGATAATTGACAGGAAGTCAATATCACTGGTAATCGATCGATAGTTGCCATACACTTCAGTAACAAACATCACCCTCCAGCTAGCAGAGCGAGGGAGAGAGGGAGGAAGAGGGGAGAAAAATGAGAGAAAGAGAGAGAAAGAGAGAGAGTGTGAATGTGAATTAATTTCGTCTCTCCAAACATGTTTCTATAAAGATCTGGATTTTTGAATCTGAAATATATCGACTCTGAAATATATCGAATCTGAAATACATCAAATCTGAAATATATCGAATCTGAAATATATCGAATCTGAAATATATCGAATCTGAAATATACCGAATCTGAAATATACCGAATGTGAAATATATTATACTTGTACATAGGTAAAACCTCATCTTACATCAACTCGAATACAACCCATGTGAAGAGTATCACTGGTCCTCCGTTTACATATCATAATTTATAAACAAATAATTAGCGCGGGGAAACTATTGTAATCAATGTAAGACTAAGCGATGGTCATAATGCTCAAAAGCCAAACATTCCATACCTAAGATCATAGTATAGATCATAAGTCGTGATAAGATTTTAATACGGACATCAACACTCGCGACTTAATACAACATACGTGTGTCCGTTATTGACCGGTTGCCTTTGAAGTGAGAAATAGAACTAGTAAAAGTATGAAATATTGTAAAATCGATGACATACGTACCGAAGGAATAAAACCTACATACTCACATTCCTACCTTCGATCTTACATTCGGGTATTGATAAGATTCAATAGGTATATCAACAATCACGGTTTGAGTTATAACATACGGATGTACCCGTTACAGGCCATGTAGACAAACATGTGAAAACATTGTAAGAACAAAGTAAAAGTAATGTTAACATACCTTCACACAATCTTGTACAAGCCGGTATATAATATATATCAGGGTAAGTTAATTCGCCAGTAGCACCCAACTCCACCCGTGTACCTGTCAATATGACTGACGTCCGAGTGAAGGAGTAAGAGTCGGTCACGTGACCGGGTAGAGTTTCTCTGGGTGTGCAAGTCAGGTTTGGTAGAACAATACACGCTGCAGTGAACGAGAGAGGTAGGGAGCAAGTGCTGACATGAGCAGAGACGGTGGAGGGGTAGATTTGACCGAGTCGAATAAAGGGTAGATTTGGACCAGGAAACGGCAACCGGGTGGATGATTTAATCACTATTGAAGGAGTTAAAGGGGCAGTAGCACGTGTTTTGCAAAATGTTTTTCAAATTTGCCATTTATAATGATAGTTTATGTCATATATATTTACTTTCGAGGGTTAAACATCTTATTACACAAACCAATTATCCGTAGTGGTAATAACGGTGTTGCGTATTAAAACAGAAATTGCATGGCGGCCATTCTATTGTGAACAAATATTTTATTATTTCGAATGACAAAAACGATTCCCATGGCTTTATTGGTGACTTTAATTTTCAAATACATTTCATCGACTCATTTAAGCGAACAAATGTGGTACTGCTCCTTTAAAGGAACATAATACTCCTAAACAAACGTAGGGAGACCGATTATGTTAAGGATGTTCGCTCCTCAGATTTATATTTTTTAAAAGATCAAAGTATATGATTGGAAAATCATCACTAAAAATAGGGGATAGTGTGGGTTTTATCGAAATATGACGCCTGTAAGATAGTTGGGTGAAGTACAATTTTAACATAGGAGTCTATGGGAAAATGAGAATAAAACTGCTAAAACTTTTACATACTACATTGCTAGCATTTAACTTTTTTCCCCTTTTTTGGTATGTTACAAAGTACGTGTTCCCCTACCGACATCGATGAAATAGTATATGTGGTAGTGTGTGTGTTTTTTTAAAGCTTTGTACCTGAAAACCCCACTTTTTAGTCAAATTTAGGCCATTTATGCTGATTAAGCACTTTTTAGAGGTTCTAAAGTCACATTTTCTTTTTTTCATTTGTTTTTTAAAAGTATGTAGATGTGAAAAAATCTCTACTTTATCATATTTAATTTTTGAAGTTCAACAGGAAGGAGAGAACATCCTTAACGAAAGCCATATAACAAATCAAACGGCGGTCATATCTTGTATTAATGAATTATAAACAGGTGTATAAATGAAAATGATAATGGACTAAAAACTAATTTAGGAATATTTTTAGATAGGAAACGAGAATCGAGTTCGCCTCATTATTAACTGTTACGTCTTTACGAATTGTGATGGATTTAGCCAATACTCGAGTACTGGAGTCAGTGTGGGGTACAGCTGAAATAGAGGTGAGTTGAGTTTTTTTGGAGTTTGACGCCGATTTCAAGAGTATTTCACTTGTATCACGACTGCTAGTATTATGGCAGGGAGAAAGCCCGCAACGCCATGTGGCTATGCATTGCGGTGAAACCTGCGAGCATCGGCTGGAACTACGCTGATGAATTCAGTATCATTGTACCCAAACTTTACTGCGTGTAGAACAGTTCTCCTTGCGAGATTCGAACCCCAGGCCCCTTGGCTATCTCGCCCCTATATATGTAAATTACGTTTTGGTGAACTACTGTTAATGACGATGTGGCAAGGCTTGATGTAAAGAAGAGTATATCATTGTTTTAGCATCCTTTTACATGTACATATTGTTGTTCTTATGTTCGAGTATGTTTGTCTTTGTTGTTCTTTGTGTGTGTTTTAAACTATCTCATCAATCCGTGTAGAACAACTTTCCTTCTGGATAATAAAGCACTTTCTTATCTTATCTTTTATCTAATCTTATCTTATCATCTTATCCTAAATGTTCTGTTATAAACACCCTTTTTATTGAAATTCACACCAACACATCATTGTAACTTACCTAGTACATAAAAACAAAGACATTTCGCAAAACACTTATATGGTAGATGTTTGGTTTACGAATAGGAAATTACAAGAGAAAATTCTCATTGGAAACCAACAAATGAAAACAAACAAGGTTTATATTATTCGATTATATACTGAATCTAACACGAAATTAATCAGATGATCGATATAGATTTTCTTATGAGATATTTTTGGGTCGCAATTATACTAATTGCTACAAATGTCTAATTGGAGATGATTGATGTATCACTTGAAATCAATTTCTCCCTATGATAAGTTTGACTCAACACCGAATAAAGAAATTGAACTGACATTTGGTTTAGTAATTTTCTATATTCCACTAACCAATCATTAGCCAACGAAGGGGACAGTTCGATAGTACGAAAAAACTAACTTCGTAATCACATCTGTTCTTTTAAAAACAAAGTGTGGTAGATATATACAAGAAGACAGGAAGATGAAGCGAGAGGAAGATGAAGATAATGTTGATGAAGAAGTAAACGAAGAACAAATAACAAAATGATTTAATGACTATTGACGGAGTCTCTCGGTATAGTATTGATTGATATATTGATAGTATTGATCATCGTATGTAAGGTTCATTTTCTGATCGAGCGTCACATTTTTTCATGCTGTTTCCATGGCAACATTTCCATCAATTTTAAATATTGATTGAGCCAATTGTTGTAACCCGATCGACACCTATCTGAATAATACATGTACATTCATCAGATATAACTCCTCCCACTATACGTGCTACTTTACTTCCTACTAAACGTATATGATGTATGACAAACATTTATGATTTACACAGTATAGAATATAGGGAATTACCCAGTTCGTTATTACACATCGTAAATCTAGTGTAACCGCGTTTAATGAAAAATATGATAGGTACATGGGACGGTGCAAGAGATACTTGAGATACTTGAGACGGATGAGATGTTACATATTAGATACACGAAAGACTTGGCGGGGGTCAACAAAGATATAAAAGGTTATAACAAAATTTTCCTCGAAAACGCAAACATTATCGATATAAATGCCTTCGGTATTAAACTAAATTTGTAAGTGTTAAACAAACAACGAATCCCTGAAATTTGAAAGACCCAACTATCTATGTATTTAATACACCCATTCAAGCAGATTTCACTCAACACGTATCACACACGTTGTATGCAAGTAATCCGCTGTCACATTCTAGATTACCCATTTACCCGATCATTGTATTAGCGGGGGAACACTTTTCCTACCGAGCTCAGCGTTGGTTTTATCTATATAGTGCGAGCCCCTTATCTCAGTAAGGCTTTTGGTCATCAACTCACTGACATTACGCAAGGTATGGTCGATAGTTTCCAACAAATATTTGTGTTGTTACCGTCAACCTGTATCTCTAAGCCTTTCCCTCACGTCACTTCAGGACCTGTGGCAATTATTTATCAGTGCATTATCACGAAGTATTGGAAACTTGGCCTCCGATGTTCGAAGGTCCGTTAGCACTAAGGCCAGTCATAAGTACTATAGATCAATGCTGACTCAGCGCGGAGACGTCTAACGGCCGATCTTCCGGGATCGCTTTGTTTTTCACAACGCGTTAATTAACATCGCACTGGAGTCAAGCCTTTCATTCCATACGATAAGTTAGATATGAACGACAAACGCATGTCACGTGGTCAAAGTCTATCAGAGCGCTTGAGCATATGTCGCCTTGCATTTTGACGGTTGAATATGATTTAGCAAAGGGAAAAGCATATTCGGTTATCCAGGGCGTCAGTTTGCAATGATTCGAGCAAAATTCAATCCAAAATTGTAACATTCATGATAATTCGATTTATTACAGAACCTTTCTCCAATTTTCTCCCAATCAAAATTCTTCTAAAATATAGTAAAAGTATACCAGTCTCATTAAAATCAGTAAACCGTAATTAGTTGCACTACGTTTCACAATCCATCTGAGTTTAATGAGATTGGTAACATTCTTACTGTACATCCTACAGAATCGTTTAACAGTAGGTAGAAATGTAGCACTGTAATATTTGGGATCAAACTACATGCAATGGTACAACTTCCCCTACCTTTTGTGGGTCGAGTTCCTTGCGAGATTCGAACCAACACCCTCAGAGTCAGGCACCAACCGCCAGCACTGATTGTCCCAACAGCTTACCCATTCATCCACCGAGACCTCGACAAAAACATTGTCCAACAACTGGTTGTTAAGCTATGTTTACAACCAGTACCCCCTGATAAATATACCGTGACACAGTTCCCGAGGATGAATGCATTAGAAGTACACGCCATTTAGGTAGTGAACAAATGTGACATTGTTATATTTGGGATCACACAATCTGCAAAAGTACAAATTCTTGTACTTTTTTTCGGGTCGAGTCACTTGAGGTATTCGACCCCACACCCTCAGAGTCAGGCGCCAATGTATATAGCAAGTTCAGGTTAAGTAGACCCGAAAGGTTATTGTCTTTGACTCGATTATATCAACATAACCAGTTGACCTTTGTACATGTATTTGCAAGAGGTTTTCGTCGTCTATGACGTCCTTCAATGACTGTGACGTCAATTACGATGGTACCCGTTCATCACACGCGTCTACACTGCGCAATATTACTGGAATAAATTGTTGATAATAAAAACCGTTAACACTCGAAAGTGTGTCTTACGGGCAAACTCGTAACAATCTGTGTATATCCATCACTCTCGCTCGGGCATTACAAAGTTCACATTGGTTAAATAAAATTCGTACGACATGGTAGCTCGTGTTATCATCTCTATGTAGTTTATATTTTTTTTAAATAAGACTCACGATGTGTATTCTAAAATTAAATGAAATACAGACATTCGATAAGCATTAACGTTATGATTTAAACTTATCTGAAACGTTTTCCCTTTTACGCTAGATATAAATGAAAGCCACCCCTTCTCGCTGTAACGTAGGTAAATTACACCTGTTCTTTCATATCATGCCGTATATATCAACAACTTCTCTCTCAAAATGATGTGTAAGTGAGGTCGCTGTATATGTTACACATTCCTACTTGAACCAAACGTCAAACAAAGAGGGTGGGAAAGACAACGTTTGTCATTGTTTGTAAGTATTAGAAAACAAAAGAACCACCTATATCTCATTGGAACGTAGATAAACCTAACACCTGTTCTCAGAAAACAAGGTGAGTCATACAGGAGACAGCGCTGATAGGCTCCTACATACTTATGTGTTTACCACCGGGCGAACATGGCGGAATATCACTCGAATCTTTCTCAGAATAATTTATAGAAATGCGTTGCTTCCAAATTAGTGAAAGAAACGAGTCCTTCAAACTTTCAAATAATGTAACGGGTGACCAATCTCATAAAAATGCACACCAAAACGTGTTGAACTTTATTGAATGCGATCAACTGAGTTTACACATAACCACGTGGAACCACAACTTATACTAACAATGATAAAAAAAAACCATGGTATTAAATCAAAAAGTATCGAATGACCTTTATAACCGACTCGCTTCGAACTGACAACGATTTTATAGATTTCTCCCAAACTTTTAAAACAAGAAAGATAATTAGTTTGCCAAATAATTAAATATACCCACTGAATTAGATGGTGATATACGTCTTTGATATACCAATGCTTCTGATCCAGAATCGTCGTCTCAAGTATATTGTTTTTACATTTGTTTGTATATATTTTACATATCGACGAGAATCTCTTGTAAACTGTTGAGATCTATTCTCTTACTTCTTTACTCATGTCCCCTTTATAACTTCTAACTCATGTCCCCTTTATAACTTCTAACTCATGTCCCCTTTATAACTTCTAACTCATGTCCCCTTTATAACTTGAACACCACTGTAACCATGCTGGACGAACGTTATCGACTTTTCGTAAGACGGAAGTCGTCATCAGAATGAAATCTGATTGGTGCAAATGGTTCACCAATCGGCGCTTTGATCATTAACCTGGCTAATTTTATCTTTGCAGCATTTCTTGAACTTTTCTGTGTTGACATAGTCGGCTCTCACAGCTTAGATTAAATTAGTGATGGAGGCTGGCGCAGGTTATGTCTTGCGGAGGAAAGTAGGTGTTTGAGTTCTAAGTCATGGATCACACAAAGAAAACAAGCAACGTTTCAATGTAACGCTGGTACAACACCTGTTCCCAGAAAACAACTACAAGTAACCCGGAGACAGCAGTGAGATGAAATCTCCATACATAAGATTGCCCCGCCAGGTAAACCTGACAGACTCTCCTGTATATCAGAGTATTCCAGGTAAAAAATGTCTCTTAATTCTATCAAAGTGTTTATATCTACATTGTGTAGACTGTTTTGACAACATCTTGAACGTTACCCGCAAGCTCGGTGAGTTTACACTAGTTTAATAAGCGCTTTGATATCATTCGTGGTTCAGAAAGGAAAACTGTGTACAACCACCTCGTCGATCGTTTATTACACCTTTTAAATTCAATTTACTAAAGTACTGTCACTGTAATTCACTCGTATAACAAACTTTGGTAGTCTAAATTTTAAAATTAGAAATAAAATTTTAAAATATTTACATTCTATTTATACGCATGCTTTGACAACATATGCATTGGCGATTGTATAGTGAAGAAAAGTAGGGACCGAAAAAAAGGTCGGTGAAATGCTTTTGAATTTTCTCAGGATAACAGAGTGCCACCGGAGAGCAATGCCTCCCCTGGATATTAAGCAGATTGGTCGTTGTTGTCATCAATGGGGAAAGTGTACGTCTGTGACGTTCAATTAGATCGTACTACATACATGTTCCCCCAGACCGACTGGATTTAACCGCTTCATGAAGTCTGTCATCCTCGGTCACCCATGGTTTTATGTATGCTCCGTTACTCTCCACTATATCACCTATGGGTGATATAGTGGAGAGTAACGGAGCATATATAAAACCATGGGTAACATGGGTGATATAGTGGAGAGTAATTGAGCATATATATAAAACCATGGGTAACCGAGGATGGAAGTCTGTTTCTATAGAGAACATCTTGTATTGGGACCAACAAACATGTACACATGGCCACATAGGTTCATAGTGTAGACTGATAGATACTGAAGATTGCTTGATCGTTGATGCGTATGCGTTGAAGGTTGTCAGGATATTATAGGTAATAAGTTGTACACCATAAGTGGACTAGTATATCTGATATGGATAGTTCACATTGTAAAACTGAGAATAGGATAGACAGCAGCCTTTGACAATTTTTTATATAGATCCTATAATTAAGCATTCGAAAATAACAAATTGAATTTCTTTACTTATCTACATTATAATACGTAAGGGCACGAACAGAGGTATCGAATTAATTTGGCTCCATAGTTACTGAACATTAATCAAAGTGTTTTATCGGTGAAACGGAATCTTAGGCGACTTCACACGAGGTATTTTCCCCTTCACCAACTTTTGAGGACACACGCTCGTATAGACTATATATACACATTATCAGAAACTTTCAACTTGATGATGATTAGAACAGGAAGTAATTGAAGATTACAGAAGAGTAATAGCCAAATTCATGAATAAACATAAACTGCCAGGCAAAAGAAAGTACTCACCCCAGATGTTATAATCTAAAACAGTCTAGTACAGGTGTTTAGTCAGCAGTCAAAGAATACTTCCACATGTTTTTGCATTTTAAAAAAATTAATTAAATTTTTTTTCAAGAAATATTTGTTATGATACACAATTGTTCAACTGACATGTAAGACATATTCTATGTGCAAATTAATAAATGTGCCTAATTCTGCACACATTTACAACATCTTAAACATGGTAGGGCTCGTTTTGGTGTAAATTTCATTTCTTACCCCTGTCCTCATTAAACAAAGATATTTTAACTAAAATGTAACCACAGTCGCCAATACATTCATTCAAACTACTGCAGATGAGTATTATTGTATCGTGCCATAGTCAAATGAATCTGATTTCTTTTATAATATTGAATTAATCGAAACTAATTGAGGTGTGTACTTTCTTTTGCCTGGCAGTTTGATGATGAAGAACCCTATACAGGAATAAGGACGAGATCGTGGAGGAAAAAACAAAATTGCTTTTAATTAAATAATTATTATTTCAAATAATATTTTCTGTATCGTACTGAATGATGGAAGTTGACACTAAATGACTCCAATCATACAGTGAGAATGGGTGTCAAAGCAAAATAGTTTCCTAGACAACATAGGCTACACACGCTTATATATTCATGTGTCGGTAATTATTTCTAAAATTTTGTTTCGTTTATATGTACTTATTGCTCATCCATCATCTAGGTACAATATACTTAAAATGGCATGACATTAGTGTTAAAGGGGTAGTACTACGAATTTTATTTTTTCAAATTTTCCATTTATAATGATAGTTTATGTCATTTAAATTTACTTTAGAGGTTAAAAATCTTATTACACAAACCAATTAACTGTCATGTTAATAACGTTTTGCGTATAAAGTAAAAATTGCATGGCGGCCATTTTAATATGAACACATTTTATTATTTCGAATTACAAAAACGATTCCCTTGGCTTTACCGAATCATGTATTTACACATTTTGTAACTTGATTTTCCGAAAAAAGAAGGGTGTTTTACTATTGGTGACATTATTTTTCAGATACATTTCAACGACTTATTTGAGCGAAAAAAACGTGCTACTGCCCCTTTAAAGAGTATTTTCCCAAAATGTTTTACTCAGTATATGTTCGACATTCTATTCATGTAGCTATCCAATGTACACGCAGGATATCGGAGACGTAAATGCCTGCCCACAATCTAAAATAAGTATGACCTTCGCAAACCACGTAACATCTTCATTTTTAAGGAGAATCAATTATCAATCTTTGCAATATTCAATAGGAAAGTTCTACACGCATTCCGATCACGCGGGTTGTCTTAGACAGGCGAATGTCTGTAACACATCTATCTGTTATGTGACATTTACACGGTGCAACAATTTGAACTTTTCACTGTATACATGTAAGACCTTTTAGAAGAGAAATCCTTCTGAGTGTTGTCTACCAACAGTTCCGTGTTTGGTCGACTGTTTGTTTACTTCCGCTATCAGTTCACGCACATGTTCAGACTGTAGAATCATCGGCTTGTGTTGTATTTGGCACTTGTGAGTGAATTCTAGTATATAGCCTTCCGTGACTTTCTCGTGTTCTCACTGAATTGACGTAACGATTAATGGCGTCTACATACATACTATTAATAAAGTACTTGTCCGTAAATGCAATTGTGGGGATTCAGTCATATAGTACATAATATAATAATTGGTTACTTATATTGCGCCTTTTCCACACCCTAAGTTTTGCTCAAAGCGCTAAAATTATTACCCTGAAGGAATTGTACTTTCTAAACTGCTTCTAATTAAGCAGTACATTTGTACAGCTGGGTTGACTGAGTGCAATGTGGATGAAGTGCCTTACCCAAGGACACAACACAGTATTTGACCCAAGTTACAAATCTTTGGTGTCTCCACCGGGATTCGAACCTGGGTCGTCGGCGTGAGAGGCCAGCAAGCTAACCACCGTGCTCCTGTGATGTATGCTGCCGCAATTCAAAATATTAATTTTGTTTGTGTAAATAATTAACTTTGTAAACGCGCTCAACGTTCAGAATACTGAAAACGTTTGGCAGGCAATAAGAACATTTTGTTATATTTGGTAAGGGAATGTTTTAAGACCGTGTTCCAACCATAGAACTTGCAGTGTTACATAGCAGTTTTCTTTCAAATGTATATAGTTGTAGATATATGTCATTGAAAAATCAATAGCAGTGAAATCAATTAAACCGTAAACAGATCACAACATCCTGAAAGCGCAAGGACAAGTTGCCGTGTACATTGCATTGTGTTGCACGTGCTGCGCGATTTTCTTGCTTGTCAGCTTACCTGCATTGTATCTATAGTTTCAGAAACCAATCAAATCCAAGTTATCTTTAGATGCAAAGCGTATTTTTTTCTACTGAACTTAGTACCGGGCATATTCTGATATTAGCGACTGTGTAATTTATCTTCGCAGCGGGCATATCCGTAGCGTCGGCCCGAGTTGGGTCAAAGGTTAGTGGCGTGTATAACTATTTATGAACTGTTGGAGACTGACATTTTCCTTATCAAATTTCCGACGTGCAAAGTCAAAGTAATGGTTTTGGGAAAGTGCAACGGACGCACCCATCTTGAAATAGACTTGCTCTAAATACGAATTCAAAAATTGTATAGGTACAGATGACATTTGGGGGGTGTTGCAAGAATCACCGTTTTCCCATAAGGTCCCATGTTATTTCAGTGTAGCATAGATAATTGGGAAGAGAATGGTAGACTGACTGACATGACCTGTCGCCGAGACTAAATCTGTATACATTAATTATCAGTATACAACAGGGACGGTTCTGGATGCACCCCCTCTATATATAGGACAGAGCTACCACATTTCCTCAAATACAACCCATGGACAGGCAATTGAGGATACTCAATCCAAAAGTATCCATATCCCTCGAGTAGCCTATTGGTATAGAGGGATATGGATAATGTTATATACATTGTTTACATTAGGATATTGAGTATCCTCAATTTCCTGTGACTTGAAACTCTCATGGGTCCGCCACTGTAGGAAGGAAGACATGAAGTAAAAAAATGTCCACATGTTCAAACTATGATACACACAGTTGCACATCCGACGAGCTAGAAGGATATGTTAATCTGTATAGTATAAGTGCGTGTCTCATTAGGGCCACTAACTATCCCCACATTTACCTCACATTGAAGCTCTGTGTACATTAGTGTGATGAGTAATAGACGTATCATAATTTCCAAAACTATTCACACGGTAACATATATGATGAGCAAGGGATGATTACCGAGGTGAGGATCTGAAATATCAGTGAAGGGAGAAACTTCTGTGGGAAGAGAGTGAGGCAACTATAGACTGAACAACTTTTTTATAATTAAGGCTCCTTTTATTTTTTGCTCTTGGGTCTTGATGACATATTACTGCATTATTACACTGAGTATTTAACATATTATACAGAATTAACAAGAGGAAGCTGCCAAGAGGTCTATAAGATATGATAAACCATATAATATCACAGAGAGTGTGAATCTTCCTATAAATGATATACATTAGGTGTGGTGAGTAACATAGGATGTTCCACCAATTCCACATTATCTATGGAATTATAATAATTACTGTACCCCCATCCCTATGATTGTATTTCTTTAATTTCAGTTCCATTCAGTCTGTCGAGACTTGCAGAATAAGGAACTAGACTGTATGAAAGACTCTTATTTATACATAGTCACGGGACAGGATTAACACGCAACGACCATGGTGCAAGCATGACTCTGTCAATCTCTACAGAGTATGTTCTTATTATATATAGTGTCTAAGGTCGTGACTGTACTACCCTCATCTCCGAATAAATATCTGATGAGCAAGATATAAGTACCCTAATTCGAACATTACACAGTAACACAAACATGATGAGCGGGAACTGTCTATCAATCCGTCTGCCGAGTGTGGTTCTTATTAGAATCTGACGAGAAACTCATCACGTGACTTATGTTCCTTGCAGATGAAACTATGTAAAATGCTTGAAAGACAAAAGGACACAAAAACTAAACAATCATTTCGTTGCTATGAGTGTACCTTAATAAGCACCCTTGTAAATACACAAGAAGGAACATTCACAAACCTATTACGGGTATCGGGTTACAAAGTCAGCGTTCAGAGACAGATGGTGAACTGAGGCAATTAGATACAAACGGAGTACTTACTTTGAGGAATGTGAAGAAATTCTCACAAAAACGTATTCCACATCCGTGGGTTAACTACACAACACGTGCTCTCTTCACGTGCATGTACGCACATATAGGAAGCTCCTGAAGAACTGACTCACATCTTTATGTAAGGATTAGGTCATCGACGACGTAAATCCGATCTATTTTAAATCCAAGAATGTCAACATGAAACGCCACGCTGAATATAACGGGAGTTCTAAACGAACCTCCTAATAACAATGGATGAGGATGTAATAGATCGCCCTGTATACGCTCCCAAGCTCTGACGCAGTGTCTTCTCTTTCAGTCTGTGCGCGGGGCTGATGTGAACGCCGCTTCAAGTGAGCTGCAGGTAAATGAGTCTGCAGGTAGACTCACCTGCAATTAATATTGTATGTGTTTTGCTTGGAAGATGTATTGTCTTTGTACGTGACGTTAAACTATGGTTGTTTACGGACTATTGGTCGATCACTCGTGAATGGATACACGTATTACTTTAGTAATGTTTGTTTAAAGAAACGGCGGTTCCATCTTGGATTAATCATTTATTTATTGAAGATGTCTATTATCTGATGATTGTTTCAAAGGATAGCGGATATGCATGGAGATCGGAAGCGATATGGTTGTCTAACACAAAATAATTTGTAATTCTGTTCCCTTCTGGATTAATTATTCTTTTAAAATAATATCTCAAGTTTTGTTATCAATCTGTGTGGATGTATACGTGACGTGTAGCCATGGTCCTGCTATGGACTGGTCACTTGTGGCTCAGACAGCAGAAAAGATGCACCTGTTTATTCAACAGATGTTCGTTTGAGGAACTGGCGATTCCAGTGTGGATTAATTATTTATGGATAGCATTTGTGATTGGATTGTTTCAAAGATAAAGTGTTATCTTATCTTAGATAGGCGGATGTTTGAACGCATTTCTGGATATCACGCGGACTTACGTATGCATGCTCAAGGCCTTCCCTGCATTATCACTCTGGCCTAACCCAAGCAACCATTTACAATGCTCAAAGGTCACCTCCCACCCAACCTACACCAGGTACCCACTTGAACTGCTTGGTGAACGGATCCACATCTTGAACAACGTGCCTTGTCAAAGGTGACACCACAAGTCTCTCAACTGATGCTTCAGTGCGGGCCAGTCCTGGTCACAGCTAATCGTCACTGAGAAATATGCACAGGGCCACAACGACTGCTTGTCGGTCATCATTTTCAAAGAATAATTTGGGGGATTGTCGAATACATTTATATTTTTTTTCATTGATTATTCCTGTTAATTAAATAATTGTTTTAAAAAATGGACGTACTAGGCTATGTCTGTATAATAGTTGAGTTATATTGAGGTCATGTCGTACATAAACTACGTGACAAAAGAAAGTACTCACCTCAGTTGGTTACGATTAATTAAATATTTCAAAGAAATCAGATGCATTTGATTGTGGCATGATACAATAATACTTATCTGCGGTAGTTTGAATGAATTAATTGGTGACTGTGGTTAAATTTTAGGGAAAATATTTTGTTTAATGAAGACAGCGGTAGGAAATGAAACTTACACCAACATGACACCTAAGGTCCCTTTCTCATACACGAATGTACATGCACGAGTAAATTTACACACTATGTAAATATACATACACGTGTAACAGTAAATTTACCTTCTGTTCACAATGTTCACATGTAGTTGAGCAATATGTTGTATTTGTCAATTACATACAGCCATGTACTTTCTTTTGTCTGGCAGTTTATCTTTGAACCATAGAAAACGTTGACATTCATTTATAAGAAGTAATTGTGTAAGTAAAAAATGCCAAGTTTATAGTTCTGATGTGATTAAGAACCCTTTATAATAGTCTAGTATTTATTTGGCAAGTGTAAAGCTATCCGAATGAACAGATTGCAAGCACAAGAAAATGATGTTTAGAAAATAAAAATAAATAAATAAGTAAAACATTTCATTGACAAAATTGCTCCTCTCAGTGGCATATAAACGTTCTACCTCAATCGAAGCGATCAACACAGTATCCGTCAAGAACAGACGGATGTTCTGTTTATAATAAACTGAATATCTCATCGATTAAAGTTTTTTTTTTTTAAATGATAAGAAAAAGAGTGAGATGAGAAAAACCGTTCAAATTTAATCTTAAAAGTACTTTCTAAATATTCTAAAATCGCACAACTTTTCTTTATTTTATTTTCTTATGATCAAAAGAACGGCAGAGTTTATTTATGTGGGATACTCGTGGCATAAATCTTCTGAGAAAAATACTTCGAGACAGTGATGCGTTGAGCTTCCTACATAAATGAACCCTGCCATTTCCTTGTTGGTAGTTTACACACGAGTAAATGTAATAATAGACTTGATAGCCACAGCAGAAACTATATATTTAGGGATCTCTGGAAAGCATAAGCTATATTTGAAGACATTATATTGACGCCAGCATACCCTATAACATTTCCCTTTGCTTAGCAGAAAGTTACCATTCTCTTCCCAAAGAGGCTTCTCCTTTCATAATGTCCATCTTAACGATAGAAAATCTGAAGAGAGTATAGCCGCTGTGGGAAGAGTATGGAAACGTACATGATTATAGTATAAACGGTAGAACATGCAACAATGACCGTTCAATTCCAATCCAAAACAAATCAGAAGATGTGAGGTGATTTTGGGTTTAACGCCGCTTTCGCATCAATATCATATATAGGCCTAGTATAATTGCAGGGAGAAAGCCCGCAACACCATGTGGCTATGCATTTCTGAAACCTACGAGCATCCGCTGGAACTAGCGAACCATGGGCGGTACTAAGCTGAAATTCAGTGTAGCATTGCACCCAAACCTTACTGCGTGTAGAACAGTTCTCTACTGCAAACAAAGTTGCCGTGCCCCTGCCGGGATTCGAACCTCGATCCGAAGCCGAACGCGCTATCCACTGCGCTATCCCGCCCCTTGTTTTCAGACGAGCACTTTCCATTAATCTACTATATTCTCGAAAACTCGATTTCCGTTTGGAAAATTGGTGGTAAACTAAAACCCGAGATCCATGTTTCGGGAAAGAAAAAGTTTTCCAACTTAAAAATACCTCGTGTATTTTATGACCGCTCCTCAAAATCTGCTACCGATCGATGTTTTAGATATATATATCGAAACATATGTCAATTGAAATCATCAGGGCCAGCCCAATGAAGGAAGCGAATGCAATGCTTTGAAACTGGGGCTGGAATACAGTGTTGTGATTGGAAATCTGTAGATAAATTGCAGTTTTATTGCTGATGTGCAAAATGAGCTTAAATGATCAATATTCTATTTTGATTGTTATTTTAAAATGTTTAATAGTAAATAGAACATTCATGGAGGGACATTCACGTCAGGTTTGTACATTCAGTTTGCCGTTTGGATGCATTAAATGGTTGCTATTATGATGAATTTAATTGAAATTGAAAATTAAATGGGTATTATAAATGTCGATTGAACCTCACGTAATTTTATTTTAGAAAATACAGTTGTATAATCTGAATGTTTTAAACAGTAATAAACTATTTATTAAAAAATATTTATACAAAGGTTTTGATTCGAACATATTTCACTTTTAACCTTTTAATCTTTTTTAATAAGAATACATGATGAATGTATACACAAGAGAACAATAATAAATTTACTCAAATCCATTTTACAGGCTGTCAGATAAATGCCAAGTGGATACGAGTTACTTCCCTTGATTAGCTGCAAGATGGCGTCTTGGGTAGTTTTGGTTAGCTGAAAATGGTAAACATTGAACTTTCACTACAAACTGAAGTGATATTTTTTTAAAGCGTTTATGCACTTACTGTGACAATAATGAATGGATTGATAAATAAATGGATGATGTTCATGAATTTGACATTTAGCATTTCAAATCTCAAATCAAACTTATTTTGACACTTGACTTGCAGAGTGAGTATAATTGTATAATATTGTATAATTTGACTATAATTTACAAGTTATCTTCATCCAGTTAATATAAATCGGGCTACACTGCAGTTTACCGAGCGCACATCTTTTTAACCCTTGGATTCAAGCTAGACTGTCTTCTTTAGCCCTTGGATATCAGTAGACTATCTTTTTTTTTAACCCTTGGATCCCTTTAGACGATCTTAGGGTTAGTTTGTCTAGCATAAGGGTTGGTAGTGCCGTGAAGTTGATAATGACTAGCGCCCGGTAAAGTGCAGTACTCCCGTTAATCGTATAACTTGGATCTAATTTGTTACTATTCATAACAATTGAAAAATTCCGTATTTCAGAATCGGACAGTTTGAGAGACACATCTCAGCAAACAATATGAATGAAGACCGGCTGTTCTTGTCTATGACAACGACTGGTTGTAGTGACTGGATCGATTTGCTCTCTGCCATTAGTGTCAATGATATTGATTCGGTTCGAACATGGTTGAAAACTAAGAACACATCACCCAATTTTGTGTACGAAGGACAAAGTCCAATCTGTCAGGCGGCAAGCTCAGGATTTGAGGATATTGTGGATCTACTCCTTCAGTATCGTTGCGACCCGCTGCAGCCTGATCTGTCGGATCACATGTGGTTGAGACGTCCTATACACATCGCAGCTTCGAAAGGTCATATTGGGGTCGTGAGACGTCTCCTCAATCGAGGTGTGGACATCAACAGTCGTGACAGTGACCACAGGACACCTCTACACTGGGTTTCGACGTACGGTCATATTCAGATTGTGGAGTTTCTCCTTTCCGCAGGTGCATGTGTGAATATAGCCCAGGTTGATGGGTTCACCCCGCTCCATGCTGCAACCTGTCTCGGGCATGAGGATGTGTGTACAATGCTCCTTGCTAACGGAGCAGACGTGAATAGAGCAGACCGAGATGGGTGGACGGCTTTGCATACTGCTGTTTGCTATGGCTACGAGAATGTCGTGAAGATTCTGCTCGATGCAAGGGCTTCAGTTCACCAGACGACTAACGACGACGAAAACTGTTTTCATATTGCAGTAAGCTCCGGACATCTTCAAATCGTCAAAATGCTCCACGAAAGAGGGATTGATGTTGATAAGAAAAACATCAATGGTTTTACGGCATTCCATCTCTCGATATATTACAATAAACAGGCGATTAGTCAGTTCCTGATTCAGAAACATGTGAACATGTGCACAGAGAACTATGCCAAACAGACTCCGCTATATCTGGCCGCGATGCGAGGCGAGGAAAAACTGTTACTGATGATGCTTGATGCTGGTTATGATGCTTCTCAAGAATATTGGCTCCACCATGATGACATTCCGACAGCTATCAAGTGTAAACCTATCGTAGAAGTGCTTCACTACTATGCTGAAAACCCACGACCTCTGAGAGAATTGACTTGTCTCTGTATTCGTAGATGTTTGGGAGACAGTGTTGAGGTTTCAGTCGATCTCTTGCCTCTTCCTAACAGTCTAAAGAAACTCATCTGTTTCCAGACAATTGAGCTGGATGCTTCAACAGATCCTGACCTTTGTGATAATAACAATGGTAGTGGATTGTGAATGATTGGAGTTTGTAAATATTTTGGACGAAATAATATATTAAACTGATACCTTAAAAAATGTGTTTTCTGTCCATAATTGAATACTTTTATACATCTGTTTAATGATGAGGTAGCAAGAATATCTACATCCTTGATTATCCAGGGTACATGTTCCGAAACTTGATAATCCAGGGTATACGTTCCGTTAGTGTAGATTATCGGAACGTATACCCTGGATAATCGAGGATGGTTTATCTGGTGAGCGTTAAGTCTTATTAGAAACTGCAAGTTAGAGAATCACCTACATTAAGTCCAAAATTTATTAATTTAATATCTAAACAGAAACATAATAAAGGCATGACTGTCTTGCTACCTCTGGGACATTTCAACCTTTTTGGACAAATTTACGATTAAAACATAAGCAAATTCATGAAAAACATATGTATCATCTATGAACATCGGAAATATAAACATTGCTTTGATACCGGCGAGACATTGATAATATTATATATTTATTTATATTCATGGATTGTCCACTTTTCGATCAGGCTGTCGGTGACTGATAAATCATTACATATAAGAACAGAGGACGAGGAACCAGAGAAGTGGAAGGGGGATATAGGTTTGGGCTCCGTCTGTCCGTGCGTCAGTCCGAGATGAAGGGGACAGCTTTTCTCAGAAACTGCTATGTAGGATAACCAAATTTGGTGTGTTGCTTGAGGGCATCAATACCTTCATGGTGTTCGAAAATGAGAAGTGTGTAATTATTTTTTCCAGAGTTATTGCCCTTGTTCCGTATTTTTTGACTTTATTCATCGTATCTCGAAAGGGGACAGCTTTTCTCAGAAACTGTTTAAGACCGGATAACCAAATTTTTTGTGTTGCTTAAGGGCATCAATACCTTCATGGAGTTCGAAAATGAGAAGCGTGTAATTATTTTTTCCAGAGTTATTGCCCTTATTCCGTATTTTTGGACTTTGTTCATCGTATCTCCAAAGTGGACAGCTTTTCTCAGAAACTGTTTAAGATAGGATAACCAAATTTGTTGTGTTGCTTGAGGGTATCAAAAACTTGATGGAATGAAAATCAGTAATGCACAATTATTTCTTCTCGAATTATTGCCCTTGTTCCAATTCTTGGGTCTGGCGGGGGATGTTGATGTCTTCTTGTTTAAATATGTATCTACAAGTTTGATTGGAATAAATATATGATACAAGTGATGTTTAAAAAATATCACCATGTTATGACTGAAGAAGGTGGATCTACCCAAGATGAAATTTTGTTTACATCCATGCTTCCATAACATCCAATGTTGTTCCTATAACATAAATAGAGATTATTACCCGAGGAAGTGTGTCATATGACTTTTACGAAAGAAGTGTGACATTTGTTATTGCCTGAACGAAAGCGAGGGTTATACATACATTTGCATGAGTTTTGTAAAAGTCATATTACACACTTTTGAGTGTAATAATTTCTTTATTACCCATTATATTCCATTTTATTTGGGTAAAAATAGTCAGGAAATGGCCCACTTCTCTTGCGACAGTGACGTCACGAATACTTGTTTTATGTTGTTTTGTTGCTGATTGGCTCATCAGAAGGCGTAGCAAGGTATGAGTGTTAAGGTCGAACTGATTTAAATGAGATTGCAAAAGGGCATTTTGTCTGTGAAGTTGCAACATTGTGTGACATGCATCTGCCATCACATCAGGATGCACCCGAGACAAATATGTAGGATACATCTGTGAGATCATGTTAAGCCCATGTTTCTAGATATTTAGGATATTAATGCAAAAAGATCAAAGGAATATTGTTAGTAGAGTTGGATGATTTAGGGATGCAATTCACTGTATGGTCTCATTACAAGATGTAGGATGTCGATGTTGAATCAATTTAGGGTTAACTTTTAGGGATTTTTGGGATACATCATCCTTGGATGACTTCAGTGGCTGAATTGAATAGGGTATTTAAAGGTAATAATCTGGCCAATTGCAAAAATTACCATGTCTGTAATATTACAAAACCTGCAGGAAAACGGTCAAAGAATATAAGTTGTGACTGGCTGAATTTATGGTGATGGTTGATACATTTTTATGCCCCCGAATCGGAGATTCCGGGGTATATTGTTTTTCACCTGTCCGTCTGCCTGTCTGTCTGTGTGTTTGTCCACAAAAACTTTAACCTTGGACATAACTTTGGATTCCTCAGAGCTAGGGCTTTCATACTTGGCATGTGCATACCTTGTGATGGCTGATAGCATATATCCGGGGACATCCGTGCTTAACAAACACATCTTGTTCCTTATGTACCCCGTGAGTCTCGGGTGTACAAATTCTATGTACCCTGCTGCCATAGTAACAGTTCCTCGACAAGTGTAACTGTCCCATGGTGTCAGATAATTCTGAAGGCTTTGGGTGACACTGGTACAAAGATGGTGTCAGACCATATTACCCTTGAGAAGCATACAACTTATATTGCACTCGTAGTCGATAAATACAACAGTAATATCAATCCACATTTTACTCATCAGCAGCAACAGCAATGTTTAGAAAACAAACACAGTGAGTCAATGACATGATTTATTAATTACCTGTATAAAATAGATTCATCATAACTACACAACTTTGTGCGTACATAAATTATATACTTGAGTAAATGCTGTAGGAATTCGCCATTATAAGATTCATTAAAGTCTCTGAGAATCTGTAAATGTACCAGTCATACATAAAACCTGAGGATTATTTGAATTTATTAATTGAAATTATCAATAAATATTGTAACTGTGCATATCAATATCAATTGTTCATACATGATAATTTGACGAGATCAAAAACCAAAACACTCAGAACGTCAAATTCAACTTCTGAATTACTTTAATTTGGGTTAAGTCTTTGAACGGCATTTAGAAGTGGCACAGATATGAACAGGAAGATTTTCTGGGTTACAACGTCTTTAACCCTTTCAACCCTACACGCCTAAAATTAGGCATTTAAACCTATTAGCCTTCAGGTTTCTTAGTGGTTAATGGGTTTTATGGGAAAATACACAATGTTTCGGACATTGTGTATTTTCTCATTATAGAAGTTGTCATCCAGAAAATCTTCCTGTTCTTATATACATTTGGACGTTTTAAAGAATTAATTTTGACACACTGATGATAAACAAAATCAGACAGACATTAGCATATTAAGAATACAATTATACAACCTAATGTAAATTATTTGATTTTGCGTATAATTGTTGGAAAGTTATTGAGCACCATTAGTAACATGAGTAACTGTTTCACAACACAAATCATTGCTTACAGCATGATATTATTCAGACAATGTATACATGTATATACATAGCACTTTTCATTCATTTGAAATACATATGGTCACAGAAAATCATGCATACAACTTATTTGGATAACATAAGGCATTTGAGAAGGTCATTTCATAAATCTACTGAATTATTATGAATTTAATCAAACTTTGTAAATTAATTATTGGCAAGAACAAAGATTTGTTAAAGGTACTGTAGCACTTTTTAAAAAAAATTCTAAATGTTAAAATTTATCATTTATGATAAAAGTTTATGCAGTTTATCTTTTCTTAAAATAATAAAGAACAATTACATGTCACACACAATTATCCATAGTCCTAGAAACAGTGTCATGTATTTTAGTGTGAACACCTTTTAATAATTTGAGGATGGGAAATGGATCCTTGTCGTTTAACACATAATCATTTGCTTTAGAACTCATTTTATTGATTTATTTCGTTTCCAATTTGTGATATCTGTTTATTTCCATTAGAAAACGTGCAACAACCCCTTTAAGGTCTATTATCACTAAGCGCCATAAGAACAGTGAAAAGAAATGGTTACCTTGGCGTTCAGAGCTTTCAAAATCTGGCCAGGGTCCCCTTGAACAAAACAAACTTAGCACTAAGTTAGTCTTATTTGCATCTTTTAACACAGCACTAAAGGTAACTTAACAAAGTCCCTCTTTGGGTGAGGATGTCTTAAGGAGGCTTTGTGAAACTAGGTAGTGGTGACAATGAAATTCCAATGCAAACCAAACCTGAATGAATGAATTTATCCTAGTTTCATTTAACTACCTCATTATCGGGTAGAAAGAACACTGTAAGTCCCCCCCCCCCCCCCCCCCCCCCCAAAAAAGAATTTGTTTCTGGTTTCTGCCCACATCAGTTTCAAACCATCGCCTCAGGTCTTTTTTTTCTATGTTTTAACAAAAGTAAGGGGCAGATAACTATAATTTTTTAGCCTCAGAAAACATTGGACATAGAAAATGTCACCCGTTTCTGTTGAGATGGAGTGTAGGGGAGAAATAATTGACTATTTGGAATAGTAACGCATATTTAAGAGGGTTTGTGCTTTATTTATATAAATAATTGTCTAAATTGTTTTTGTTTATATCTTCATTCCCAAAAATAAAATGTCGTAAATAAAAATTTTTTGCGTCATCGCATCATTTTTGTCAGCCCGGAAAGACCAGAAACATTTATTTTTATTTTTTAGGCCTAAATGGACAAAATTTCAATGACGACACCTGAATTAACACTCTTCACGAGAGACAGTAAAAGCACACAAAAAATCATTTACATGATGTAAATTGGTCAGAAAAGAATTTATATCGATTCCCTCAACAGTAGAAAAACACCACAAATCACACATCCTTAAAACGATGTATCAAAACCGAACGTCAAAATAATAACTTCACATCACAATGTAACATAACAATTTAAGTAAGGAAAATTGGTCACTAGTTAAGGAGAAAATTATATCATTCAAAAACAATAACAACTTTCATTGTCATGAAATATAACAGTTTTGGACAGAAATGAGGACATTGGTTGAGCAGTATTTTACGAACATGAAAACTTTAACAACAGTTTTAACAGAAAATTAGTCCTTAATTGAGCAGTAATTGTTGATAAACAAATGTTATAAAACTAAAGGAGAAATAACAAATTAAATAACTAATAAATGTTTTGTTAATTTAACACTTAGACTCTGAAAACATGATATTGAAAAAATATTGAAAAGAAGCCTCTGTTTTCAGAAAATCCCATTTCTCAGTCTGATTTTCAATATTTAATGAAAGTGATATTTTGAGAATAAATACTTATTTCAGTCTGAGTGTAAGACTGATGTTTAGTATGCATACCTATTTCACAAAATACTCAAGATCGTCACAATAAGCTAATGTTATGTTATTTTACATGTCCAAATATGACATAATCAAAATAGTCATGCTTCGTTAAATGCGAAGTAATTACAAATAAGTTGAAAGATGCATCTCCTCATATGAAATTAATTAATGTTTATAATACATCATGATAAAATTATGTATCAATATTATACAGTATCCATTACGATAACCATTTATATTCAAAATCATTCCTTTACATACAGCCATTATAATGTATCATCATACATGATGTATACTAAACTAAGTATTGTCAACAATCTCAGGTATACACATATCATAAATATATCCTATTCACACACATTTATTCAATTTCAACAAATTCAGCCCTAATATTTTCATAAACAAACATGATGTCATATAATTCAACAACCATGCAAAATGTATTGATCATAACCATTATTTGTGCATATACAAACAATATTCCAAATATACTAACATAAGAATTTGCAAGTTCTATCAGGTGAAATTATGTTAAATTTCATGATCATACTGAAGACATACAAATTAGATACAATGATTGTCATGTTCAACAAAATACAAAGAATACGTATTTCCTCTAATAAGAGTTGGCTTCTAAAACTCTCTGTATTAAAGGAGGTAAAGCAACTGTTAAAGAAATCAGCTCCGAGTCTCTAACAAGAGCTGGGTGTGCAACTTGTTTATAATTGAGTTTTCAAATAAAACACCAATAGGGGGAAGTATATTTTTATTTGGGCTTAAACTTCAAGCACCATATCTTCAATAAATGTTGGACCTCCAATAAGCATTGTGCCTCTATCAAGAATCTGCTGAGATAATAAATGCCTGGTCGCGACGCTTATTAGAAGAAATACATTCATATAAAATTTATACTGTATAAACGCTGTTATGGATAAAAACTTTTCTTGGGTAGTGAGAGGAATAATTGTTTAACTAAAAAACCTGATGGTTTGTGTCCTTCTCTGTGTTATCCAGGGTTCTGGTAAATCTACAAGTACCCTGGATGCATACACTGTTCTTGCCATATAACTCTATTACCTCCCTTGGTTGGTCCTTCATCAAATAAAGGATCTATACTTGGAATTTAAGATTACTCATTAAAGAACTTCTATGATATTTATTTTCCCTTTCTTCAATAAAATGTTATTGCTATTGACATAATTTTTGTTGACAAAGACAAACTTGACTGGAAGACTTTCCTGATTGGCTACAGTGCGAAGGAAGAATTGGCGAAGGGAGGTAATGAAATTATTAGGTATAAGTCAATTCATCCAGGATATAAGTTGAGATTTATAACAATATTTAACCCAACCTGCTCTATCAGGGTATTTGTATCCACATGGCTACTGCAGTCCTCGGATTGTCTTAGCAGATTTTGCCTCGTACCATGGAGTACAAAGGATGGGTCAACCTCTAACTGATCCATAGAAGAAATGCATGTGAATGACAGGACATGGAACAACAAATTACAGGGTACATTTCTTTCATGATGCAAAATATTTCTGACTGTACCATCCAAATCAGGGCTGCACCACAGAGATTAATACTGCCAATTTCTATTACTATTTTGACATTATCACAATGTACTGTACGCAATGAAGAATTTGCCAGGCATAATAATGTGTTATAATTCAATAACAACCTCTATATGCTTCCAAGAAAAATACATATTTCTTAAAATGTATCTGTAAATTTAAACAAATGAGAACCAGCTCAAATTATCATCAGCAATGTTCCACAGAATCAGTCAGTCAGCCTGATTAAAATCAACTTTGTTCCAAGAAATAAAATTTGCAAACTATTGCATTTACCAGGATACAAACTGGTTCTAAAGATTCCTCACCACAAGGTCTGAGAGCCATAAGAGAGTCAAGGGCCATAACGCTGGAAATATTAATCCGATCGGTCCCTTAAAAGCACATGCATATCACTGATATTTACCCAAAGCATGTGTAAAGTTTCAGAAAGATTGATTTAAAACTGTGGAAGGAGTTGATTTCCGAACACAGGTACCATTTTTGGGACGGACGGACGGACGGACAGACGGACGGACTACGAAGGGACACACAGGCTGCGCCATGACATTAAAGGAGAATATTAGAGAAAAACTTTGTTTTAACATGTTTAACAGTATTGTTTAAGACAAAGTGTGTCAAAAAAAATATTAAAATGCGACATTTTATGTAGAAACGTTGATAAAACGTTTTCGGTGCGAGTCGTTTTTCCGGAAATCCCCGAGAGTTAATCAGGCTGGCAGCAGTCACGTGATATGATGTCAAAGATGCTCTCCCGCGCGCTGAGGCAGTGTATTTTCTACGTTCGTAGTGTTATGGCTTTCTCGGATAGCGTTGATTTTCAACCATCTGACATAAATAACATCAGTCCTTAAATAAAGACTCCTTATCAGTATGAACCTATTGTGAATCAACATTGAGTTGAACACCAGGAATCAAGTGAGGATATGAGCTTTCAGAAGTAAACAGTGAGAGAGTTGGAAATACAGATACGTAGGGACTGGCAAACTCTAACGTTACAATTTCACAATAAATAGTGGATTATGCCGTACATTAAATAGTTATTGTCTTCATGTAGATAAAATGAGTGTCAACAACCTTTATTTAGTTAATCAAAATATGTTACAACAAATTATACTGCTTTATTCGTATATATACTGTACCGCTGAAGTAACCAGTTGCACAGGACAAAATGAACCATCTTGATTCTCGATTATTCAAATCATGTTTGCTTTAAAAAGGTTTTGATTTTAATAATTATCATTATTTAGATCTAACGTACAAACCACTGTTCAATCCTAATCAAGTAAGATAGACAGTAAGATCTACACATAGCTATGTGAGAGATTTGGTAGTCACGAAAACCGGACTAACACGATAATAAGGAACTCCAATATTAGAAGCCTGTAATAACGTAGTGTAAAGCCCTGTTTATACGGCGAAATTTGCAGTGCACATATGCAATATTGCTTATGGTAGTAATATTCGCCTGTTAGTAAAAGTAGATTTACTATGCGTTCATGCGTGTTTAATTTCTGTGTAAGAAAATATGATTCCAACTCTTTTAATAAATGAATAGGGAATTTCTGAAATATGTCAATTAATATGTATTAGATGTAAACTAAATAAATGACATTAATTTAAATCTGTCAACATTGGTTTGACTTTGTCGCCCTAATTAAAATGAAAATCAAAATTTCGGATAGATTTCGAAGTTCATCGCGTGCAAGAAGGAGATTATCCTATAAAGAGAATTTGAAAAACAATATTAAGAATTTCTAAAGTTCTCTAATATATTTTTTCAACCGATGTGAAATCACTATGTCTGTAAACGACGAACTGTTAATAGAATAGTTAAAATACCATATTCACTCACGGTAGTAAACAATTGCAACCGTCGCTGACAAGGTGAAAATTTGCTTACGGTAGTAAAATATACATTTTTGCAAATGCATCCTTACGGCGAATTTTGCTCATATGAGCAAATTTTAATATGTGTTACGATTTACTCAAATGCAAACGCTTGCCGTATAAACAGGGCTTACTAGCTTACTATTAACCGAGTTGGAGGGGGGTCTTTCACTTTGAGTCACTTTCTACGTGTGTTTTCTACTATATATATGTAGCTAGTTCTGCCTTGCAGACAGTAATTATTTGAACTTGAGTTGCTAGACAGTTACGTGTTCTCCTATCACAAGTACACAAACCAAGCACCCACAAGGATTGAACACTGAAACTTATTATTTTTTTCAATAATCATTTGTTGTGATATTGTGAACATATACAATCAGTGGAAATGCATTTTTAGTAAATATATTAAAAAAAGGGATCCAACATAGAGGTAGGAAGGGTTAAAAAGTTGGGGCAAGATTTAGGATTTAGTAAGTGGGGGTGGTGGGGTGTAATATAAGCGACAGAAATCATTTTAGCGTTGAATATCACTATAGTTTTCAAATGATTTATAACCAGGACATATTTTGTGTGTGTCTGACAATGCCATTTGAGCTGCCACGTTGGCCATATTAAATTGAAATTACCGGTAATCTAATACAGTTATTAGCCAATGACAAATAATTATACAACTGTGTACCAAGTTTCACAGTCAAAGCACGGCCTACACATCCCCATCGTCGTTGGTACCCAGGGTTTTATATATGCTCCGTTATTCTCCGCTGGAGCATATATAAAATTCTGGGTAACCGAGGATGACACCTCCCATAAGAAGGCATTATAAGTTATATCCTTATAAAGGACTGTTAATTACGAGTACTCTAAGACTAGCTATCACTTATTTATAAAACTGTTTTAATATAACGGATCAAAATGCTCTGAACATAGTGAGACAGATTCCGACGGTTTTCGGTCCTTCTTTCCTCTTTGACACTATTCAAACCTTTCGCCACGCTGCATCCGTCTTTTCACTTCAAAATAAAAAATATGTAAACTTCTGTCCAGACTTTGATGAATTACTGCACACCAACGCTGCCCAATATACCATATCAAGTACAAAACTACCCGAAATCAACGTTTTCAACCGATTCTTCATCTACTGTAATGCTTTTCCTTTCACTGCGCAAAGGACCAACGCGGGCCGTAGAGCATCTCTGACGTCACAGCCTAAACAGTAGGCGCGTCTGTTATATCGCGTAATTAGTAATTAAACACGGCTTTCCTTATTATTTTCGGGGGAATATGTTTTTTTAAAGTATATTTTACTATAACAGAATATAAATCTTTACAAATATTCTCCTTTAACCCCTTTGGGTTTCATCCGGGGTTAAAAAACCAAAGCCAGTTTGAACTCACTTTGAATTAATAGTTATGTCAAATGTTATGGAAACAAATGAAAGGATGACTGCCTAGAGTTACTTGCCCCTAGCTTGTTACACCAACAGCTTTTGTTGGAGGACTTGTGATTGGCTAACTGAGCTTGTGTCAGTACACTCAGAATACAGCCAGTTATCCCACTGAGCCCCTGAGCGATATCAGCTATTATCCTGGTAGATGCACTTTTATTCCTGGGAATACAGTAATTTTAATCAGACTACTACTTGCATAACTACTGGCCCATATTTGTAAATCTTAGAAAAATAAAAGCTTAGTATACAGATTTTATGGCTGCTGAATTAACTGCCAAGCCATTCAGAGTGAACAATTTACTGGTTCCCCAAAGGACATCATCAAGAATTTGCACCGAATATTCCAGGATTTTCCAGGTGAAGAGATCATAGCTCATCATAGATCATAGTTCAGAATTTGTTACACATCTGTAGACAGCGACCACACTGTTGAACCGTGAAGTCTTGATGAAGTTTGTCACAATATGTGGCTAGCAGTACCCGAACAAGTAATTATAAGTCACCTGTGTCCAACTAGGAAGCAAGATTGCGTGATTCACTCCGAAAATGATCAAAAGCCCCTAATATAAAATCATATGGGGGATTATCACGCATTGTTACTTTATCCCTACCTTTGAAAGAAGTACTATTCCACTCACACTTTTTCAAAATCCTCGCTCTTTTCTACATAGACGGGTGGTAAACAACCCCTTAAATTTTGGGTTAGATTGAACACTGCTTCCAGTTACCTCCCCTGTCACAACCAATATGGACGCAGTTCCATTCACATAATAATCATAACGGTCGCAACCTAGGAAGACAAATGCTGCAGTCAACTGACTTGGTTTTCAGCTCTGGATGTATTTTCATAAGAGGTTTTCTTATTGAACAATTAGGTCCAGGTGCGGAATGCTGCCAAGCTAGCACAGGATAGGTGACAAAATGCAACAAGGCTTAAATTATCCAGTGATAGAGACTGGTGCAAGTTATGTCTTGCAGCAGAAGTTGCCTCAAAATCTTCTTAACTCCATTCTTACAATTGGCCTACAGCAAAAATTAGGGCTGAAAATTTTTTTAGAACTCTGGGCTAAATATTTTCACCTTAATTCTTAACAGGTATAGGATAATTTGGCACGATGTATGTTGAGACATGTGAGGTCGTCATCAGATTAATCGTAGTGCGTGTACTGGTGAGGCTCCGTGACGGTCGCCAGGAAGTCGTGAACCAATGGCCATAACTCATTTGAATACTTTCCCGTAAACTCTTTCAGAAGCTTGTGATCACTGAAAAAAAATATGATTTGATTATTTTGAGAACAAATTAGTTATCAATGATTTAAGAATTTGTAAATAATATATTCATGTTACTTTGAAACCTACGAGTATCTGCAAGAACAAGCAAACCATGGGAAATAATGCATGGTTATTCAAAGAAGCATTGCATCCAAACCTTACTGCATGTAGGTCATTTCTCTAAAGCAGACAAAGTTAACAAACACCTGACAGGATTTCCTTGGATACAGACAACCAAACAGACATGAGCATATTTAAATTGCAGACTTTCCCACACAAAGGAATGTTCAAGAGTACTCGCATTATCACTCCATAATGGTGTTTGGAAATCACATCCAACTAGCTTCATCAGGTACCCATTTTCTAGCTGGACAAAGGTGCAATTTAAACTGATATGTATTTTGTTTAACCAACATAGGCTTACTCTGCAAGGCATAACTCTATAGACTCTTTTTAACCTTGCTGTAAGTTTTCACCGTCTCTGTGCAATATATTTCTGATTGCACTACCAAGTCCAGGTGCATCACAAGCTAGCACAGAAAAGGGGACAATATGCAGCAAGGCTTAATTAGCCAATGACAGAGTCTGGCATAAATTATGCCTTGTCTGGTTTCAGTGAGAGGGAGAATCAACCCTTCAAACTCTCATTTTGTTCAGCTATTAAGAGGGGTCACCCATCCGGGGAAAAACCTTGCCCATTGTTGCTGTATATGAATAGTTACCAAGGCTTTTCACATGTATCAAAATACTCTTTAACATATTTTCCATATGCACACACTGAACTTACTCAAATAAATGTAGAACCGGTTCTGTCGAGTCCTGATACAACTCGAGTCTGTGACGGACGGTTTCCGGCTTGTCGTCATCTCTCTGTATCAGAGGTTCCCCCGTCATGTCGTCCACTCCCTGGGTAAAAATATGAACACTCTATAGATAAGTATTTTATCAGAAGAAAATACCCCCCCCCTCTTCCCCCAGGACTACCCCCCTTCCCCTCTGAACTTCCCCCCTGGACTACCCCACTTCATGTTATCTTTATACTAAATGAACTAGCATAAAAATGGTATTTTCAGCAACAGCACTTCTCGATAAAATAACACAATTAATAACGTTTGACTTAATGTGACTCCAACAACATGATCAATGTCCTTTGATGATTGGGCTAACAAACGACAAACTAACTGTGTGTTTCGGAGGGTTGAACTCTGTGTGGTAGATTCTTCCGCTCCCCGGGTGAGTCCATCTCCCCTTGATCCGATCGATGATGACGTTGAAGGGCACGTTCAAGTTTATAACGAGATCGAGAGGCTCTCGCTCTAATAGTTCTTTAGCTTGTGGTACAGTACGAGGGAATCCTATAAACAGAATTTGAAGGTGATAGTATCCATCAGGATAACAGTATATTTTATTTAATTTAGTGTCACCAATATGGATTTCGGGTTTATTATTAAAAACTTATATACTATACTTTTATCTATTTAAAAAAACATTTTAAAATAATTAAAAATCTAATTTTGAATTGCATAGCAATCATGAGAACTGCAATCTGTTTATAAATGCATTTTGTTCATCAACATAGTATGGTATAGCGTAATCAATCTAAAGCACTCCTTATTACAAATTCAAACCGCCCTCTAAGTTAATCATAAACCTATGCATTGCCTTTGGGTAAATTCTTTCTCTCCAAAGCCAAATTCTTTCTCTCTTTTACAGAGTTGTAACAATGGAATAGTTTACATTACCCTCCTCTAATATCAACATTGTCATACAACATGGCTGACAGGCCAAATTTATATCGTATTTAATATGGTCCCCTGAAATAGGACATCCTAATCAATGACCCCGTTGAATAAGTACCCTTAGTTCTTATTAGATCAATTACAATTCACACAATTCTGAAATACACTATAGATATTAGATCTTTGGAGTTTCATGATTCTGATCAGAAATTAAGATTCATTAGAACAGATTGATATTTCAAAAGTATTTTTTATTTTTCTCATATTTAATTTAAATACATTTCAAATTTGAATGTTAATACAGTTGACATCTTACCATCTAATAACCAACTATGATCATTAATTTTGTCAAGCTCATTCACAATCAGGTCGACCATCGTGTGGTCAGGTACCAATTTGCCATGGTCGATGTAGTCCTTGGCTATAACTCCTGCAGCTGTTAACAAAACAAACATTATAACATTCTTAATGCCTAAGAATACAATAAATGATATATATATGTATTACAAATTTTTTCATTTGATTTTATATATTTGAGTGAGTGAGTGAGTGAGTGAGTGAGTGAGTTATTGTTTAACGCCGCTTCAGCAGTATTGCAGCCATTACGTAGCGGCGATTATATATTTGAATTTGGCCAATGGTCAAACATGTGTTCACTGACAACTATCTACATATGTCTACTATATATGTAGATAGTTGTCAGTGACCAAATGTTTGATCTACAAGGTATTATCAACAATATCAACAAGCCCCTGTGAATGTATGATAAAGATATAAATATACCCATTCTAAACAAGTTATTTATTATGTAAAGCATGCATTTACACACAATCAGCTTTTCAAGACAATAATTTTACACAACTTCAATTACTTTTTTACTCAAAACTGTACCCTGACCTTTTGTTATAGTTACATATAATTAATGGGGGCTTCAAGCTGTTGTGAAGATAAGACCTTGAGTTGAGAAGTTGAGTGATCACATTTTCATACATACGTGTTTGTTCTCTAATTTGCTTTCTGAGCAAATCGCCGCTGGATAAATGTGTCATATTAAAATCTTTTACGATCCTGTGTGATAGTGTGCCTTTTCCGGACCCAGGAGGCCCCATAATAATAACACGGAGAAGTTTGGAAATCATGTTGCATTCTAGACCGGAAGTTTATGTTATCGCAAAGAACGTGTTCTGGTTGTCGTTAAACATTTAGCGCTCAGTAGACAGAAGTGAAATATCTTCAAACTTAATTGAAATCGAACTAAGGGTGAATATCTATGTTTATCAATACGGCTAACTTTGGGATTTATTTTAAATGTTAAAGTTGCACGTAAACTCCACATCAACGCACTTTGCGTTAGAGAAATAGGACAGAGGGTTCGATTTACGCTGTGTGGAGTTTAAAATCTCAATTAACAACTTGCCGAAAACGAACTGCTAGCGCGAAACGTGGTTTTGTTTTTCTTTACCACAAAAAGTGTTGTAAGTACAAATTAAATAGCTCCAGGGCAGTAAAAACAAAATATTCATATTCATAAAATAGAGTAAACATCGGCGTAAAGGTTGTATCTCTCTGTTACATATATTTAGGAAGGATTAAGCCACACTAGTTGAGACACTACCAGCAATTGCAAAATGAATCCACTAACATTTTCGGGTTCGATCCCTGTTATCAGCTGAACAGATTGGAATGATCTTGAAACTTTTCATAAAGTAGAAAGGTTTGGCCCAAACTGTTTGTGTTAACATACCATTTCACTTGAATGTGCTAATGATCTTACAATCTCAATGTTTATTATTATAAATAACAGTTATTATTAATGGGAAACGGTCTTTTCGTAGGAGGATCCCGTTCGTAGGAGTGATTTTCGGTCTATTCGTAGGAGGATTTTTAGGTCTTTTCGTAGAAGTAGAAAATTCCAATGAAATATTTTAATGTTGTTTTTGTTAATAAAGATAGTAATCAGGTAAGTATTCGCAAAGTTTAATCATCGCTTTGATGATATGTTATTATGTTTTGTGTTATTGTGAATTGAAAACATATCATCTTTTGTTTTGTTGTTTGTCTGTTATAGACTGTTTGTTATAATTATCTCTGATTGGAGATTAGTAAATTTCGGTGAAGTAGTAAGTCGCCGACAAAGCACCTGGCAATTGTCAATCAAAACATCTCACAACCTATAATTACTGGTTCTCCTAAGCGGAGAAGCCGATGAGAAGACTAATTTATGTACTGAACAAACATGTATGATATATAAGCTACCAAAATAAGATACGAGGTCATTCACCATCAACCATATGGCCCTGTGCGTTGTATGTGTGAAAAAAGTATGACCGAGACAACATGCGATCCAATGCGACAGATGCGACCAGTGGCAACACCGAATTTGCGAATTTTGCGACCTATGGACATACCGGCAGATCGCCAAGGGACTGATAGACCTAGATTTCAACTGTAAGAAATGCCAGACCCCCAGTATGCTTCAGTATGACATTAATAAAAGAAATAAAAGGAAAAGAAAACAACGACAAATCACGATTAAACAAATAATTGTATTTAATATATTAACAACAAAAGTTAAACCTACCTAATTCATAATATATTATCACTCCTACGCATATACTTTTTTCACTCCTACGAAAAGACCTTCTACGAACGGGATCCTCCTACGAAAAATGCACTGCTACCAACGGGAACCTCCTACGAAAAGACCTACACCCTTATTAATAACAGCATTCCCTCCTAGCAGTCTGGTATCGATTCTTAACTCACCATCTACATGCCCTAGATTTGTTTAATTCCATTTTGGTACATGGATATACCTTTGAGGTTTTTGTTTGTTTGTAGCATAAAAGCATCATGGTTTATTGCATAAAGAAACAATGTAACTATCAGTGTAGTTTGAAAATATGAAACGTGTTTATGTATAGTAATATCAACCACTTTAAAAGTTAAAAATGTTATCCGAAAATTGTGAATTTATCATATAATTGTTTCAATAGATGTACATAGTTTTCGCCAAAATATTCCTTTCAACTGTTCTTCAATTTGCTTGCCGCCAGAGACCCATAAAATAAAGGGACTAGACTTGACAGTATATTATCAACTATGTCTGCCTCGGCCAGGTGTGTAATCGACCCGACTTGAAGCCCTGCTGTGATTGCAAAAAGTTAACACTGGAAACACCATGTAATATTTACAATACACCAAATGAAACTATCATATCTTTATTTCATACATCCTGGTAACCAAGGAAATATTTCTATATTAAATGAGTTATAAGAGAAACAGAATCGGCACTTTTGAATTTTTCCTGGACGCCATCTTGTTCTAGCGAGGCACACAAATATTCCCGCTTGCAGCTGAATCCAGTCCCTTTATTTTATGGTCTCTGTTGCCGCTAATGGCTGCTATACTGCTGAAGCGGTGTTAAACAATAACTCACTCACTCTTCAATTTGCAACAAAAGGATGGTTTTATCAGAAACGCTTATGTATGTAATATAAGATACGTAATTTCCCACCAAAATATTCCTTTAAACTGTTCTTCAATTTACAAGGTCATGATGGAGACTCCCGTTATGAGAAGAAGATCAAAGCCAACCACACCGAAAGCTGGTCGCAGTATGAGAGGTAATCCGGAGGGGAACAGTATTCTTCATAAAGACAGGAAGAAAGTCACCTCATACCCAAGTTCAGATGACAGTGGTCTGTCTACGCTAAGAAAACGGAAAAAGAAAGTAGCGGAGGAGGATATTTACGAAGATATCGAGGAGAGGTACATAATGCGTCGCTCACGCAGCGCTGATCTATCCATGGTTAGTTCAAGCAGTCTGGAGGAATTTACCCCTGACACACTGAGTCAAATCAGTTCTATCATGGCGGTCCCGGACGTTACAGTGAACTCTACAATGACTCGTCTAAAGAAGCCTCGTTCTGGTAGAGGGGATGTCACATGGGAGAATGCTGTCAATCATGCCCGTGGAGCCCCTGATGGCGCTGAAAGGTCATTTCATGCGAAAAAAATGAGTAAAGTTTCTATCAAGGAAGAACCTGAAAAAGAAGTTGAAAAACCTGAATCTCCAGCAAAGGAAAACAAACCAGATATCATCAAACCCTTGGAGAGAAAGAAGTCGATTAAGGTACGTCATCAATATGACCCTTTAGGGACAAAGGTTAAAAGGTGGGCAAAGCCCCTGTATCAACAACACAGTATATTTTTTATATATATGTACCACAAAAAGAAATTAAAAAAAAAACAGGAAAAAAAACACTGTTTATTTTAAAAGTAATTAATACATAATAATTTCATGACAATGACATTATAATCTATTTCTAAACATCACCTACAAAAGAATTTATATCCATAAAATTGTCTTCATTCTTAAAAGATACAATGAAATACCCTTTACTGTTAATGTTTTTCTAAAGTTTCTTCAACCATTATACAACTTCATTCGTTTACTTAGGTTCAGATAAAGAATGCTGCCAACCGTTTGAAGTCCCTGAAAAGCAAAGGTAAACTGGACACGAGCCGAACTGGTCAGAAGAGGAAACTGGACATCTCACTGCCCGATGAAAGCACAAGTAAATCAGTTTTATCATCTGATCTCATGTATGTCCAATCAAAAACTGAGAATTGACGGGATTTGTAGAATTAAGGGAGCCAATTTTTATATTAAGGGAGAATAGTATCATCAGGATAAAAGTTGCTGCTATGATTTTTTGATGAGAAGCTTTTTGATCATATCTCCAGCATTAATTGCCCGCCCATCTGACATTAACCTGTATCATGATACACTGAGTGTTATAATGATGGTCACTGAATTATTGTCCCCCGCCGCCGCGAAGCGCGGAGCGGGGGACATGGTATTCAGCTCCGTACGTCCGTCCCGCTTCTTGTTAGCGCGATATCTAATGAACCGCTCAACCTAGAATCTTCAAACTAGGTACCAATCTTCATCTGGGGAATACGCAGACCTGAATAGTTTTTGGTGACCTTGACGTCATTTTCAAGGTCACGGCGAGACTTTGACCAGTTTTGAAAATGTTGTTAGCGCGATATCTAATGAACCGCTGAACCTAGAATCTTCAAACTTGGTACCAGTCTTCATCTGGGGAATACGCAGACCTGAAAAGTTTTCGGTGACCTTGACCTTATTTTCAAGGTCATGGCGAGACCATTTGACCAGTTTTGAAAATGTTGTTAGCGCAATATCTCATGAACCCTTTGACCTAGAGTCTTCAAACTTGGTACCAGTCTTCATCTGGGGAATACGTAGACCTGAAAAGTTTTCGGTGACCTTGACCTCATTTTCAAGGTCAGAGGGAGACTTTGACCAGTTTTGAAAATGTTGTTAGTGCGATTCCTCATTAACCGCTAGAACTATTGGTTTTAAATTTAGTATCAGTCTTCATTTGGGGAATATACAGATACAAGTCGATTTGGTTGACATTGAAATTATTTTCAAGGTCACTACAAGACTGATTGTCAGATGTTGTTAGCACGATATCTCATGAACTGCTGTACCTAGAGTCTTCAAATTTGGTACCTGTCTTCATTTTGGGAATACGCAGACACCAATCGATTTGGGTGACCTTGACCCCGTTTTCAAGGTCACTACAAGACTTTGACCATTTTAAAATTTGTGCACGATATAACAATAATTGAATCAAACATGTAAATGTCACTACTCGGTACAAGCTGTGTGTCCATTCTTTTAACTCATTTCTTAATTGCGGCGGGGGACATGGTCACGTTTGTGACAATTACTTGTTTTTTGCCTGTTCATGTTCATCCCATGCAATATAATCATATAAGTTACATTTGTACATCAAGAGATTCTATTCTTAACAATGAGAGTTGTGGTTTTACCTGACCAGGCCTTGACATGAGTATCTGTACCTCATCGACCTCATATTGTCGCTTTCACATCCATTCAGTCCAGTGTTCCTTAACCCTTAACTTGCGGAGTCCGTGTTAGTCCCCGAGGTGAACTCCCGGAAATAACCCTTTGTTTTTCTCACAGTAGATCAATACCAATTGATACTGGTCAGCGACTCCCAGTCAGCTAGATGGTGCCAGATTCATTATCTGGGAAATTAGTGCCAATTAGTGTCTAAGGCTATTCTGGCAGTGAGCATTACAATCAATTATATTTGCTGATGTATATTGTGTAACCATCGCAACATATTTGATTCCAGTTGCAATGAAGAAACCAAAAGCAAAGGACATGAGTTGGAAAGAGAGAAGGAATCATAGGAAGATGACAAAGAATAATTTTGAAATTATCATAAAAGCTAAGAAGTTATGGGAAGACATGAGAAGGTATGTAATGTTTGATCATCAGTCTTGTAATTGGATTATGATCCAATGCTTCATTGAAATCTCTATTAATCTGGATCTGATGTTGCAGACACGCCCTGCCAGATGACCAGAGACAGAAGCTGTGTCAGGAACTGTACGAGATGGTCAAGGGGAAAGTTCACGTGGTCAGTATATCCCTGATAAGACCCTCGTAGCAATAATACATTTGTTTCAGAATTGTGTAGATACGACAAAGAATATTGATATTTGCAACAAATCTGAAAGATATTTCTACAGCCGTTACCTGGTAACTTTTGGTCTGGATTTGTGACTATTTAGTTTTTGTTTGATTTAGCCTTGAAAATTATAAAATCCTACTTTTGAGCTTATTTCATACACATTAATATAATAGCATAATTCTGCCATAATTTTAGGTATTAACTAAAAATGTGTTCATGTTTTCAGTTTTCAATGGCGCACGACACGGCACGTGTGATTCAGTGCCTGGTGCAGTATGGGAATAACGAACATCGCACGGCAGTCATGGAGGAAATAAAGGGTTCGTAGAAGAGTTATCTAATTTACTTGCTTTACTTCAATTGTTGATTTTGTGGACAGTAACATGAATTACAAACAAAACATCAAGATTGACAAGAACTAGTTTTTAGTTGTCATGTCTAAAAGACTTTAGTGAGTTTCTTCATTAGAAGCATGATATTTTATCAAGCGTGTTTGTTGTGATCTCAATATATCTTATGTCCTTCTCTGAATATCGTTTCTAACATTTAATCAATTTATATTTCATAGTGCCAGTGTAACAGTATCTTTATTTATATAAAGTATATTTACAACAAACTGTTTACATTTCAGATGAGATTGTGTCCATGTGTAAATCAAAATACGCCAAGTTTGTCATCAGGAAGATACTGAAATATGGGTAAATATACTGTTTTCTATTCAATCTATTATCATATTACTTCATTCAAATTATCATATCTCTGTGAATATGGTGATGTAGAGAAAATGTTGTTGAACATTGTACTGTTTTTTGTATGTACAATGTACAATACTGTGTCGTCTCTGTAAATGATGTGACATACACAGGGTTTGGGAAAGACACCTTTGACAATGGGCCATGTTTAGGGCTTTTAGTCATTTTCAGAATTTCAAATGGGCCATTCCCCTTTGAAGCAAAAGTAAAATTTCAAATTTTAATGGACCATTTTTTCATCCAATGTGCAAAATGGCCCATGACCCCTGCCTTTCCAAATCCCTGCTGATATAAAATAACAACTTCCGCCTAAGGCATAACTCCCGCCAGTCTCTATGGCTAATTTAAACCATGCTGCATTTCATCATCTTTCACCAAGTCCAAGTGCGGCATGCTGCTAAGTTGGCACAGAAAAGGTGACAAAATACAGCAAGGCTTACATTATCTGGCATGAACTTGACAAATGAAAACCACGTCAAATGAAGACCGCTATTTCCGGGTAATTCATCTGCGAACCGTAGCCACATACATTTGTAGCGTCATCACCACTTTAATACAAATACATGCCTGTATCGTTGCTCGTGGTTGTAAGAAAATAAAAAACTGAACAATTTTGTTGTCTCATTTCAACAATCGCCATTCTTTTGTGACATGACAACTTCTGAAACTGAACATGTAATTGTCAGTAGAGCTTCATCCCATCACCCAGAATGCTATATTATTCCGCAACGCGGAACGGGGGACTATGTATTCAGCAGCGTCCGTACATCACATTTCTTGTTTACGCGATATCTTATGAAGCGTTGCATCCAAAGTCTTCAAATTTGATGTCTGCCTACATTATGGGAAGACACAGACACCAGTAAATTTTGGTGACCTTGGCCTTATTTTCAAGGTCACCACGACACTTTGACCACTTTTTGAACTCTTGTTTACGCGATATCTCATGAAGCGTTGCATCCAAAGTCTTCAAATTTGATGTCTGCCTACATTATGGGAAGACGCAGACACCAGTAAATTTTGGTGACCTTGGCCTTATTTTCAAGGTCACCACGACACTTTGACCACTTTTTGAACTCTTGTTTACGCGATATCTCATGAAGCGTTGCATCCAAAGTCTTCAAATTTGATGTCTGCCTACATTATGGGAAGACGCAGACACCAGTAAATTTTGGTGACCTTGGCCTTATTTTCAAGGTCACCACGACACTTTGACCACTTTTTGAACTCTTGTTTACGCGATATCTCATGAAGCGTTGCATCCAAAGTCTTCAAATTTGATGTCTGCCTACATTATGGGAAGACGCAGACACCAGTAAATTTTGGTGACCTTGGCCTTATTTTCAAGGTCACCACGACACTTTGACCACTTTTTGAACTCTTGTTTACGCGATATCTCATGAAGCGTTGCATCCAAAGTCTTCAAATTTGATGTCTGCCTACATTATGGGAAGACGCAGACACCAGTAAATTTTGGTGACCTTGGCCTTATTTTCAAGGTCACCACGACACTTTGACCACTTTTTGAACTCTTGTTTACGCGATATCTCATGAAGCGTTGCATCCAAAGTCTTCAAATTTGATGTCTGCCTACATTATGGGAAGACGCAGTCACCAATCAATTTTGTCGACCATGGCCTTATTTTCAAGGTCAGCACGACACTTTGACCACTGTTTGAACTCTTGTTAAGGCTATATCTCATGAAACATTGCATCCAAAGTCTTCAAATTAGTTGTCAGCCTATATTATGGGAAGACGCAGACACCAGTCAATACTGGTGACCTTGGCCTTATTTTCAAGGTCACCACGACACTTTGACCACTTTTCAAACTCTTGCTTACACGATATAATAAAATATTATCATGACCGGTTGGACCAAATGTTTTCAAATTTGGTGTCAGCCTACATTGGGGGATGACACACACACCAGTACATTTTGGTGAACTTGACCTTATTTTCAAGGTCACCACAACACTTTGACCATTTTTAGAACTCTTTATTAACCCGATATATCGTGAACCCAAATTTGCTGATCATCATGGCACTTTTACCAGTAATACAATATATAAAGTAGCTCCAATGATGCGCTTACTAGCTCAATGTCACCGGCGGGGGATATTGTCATGTTAGTGGCAAACACTTGTGATTCTTTGAAATATCGTACCAAAAGACATTGAAAGGACAATAAGACTTATCATCTTCAGGTTTATCTTGTCCTGTTGCCTCATCACCTTGATGTCCTTTTTTCTCTTGTAGAACAAAACAACAGAGGAACTTCATGTTTAAGACTCTCCATGGAAAAGTGAGAAAACTCATTCGACACAGGGTAAGTATTACAGGATATATAATATGATAATCTTTGTAAGGATTAAAACGACCAGAGCTTAGGAATAAAATCTTAGCTAAGCACATTTCTTTTGTAGTCAGCATCTCGTTAAATGAGAATATTTTAAATGACAAGCTAAACGTATTCATTCTTTGTCTTAGTCACTACATGATCCAAGAGGAATATTTTCTTTTGTGCATTTATTATATAAACACTATCAGTTTCACATTTCTTAGGATTTTATTCTTACGAGCATTTATGGTGTTAAACATAAACAAAAGTATCTCCTGGATATTCCTTTCCACAAAAATACGGAGGTTGGGATGTCTTGGTTTGAGATACAAAGAAGTCTAAAAAACATCGAAAGACGATGGCCATCAAATTCCTTTGTTGGCATTAAGGTTTAGAAACATATTAAATGTATGATGTAATATAAAAGTTTCATGAGGATTTGTCAATGAAAAAAGTCTGATGTCAATAAAGATGTTGCACATGTTAACAGCAACATTTGTTGCTTATTGAAAGCCACAAACTGCATCAAGTTGTATGCTATGTTTTGAAATGCCTTCTTCCCTTGTATCCAGGAAGCAGTAGAAGTGATAGAGTTTGCGTACAACGACTACGCCAACGCGCCCCAAAGACTGGCCATGATGGAGGAGTTCTATGGACCGAGCTTCACCCTCTTCAAGGTATGTCTCGTTGTTCAGGGAATGTGTGTATAATGTTTAGCTGAAGAAACATCTGGTAGCTCCAAGATACAGACACCTCTGTAAGTTCAATCACGTAAGATCATCTGACAGCCCCAATTCAAAATGCCCTTCAAAATTACGACAGTATGTTAGAAATTCAGTGATGATGGAACAATAATTTGATCATTGCAAATTGGGCAGTTAGATTAATTACAGTCATGACCTGAAGGTAAGTTGAAAAAAGATTCGACCGTGAATATTTCATTAAAATACTTAGAATATTTGAGGTTCGAAATTATTAAAGAATTATGGAATTGATAGTACAAAGCCAGTTCAGAGCCGTTGGTGTAAATGGTAATGAGAAAAGATTACAATTTTCTAATGAGATTGAAAAATACACCACCTTGATATCCAGTGTTCAAAGTTTCCATGAGCAAACTAATTTTGTAGTGAAGTTGGTTGTCAATAGTTTTCACTGTGAGTGTATTATCTTGTCTCCAGACCCACGACACCAAGTCTCTGGAACAGATCATGAAGGAACAGCCAGACAAGAGAGACATGATTCTCCGCAACATGAAGGAGGCTCTGCTGCCTCTCGTAGACAAGTGAGTCGAGGGATTGGATCCTGTCAGTTGTAAATATGTAAGGGGAGGAATGCTTGGTGCCTGACATATATGTGAAATACTAAAGCAAGATTTCAGCAGTAAATATTGGGCAGCCCAAATAAGTGCCCTCAGCAAGTAAATGAATAATCTTAGATTTTTAGCTGCTGGTTGGACATTCAAAGATGTTGTTAAGGTAATTCATTGTTTGCACTGTTGTACACTTCTATAGTGCATCTGGAACTGGCTTAAAACATGCATGAGAGAACAGGTTTAGAGTAAATATCAATCTTAAGCACAGCTCAGAAAGTGGACCATGTCTAGTTACTCGGCTGCTTGTAAACTCTTGACCAATCTTGGGATTGTTTGGTAAAGATCATAATCTTGACCTGGGTGAACCCAGTATTGACCCCAGATCACTGCATTTGGATCTGCTTTGAACCTTTAGATTGATAAAAAAAACTTTGCAAATACAGAACTATTGTGATATTGTCAGATCTCCCTTTTAGCTGCCATCAGTCGATCATTTACTACATTTAAGTACAACCAACAGTAAGACATTCTCATATTTCTGAGGCATCCATTCTTGGGAGCTGTACCACTACATATCTATCAGAGGGATACTGATTGTTAACATAATATCTCGCAAGGGACTTGACCTGAAGAAAGTACTATTGCAGATAGTGTGATCCCAAATATAACATTGTTACATTCTCATTAAGAGTCCGTTATCAACAAGCTAATCAATCCTTCTGTCGCCTGCAGAGACATTCTAGCCCATTCGATGGTACACAAGATCTTCTTCGACTTCTTCCACTACGCGACGGACAAGATGCGGAGTGAGATGATCGAATCTCTCAGGGAGCAACTCGTCACCATGATCCACACGCGCGACGGGTCTCGGGTCGCCATGAACTGCATCTGGTTTGGAACGGCCAAGGTTTGTTTGTCATAGGTCCATATAAAATAACAATGAATATAGAGAACAAAACCTGTAGTGTTAAGGGTGCCTCAATCTCATTTAAATCAGATCGAACTTGACATTCGTACCTTGCATTTGTGATCTCAGTACAGCACCATCATGATGGTGACTTTTTACTCCAGCCAGTTGTGACGATGCTAATAGGCCATCGGACAGACTTGAGTTGACATACGAAACGCCACATTCAATGCCATATCTAAGAAGACCTCTGAAAGGTCACAGTGAATGTCACCTGACATGACCTCTATGGGATAGTACTCAGATCAATGAATGAGGTAGAAGTGTTACGGTTGATCTGATTTAAATGACATTGAGGAGCGCTTTAGCCCATAGTTATAACATTGAGTTGAGATCACCTCAGGCTTATCTAGCTCTGTGTAATTTGGCTTAGGGTTCTTATTCTCGAAATGTTTTCTAGCAGTAGTAGTAGTAGTGAAAAAACTTATCAAGAGGTGCTATCCTTCTCTGGAGTGGCTTGCACAAAGTCATTAAGACGGCTGTGGAACAACCAATCAAAACTGCCAATCAATGCAGTCCTGCAGTCCTCTTTTGGCTTATTGATTACTTTAGGATTGTAACTTTAAGTTATAGAGTATAAAGCAAAGCTTTAACTATACTGAAAACGATACATAATATTCCGCTGAATTTACATTGGCTTTTGTCAGTAATTTTGATGTATTACGTGTGTATTCTGTGTGTGTATCTTTGAGATGTTAAAAGTGTGTTTTGTGTTTACAGGACAGAAAAGTGATCCTGAAGACGTTCAAGACGCACATTGTGCGACTGTGCAAGGAGGAGTACGCTCACATGGTTCTCCTCTCCGTGTTTGATGCTGTGGATGACACAAAGTTCGTCTCAAAGGTCATTCTCGAGGTCAGTAGTTTTGTCCTTAAACTCCCAACGTGGAAGTTTCTATTTAACTCGTGAGTAAAAGCTCATCTTATTTTCTATAAAATAACTTACTGTTTTGACTAATTATGAATTTGACTCTTAAGATAAATTTTGGATTAATTAATACCCATGAGATGATTTATTTGAAATACATGCCATTTAAATAGTGAAAAAAATGTAACAATATTATATTGGAGATGACAAATTTATGCCTGACTTGTAGGGTCCCAATATCGGCATGGACTCTTTCCGAAAAATAATGGATTTGTAAAAATATTTCTTTGTTTATTGTTCAGTTTGAGATAACGAGGAGTCTAACAGACTTCTATCCATGCCTTGTTGAGAAATTGAAGAGTTTAGAAGATGATATATGTTGTTTTACTGGAGATGTTGAAGAGTCTGAGAGACTCGTGTTGTAAAGACGATATCCATTGTTTTACAGGAGATGTTGAAGAGTCTGAGAGACTCGTGTTGTAAAGATGATATCCATTGTTTTACAGGAGATGTTGAAGAGTTTGAAGGAGGTAGCAGACAACCAGTACGGTCGTAAGGTGGTTGTTTACCTCCTGTCTCCACGTGATCCGCTCCACTTCCACCCAGACATCGTACACATTCTGCAGCAGGGAGACGAGAACCAAACCAGGTGTGTTCCTGACCAGTTGCTTGTTTCTTGAGGGGGTAGGATAGCGCAGTGGTTAGCGCGTTAGGCTTTGGATCAAGAGGTCCTGGGTTCGAATCCCGCCAGGGGCACGGCAATTTTTTTCTGCAGTAGAGAGCTGTTCTACACACAGTAAGGTTTGGGTGCAATGCTACACTGCCATAATACTAGCAGCCGTGATATAAGTGAAATACTCTTGAAAGCGGCGCTAAACCCCAACTCACCTCACCTTGTTTCTTGAAATACTTCCAGTTTCTCTGAATATCAAAATGATTCCCAGTTTCTTTGAATATCTAAATGATTCCAGTATGACGGTCCAATTAGTCTCTATGTGGCCATAACTGACTGAGGTACTGAAGTCGTGTTAGTCATTCAAAATGAATATTGCAAATTGAAGGACACACACTTCAACCAAAACATATGGCATGACACATTATTTTCAAAGACCAAGGATTGCAAATTATGTAACAATTTTCTTCTCGATTTTACAAGTTAATAGTTGACAAATGAAAAAATACTATTCATAATATATAAAGTTAACATGTAAATTTATTTTTGTTCAATTACAAATAGTTTTACTGTTGGCATCTATTTTCAAGGTTGAGAAAGGTGAAAGTCTTTTGATCCGACCTCAAGTGTGAAAGTTGTTGCAACAAAAAAGACACCTGAAAGATGTTAGTCTGAAAAGATATTCAACATTCAGTGTTTGAATTATTAGGCTATAAATCTGGAGAGATATTCATCATTCAATGTTTATTACAGCAAGAAGGACGGACACCTGCGGCACCTTGAGTTACTGGAGTTTGTGTCCAAGCCGATGCTACAGTACATCGTGGACAACGCCTCCTCCCTCGTCATCAACAACGCCGCTCTGCTGCTCATCCTGGCTACCATCACTCACGCTAGAGGTCAGCTATACACTCTAATATTTGCGACGTTTGATTTCTTTGACGTTTTGGGGAAGGGGTATATTAAGATAAGCATTTATTCTTTTCAATCTCCATATTGGAAATAATTACAAAGTCAACATGTTACCTGTGTTAAAAAAAACGTATTACATTTTGAGAATAGCTGTTCGACCATGTAATAATGCATGTCCCCATGGAGGATATGCAAGGATTTGATAATGATTGTAATATGTGCATTTGGTCAAATAACAAACCATATATTAGTTGTTCATATATGATGATGATAAACATATAAATAAGAACTCTTTATTGTCATCAGTCCAAGTTCATTTTGGAAATGTACATCTGTGAACAGTAAATGCCAGTTAATTTTTGCTATCCTTATTTATGGTAAAGTGCCAAGCTAGAAAGAAACAATTCTCACCTTTGGTGTGACATTGACAGAATTTGAACACTGTGTTACAGCTCCAGTAATGAGAAAATAATCTGGAACTAATTTCAATTGAATCCTTACCTCATTTATGTTAGTGCGTTTGGCTTCGGATCAAGAGGCCCTGGGTTCGAATCCCGCCAGGGACTAAGCAACTTTGTCTGCTGTGGAGAACTGTTCTTCACGCAGCAAGGTTTGGGTGCAATGCTCATTGAATTTCAGCACAGTACCACCCATGGTTTGCTAGTTTCAGCCGATGCTCGCAGGTTTCACCGCAATGTATAGACACCATAGCGTTGCGGACTTTCTCCCTGCAATAATCCTAGCAGCCGTGATATTAGTGAAATACTTTTGAAAGCGGGGCTAAACCCCAACTCACCTTATTTATTGCACCATTCTTTGTCAGGTGATCCCAGTGAGGCGATGGAAGCCATAGCCAAGATGGCCGCCAAACCTTTCAGTGCAAGCAAGGGAGATAACCAGCACATGGTAGAACACCCGGCCGGCCACCTAACACTGAAGAGACTCATACTAAACGACAAGGAGAGGGGCAAGGCAGATGAAGCTGCAGGTCAGAATTAAAACTTTTACACAGTTTTTCAAAGATATGAGAATAACGGAAACGAATACGCTTACTCTCATAAGAATAGTGGATTTGTGTTGCCCTTTTTCCATACTTGAATAATGGACTCAAAGCTCTTATGATAAATTTAATGATACTTTTGTCAAATTTTGTTGTACATCCTATCTTGTGAGAGATTATTAATACATAATCATGACAACAATATCTTAGTTTGTGATGAGGTACTCATTCCACAAACATTTCTATTTCTATTTGTATATTTCAATTTCTATTTCTTTTATGACTAAGCTTTTAGAATTAAAAGCACAATTGTGCCCGTTATAAGTGATCTAAGGCATTTAGAAGTGAATTACTAAGGAAGAGCAAGATTTAGGAATGGCAACCTCCTTATTGTAGAAGCCCACAGTAAAGACGTTTTAACCATAAAAGCTTGCTCTTCTTGCTTGATGTTCTGCATGTTATTTGAACCCTAAAAGCTATCCTTTATCTCGGTAGATACCTGAGATTATTCCTGAATAAGTTGATGATCTTTGTTGCAGTATTGTTCTCCAAAATTCTCCTGTCCATCCTACCAGAAGGAACGTTCAAAGCATGGGCAGCTTGTAATAGAGGCTGTTTTACTCTCGTCAGGTAGGGGAAATTTTGTAAAGTGTCTTTGATGTTCTAAATTAATTTAAGCAAAACCAACTACCGTAATTCTTCCATAATTTCGACCCTCAAATTTTCCAAATATTTTAACGAAATGTTCACGGTCGAAATTATCACCACTCGCCTTCGTTTGTGCGCCATCTTTGTAGAAATTTTAGATTTTCATATAAATGTTTAAAACCAATTTGAAAAAGAAGGTTACACACTTCGTCAATATTAGTTAGCAAACACTTTTAATTATGTTTGTATATGGTAATTTTATTCATATAATGAACTAATACACCATTTTTTTTTCTTCAGAAGACAAGTTACGATCGGCGAAGCCACGATTCTCAATTTATTGTTTCTGTGAAATTGGAATGTCATTTGGATTTTAAATTGTGTACCAGGAAATAAAACAATAATAATTTGGAGTTGAATTGTTATGTTCTTAGACTTGACAAAATAGATCAGGAAATTTGAAATGATATGAATCGTACTTTAGCTTTAGCGTGCATGTCTCGCATCGCTGGCTGTCCACATGTTTTCAAAGGAAGTACAATCTGATTGGTTGCTATATTAGTATAAACCAATCACAGCAGACTATCGTCATTACGGAATTCCCTTCTAGCAATAGTATCACCAAGAACTGAGAAAAAACAATACACCAATCCTAACTATTTTTGCATTAGTTCAGATTCCTATGTGTAAAATTCATCAATAAATTATAATATGAACCATTGTCTGTTGCTATACAAGCATATTTTCTCAGTCAACTTTTTTTGAAACGGCATTGCGTGACAATCAAGTAGAATATATCAACAAGCTTGCTTTGCAAGAAATTACGAACATAAACAATGACAGCTGAATAATTATATTACTTTGAAAGGCTTAATTCCTGCAAACTAATTATTGGTAATATTTTGAAACATATACCTCAACATATATGGTTCTGATTATCTACGATAGTGGACAGTCGTCTCTCTTGGTGTTTGGTTGAGTCTATTTGTATGTAGGGATTAACAAGTCACAAAACTTTGAAACAATTTATTACATATTCAGATTTTTAAAACTGAAATATATTTGTAAGTATGAGCTAACATCTGTCATAATATTCCAACAGTAATTAATCATTTGATAAGTAAATTGACTTACCAAAATGGAAAGGCAAAAAACATCCCCTGCAGTCATCCCTACTCAAAATAGACTATTCCAGTGACTTCACTGCAGACTTTAATGAACTAGGTCAATTGACTGTTTCAAGTCTCCCCAGAAAACATCCAGATGTTACAAAACTTATCATTAGTCATGTGACTGTTTCAAGTCTCCCCAGCAAACATCCAGATGTTACAAGCCTTATTATTGGTTAACTTTGGGACTTCCCTTCTCTTAGCCAATCAGAAAATTCAATACAAACTCTATTCATAGTGTAGCATTACTGTGTTGACAGTCTAAGTGATATATATTTATAGCCTCACACGGAAGTGATTACTGCCTTTTCATTTACGAAAAATGAAATCATTGATAATGGATAATATGATAACATGTTACATTATTCTTAATAAAGGTATGTCATAAGTACAGTAAGTGAATAAATTGGGAAGTGTGAAAATACACCTATAGATTAGAATGTCTTGTGACAAGCGTGATCAAGTTAAAACATTTCCCAAAATTTGTGTAATAAAAAATACGTGTTTTTCTCATAAAACTCACTAAAAAGAAATCACAAGATGATTGTTTATCATGGCTGTAAATAATTTGTTTTCAAAATTTGGAATGTGGTCGAATTTTTAATTTGTCAGTACTGAACTTCTGGTACAATGTCGAAATTTGGAAAGGTATTTTGAAAAAAGGCTGTCAGATGATCTTACGTGGGCGAACTTATAGAGGGGGCGAAATTAAGGAAGAATTACGGTATCTAATCTTTTTTTGTGGAGCATTTTACTGTTTGTGAGCTTTCAAAGACGGTTGTCAATTATTAATATGATGAAAGAATACTTTTATTTTTCTTGGTAAAACTCACTCATGACTAAAATACTGGTCCGGAGATGCTAAAAGAAATCCCTTAGTAAAACATGTTACACGCCAACATGTTCGACAACTTAAATGGTTTATATATGAACATGTTTTTCTTTGATGATGGTAGCGAAACACTATACCAGTACATGTTTTTTTCTTCACAATTTGCAATAATTTTCTTCTCTTATCACCACCTCCATGAGTTGAAGTGACAATTGAACATTTTCTCTAAACTTATCACTTGAACAATTTATTTTATGTTACAGCCTGTTGGAGCTTGACGATGTGGAAGTAACAAGCCAAGTTCGGCAGCAGCTCAGCGGAATCAAGAAGTCGCTTCGGAAAATGACGTTCAAGGGGGCACAGATACTGCTACAGAAAGTGGAGGGCATGTCGTCACCGCCACGGCCCCAGATGATTGATTTATAGATTATCCTCAGTGAATTTCATACTTATGTGAATTATGTAAGAGCAAGTTATCTTGGATGTTTGCGCCGCTTTGCACTCAAGAGATTGACTTGTAGATTTTGTAATATATGATTTAGTACAAATGATTTCAAGTTTTGTCTTGATGAAATGGAAGAAATTTCAACTCTTTGATGTCATCACTGCTCTTATATATGATTGCCCTGTAAACTTTCTGGTGGTGTTGGAGAATTTAAAGTTCTCAAAACGTCCTCTTAAAATCCACCATTATTGTTCTATACAAGATGTCATATGCTTGTGTTTGATATGACATTGTGGCTAATTTCTAATGTGCAATTACTAGTCTGAAATATTTTTGAAGCTGTGAATTTAGTTTATTCTCAAAGCAACTGGACCCTAGTATTAAATTTGATATTTTCAAAGCATTGTTGCCATCCTCTACACATTCAACCCGCAAGATGTTTATATTTACAACTTTCAACCTGTTCTGGTCAGTGGTAAAAAAAATCTGGTTACAACTGAATTCTACCTCACATGTAGATGTTTTCGCCCAATCAAATGACCGATACAGATTCTCAATACCAAGTAACATGTTTCCATTGGTTACTGTTTCTTAAAGTAACAGGTTGGCTATTTGAGGACAAATGTTATGGGAAAGAATCTGTGGTGGAAGTATGTCGGAAATTGTGCGTATCGGAGGTCATAATTGCTTCTCCTTATGAAGTATCCAAGGTCTGATATGTGTTAAGGATCAGAACAGAACCTTAGGCCTGCTCCTTTCGATTACCGAAGTATGTTTCAAACATTAGGTAGATGCAGGAAGTAAAAGGAGTGGCTCTGAACACCGTCTTCGTGTTCCCGTGCTGTGCAGCTAGGACCATTATTTCACAGGAACATGTTCCGCGCGTCAAGAACAGTGTTCGGAGCTACTCCTTTCATTTTTCGCATGTACCTGATGTTGGAACAAACTTCAGAAATCGAAAGGAGCCGGCCTCAGGTGATCGAAGATGGGTCCGAGGTCGGTTGTGAATAGTTGTAGTCACATTGGCAACATTGTCAATGATCCCTTGCACAAAGGCTCTAAGGTAACCTTAGCTCGCTAAGCTTAAAGTATCACAGTAATGAAGCTTTTGTCTTCATATTGAATGTTTGTTTTAAGCATTTTTTTCTACGCAAACAATGTTTCATAATATAGTAATTTTAAATTGTATAAGATATGTTTGTTGATGAAAGTTCAGATTGTTTTATGTTTGAATTTATTTTAGATCAGGTGTTAATTATGTTTTATTTCATTATGTTTTGTTTCATATCTTAGAGGTTGCAACCCAAAATAATTTTCTAAGGAAGTGAAAAATCTATTAGTTAAATTTCAAATACAATTGAATATGTGTGGATTTGTTAAAAAAAAAAAGGAACATCTTTACTGTGTAACTGTAATTTCTGGCTCATTTTGTAAATACCTGACTTGTAATGTACAGCAACATTAAATTAAATGTACAGAATACAGCTATGTGTTTTGTCTTTCATACAAGAAGTAGAACATTCAACACCTTTTCAGTTTCCAGAATACCTTCCAAGCCACTTGTCACAAGCAATTTGGAATTAGAGAAGAAAGTTTATTTATGGATAATCAACTTTTGGTGATAGATCAAGCAAAACGATACAAGGATATATACTGAAACCTCACCATTGTTAAATAAAGAAGTTGATCATCCAAAAATATCCTTGTCTTCACTATAACACCAACTTCTAGAATGTCTCTCAAATGGTTAATTTGGATTTAATCAACTAACAGTTTGGTAAGGATCATCAAATGAGTATATTTCAACATAGAGTAGTTATATCCACCCCTGTGGGCATGAAAAGACTTGGCACAAAATTTAACATATCTCAAATATTACATTTTCAAAGCACTTGCCGTTTGGACTAGTTAATTTCATACATTAAACGCCCAAAGCCATTTCAGCAAGAACCAACTTTTAAATCTACTCTTTTGGACTACAACAAAGTTTCACTAGCCATTGACAAATTTTGAATCCGGCTTGCACATACCTAAAAACATTAAATTGAGACATGAGTTACTTAAAATTCACAATAAGAAAGATGCTGAACATAAACAAGTGTAGAAGTGAGCACAGCTCACATACCCCCGCTTCCAAATGTAGATGAAAATAGGACAGGCACATCTATGGTAAATGACTAATATGTGTGTCAGAGAAAGACTTTTGACAGTATAAGATAATGCAAATAATAAAGACCTTGTATTGAAATATGTTTTCATTGCAATAGCCAAAAAGGAAGGATTATCATGTGTGTGATTCAAAACTTAAGTACAAAATGTGTTGACCAGAATTATGTGAAATTAAATTATGTCATGGAATAAATTTAAAATGCATTCTACATACCGAACACTATGTGTGTTGACTACTGCAGGTTGAGGAGTTTCCATGGAAACCGCCCAAAAAGAAATTTTAAAAATAGGTCTAATCCTCAAAGGGCACAACTAGTCATCATGGTTGACATGTGTATGAAGTTTGATGAAGCTAGCATGCATAATGTTGGAGATCTGCTCTGCACAAAATGACTTCCTAAAAGAGTCACTTTTTAGTCACGTTTCCATGGAAACCGCAAAAAAATTAAATTTAGAAATAGTTCTAACCCTCAAAAGGCACATCTAGGGATCATGGTTGACATTTGTATGAAGTTTGATGAAGCTAGCATGCATAGTTTTGGAGATCTGCTCTGCACAAAATTACTTCCTCAAAGAGTCGCTTTTTAGTCACGTTTCCATGGAAACCGCAAAAATTAAAATTCAGAAATAGTTCTAACCCTCAAAAGGCACAACTAGGGATCATGGTTGACATGTGAATGAAGTTTGATGAAGCTAGTATGCATAGTTTGGAGATTTGCTCTGCACAAAATGACTTCCTCAAAGAGTCCTTTTTTAGTCATGTTTCCATGGAAACCAAAAAAAAATTAAATTCAGAAATAGTTCTAACCCTCAAAAGGCACAACTAGGGTATAAAAATAGAGCCATGGGCTCTGTAGCTCATCAGGAATTCATTGATGTATTGTCCAAGGTTTTATTTATCTCAAGTAATACATTGTTAACAAGCAAATAATAGGTTTTCAGATTGAGACCCTTGTGACTCACAATTGGGGTCACAGGGTCACCAAATCTACAATTTAGAATCCCCTATTGGCCAAGGAGTCTGTACACACATTTCAGCTTTCTAGAGCTTTTGGGACTGGAGACGAAGATGAAAATAAGTTTTTAAGGTCTTGACCAGTGTGACCCTATTAGGGGTCATGGGGTCACCAAATCTACAATTTAAAATCCTCATTGGCCAAGGATCAAGTTTGCACATAAAATTTCAGCTCTCTAGACCTTTTGGTACTGGAGAAGAAGGATGAAAATAGGTTTTTGAGGATGTGACCCCAGTGACCCTCATTTTGGGTCACAGGGTCACTAAATCTACAATTTAGAATCCCCATGGCCAAGGTTCGAGTCCCCATTGGCCAAGGATCGAGTCTGCACATAAAATATCAGCTCTCTAGAGTCATTAGTTCTGGAGAAGAAGTAAAAAAAGTGAAAAGTTTACGGACGGACGGATGCCATGCCATGAGCCCATCGGGCCTTTCAGATGCTCAAGGTGCTCATGCTTGGTTCTTTTCATGATCCTGAGGGTTTAAACAGGGTAATATAATGCCACCCAATTGTCACAATGTTGAACAGAGGACTGTACTCCCACTCTTGTTACCGGTAATGTGATATTTTGTGAACCAATGCTTCCAAAGTCTTCAAATTTGGTGAAAGACCATTTTCATGCTCTTGTTAATGTCATATCTCGTGACCTGTCACACCAAATGTCTTCAAATTTGGTGATATCATTCATTGATGAATTTTGCAAACACAAGTTGACTTTGGTGACCTTATTTTGTGCAAGACGCATTTAACGTGTATATAAATGCTTAAAATAACTAGCCTATGAAAAGACTTAAAATCAAGCAATAGTGACAGGCACTGGATGAGATAAACAATCATCAACTTTCAAGGGGCGGGATAGTGCAGTGGTTAGCTTGTTCAGCTTCGGATAAAGAGGTCCGGGGTTCGAATCCTGCCAGGGGCATGGCAACTTTGTCTGTAGTAGAGAACTGTTCTACATGCAGGAAGGTTTTAGTGCAATGCTACACTGAATTTCAGCGTAGTACCACCCATGGTTAGCTAGTTCCAGCCAATGCTTGCAGGTTTCACTGCAATGCATAGCCACATGGCGTTGCGGTTTTTCTCAGTGCCATGATATAAGTGAAATACTTTTGAAAGCGGCTTTACATCCAAAATCACCTCACCTCAACTTTCAAGTCATGACATTACAGATAGGATTTCAATCAGCGAATTTGTAGTTGTGTATTACAAGCATCTAGTTTGATCTGAGTTAGTAATCAGAAGGAATTCCATAATCTTTAAAGGCGCAGAAGAACATCGTTCATAAGTTGATGAAATGTATTTGAAAAATAATGTCACCAATAGTAGAACACCCTTCTCTTTCAGGAAAATCAACTTAAAACACGAGTATACATGATTCCGTAAAGCCATGGGATTTGTTTTGTCATTTGAAATAATAAAATGTGTTCACAATAAAATGGCCACCATGCAATTTTTGCTTTATACGCAACACCGTTATTACCACTGCGGATAATTGGTTTGTGTAAGAAGATGTTTTACCATCTAAAGTAAATACAAATGACAAACTTTCATTATAAATGGGAAATTTGAAAGAATAACAAATATTAATACCTTTAATACTGTTGTCTATAAACTGACGAGTGAGTTCCTTTTGTATGTGCACTCTGCTTTCTTTCCGAAACGAGGAATATTTGAGATCGAGGTCAAGGGTCATTCCTGAGTGATGTAATACGGTCAAATTCATTACTGAAATATATCGAAACATGCACAAATGTTGATTTAGTGAAAGTGAAAGTTTCTTGTTCTCTCCAGTCATTTGCCTTTTAGCTGGTGTATCACCCTGCTGTGAGAAATAACTCTGAGCACTATCCAATAACACCCTAAGTCTCTGGTAGATTTAACAGCAAGAGACATGAGGTGAGTTGAGATGGGGTTTAACGCCGCTTTCAAGAGTATTTCCCTTATATTGCGGCTGCTAGTATTATGGCAGGGAGAAAGCCGGCAATGCCAAGTGACACAAGTTATAAAACATGTCGTGTGCCTAAGATGTTCACTCAGCAGGACAAGTGGGTACCTGGTTTTTAATCAACGGCCATGAGACTGTTTACCTTCAAACACCTTAATTCTGAAAACGGCAACTTGGATTCTATACTCATGCAGGTGAGTTAGAATAAAGAAGGATGCATGTCCATATTCCAGGGTAATAATCCACTTAAACATGCATCATATATATTAATACTCACATTATTATCCCCCGACGTGTGGGATATAGTATCCGGCAGTGTATGTATTAAATGAATTAACTCAAGCACTATTCACTGGATTCTTTTCATATTTTGTGTATGGGTTCACCTCAGTGAGACTAATGTTCCAAGAGTTTTGTAACCTTGACCTTCATTTCTAGGTCACAACGAGACTTTGTCATTTTACTCTTATCAGCGGGATATCTCAAGAACCGATCACTGGATTTTCATCATTTCTTACACAAAGCTCCCAGGGAAGACAGATAGATATTGGTGACCTTGACATTAGTCCCAAGGTTACAGTAGAATTTTTTAGCATGTGACCTTGTAGGTTATGGTTGTCGAGAATCGTTCATTGAATTCTCATATCTTACACCAATGTTCTTCTAGGCAAGATTCAGAACCCAGGCGATTTTCGTGACCTTGACACTATTTTAATATTGAAGTATTAATTTGCGGCGGGGATCATGTCATCTTTGTGACAATTGCTTGATACCAGGGATGCAGATTCAAGTTGTATCAAGTATCAAGTTGATACTATCAAAAGTCAACACACATATACAAAATAATCTGTTTATTATGCATCACTTGTAAAAGTATTTCAAACATGATAATACAATTGAGATTTCTCACATTTCGAGATCTATTAACATGTATATCCATGAAACCATGTGTTTACTGCATTGTGACCTAACAGAAATCTGCTCTCAATTAAAACATTGAAAACATGTAACATAGACCTAAGTACATCAAAAAAAATCCTAAAATCCTGTTGAGCAAATCACCTTCATGAAATTTTAAAATGTTTTAAAGCCTTTATTTTTGTGATTTATAAAAACAGATCTCAGATCTTGGTATAACAGAATGACTGAAGTTAAAAAGGCCTCTATGTCAATAACACTTTCCCAAAGACAAACTTATTATTGCTTTCTAATTATAAAATAAATTATTAAAATCTAAATATTTTAGATATTTAAAAATACTTACCCCACTTCAGATATTGCATATTACCTTGTACTTCCGATAAGAGATTGGAAAGAGTTGAATCCTTGTCCTTACGAAGTAGTAGTGTGATGAACACGTAGACAGGATGCCAACTACCTGACCGGAAGGTGAGGCCAATCTATCACGTGAGAACGTGACGTAATCATATTTCCTGACTACGGTCCGAAGAGAGAACGTCTGTGGGGAGGAGGCGAAACCCGCCGGGTGGGCTTATTCCTAGAAGTGGGGTAAGTATTTTTAAATATCTAAAATATTTAGATTTTAATAAATTTTTAATACTTACCCCACTTCAGATATTGCATGTTGATCCGACAGTGAAGGATGGCGGGCAGGTCTCGAGGAGGACCCACCCACAAGAGGAGGCAAGACAATGACACCAACTCCTGTAAGGAGAAGAATGACAAAGTCATAGCACTATAAGGAACAACCTGATACATCAAGGAAGACCTTAAGGCTAAAGCGAGGGCAAGGTAAACATAATTACCTAGTGCAGCCGCGGTCGGGTAAGCTGCTGAGCCACGACCAACGGTCCAAAGGATTGTAATCCCTGCACGTCCTCCACTGCCAGATCTCGCAAGTAGTGACTGGCGAACACCGTGGTAGATCGCCAGAAACACCCCTCCATGATCTGCGGTACAGATATATTTCTGCTGTAGCCAGAGAAATGAGAAAAGCCGTTTTACGGGTCAAGTTCTCAAAAGAGGCCTCACTGAGAGGCTCATATGGGGAACCTCGTAAATGCCGAAGGACCAGATTGAGGTCCCAAGCCGGAGGACGAAACTTCTGTTTCTGGTCCTCCAACTTGAAGGACTTCAGCAGCGCAATGAGTTCAGGAGTCTTGGAAAACTTCTTGTCCGTCTTAACGGACAAGACTGAGTTGAGAGCTGATAGATACGTCGAAATAGTGCCTCCCTTTAAATGCTTCGAGTTGCGAAGATGTAAAAGGAACTCTGCCACGAATTGCGGAGAGGCACCCATGGGGTCCCTTGAACGAGCTGAACAAAACTTCTCAAAAGAAGACCACTTGTCATCATACAATGACCTGGTCGACACTCTGTGGGCCTTTGAAATGGCACTGGCTACTCGAGATGAGTACCCCTTTGATCTTAAGGCCTTTTGCAAATGACCCAGGCGGACAGATGAAATCGCTCCGGGTCTGGATGAGGCAGTCGGCTGTTCGGATGTAGCAGTAGCCGAGGCCACTGGGGTAGAGGTACTGGTTCGCTGGCGACTAATCCGCGAAGTACGGGAAACCAGCTTCTCGCCGGCCAAAAGGGCGCTACCAAAAGCAGTCTCAACACCTTTGTGGTCTTGATTTTGGCCACCACCTTGGGAAGCAGAATGGGAGGCGGAAATGCGTAGGCGTCCAGACCCTCCCAGTTCAGAGATAGAGCGTCCACTGCCCACGCTGCTGGATCGGGAAGAGGGGACACATACACTGGAAGACGAGCGTTGAACTTTGTCGCAAATAGGTCGACCAGGGGTCGATGAAGATTTGCGCAAAGCAGCTCGAACGCTTCTGGGTGTAACATCCATTCTGTCGGGGATGGCTTGTCCGGACGGGACAGAGCGTCTGCCAACACGTTCTGACACCCTGGAATGTGTCGTGCCCTTATCTGAATCCGGTTCGCGTCCAACAACTCGAAGAGTTGAAACGTCTGATCCAGGAGAGACTTCGAGCCCGTCGTACCCTGGTTCTTTACTAACCAAACTACTGTTGAATTGTCTGAGGCTACCAACAGACGAGAGTTCCGAAGAACCGGTAGCCAATGCGTGATTGCTTGAATCACCGCCTGTAGTTCTAGATTGTTGCTGTGCCATCGACTTTGGGCGTTTGACCACAGCCCTGCTGTCGTCCAGTCCTCCAGATGAGCGCCCCACCCCTGGTGGGACGCGTCCACGAACAACTGAAAGTCCGGGGGAAACTCTGTCAATGAGACTCCTGCGCAGACATTCGATCGGACTGTCCACCAGCGCAGGTAAGGGTGGAGGCCTACAGGGAGAGGAAACTCGACCTGTAGGTCGTCCCTCTGAATGTAAGGAGCGAGGAACCTCTGTAATGGTCGAAGCGTCAGGCGCCCCCTGGAGGTGAGATATTGCGCTGAGGAGAGAAGGCCCAACAGGGACTGCCACTCCCTGAGTGTCAGCTTGTCGACTAGAGCTCTCCTCGCAAAGCCCTGGATCCTGGTCCACCTGTCTGGAGGGACCTTCACCAGGTCCAAGTCGGTGAGGAAGAACCCCCCAATGAACGTGAGTCGTTGTGAAGGGACTAGATGTGACTTCTCCTCGTTGATGATCCATCCCAGTTGGCAAAGGAGATCGCGCGCGAACTGCGACTGTCTGTGTAGCACGAGAGGCGCATCGTGACTCATCAGACAATCGTCGATGTACGGGTCGAACTCGATCCCTCGGAGATGAAGGAACCTCGCGATCGGCGTTGTTATACGTGTGAAAAGCCACGGGGCCGTGGAAATGCCAAATGGCAGGACTTTCCACTGGTAATGGATGTTTAGAAAGACAAACCTCAGGTATTTCCTGTGGGGCCTGTAGATCGGCACGTGTAGATAGGCGTCCTGTAAGTCCAAACTGACAAGCCAGTCGTTGTGGGACAGCTTGGATCGCAGCTGATCCAGGGACGTCATCCGGAAGTGCGGCGGCTCCGACAGGTAGAGGTCGTTGAACACCGCCAGGTTGTGGATCATCCGCATCTTCTCCGAGTTCTTCTTGGGGACGAGGAAGATGGGAGAGTAGAAACCTGGGGTGTTCTCGGGGTCTGTCACAATCTCCAAGGCACACTTGCCCAAGAGAATGGCTATGTTGTCGGACAGCTGCAGCAGTTGAGTTGGCGAGTACTCGCGTGACCGGGGCAGGTTGGTCAGAGGCGGAGACCTGGCTATTGGCAGTTTGTAGCCGGTCTGAAGGATGCTTGTCACAAAGGGGTCTCCCAGGATTGTCCAATTGGGCCAGAAGACTCCCAGTCTCCCGCCTACTGGTATATCTGACACTGGGACGACTGGAGGCGGGAGATTCCAGTCGTGCTTGTCCAGCCCATCAACGTCGGGACTTGTAAGGCGTCTTGGGCTTCTTCCCGGGGGTGTTCGGGAATTTACCACGGGAAGCCTGGTTGAAGTTTTGGACTCGTCCACGATTGGCCCCCGCGTCGAAGCCGCCCCTTTTTCGAAAGTAGGCTCCTCTGACAGAGTTGCGACGCCCCGTGTAAGTCCGTGCCGATCTCTTGAAGTTCGTCGGGAAGGATTGAGTAACAAGCTTACAGGCTTGAAATGTGAAATCTGCCTGCATCTTCACAGATTGCTCCTTGAAAACATCGTTGATTTTGCCCGCGAACAAAGTGTCCGAGCACACCGGCGCACGCACTAAGGACTTTTTAAATTCGTCGTCCCACTTACACGGCTGCAGAAGGCCATTGCGCCGCATGATGGTAGTTGTCGCCATAGCAGAGCGCACATGCTCAAAGATGTCCGAACACGCCTTGACTTGCCACTTGATCACCGTCGTATGGTGATCCATTCTTGATGGATTGTCCTCGTTCCAATCCTGTGTCAGGGCCTCCATGGAAGACACAAGGGCTGACAGTGGAAACAGGATTCTCCTAAGCTCAGTGTCCACATTGCGGAGCTTGACGTCTTGTACTTTGTACATAGCTAACGACGCGTCTGATAGCCTCCTGACTTGGTCGTCCTGGACAGCGCCTGTCTTGAGACCGTCCAGCGAATGAACCTTGTACTTTGCGGTGCTATTCTTTGCCAGCTGGAAAGATGGGTTGAGTGACAACTTGGCAAAGTCGTCGTCCAGATTGTCAAGGCCATCCTTAATCACTGGATGGGGTGGGATCAAGAGCTCCGGCTCGTCCCAAATCGTGAAGCGCTTGTCCGCACCAGCGCCTGGGGATGGACAAGTGATCAGTCTATCGGCCACCCAAGTGAACACATCACTAAGCTCAAGATGTGTGTCACCGTTGTCATCCTCAGATGGAGCTTCCACATTCTCGTCGTAATCTGGGACGAAGTCGTGTTCCTCTCTAAGTAGAGGGGAGCGGGATCTGTCTGAGCGCCCCTTAGTGGAAGGAGCCTTGTGAGCAGGTGACGAGCGCCGAGGTGAGCGCCGAGGTGAGCGCCTAGGGGAGCGTGAGCGCCGCCGAGAGCGGGAGCGCCGTGGAGAGCGTGAGCGCCGAGGAGATCTGGAGCGCCGAGGAGATCTGGAGCGCCTAGGGGAGCGTGAGCGCCGCGGGGAGCGCGAGCGCCGGCGCCTGTCATCTCTAAACTGGAATTCCCTGTTATAACTCCCAAAGCGATAGCCCTCTGTCGCTCTGGAGTCATAACGCCGATCCTCAATGCGGTGCTCGTCCCGAGCAGCGCCCCTGTCGGAGCGTCCATCCCTGTCCTCTTGCCGATGATCCTCACGGCGTTGCACAACAGGGGGGCGCTCGTCCTGGCGCTGGTCCCCCTGTCTGTCCTTAAGCACAGTCTCTGCAGGCCCCCTTGGTTGTTGTGAAAGGGCCTGCCGTTGAGCAGCGGCCGCTGCTTCCTGTGCGACACGTGTCTCCTGAGCGACACGTGCGTCCATCAGCATGGTGAACTGCTGATTCACCAGGGACTGTATGAAGTTGGGATCAATCTGAGGAGCGCCCCGGTTGACGCCCCGTTCCACCTCCTCCAGTGTTGGACCGAAGGAAGTTCTTTTCTTCTGCACAACAGGGGGTGGGTCAGACACCAGTTCACTGTCTGTACCTCCCGACAGAGTGGTCACATTCCCCGGGACAGAGGCCTCGTCCCGAGAAGGAGACCCACCTTTGTCGGACATGTTCCTCAGCCGACGTTGTGTGAAACGCTTACGTCTGGCAGCGTCGAAGGCCTTAAATTCCCCTGCTGACAAGGGCTGACAATGAAGGCACTTAGAAGTCACGTCACACTGGACCTCTACACAGTCCGGACAGAGCGGGTGAGGATCCTTGGCGGACTTCTGAATTCTGCAATTAATGCAGTAAACTCTCATAGAGTTATTTTGAACTGTAAAACAGAAACAAAATAATAAGAAAAAATAACAAACCGAAAGAGGGTGCAGTCCCCCTTTAATGTTTACCAATTACATAGTAAACAAAAAAATTATTAAGTTTGTAAAATGAAATATTTTACCAATTACCACGAGCTAGAAAAAGCCGGTGGAAGAAGAAATAATAATGTAAACATTATTAAATGGTAAAAAACATGAATGAATTATTTATGTTATTATTTATTTTTTATTATTAAAAAATAAACAAACAAATGTTTGCATCAAAAGGGTAGCATAAAACACATATGTGTAAATAAAAACATCACAAAGAAGTTATCAAACAAGTGTGAGATGAAGAAAGCATCTACGCGAAATGTAAACAAACAAATCACCGAGGCGAGAAGTAAGGTGATGTAAGCGCTAAAAATAGAAACGAGTCGACAGCAGTCTAGACGCGTTGCTACCCAGCCAAACGAGCCAAAACAAAATAGTGCGAATGGTACATGAGGGAAAAAATACCCAATAAAGTGAAAATAAAACCCAAAATAGGGGTTTAAAACATTCAGCAAGCATATAAAAGCCATATCCCGATGTCAAAGGAGGAAAAAACACATAAAGTGAGAAAAATTCATGCCATGTGCTTCGGCGCACGAATACATAATGGAGGGAAGAAAAGTGAAAACACCGTGACATAACTTGAGACAAAATGCCAATTTTTAGGCATAAAAAGTGATAACCAAGTGTAGAAAAACATGAAGCATGAATGCATAAGGGCTACAGAAACGAGAAAACTCGTCAGTAGAGGAAAAATAATGTGCTGAACTGCGGGATAGACGAAAATCTTCACGTGAAGCGAGAAGACAAAATTCGTCGAAAGGTAGGTACTGGCAATACTTTATTCACACACTTCGCTTGATATTATAATGAAAAAAGGACATACCGTAGGTAACTTTGCAATAGAATCAAAACACATAGACAAAATTAGACCCAGGTAGGATACCGTCTTGCCTGATCTCCGATAAAAGGAAATATGATTACGTCACGTTCTCACGTGATAGATTGGCCTCACCTTCCGGTCAGGTAGTTGGCATCCTGTCTACGTGTTCATCACACTACTACTTCGTAAGGACAAGGATTCAACTCTTTCCAATCTCTTATCGGAAGTACAAGGTAATATGCAATATCTGAAGTGGGGTAAGTATTAAAAATTGTAATTATCTGTTTACTGATTTGAGAAATGTACAAGAAAATTCTTAGTCAAACAGGAAAGAATTTATGACCGGCCACTGAAAAGTCCTTGAAAATGTTTTTCTATGTCTAAATTTTCTATGCATAATTTTGGCAGATCAGTATTTGCACATACTGATTGATGTAAAAAATTAAGGAAGTTAAAATTAAATAATACTTTTTTTTACAAAAAGATTGCGATATGTTTTTCTGATTTTAAAATCAGCATGTGCACTTAAAGAAAAGAAAATTTGAAGATCCAAGAAAAATTAATCCTTACCTCATTCATTCAGTTAACGACTACAACTCAAGTAGTTGATTCCTCAATAAACTTCAGTAAACAATTAGCAAATTTATACTGCTCTATGAAATTGGCAAATGTAAATATATATCAAATATACAAGAAGATACAAAATCTATTGATATTTATAAATGAAAACAAAACATCTAATAGTTATGAAAGACATGAATAATTTCAAGCACAATTGCACACATTGAAGTTTGTACATGAGTATTAAAATTACTAACGAACCCATTCAATTGGATTTCATCCATAATTGCTTTTTTAGCACTTAATTTCTAAGATTTCATTCAAATGAAATATGAAATGAAACTAAATTTACATATTAAGTACATTCAACTTTATTGCAAGTGAAACTCAAATTTCAATCTGAATCAAAATAAAATTTAGAAATATGCAACAAATCAGAAATTAAAAAAATAAAAATTCTTAAAAAATACAAGTCTAGATATATATAGCTATCCACCAACTCAAGCAATACAATTATTCACACACAAAACTAATCATGACATGTGAAGGATATATAAATAATCATGATAAAGTGAAAATGACGACATGGTTTTCTCGTACGACTTCGTCTGTCATAAAATGATATAAACGTGATTAGTATGAGAAGATCGGTAGTTGGAGGCACGGTTAGTTTCAATATTTTAAAGGGGCAGTAGCACGTTTTTTCGCTCAAATAATTCAATGAAATGTCACCAATAGTAAAACACCCTTCTCTCTTCGGAAAATCAAGTTAAAAAAGAGTGTACACTGTCTGTTGCCATGGGAATCGTTTTTGTAATTTGAAATAATAAAATGTTCACATTAAAAAGGCCACCATGCTATTTTTTCTTTATACGCAACACCGTTATTACCACTACGGATAACAGGTTTGTTTAATAAGATGTTTTACCCTCTAAAGTAAATAAAAATGACATAAACTATCATTATAACTGGAAAATTTGAAAAAATAAATTTTGCCCAAATCGTGCTACAGCTCCTTTAAAATCCATTAAAATGTGAGATAAATTTCAAACAAGAAATAAAATTGTCAATGAGTTACATACCTGATGTCAACAATAACATCAAAATAATTCTTCTAAAAAACTGAACTATTGAAACTTGCTGTTGACCAATTCAATTAAACAAATAATCACATATTTTTTTTCTTTTACATAAATTGTGGATAGACAAAAAAAACAAACAACATAAAAATCACTGTTATCTTATGACAAAAAAACCCCCAACTTTTGCAAACCTTTATTTTGGTCAATTGTACTGGGACAAAGAATCACAATTATTTGCTTCTGTGTGGAATGTTTCAAATATTTAACCAGTAAATAAAGAGTTGTTAAAAACACTATCACAGAAGATATTGATGGTCTATGGTTGTTTCTATCACAGATATTTATTAACCATTCCCCTTATTAACAGATCATCATTTAAAACAATTTATTTAAACTTGTTAAGGCTATTTGGGGTCATTTTGTACATTAGAGGAAATATAACGTGGAAAGGCTTGACCCCAAAGCATTTAATTTTAATTTTTTTGACAACCTTATATTCTCATCCGTTATTTATATTCTTGATTTCTAAAAGATGAAGATCCAAAAGTGGATCTTTCATAAGATAGGGTGTCTAATCATAAATGAAACAATATTTCAAAAGTATTTTCTTTGTGGGAGACGGTTTAATCCTGAACTAGAGCTTTGTTCACTTTGCTTCAGCTGCTGAATACATAAGTACCAAGCTTACTTACAGGAACCAAAACGCATAATAAGATAATACGACTCGTATGTAAAGGTTTAAAAGTATTGCGGTAAAACGCTGTTTTTTTCTTCCACATGTCTGTCAGAAATGCAGCTTTTCTTGAGTCTATACCCATTCTGATAATATCATTGAGTATCTGCATCAGTAATTTATCTGTCATTTTGAAGCTTCTGCACCATCAATGAGGCACTGTGGTCGATGATTACGCGATGGACGTCAAGTTGGAGTCTTCACGAGCTCGGTCAGGTAGGATGAGGCCGAGGGTACTTCCTGACATGCTCTGTTCGTCCTCAATCATGATTCGTTCTACGTTTGGGTCTCTCACTGCAATCAGATCGGACAGTAGTTATTTCATGAGTCAGTTAGCCATTCTCTTCTAAAAAGGGTTATTAAAATCACATCTTCATACAACACACTGATATCCCTTGTCTCCCAAAATATGTTAAAGAAGGACTAAAATCCCCAAGCATAGGTTCCCAGGACACATACTTTATTCACATGAGTGAGAGCAGACATGCCTCCATGCCCGGCCGGTACATGGGTATCACTGACACTGCTGCCTATGCGTCTCCATGCAAAGCCACTCACACTTATACATTCCTTGCAGACACCCATACAAAATACACCTGCAGTGAAACTTTTCATCGTTGATTCATTCGCTTGATTCTTATAATTCTATACATTAAAAATAATCTGAGTAATAGCCTATATAATATTAGATTCAATATGTTAATGTGACACTGGTTACAGAGAATACAACTGATAATCTCCATTTCTTCATCTTATTCTTCCTCTACGCATTCTTCCAAAAGCAAACCTACACATTCTTCCAATAGCTGTCCTCTCATAGAGATATGACAAACTTGTTATAAAATGCAACGTTTAACACACTAGCTTAACATATGAAGTGTGCCTGGAAATAACGCTACCCATGGCAAGGAAATCTGATGTAGTGTTCTTCCAGCCAAAGACGTTTTACTCGTACAAGAGAAGGGAATAGACATCTCAACATTTATAACTACACTTCGCTGAAACTTACCTGCCATGTGTATCAGATCAGCCGGCAGGTCATCGTCGTCTGTCATCATGTCAGTTTGGAGGTTTGCAAAGTTGATGAACACCTGGAGACAGAAAAGATAGAATCAACAAACCATTCTGTGTGACCAGTTTCCAGGCATCACAACTGATTAACACAGGGATTTTATCTAGGATTTGGGTTATCGATCCGTAAATATCCCAGGGTTAACAGACAGAGGATACAAATTATATATCACTTTCGGTATGCCCATTTTAAACCATTTTCTGGATAACAACATCTTTAGAAATACATGTCATTTAGATAGAGAACAAATCTAACATCGTTACATTTGGATAACACTACCTTCAATTGACAGAGTAAACATTTTTGAACTATGGATTGTTAGACCTTGATTTTTGTCAAGGCCCCGTGGTTGTGTGGGTTTACTGTTGGTACGGACAGTGCTGGCGATAGTTGTCTTACTCTGAGGGTGTCAGTTAGAATCCCGCAAGGACTTGTACTATTTGAAGCTAGTGTTATCCCAAATTTAACATGTTTAACAACATCTTTATTGTGAAGATACATGATTTATGCCACAAATTTAAATCTGAACTGACCTGATCAAGAGTTGTTTGACTGACGGAGTAGCTCTCAATGCCGTGGTCGGACTTGCAAGTCTCCATCCGACCAAAGAGTCGAGCAAGGGAGATGGAGGACGTGCCGAGCTGGTACTGGAGCATGTTGTGATGCGTCTCATTCAACACGGCCTGCGGGAACTCTGTCTTGATGTACTCCTTTACCGGGGTCAGATCCGGGCTGCCTCCCGCCGCACGGAGCGTCACTGTATACCCGTTACCAAACCTGGAGGAGTATGAGATAAGATAACACTTGCTATATACTTGGGTAGCAGATTTTCTGGTGAAAGTCAGCACAGGACCTAAACATGTGAAAAATTTACGTGATAATTATTGAGATGATCATACGTGGAACAAGTAATTGTCACAAACGTGACCATGTCCCCCGCCGCAATTAAGAAATGAGCTAAAAGAATGGACACACAGCTTGTACCGAGTAGTGACATTTACATGTTTGATTCAATTATTGTTATATCGGGCAAAATTTTAAAAAGTCTTGTAGTGACCTTGAAAACGGGGTCAAGGTCACCCAAATCGACTGGTGTCTGCGTATTCCCAAAATGAAGACAGGTACCAAATTTGAAGACTCTAGGTACAGCAGTTCATGAGATATCGTGCTAACAACATTTGACAATCAGTCTTGTAGTGACCTTGAAAATAATTTCAAGGTCAACCAAATCGACTGGTATCTGGATATTCCCCAAATGAAGACTGATACTAAATTCAAAACCCATAGTTCTAGCGGTTCATGAGGAATCGCACTAACAACATTTTCAAAACTGGTCAAAGTCTCGCACTGACCTTGAAAATGAGGTCAAGGCCACCGAAAAAGTTTCAGGTCTACGTATTCCCCAGATGAAGACTGGTACCAAGTTTGAAGACTCTAGGTCGAAGGGTTCATGAGATATCACGCTAACAACATTTTCAAAACTGGTCAAAGTCTAGTTGTGACCTTGAAAATGAGGTCAAGGTCACCGAAAACTTTTCAGGTCTGCGTACTTCCCAGATGAAGATTGGTACCAAGTTTGAAGATTCTAGGTTGAGCGGTTCATTAGATATCGCGCTAACAACATTTTCAAAACTGGTCAATGTCTCGCCGTGACCTTGAAAATGAGGTAAAGGTCACCAAAAACTTTTCAGGTCTGCGTATTCCCCAGATGAAGACTGGTACCAAGTTTGAAGATTCTAGGTTGAGCGGTTCATTAGATATTGCGTTAACAAGAAGTGGGACGGACGTACGGACGTACAGAGCTGAATACTATGTCCCCCGCTCCGCGCTTCGCAGCGGCAGGGGACAATTATCTGACCCAGACATGTACCGAGTGACCACAACACTGACCTGTTCTTGAGATGTTGAGGACTCCCGATACACTTGAACCGTCCGTTGACCATAATGGCTAGTCGGCCACACAGCGCTTCACATTCTTCCATACTGCAATATACAAAGTGTTTTATTAGTGACCGCTCAACTCACCTCATAACATCACAGTACTGCAATATACAAAGTGTTTTATTAGTGACCGCTCAACTCACCTCATAACATCACAGTACTGCAATATACAAAGAGTTTTATTAGTGACCACTCAACTCAACTCTCAGACAACATAACAAGTTCTTTCATAGTTGTTACCTGCTGGAAATGAGAACGTCAGTATATTCAGCCACAAACACATAATTAATATCACATATAGAATTTTTGGGGCCATGGTTTACCTCACATTTCAACAGAGTCTGTTTACCATTGCGGGATGATAAAGTGAGCCACCACTGTACTTGTAAACTGTCAACACTCTTTTTTGTTTGAAAATTACAAAGAGGAGAAATCGTTACCTGTGAGATGTAAGGATGACAGATCGTCCGTCCTTGATGATGCTGTTGATACAATTCCATAGGAAGCGGCGAGCCTTTGGGTCCATACCAGTCGTCGGTTCATCCTGAAGTACAGAGAGATAAAAGATTAGCTGAGGTGAGTTGATTTTGGGTTTAACACCGCTTTCAAGATTATTTCACTTATATCACGGCTGCTAGCAATATAGCAGGGAGAAAGTCTGCAACACCATGTGGCTATGCATTGAAACCTGCGAGCAATGGCTGGAACTAGTGAACCATGGGTGGTACTATGCTGAAATTCAGTGTAGCAATACATCCAAACCTTACTGCGTGTAGAACAGTTCTCTACTGTTGACAAATTTGACGTGCTCATGCGGGATAAGAACCTAAGACCTCTTGATCCACTGCGCTATCCCACTCCCCACAAAGATTTTAGATTCACTATGATGTGCTACATGAAGCAGGAATGAAAATTCATTCAACATCCAGGGGAATTTGAACCCAGACCTCCATCAGAAGCTCTACCAATTGAGCTAAAGGGATATCCCACTGGATCAAGCTGGTATGAATTTAATGAGTGCATTAAATAAGATCGCCCGTCAGCCCGGAACCTGGTAACCTTTTTGTCCAGACTGGTAACTTGTTGAGGTTCCTCTTTAATTTTGCTATTTAAAATGTCAAAATAACATTTATGGCTTGGCTACTTTTCAAGCTTATTCTATACAGTGTTCTTACTTCACCCTTCCACTAACAGATCAAAATTACATACAATACAAGGTATCGATCAACAAACTCAATCGCCTACCAGGAAGATGACGGGCGGGTTGCCGATAAGAGCGATGGCTGTAGAGAGTTTCCTCTTGTTTCCGCCAGAGTAGCTGCCAGCCACGCGGTCCGCGTACTTGATCAGTCCGAGCTTCCTGATAGCCCACTCCGCCACCTGGTGGGGGATGGAGTAGGACATGTTATTCAAAATTTACAGTATTTTGGGTTTATTTTCCTAAGACTTTCTGTGCTAATTGTCAACTAGATATTGAAGAGCAAAGCTCTTGACGTGATAAGTATACCAAATATGCAATGTCAGTATTGATGTTGCAAAAATCGGTTAATGGTAGACTGCAGTTGCCTTTCTTAAATTAACAGTCTTAAAAGGCTTTTTGTATACAAATTTAGATCTGGTCACCATGTTGGTATCTTGTAACAGATATTTAGATCATAAAATATAATGTTGTTGTACTTTCTTTCGTAAGTGTTTCGTTTTCTATAACTTGAATATTTTACCATAATGGTCTCTTTTAACTGATATTTAGATCATAAAATATTCTGTTGTACTTTTTGGATAAGTGTTTCTATGTACTGCATCTTCAATATTTGTCATCTTGAAGAATGTAGAGTTGTCTTATACTTACATGTTTGATGTCAGGTTCAGGCACGCCGCGGAGTCTAGCGTAGAAGTGGAGGTGTTCCCTGCCGGTGAGGAGAGCGCTGAGGGCGTCAAACTGAGGACAGTAGCCGAGGAGCTGCCGCACACTCACCATCTGCTTCAGGATACTGTAGGAACACCCGAGCATTTATACTCACTCAAATATTGAACATGAAGTAGAACAAGGATATAACAAACTCCAAGGGACCAAAGAATTCAGTTTGCTATATCCGCTGTTAGCTATTCGCATTTGGCTTATTATATAGGGCTTTTGACGGGACCTATAAATTCGCTATATCCGTTTGTTCGCTATATCCGTTTGTTTGCTTTATCCGTTTGTTTGCTATATCCGTGTTCTACTGTATATTAATAGGATAATCAAAATTACATTGTATTAAAAACTTTTTTAGAGATATTTTGGTGAATGAGTTTCAGAAAATAGAAAAGTTCAACATTTCCGACCAATCTTTCTTTTTCATTTGATGCTACAAAATTTGACATTCTTTGAAAATTTAGAGATGCTGCATGCTTTCATGATTCGAATGCCAGTAATACTGAATAACTTTATCAACTAGATGAGCGTTTGCGGGACACCGCAAAAGCAGAGCAGCTCCGAAACTTTGGGTCTTGCCTTCCCCTGTTCCGCCTTCTCCTCAGCATAAATAAAATGGGATTTTTTTTGGAAAAAAATTTGTTTATTATTCAAGTTATTCTAACAAGTTGAATCATCACTTGGGTCACTTTTCACAAGTTTGTTCTTTAAACCTATTTCTGATTTCAAAATTGGATCAAAGGATTAACATGGCCTTAAACAATATCTCATGACCTTGACCTTTGACAAAGTCAGAGCTGCTAATTACAATAACATCTCTTATTTATTAATCCGATACCTGCGGTATATTCTGGAATAGTCTATCTTCAGCTAAATCTTCAGCTAAATGCTGCTCCTGGATTATTCCTATAAACTGGTTAACCCCTATAAACTGGTCTCCAGAATGGTTTGGCACTAATTATTTAGCTGCTCAAGTGTTTAAATCCTACTTTTAGTATTCAATGACAGATGAAAAACATATTTAGGATGTTCATAATCCTATAAAGAGCAAATAAATTCATTTTAATTTTGTTAATATCGTGATACTTGGCGTTCAGCGTACCTCATATCATTGACAAAAGCAGATCCACTGGTCACCCCGACGTCTCCAGTCAACATCTTGAAGGTTGTTGTCTTCCCTGCTCCGTTCACTCCGAGGAGCCCGAAGCACTGTCCTTTAGGTACTCCCACACACAGTCTGTCTACAGCAGTGAGTCGCTTCTGTCTGCGTCGGGAGTATACCTGGGTATGAGAAACAACTTTTAGCTGATATGATCATAACAGCAACACACCAAGACAATGAGCACCTACACCTTGTGCCAACATATACCCGCCATATAATAGACATAGACAAACAATATTTAAATCTAGAGAAAATATTGTTAAAAACAGAACGCTAAATGATATTAATCTCATTTTACATGGCAATTCTGGTCTCCCTATTTGTGAAATTCAGAATGTTTCCAAATGTGTACATATCTATATTTGTCAAAACTGAACGTTTTCTCTCACGTTATCCTAACTGCTCGTCTCTTGAATCATGTAACTATCTGGAGATATGTTGGATAACTTGTGTCCAATCCTTTTCTTGAATAAGTAAAATATGATCAAATCAAAACATGGAAAAATGCAGTAATCAACCTATTAATGAGGACGCTCATATACAATCATTCAAAAGGAATGCTCATTAGGGAACCCTTTTGAGGAGGCGCCATAAAGGACCATGTAATGTTAGTGAATTACATTGATGATATGGATAATTACGAAAGATGAAAGTGGTGATAGAAATGATTGGTTCCTCGCAATATTATACACCTGCTTCTGAGGTTCCAGTACGGTGCAATAAGTGTCTTGGGGTTTTGTTGAGGCCAAGGAAGAGTCACATTTATTGTAGACATTTTCTAGAGATGAACATATGTCAGACTGACCTTGGAGAGAGACTCAAGTCTGAGCATGTCCGAGTCGGCACCGCCCGACATCACCCTTCGTCTCTCTCGTGCAACATCAATATCCTCATTCTCCAGGGGGGTCGTTGGGGGAGCTATTTTCCTGCAACATGTTATAAGTACAGTGAACAAGTGAACAGCTATAAGTAGCCCTAAAAAGGTCAATAAAATAAATCTAGTCCATCTCTTGCATGATGTTTGGACCAAAACATACTTATCATTGCTATAATCAATAGAAACTATTCAATTGGACAGTGATAGTCGGATGTTACATTGAGTAAATTTTCAAGTAAAAACACTTACTTTTACAAGATGATCTTTCCTCTGAGAAACAAATTGTACAACCATAAATATAATAGCTGCTGAATTGATAGTATTCTGAGAGCCAATTTACAGGAATTACACCAACTCATTAGCACAGAGTTTTCTTGTTACAATATCTAATCCCGTGATATATCGGGACATGAAGTAAAGGGTTCACATCAGCTACAATTGATTGTAGATTAAGAATTTGGTTTTGTTGCTAAAGACAGACAGACAGTGACAGTGACAGAGACAGAGACAGAGACAGAGGCAACCACACAGAGACTGACAGAGACAGAGAGACAGGCAACAACACAGAGACTGACAGAGAGACAGGCAACCACACAGAGAGACTGACAGAGAGACAGGCAACCACACAGAGAGACTGACAGAGAGGCAGACAGGCAACCACACAGAGAGACTGACAGAGAGACAGGCAACCACACAGAGAGACTGAGAGAGAGACAGGCAACCACACAGAGAGACTGACAGAGAGACAGGCAACCACACAGAGAGACTGACAGAGACAGAGAGACAGGCAACCACACAGAGAGACTGAGAGAGAGACAGGCAACCACACAGAGAGACTGACAGAGAGGCAGACAGGCAACCACACAGAGAGACTGACAGAGAGACAGGCAACCACACAGAGAGACTGACAGAGAGACAGGCAACCACACAGAGAGACTGACAGAGAGACAGGAAACCACACAGAGAGACTGACAGAGAGGCAGACAGGCAACCACACAGAGAGACTGACAGAGAGACAGGCAACCACACAGAGAGACTGAGAGAGAGACAGGCAACCACACAGAGAGACTGACAGAGAGACAGGCAACCACACAGAGAGACTGACAGAGAGACAGGCAACCACACAGAGAGACTGACAGAGAGACAGGCAACCACACAGAGAGACTGAGAGAGAGACAGGCAACCACACAGAGAGACTGACAGAGAGGCAGACAGGCAACCACACAGAGAGACAGGCAACCACACAGAGAGACTGAGAGAGAGACAGAGAGACAGGCAACCACAAAGAGAGACAGATGGAGACAGAGCATGAACAATAAGGACCAATACTTTTTATTTGGGCCATAGAAACCTTGGTTTGATTAATAACAATGGGAGAGTGAACGAACCTTGGTTTGATAAAGAAGCGGTACTCGAGGAGGAGGTTGAGGACGAAGAATCCAATACCAGTCATGAACATAGCGAACATGTTGCGGCCTGCGATGTCCCAGTCAAACAAGTTGTAGGTCATCTCCTCGCCTGTTACAAGATACATATGAGTTAAAGATAAGCACATCAACACTGATAAAGTATCCAATATAATCAAATTTACAAGGAAGTATAGCAGTGAAATGAGACAAATGAGAATGAGAAAATAGATTACACTTCTTAACCTTGACTCAGTCTAAACTGACTTTCCTTTGAAAATGACATGTTTTTTGTTGTTAATGCATCTTTGTCATATGAGACACTCTGTAATCTGGCGTATCTCTGTAAGAATACATTTTACCCATGGACATCAACTTGGAGGAAGTTCTGGGTTCACCAAATATTTTATAACATAAATGCAGCAGAACCCAATCCAGCCTTTGTGTATCTACAACATTGGCATTAACTTTCACAAACGACTCAGTATGATTCCAGGAGAGCTAACCGACTCACCGAATCTGCCGAAGATGTCTGCCTGCAGCTGGTAGGCGGTCATGTCGATGAGTCCACGTCCCAGACAGTAGTGGGGCAACAGAAGGAACACTTGCATCAGGATATCGTTGATCCTACCGAGACCCTGCAGATAAACAGTAAAGGGAGATAATAACTAAATTATACACATCAGTGGCGGATCCAGAAATTTTCAAAGGGTGTTCACTTATTGAAAACCGAAGGGGCAGGGGGTATCACCTTGGGGGTTCATCAAATCTACATGCAAAATGTTCAAAAGGGGCTCGAACCCACTGAACCGTCCCTCTTGATTGGCCAATGCACATCTGAATATTGTTGATCTTACCAAGACTACGCGATAAAGGGAGATAAGAACTGATTTGGCAGGCTGTTTACTTTTAAAGCTTGAATATCATGCACGGCAAAGTTAGATAAGTAACCGTTGCTTTAAATGGAAGAACACTTGCATCAGAAGTAATCTGCGATTTCACATATCGATAAGTTCAAAAAAGAACATTGCATATCTCCAGTATTTTTTAAGCGAGGCTCTATTGGGGTAATTTTAGTGGAATGAATTTCTCATTTCACGTAATACAAAAAAAACAAAAAAACTGCTAGAACTCTCTCTAGAGAAAGAGTAGTCATGATATACCCATCATAAAGAATTGTTAATGTAGAGATCCACCTACCGGATCATCTTCGGCCAACAGTTGCAGGATGAATGTTGCCAGTGTGGAGATGGTCCCGAGGAACACGTTCACACACGACAGCGCCACAAACGCTGAGCTTGGCACGTTGAACAGACGCGCAAACGGATACATCATCGGAATGATGGCCCATCTGTAAAGAGGAGAACATTTAAATTTGTATAACCGTATTCTATCGGGTATAAGACCACACTCAAGCCTTAGACCACCCCCACTTTTCAGAGGGTTGTCCTGGTTGGGGTTATTCTCAGGTTATAGCCCACCCCCAATTTTGCCAGATGTTAAATGGTCATACATTACATATATCTATAATATTATTTTAAGTTAAGTGTCAAAAACCTACATTAAACATAATGTAACTGTCTGAAGGTCTACGGTATAAATTTTCATCTGAGTTGGGGTCTCTCCCATCTAAAGCCCACCCCCATGGCCCCATGAGAATACGGTAGCTGTTTTTTTGTTAATATGAATTCATGTTTTAAGCAAATTCTAGCAAATGTAAACAATTTAAAACTCCTTGACAAATGTAGAAGAATTTTCATAAAATAGCAAAGAGAACATCATGACCCTATATCTGCTGAAGTGACTAGCCTAAAATGTCTTGACATCCGACACAAGAAAGAATATATAATCTTCAGCTTTCCGGCTCATTTTGAAAAAAATCTGTTTTAGGAATATTATCTAGAAAAGGGAAAGGAGATTATGTTCCTTGACAAACCTAGAAGGAATTGTTTAACATAATGTATCTTGACATTAAAACTGCTGAGTCAATAGTTCAAAACTTACATCCAAATGGCTCATTTACAATCGTATAATTGGGATTGTGTTAAAAGGTGAGAATTTCGGAAAAAAGACATGATCTTATATCAACTTTACATAAAAGCAATTATTACTCACTCTTTGAAAATATCACAGTTTAATAAATCTACATTGTTATTACACATTGTGTAATTACATCGCATGCTTTCGGTTGACGTGACGTCATAATGGTTAAAACATGACATCATAATATCAATGCCGCGGAAGCAATAAGGTTTGTCCCATTTATTGACGAGTTCGTGCAACTTAATCAGCACGTAATAAATGAAATACTAAACTCGATCCCATTTAATAACATATTTATGAAACTCGTGAATGGTATCGGTATCTAACTCGCCTTTGCTCATTAAATACCAAACCACTTATCATTGCATAAATATGTTATTAAATGGGATGTCGTTTAGTATACTCTACTTAACAGATGACCAATATCCAATCAAGGACATGCGATTGCATGATTCACACAAAACATAATCAAATAGCCCCTTTTAAATATATATTTTCAAAATCACCCTCTTTTTTTCATAAATTGATGACAAATTTCCCCACAAGAGTTGGTTCTAGATCAGACACTGGATGACTTACCTGTAAAGATAGTAGGTAATGTCGAACGTTGTAATTTTATCCTTACCTTTGAAAGCAATATTATTCCTCTCGCATTTGTTCAACCCCCAATCTTTTCTGAATAAATGGGAGATAAATGTTGGATCTAAATTGGACACTAGATGACTTACCCACTATGTGGCTAATTTACAGTTGAATGAATGGGATCATGATAAAACTGGAGAGCTTGGATCAGGATCTTAAATTATCTTTCCATAACGGTAATTAGGGGATGACTTACCCATAAAGGAAAAGCAGAGCGACGAGGCAGGGCGCATTCTTGGACGAGACGTACGCCTCTTTGTTGAAGGCCAGGAAGATGATGATACAGAGAATAGCCGGTATCAGGTAGTTAATCTATAGGGTGGAAAAGGATGAACACTTGAATTGTTGTATTAGAGGTGAGGTGAAGTGAGTTAGGGTTTAAAGCCGCTTTCAAGAGTATTTCACTTATATCGCGGCTGTTAGTATTATGGCAGGGAGAAAGCCCGCAACGCCATGTGGCTATGCTTTGCGGTGAAACCTGCGAGCAGCAGCTGGAACTAGCGAACCATGGATGGTACTACGCTGAAATTCAGTGTAGCATTGCACTCAAACCTTACTGCGTGTAGAACAGTTCTCTACTGCAGACAAAGTTGCCGTGCCCCTGGCGGGATTCGAACCCCGGACCTCTTGATCCGAAGCCGAATGCGCTAACCATGTTGTATTAGAGTCAAACCATCAACTAACGGTAATCACAACTTTTTATGTTGAATTAATTGTATCATATCATTATTTGTGGCCAATTAACATGAAAAACAATTTATTAACCAAGAGTCTGATGCTCTGACTGTCAATGGAGGTACAGAAATATCCCATTAACCTAAGCCATTGGGAACACCGATATATCTCCTAGTTAAATACTGCTCCTTCTCAAATGATTTGTCAGTGATTTATGCTTCCGGAGTTTTAAGACCACTAGGCCTGGGCCTCCTTTAACCATACACTAAGGTGGTCGTAAGTCACTAAGGTAACCTTAGTTCAATGTTAAAGAATGGGAGGTAAGGTTAACCTTAATTAAAGTTGCTTCATGAAAGGAGTCCCTGATCTTGAAACTACAATTGGCAATTGAATCCTTCTGGTGGGTACGTATATCCCACTTGCTTGAGTAAGTAAAACCTCATCGGTACAAATCTATACCGTTAATAAGTAAGTACAATTTTACTTACCAGATCCCAGACAATGTTTGCAAACCAGTAGATGGTGGGGTTGATTCCGCTGACAAATTGCAGGTGCTTGCTGTTTGATACACGTTCATCGATCAATACAATCACAAAGCTCGCTGGGATGAAGGACATCGCAAAGATGACGCAGATCGCGACCACCACATCGATAAAACTGTTCAAGCTGGAAGTGAGAGAGTGATTGTTTAAAACAAAAATTAATTCCTGATACTATATATGTTATTGATACATGATTATAAGAAACTCCAGTCCAAACATATCACGGAGGATAATATTTTGACTGATAATTTGATAAAGACGACTAGCGCACATTCATTCAAAAAGAAAATCAATGAGAAGTGAATCCATTCATTGTCAATACAAGTGCAGAAGCTTTTCTACAACATGACAAAACATTGTTGATCAGCTGAATGACCAAAATCATTTAATTTGTGGATATTATATCAATACATAGATCTTATTAATACTAAGATGTAAAATGAGTAAATATTTCTTTGCATTTTGCACATTTCAAGTAAAGCAAATAAAAATCCCCCATAGAATAATCCCTTTAAAATATTACATGTGATGTAATGTATTTTGTTTTAGTTTTGGAGCATTGGAGAAGACATTTAAGGCCTGGATATTGTAACCTCTATTGGAGTGAGTGAGTGCGTTATTGTTTAACGTTGCTTCGGCAGTATTGCAGCCATTAGCGGCGAGTACCTCTATTGGAGATTGAACAGTTATCAAATTTACATATACATAAACCCAAATGTCCACAGAAAACTACAAGAGGTTGTTGAGAAGAAGTTAAAAAAGTTAACAGATGACAGAAGGTCATGCAATAAGCACTAAGTAAGTGAAACACTTACAGAGACTCCTCATTAATCTGTGACTGTGTGTAGTTCACGGGATGGTTGATGGTGGTTATGCCGTAGTTGCTCGCGTCCTTGGTGGAGGGGAGGTAACTCCGCAGTAACAAGTTGTTGAAAGCATTCATGTAAGACACTACCGCAGTCCAGCCCTTGTTGTTGAACCAGATCTGAGAGAGATGAACAAAAGCACTGATCATTTGGTTGGTCAAAATGGCTGCTCAGTGACGTCATCAAGGTGAGACAATTAAGTATTCAAACCACACAAGAAGACCACTAACGGTAACAACAGCTTGGCAAAAATGATGATCAGCCAATCGTAAAACTCTGAGCATGACAGATTCACCTTAATCTATGATGAAATCGTAACAGATACAAACACTTAAAAGAATGGTATATTGAAAACGTGAACAATGATTTGTCTATGACGTTGAAAAATATTGTTTAACTAAATACCATAATCACCCCTATTTGAAATTTTCTTGGAGATTTTAGGAATTTATTGAATGAAATATTACTGACCATTTTCATAGAGCATTTCTTGATTTCTCTCTAATGCATATTTTGAAAGATTCAAGCTTTCAGTGATTCTGGTTGACATAATTTCGAACACATTAGAGTTTTGATTCGTCTGTTATACAAGGTCGTTAAATAAACACTATCAGCCGGTCGTATTGAATTAATAAATGCCTTTTCTGTACAAGCTCTGTACATATTTAGGGTATTAATTTTGGTATACATCGTTCGTAATAAAATAATTGAATTGAAAGAAAAGTACTCTGTTGTTCCCTACAGTTTAAAAACCAAGCTTCCACGGCGTCTTGACCCCAAACTATTCTGGTGGTTGGAATCATGGACTGACTCACTCACCTTAGCGACATCCTGTCTGACGTAAGTTTTAATGATCTCGTCCAGATCGCCCCAAATAGTTTCGTTCCCAGACGTGACAGAGGATCCATTGTTAGATGCACGGAGAAGTCTCTCCACAATGTTCTGAAGTTGGGTAGCGTTAAGTTGAGCTACTGGGTTTGTTTCACCAAAACTGAATCCGCCGTATCTGTAAGCAAAATATGAAGAGGTATAGAGATTGATTTTATCAATGATATTAATGAACCATATATCCTGGTTTCTCACTTATTTTTTTAAAACAGCATCTCCTGATCTTTAAAGATCTATTTATGATTGAAAGTTAATTGCTGATATATATTTTATCCCCCATGGCGGAATATTCTGACCCTCTAGTCGCTGCTTGGATTTGCATAAGGCACTAAATGGCACCGCCAGCCGAATTTCCCAGACTGTGAATCTGGTCTAATTGACCAGGGGTTGCTGGCCATCATTGGTGGTGAGAAAAACTAAATCCCCTTTCCGAGGTTGCCTGTGCAAATTTAAGGGATCTGCAAGTTAAGGGTTAATGACATTAAGAAGTCATTGATATCCTGGACCCATATTTTCAAAGCTCTCTTAGCGCTAAGGTAGTCGTAGGTCTATGTTAATGTATGGCACTTACGACTATCTTAGCGCTAAGAGAGCTTTGAAAATATGGGTCCTGGTTTATCACTTATCTATTTTATAAACACAGCATCTTTTTAGATCTCTTCATCTTAGTAATATATTGCTAATATATTGAGTGCCAGAGTCAGATGTAATATCCTTGAGAATGTCTCGTCTCCCCAGTTATTAATTATTTGCCATTCACGAGAATCAAACTATATAAAGCATATGATTACTTCAATGTTTGCTTATGAAATGATTTTAATTCATATATGTCCCAATGTCCCAAATTGTTCAGAATTCACCCACAAATACTGACCGCCTTTTGATGTATTGGTCCATGGTTTTGACGAGCCAGTCACTGATGTTGCGACCAGTCATGTTGTACATGAAGTCGGTAGTCGGCATGTAACGTTGGGACGGGGTCGGTCCTCCAGCACCTGAATAGAATAAATTATTGAATGACTCACTTCGACATTTGACATTTTTTAATTACATATATGTAGTTTTGCATTAATGATGCTGCTCATAAACCAACAAAATAAAAATAATAATAATGGTCCATTTGTACAGCCCCATGCTCAAAGTACAAAAGTTTTACTATTACCCTGAAAGTACTTGGTTCAGGTACCTATTTAAACAGCTGGGTGGACTGAGTGCATTGTGCCTTGCCCAGGGACTTAGCGCTTCACCATATAGGTCCATACTTCAAGTGTTAAGGTACCTTTGGGTATTTAAACATTTTTACTTTAAAACAAAGCCTAAAGAACATGAAAATGCAAAAGGTGAAAATATGAATAATTTTTTTAATGAAATTTATAACACAAAATACGGCAAGTTGTATAAACAGAAAATACACTTTGAAGCACCGAACGGAAAGCAAAATGCCATGGTTCAACTAATGTAGATGTGAACCGTTTTCAGGTGAGGTGAGGTGAGTTGGGGTTTAACGCCGCTTTCAAGAGTATTTCACTTATATCGCGGCTGCTAGTATTATGGCAGGGAGAAAGCCCGCAACGCCATGTGGCTATGTATTGCGGTGAAACCTGCGAGCATCGGCTGGACCTAGCGAACCATGGGTGGTACTACGCTGAAATTCAATGTAGCATTGCACCCAAACCTTACTGCGTGTAGAACAGTTCTCTACTGCAGACAAATTTGATGTGCCCCTGGCGGGATTCATACCCCGGACCTCTTGATCCGAAGCCGAACGCGCTAACCACTGCGCTATCCCGCCCCCACCGTTTTCAGTAGTATTCAGTTGAACATAATAAATCCATTACCTGCTGGACATTGAGGGAAGCCATCGTCACATGAGCATTCTGGAGAATCGATGGCCGGGTCACCGGTCAGTGTGGGCTGTTTTGTCCACTTGCTGTTGGTCGCGGATGAATCACATGGGAAGTCACTAAAATAGATTAACTTGTGTCAGAAATATTGACATAAGATCAGCTAGGTGATGTTGATTCACAGAAATGGAGTCACTAAAATAAGGCAACAGTTTGGAATCAGCAATTGGTCAAGTGAAGTTAAGCATTCAATTGCATTTCCTGGCACATGTTAAATGTGAAGGATACTAGGGTATGATTTGTTTAATTGAACGAGGTTTGAACATATTTCATTTCTTTTTCTCCCTACTTATCCCATAGAGTATATCGGTCTTTTCCTGATTAATACCATATGTCTATCCCTTTCACCACTAAGAAACCTGAACGCTAATACGTTTTCTTGCCTCTGAAGAGGCCTGTAGGGGTGAAAGGACTATCTCATCAAGTGAAGTAGAAAGTTTATATTCTAATGAGTGGGCGCAGTGGCATGACTATGGTATATTTGTCAAGAATTGACAGGTATTCTAATCATTATATATGATGTTATCATTATATGACCATTTATCATTCAATCCCTAAACCTTTGGCACAATTCAAATCCAACTACCCGGTACAATTTCTTTTAAAGATTTCGTCAATAGAATACTCTATGAAAAGTTGACAGTTGTCAAGTTTCTGAAGAATGTCTGGGTTTGCTCTAAGAACTTACTGGATCTGATACACAGATGCATTCATACACCTTGTCCCATAGTATGGGCTGTTTAGTAAAGTATCTTCAATGCGGTCTGCCATTGTATTGCCAGGTGCGTCGTTGCTGAAAAGCAATTAAATGCAATGAAATGGATGCTGCACCCGATTGTCCAACAACAGACAACAACACAGTTTCAACCTAACACAGAGAGAACCTCTTAAGGCGCTGTAACACGTTTTATTATATTTCTTCAAATGTTCAAATTGGACGATAATATTAAAACTTTATGCAGTATATCTATACTTAGGTAAAACGGCCCATTACACAACCTGACTATCCACAGCCATGAGCGGTGTAAAACGGCAACTGCTAGCAACCATCATAAATTAGTGTGAACAACTTTTCATAATTCTAGGATGGGAAACGAATCCACGTTTCTTAACCGAACCATAACCATTCGTTTTGGACTCTTTTCATTGGTTGAGGAGGATTGTTTTGGAACTGGTAACATTTCTTTTCGATTTAGTGAAATCTCTTTATTTCCATTAGTAAACGTGCTACAGTGCCTTTAATTCTTGTCAGAATATTCAGAATCTATTTCTCCCCTCCCTTACCTGTAGAATGTGTAGAGGTGTGGGTCTCCTTTCTTCGGGACGTACATCCAGGGCTGTAGCTCTAGAGCGGGTTCTTCTCGGAATGGCGGCAAGATCAGAGCGAACACCATCGCCAGGCAAACAAAGCCAGCCGGCAGGATAATCTGCAACATGGAACAAACTGTGTATCTTACCTACTCTCAATCTTGACAAACTTGTCACTGACCTATACCTTTGTATTGGAATCATTGGCTCTGTAGCTCATCAGGTATTACATTATTCATTATTTATTTATTCAAGTAAAGACTAAAATGTCAATAACAAGGCATTGTCAGGTCATGAAATTGTACTGCAGGGGTTCTGGGGAAGAAGTAAAGAATGTCAAATGCTGACGGATGATGTCCCATGCCATAAGCCCATATGGTCTAACAGGCCTGATGAGCTCATAGAACAATACTGACGTGAGGTGAGGTGTTGAAAGTTGCTCTCGAAGATTTCAGTTATTAAATGGGCTCCAGGAATATTCATGGATATCCTTTCTTTATCAAGTATCCAACTGATTATATGATTTATGGAGTCGTGATTCCCTTAAGTTGGCACAGCGTCATTCAACAGCATGGGATGATCTATCTTCTAGCATTGATGATCTATCTTCTAGCATTGATTATCTCACATTGATAATCTATCTTCTAGCATTGATGATCTATCTTCTAGCATTGATTATCTCACATTGATGATCTATCTTCTAGCATTGATTATCTATCTTCTAGCATTGATGATCTATCTTCTAGCATTGATGATCTATCTTCTAGCATTGATTATCTATCTTCTAGCATTGGTTATCTCACATTAATTATCTATCTTCTAGCATCGATTATCAATCTTCTAGAAGAACAACTTTTGAGTATCTTTTTACCTCACACACAAATCCTTTCTTGCTCCGACGGACATGATGGAATCTCTTGACCAGTAGTGCATAGAACTGCCTCCTCTTCAGGGTCCAGCCAGACAACTTCTTCTCTCCCTCCGCACAGAACCCACGATCTGAAGGCATCTCTGCTACTGACTCTGTATTGAGATAACATCCATTCATCACTGTTGTGAAAATATATCACTGACACTTTTTTAATACACATTTTTAACTTTGTTGAATTTTTTGGAAACTGTACACACAGAAAAGAAACGGATAATGTCTTTATTAAATTGAGATAATTCTACTGATATAAATCATGTAATAAAATTCTTGTAATCAATTTTACAAAATATATATTTTAAAAAAAATAAATTAATTAATTGAAAACCATATTTTGATAGATAACAATAAATAAAACACAAAATATCTATCAATCATTGCACCCCTTGACACACAACAAGAATCACAGACAAAATAACATAACCACATGCTTGACAAAATCTGTTAGAACATAACAGATACATGTATAATAAAGGACTTCTTTCTCATATTGTGCAAATTTTTTACTTGAGCTAAAAAAAAAATTCTTACATCATTTTATTCAAGGAATTTAAAAAAATAGAAGATTAACAGACTAAGGAGAGTGAATCGATCTAGGATACTGAGGAGGTTTTTTCAAATGCTTCCCCTGGACTAGTGGAGGTTATCAAGGCAAGGTGAGGCAATTTGGGGTTTAATGCCGCTTTCAAGAGTATTTAACTTATATCAAGGCTGCTAGTATTACGGCAGGGAGAAAGCCCGCAACGCATTGCGGAGAAACATGTGAGAAGTGGCTGGAACTAGCGAACCATGGGTGGTACTACGCTGAAATTCGGTGTAGCATTGCACCCAAACCTTACTGTGTATAGAACAGTTCTCTACCGCAGACAAAGTTGCCGTGCCCCTGGCGCGATTGGATCCCCTGACCCCTTGATCTGAAGCCAAATGCGCTAACCACTGCGCTATCCCGCCCAAGAATGGATGGTTATATTTACAATTGGTTACACATACATCACATCACGATTCGAAATCATACACTTAATACAATATATTCACAAGAAGACATGTTTATCCTCTTCCATGACCGCCTCATTGGTTTTCAATAAAACTCTCAAACTTCTCCTAAATGTCCTACATCTAAGAATTTATACTTATGAAAATGTTCTCCAATTAGATTAGATGGCCTCTGCCAGGTGTTCACAGACCATGTGCACTGAAGGAACATATCAGACCTCAGAAAAGCATGCTTCTCATTTTCGAACTCCAACAAGGTATTTATGTCCACAAGCCACACACAAAATTTAGATATCTTCTCTCTAGTTTAATGCTGATATAAAAGTATTCCATAAAGCTTAGCAGGTTATATAACAGGGCATAGATGTTAGAAGATTTTTTAGCGCTAAGAGTTAAAAGTACAAAACATAAACTTATGACTATCTTAATGCTAAAAGTGATTTGAAAATCTAAGCAATGGTCCTAGATACTCTCTCAGCATTATGACAGTTGTAAGCTAAAGTACTTACTACTCTTACTGCCCTAAAAACTTTAAAAAAAAAAAATTAATCTAAAATGATAACTATCCTGATTAATGGCCTACTAATAGATATAGAGGCCCTGAGGTGAGGTGAAGTGAGTTGGGGTTTAACACCGCTTCCAAGAGTATTTCACTTATATCGTGGCTGCTAGTATTATGGCAGGGAGAAAGCCTGCAACGCCATGTGGCTATGCATTGCGTTAAAACCTGCGAGCAACTGCTGGAACTAGTGAACCATGGGTGATACTATGCTGAATTTCAGTGTAGCATTGCACCCAAACCTTACTGCGTGTAGAACAGTTCTCTATTGCAGACAAAGTTGATGTGCCCCTGGCGGAATTCGAACCCTGGACCTCTTGATCCGGAGCCGAACACACTAACCACTTCGCTATCCCGCCCCCTAGAGGCCCTGTAACTAGGATAGTTATCATTTTAAGTTTTTTAAGTTTGAGAGGCATTAGTGCTAAGAGGACTTATAAAATCTTTGCTCTTCATGCACAGACATAGCAAACATGCAAGAGGGATAACTTACGCTGGGGGGATAACATACAGTAATCTTGAGAATCTAAACAACAAAAACAATAGCATCCAGAGTAAAATCCACTTACTCTCCTGCCCATTACTGGCAATAGGTTTGCGTGCTTTGATATGAAGAGAACAGGATGAAGGGTGTGAAATTTTATTGTTCAATAAATATAAATATAATAAAATTCACCCCAGATAATTCATTGTTAGATAAACAATATTTAAGGAGAAAGAAACACAACCTATTTGGTTAGGCTCAAAGCGTTTCTCAGAAGCAATACTAATTTAGCAATGGAAACTAGACTGGGGCAAAAAAGAAATCACTCTCCTTGGCATCACCTTCACACACAATCTGGAGGAAATGGTTGAAAAGAACTATAACGATAAGCTTAAAGGTATTAAATCGATTATGAATTTATGGTTGCAACGCGATCTAACTACAATTGGTAGGAATATGATACTTAAAGTTTAATCGTACTTAAACTCAATCATCTATTCGCCTCACTTCCAGATCCAAATGACAAACTAACTAAGGAAATAGAATCGCTATGCTTTAAATTCATATGGAGTGAGTGAGTGAGTGAGTTATTGTTTAAATTCATATGGAAAAATAAACCTGACCACCAAACACGTTAAAAGCGAAATGAAAAGCGAAACGATGTCGTAAACTTGATTATAAATACAACAAAATTCAATATTTTTAAATGTAAGCTCTCCAAAAGAATACCAAATATACAACATATAAAAAGAGACATTACTAATCCATACGATTTAGATAAATATATCTCTTTCTCAAACTGCAACTACTCAAAATTCATGAAATACTGGTCAATATGTCACTGCCTATTTACTTAAATACCTTTACTAATTGGCCTATGCCACTACGACTCCTGTGAAAAGCCATAACTATTATTGCTTTAATTGCTACATTCAAAGAGTATGCTTATTGTGTGATTTGAACTTGAACTTAGAAACAAGAGTGTATAATGTAATGAGTGTACCTGCTTAAAAAATATAAAATTATTAAAAAGAAGAAGAAAATGTTAGTGTTGGTTAGCAATAAATGTTGAGGCAATAAATGTGACAGATCATTTGTTAGTGAAGAAAAGGGATAAGCTAGGGTAGCTACGTTCTTATCTACACGCAGCATTTACAAAGTGCTACATTTACATGGAAGACCAATTTAGTTTGGGATAAATATCTTTACTGTATGCAAATAGATACATACATTCAATGTAAATACATTTAAAAGCATCAAAATGCTCAAAATTGTCAAAGAGATACCAGGATTATCTCCCTTACCTGTGTCACTGCCAAGGTCACTGTCGTCCATGAGGTCGGTGCTACTGTTAACGCGGTTCGGCTTCTTTGAATTCAGGTTGAACTTCCTCTTCATCTTTCCACGGAAACTCAGACGGGTCACAGGTCTAGGATACTTTCCACCTGATACGACAAAACATATCCTTCACATTACCCTTCTACGACATTTCAACACTCATAAATCTTCAAAATGATTTAATCATGAAAAGTTTCTTGCTAAAGGCACCAGGGTATCGTTCCTCTTACTTATCTTAGCCCTACGATCAATCTTAGCCAATGAAAGAAGATCGGCTTGTGATTGATCTTAGGGTTGGTTTGTGGAACGGCCTCCAGTTCGTTATTTGCTTCATAGTAATACAAACTTTTATTTGATATCTTCAATCTGTAACAAATGAACCGCCTCAAATGTGCAATGCCAATTGTCTTTTTGATGGAAGTAAAATTTTCATGCACTTGTAAAAGTGAGAAAATGGACAGTTTAACTGGCTTATTAAATTTAATAAAGAAATGGTTCAAGTGTCCAAATATCCCTGCGCATGATATATAAATAGGTGTAGATTCAACCAACCATCGTAAGATTTCTCCAGTGAACTCCGAGTCATTTCGTCCGTTGGTTCATCTACACCTGTCTCGTCAGCTACCTTGAGGAACACCTGTAATGATACATAGATATCACATCATCTTGCAGTCAGAGCATTATTGCATGAGTTACCTTACATTGCTGACACATCATTCTTTGTTATGTTATATTTAGCAACAAAGGAAACCATCTTTTACTGATAACGATTTCAACCCCTAAAATTCGTTTTAATATTTAACTTTCATGAATCATACTTTATCAAAGCAAAGATCCAAAGACCAACAGGTTAGGGTTTAAAGAGAAGGGAGAAAAATTGCCTGGTTTCGCTGATGCAAGTATAGCAATATAAGTTTACATTTCCTGTCATTCATGATCCGGTTCAGATTCTAGATTTTGATTACTGGCATTTGTTCTGAAAAACCCATACATTTGCAGAGTGAAGCGAGTGGCTCAAAACACTGTTCTGGGCACGCGGAAAATGTTCCCCCCAAAAAAAGGTGTTGCAAGCCACACAGCATACGCGCATGTACCAGACTTTCGGAACAAATTTCAAAACGAAAGGAGCAGGCCTTCTCCCCCCCCCCATGAGTGAACCCTTTAGAAAGTTTTTTTTTATCTGCAACTACTGGATCTGAGGCAATACTCTTCATAAGAAAGTAAAACTAGCTACCTCCTCGAGACTAGTGTCTGAGATTCCAAAGCTTGAGATGCCGAGATCGAAGTGAGAGCGCTCGAGTTGGGAGAAGAGGTGTTCGTAGTCCCCGTTGTGAGCTGCCTCCTCTGGTAGCTGGTAGCAGAGTTCTGTGTTTGTGCTCTCACTCAGTTTTGCGCCTGACACAAACTTCTTGATGAACGCTGTTATACGAGGCTCAGAGAATCCTACAGAACAGTTTGAATGTTCAACCGGCGTGTTAAAGTTGAATTGACACAATGTGAGATAGAAGAAGAAAAATTTATTTATTACAGCGAAGATTGACATAAAGATAATTCACCAAGGTATTTTACTTATATCAAGGCCATTGTTGCTATGTATTGTGGTGAAACCTGCAAACAATCGGCTGGAATTTGCGAACCATGAGTTGTACTGCATTGAAATTCAGTGAAACACTGCACCCAAACCTTAGTACATGTAGAATAGTTCACTTCAGAAGACAAAGTTACCGAGTCCCTGGTGGAATTTGAACGCCAGACCTCTTCATCCGAAGCCGATCTCATTAATCAATGTGCAATTCAGCCCCTTTGAACTAGTGAACCATTACTGGTAGTGAACTGTTTTTCAATGTTACACCTAAATCTAATAGCATCTCTCTAGATAAAGCTGATGCTAGGATAAAAAGCACAAGATCATGAGGATATTTAACCCACCGGGTATCATGGTGGCTCCCTCTGGTGGTGGGGTGGGTGGTCCGCTGCCATTACTGCTGCTGGCCTTGTCGCTGTTGTCCTGTCTCTCCGAGTATCCCTCGTCGTCCGTTTCAAATATCGGCTGATGGAAGGAATGAAAACAAATTGTTGGTAAAGTAAGATGAAAATCTATAGGCAGGATAACCTAAACTGCAAGGCATTTGTAATATCAGCATGTCATTTAACAAGGAATCTGAATAGGAAGCTCAATTAATAGACATGTAGGCTCTATACTAATTCCTTACTGAATATTTCATTAGTCATTTGTGACAGTGGACCGTCACACAAATATTTGAAGGTAAACAATAAGTTTCATATTGTGCAGTGACGGATAGAGAAAAGTTAACAATTTATGAAAGAAGGGGTACGACAGTCCCCCCCTCCCCCCCCAAAAAATCGCTTTTGCAGGTCACCAGCGATTCCCAAGATGTTTAGAAAAAAAAAAATCTTGTTGGTGTGTATATATATGATCAGTTATCATAGCATACACAGCCAATTAACAACAATCCACATTGATGCTGGATTCTATTTGCCCTATAAATCCTGCACACAGTGAAGAAAACATGAATAATATTTATTGTGCTCTCACCATGACATCGATGGTGGATCTTATGCTGCCTGCAGTCGAGGGTCGTTGAGGTTTAGTCTCCATGGTGGAAGAGACTGTGTCCTGTTTGAGACTCATGTCCTCGTCTCCATTAGTCTCCTGTTTCACGAGGGTCAGGTAGTAGCCGCTACCGAATCGGTTCTTTAGGAAGAGGCTGGATCCTAAACAACACAGGCGTCCGTGGGAGATGATCGCGATACGATCTCCGAGAATATCGGCCTCGTCCATGTGATGAGTGGACAGGATGATAGTGCGATCTGTGGAAAAACAGTACGATTTTCAACTGATTTTTTTCAGAATTGCGTTCAAAATAGTTTTTAATTTGAGAAAAATTCAAGAATTTTAAAAAATAATTTCAGTAAGATTATAAACCGATTAATTCACTATTAATTTCCGAGGTCAAACATTCAGAATAAAAACTTGTTCTCACTTTTCCTGAGCTTCACGAGCAGGTCCCAGATAGCTCTCCTCGCATATGGATCCACTCCCGCAGTTGGTTCGTCAAGTATGACAGTTCGCGATCCACCAACAAATGCTATGGCCACTGAAAGCTTTCTCTTCATACCACCTGAAAGAAACAAACATGTAATTCCATTTCTAACGTTGATATTCATCGATACCTTGTATGACATACAAACTCGCAGGTTTATCTGTCACTTGATTGATGCTCATTCCAAAGTTTCCCTAAAACTTTAATAATCTGGACCCATATTTTCAAGCTCTCTTAGTGCTAAGTTAGTCGTAAGTGACATACATTAACATTGGCTTACGACTATCTTAGCGTAAAAGAGCTTCAAAAATATGGGCCCTGGTTTTATTTTTGACTGTTTCCCTTTGTTTCTTATCTCAATAAAAGCCTCTTAAGTCACAGTGTTAATTTAACAGTAATAAAGGCTTTCAAGAAAAATTAATGGCTTTTGAAACAAAATTGCTTTTCATACACATCCGACATTCGATATATTTTGGTCATTTGGTACCGGGCGGTAAATAGGCGGTTTGGAGAAGAGAAATGTTGTGAAAAATGAAAACGGATAATGAATTAATGAAAACACACCTGAAAGGTTACTGGAAATGTCCTTGATCTTGTTGGGCAGACCGACGTCCTTGATCATCTGTGGCATTTCCTGTTTGACCTCCTTATTTGTTCGACCTTTTAGTCGTGCGTAGAACCAAATGTGCTCCTCTACCGTCAGTCTGAAACATGACGAGTGTTTTGGTACTTTATGTTGGTACTTAATTTAGCAAAACAACTGCTTTTCCTTAGAATGAAAGTGTTGCATGACGTATGGATGAGTTTAACATCTTTTTAATCGATGCGTATACAAAGTTGTTGTTTGTAGGCGACATCACATGCTGGCATGAGGGCCGCTTGGAGCCTTTACAAATGTAACGTTTCCTACTCTGCACAATTTTAAGAGACACTAATACTTTAGGGTGGTTAAACTTCCCAAAAAACACCTATAGGAACAATGTAGATACCACTTTTTGAAAGCATAAAATGTAGTGCAAGTAGCACAAAAACTTTAAGGGACACCGCGTCGAGGATAAATATGAGATCAGACTTATCTACTTTTGCTGTTTAAGGTGTATGGTAACGATTCACAGATCCCCAATTTCAGACAATTAGTAATAAGTAATAAAACTACTGCATGTTAACAGTGAAGCGAAGCTTAACTGGTTAGCAGGGACCTTAATCAGCATAGGGAGACAAAAGTGAGACTCATTTTTATCCTCCACTGACTGTCCCTTTAAGAAATCTAACACTATCCTGGTTATAGGGCTTAAATATTTATAAGGAGGCCCTGAATCAGGACAGTCATCATTTCAGATTTTTCTTCAGTTTCTCGGGCAGTGCCTTTACATCTTTGCTAGCAAAACATAATACAAGATTGCACTATAACTTACAGGTCAAAAAGAACGTTGTGTTGTGGACACATGCCAAGACTGCTGCGGATCTCGTCCATGTTGGAGCGGATATCCTTCCCATTGATGTAAGCTGTGCCGCTTGTTGGAGGGAAGAGACCCGTCAGGATCGACCTAAAGGAAGAGAAATATTACAGCTTTGTGTTTATCATAATAGTTTTTACGAAATACAAACATAGAACTTTTTAATGGCAATCTCAGCAGAAACATTTCAATTAAAATAAACTTGTGTTCTACTCATACAAATTTCAAATATTATTTGGAGAAAATTATTAAAATCAAACTTATTTTTATTACAAACAAAGATTACAATTTTTTTTTTATCATATTCTCACTATTTCAATCAAATTATTTTTATTTGAAATTCTTTTCAAATTGTCACAAACATGGCAATGTCCCCCACCAGCGCATTAAATAAAGTAAAAGACGTTAACTGGTTTTTATCATTTGATCAGAAACAGGTTCTTCACACATTGCATTATTGAAAAGTAAAAGGAATGTAGTAAACATGAAAATGTATGCAGTCACATATTTTTTAATGAGCTGATTCTATCAGATATTGCACAAACAAGAGTTTAAAGTGGTGACTGTGTATTCCCTAAACATCAGTTTGGTTCCAAGGAAAACTCATGAGATATCTTAAACAGTTTGAAAATTGGTCCTTGAAAATAAGGTCACAGACACCAAAGTCAACTACATTACACAATGTAGGCTGTCACCAAATTTGAAGACATCATGATATATTGCATAAACAAGAAATGGGAGGGACGGATATACACAAGGACCCATTTGAATATGTAGTTCCCCTTTCGATGTTGCAGTGGGAGGCAAAACAAAATAATTATGAGAATCATTTACATACATGGTAGTTGTCTTGCCAGCGCCGTTATGTCCAAGGAATGAGGTGATCTGCCCCTCGAAGAAATTGATAGAGAGTCCGTCCACCGCAAGTTTCTTCCCAGTCCTGTAAATCTTCGTCAGGTTGTTAATGGACACGCCCACCTGTCCAGTAAGTGGCTCTGCTTCGATGTTCTCTCGATCACCTGGTCACGATTTTAAGCAATTCTAGTAACATTTATAAAAAAAATTTCTCGGATATGAGTGAGTGAGTGAGTTATTGCCAGCTTCGGCAATATCGCAGCCATTAGCGGCGATCTCGGATATGAAATTGATATCATTAGTGACAGATTTGCAAGGTTGTTAATGGACACCTAGGTTAACATTTGATGTTCTCTCAAACAATGTGTGAAAATGAAGTCAAAATGGTTATAGCATATTGTATAGTATAGCAGTAAAGGACTACTGTATTTCCACTCATGTCAAATGGAGTATAGTTGAATCAGATTTAAAACATGGAGATTTGTGCGCTATATAAAAACCATCCATTATTATTATTATTAATAATCTAAGAATTGGTACTATCCCGGAATATCCCACAAGTTAGAGGGACACTGCGTCGAGGATAAAAATGAGATCACTTTTATCTACCTATGCTGATTAACATGTCTAACCTGTTAGGCTTTGCTTCACTGTTTACATGCAATAGTTTGTATTACTAATAATTACTTCTATTGCCTGAAATTTGGAGTCTGTGACTCATTACCAGACACTTAAATAAGCATAGTTAGATAAATCTGATCTCATTTTTATCCTCAACGCCGGGTCCCTTTAAGTGTTAACTTACAATTCATCTCCATGTTTGCATGTGTGTTGGTGGGTGTGTTGTCGTCCCCCTGATACCTCTCTCCACACCAGTAGGATTTCTGCACTGGGAAGTACCACTTCCTTGGGATTCCGTACTGCCCTGTAATGTTGAATGAATGTGTTATACTTAATTTATATTCACATCCTTAGCTTGCTGTTATATATTGGAAATTAGTATTGTTAATTATTGGTTTTTACATCATATTTCAACATCCAGATGCTATTATGTGTTTAAATATTTAACACTGACTAAAGAATACAGAGACAGAGGTGAGGTGAGTTGCAGTTTAACGCAGCTTTCAAGAGTATTTCAATTATATCACGGCTGCTAGTATTATGACAGGGAGAAAGCCTGCAACACCATGTGGCTATGCATTGTGGTGAAACCTGCGAGCTGGAACTAGCGAACCATGAAATTCAGTGTAGCATTGCACCCAAACATTACTGCGTGTAGAGCAGTTCTCTACTGCAGATGTTGATTTAGACAATATGAATGAATGAATATGTATACTGAATTATACCCAAAAGTTTGATAAAATTGAAAAAGAAATGGCACTATGGGGAAAAAAGAACTTTAACATCAACGGAGAGAAATGTTGTGTTGAATCCTTATTACTTGTACAGTAAATGCCATATTTTTTACTTATATACAATTTGCACATTACGTTTGTTATATATAAAATGTATGGAAATGGAAAATAAATGAAAAAAAAATATAATAAAATAACAATAATTTTCAATGAAAATTTTGGAATTGTAACCGTAAAAAGACAGAATAGAAACACATTGGTAAAGTCCGAATAGAAAATTCAATAAACGAATCAGAAAATTTGGACGTATTTGGTGATATGGAGATGAACTCCATAAAAGGTAAAAGTACACCACCACATAGGTAACACACATACCAAATTTGAAGCTTCTCAGTCATATGAATTGTGAATTATAAACCGTTATGCTATAAATGAATTTGGAATGGCTATGTCATAGTGGGGGTATAACAACCAATTAGACAAGATCAAGTTCTCATAATCTCACCAGGGAAGACGGCCTCTATGTACCAGGTAAAGATGCCGTAGATGGCAGCGTCGACGAACATCATGAGGATGCAGTGACCCATGGTGAAGTCGTCGTCCGTCATTGGGGACTCCCCCACGTTGTTCCATTGAACCCCTTTCATTTGTTCCTCGTACCTTGAAATGTAGCTGCATCCAAACCCAAAAGCGACGGTCGAGGACAGACACTGAAAAAGACAAATGGATGATTAAAACCGATACGAGCTGTTACCCTTACAAGGCACAACACCATCACATTGGTAACATCCACACCATATTTGAAGTTTCAAAAGTCATGTAGTTTTCATGTTATACTCTGGAAACGATTCTGGATGAGGGGATGGATGGACAAATGGAGCTCTCTATACCTCAGACTACATTGTATAACTCCGTTCAGAGGAGATGCTCACAACTGAAACCATGTGTTTTGAGGTGAGGTGAGGTGAGGTGAGGTGAGGTGAGAAGAGAAGAGGTGAGGTGAGGTGAGGTGAGGTGAGGTGAGGTTGTTTCACTTATATCATTGCTGCTAGTATTATGGCAGGTAGAAAGCCCTCAACATCACGTGGCTATGCATTGTGGTGAAACCTGCAAGCATCGGCTGGAACTAGCGAACCATGGGTGGTACTACGCTGAAATTCAGTGTAGCATTGCACCCAAAATTTATTGCGTGTAGAACAGTTTTCAACTTCAAACAAAGTTGCCAAAACAAAATCCAAAGCCGAACGCTCTAACCACTGCGCTATACTGCCCCAACATGCGCTTCGAGCTGAAGAAATTAGATATAGTGATCATATTATTACTTTAGAAGTTACACCAACTCACGGAGGCCATCTTGACTGATGTCGACAGGTACTCCTCCCACTGTATAATCTGGGTGTACGGCATGTAGAGGATGAAGTAGATGAAGCCACCACACACCGCCGCCAGGTTTGCCTTCGAGAAGAACACACTGATCAGGAAGCACTGACTGATGGTCGATGTTGTGAACGCAATGAGGAACACAAGCAGGACGCTCGGGTCGGAATGCTCCATGATCTTACCCCCCTGAAAAATAAATATATATATAGTGTCAACATTGAAACGTGCACATTTGTAGTTCAAGAGGTCAAGTGATGACCAATTTCCAATCAAAGTAATGATAACACTCTGGTTATAACAGAGACAAGAGTTTTATAACTGTTCACCTGCAAGAATATTCTTTAGCTAGTTACAAGAACTCCAATTGCATTTGCTGTAAAGTAGCTACACAGAAAGGTTAAACTAATTCATTCAGTAGTTACAGTGTAACGAGAATAATGATAGAAGAGAATTAAACTGAAAAGAATTCAAGGAACAATATGGGGACTCCTTTCGCTTGTTTGAAATAATATTTGAGAGCAAGGTCAAGTAATCCTGAGTAAAACTGAGCACTGTCCGATTGCATCGTTTGCAGTACTTTGATTAAAATTATCAGCTGAGTGAGTGAGTGAGTGAGTTATTGTTTAATGCCGCTTCGGCAGTATTGCAGCCATTAGCGGCGAGATATTTAATTTATTTGCCTAGTTTAAAAAAGAAAATTGCAATTGAAAAACAAAACACGGCACAAAGGCCGCAAAAACATCAGCATATTATCACAAGTTGAATAAAAGCTGATATTGAAAAGTTAAAATTTACAATTTGTCAATAAGGTGTATAGCCTTCAAAAAATCTAAAACACGATGCTCACCGAAATGAGTAAAAACTTGATTGATTGAAATAGAAGGATAAAAAGTTTCCCTGATATGTGCAGTGTCCCAACACTCAAAATTATCAGCTGAATGGCACACACCCCTAGAGTAACTAACATACCTTGAGGACGATAACAAGTAGGATGACAGTGATGAACATCATGACGAACGCATTGATGAACCAGGCAAGCCAGTGCACCCCGTTGCCAAGCCCCATGATCTTCATAACCTCCTTGAGTCGGTGCTCCTTCTCGTACACGATCCCCTTGATGATCATCGCCACGGAGTAGATCCACGCCAGAACCATCAACATGGGCAGCAGTCGCGACAACGTTATTGTGAACCTGGGTGGAGAGAGAGCTTTACATCAACAGTGCTTACCTTTTTACAGAGAGGATTTTTTATCGTCACAAGGTCTCTTTTTAGATTATTATTATTATAAAACTTCAAAATAATATAGTATCAGCAACAATATAAAGACCACTTTGTTGTTTTTGATGGATTAGGGAAATTACACATTTAACGGTACCCACTTAACACAGATAAGGGAACTGTACCGAATTATCTTGGTGCACTGAGAAATGACACTTGCCGTCAACATTTTTATTTGATTCAGATGATTCAAATACACATATGTATATTTGTTTTGCATGTTATTATATACACACTATTTTATAAAGACAGAAAGTATATAGAAAATCTTGTAATAACTCATGCATATTACAGACATTAATAATTGTACATATGAATTGCATAAAAGAATAATAGAATCGAAGGGTGAGCATCGAAATTCAAACTCAACCATGGTATAGGTAAATCATTGGAGATCTTCTTTAACCCTCAAGTTGCTATATTTAATATTAAACATTTTAGTCCCTGTGGCGGAATATCAGGACCTCCTAGTTGGCCGCTGAGTTTTTAATTAGGAGATTAAGAAGAAACTATGATATCGAGGATATGGTAATATAAGGTTGTGGACCCTGATAGGAAGGAAAAACCTGAGGATGTGAAGCATCCAAGTGATTTTTCTGACTATCAGGGTCTACAACTTATATAACATATCTGAGGTAGAATGGTTTCTCTATATTATCAACCGTTTTTAAGTGTAAAACAGGCTTTGTTATCATGTTATATTGAGGATCCCTGGTAAATAGAGTCGTTCATAAAATCCTTGTTTGGAACCCAAATCAGCCTGTAAACAGCTGCGCTATATAAGTTGCTATTGCATCGTAGAATATCATCAGCCTCCTTGGCGCAGTAGACTAAAGCGCTAGCTCATGTACTACAGGTGATAGTGGAAACAGGTTCGAGACGCACTTTCTTCATTACATTTGCTGTTCATATTCTGTCGTAAATTTAAGAATTTTTTTTCCAAATTAGTCTAAGTTAATTTCTTCAGATCTTTACTTTCAAGCCGTCATCTTAGCAAACATATCAGAATTTACAGTTTACAACTGTCTATGTAAACCCTCCTGCTGTAAGTCTCTCGTACCGGGTGATACGGTTTAGAAAGGTCGTTTCAAATATCACGTTATATGGCTAGTAGGTTGATAATTGGCACCGCCAGCCAATTTTCCCAAGAGTGAATCTGGTAGTTTCTAACTAACCAGAAATCGTTGGCAAATATCTCAAAGGTAATGATCAGCTGTAAGAAAAACTAACTCCCACTTCCAGGGCTTGCCTGCAAGGATGTTTGAATTCACTATTTTTAAACTGGACTAAACCTGGACCTGCATTTTAAGGGTTAAAAATTTGCCTTAAAATTACTCACTTGTTATTGATGTAGCACGGGTAAGGAAACTGCTGCACGAACACACCGACCTCCTCCTCTACGCCGGTCTGAGAGCGAATGATCGCGTGGTCCACCATGTCCTGGATGAAGGCAAACCCGTACGTGACGTACTTGGTGTCGACCCCCGAGCGGGCACGTGCCCCAGGCCGCCAGTACTTGTCATGGATTTTCTTTGTGCTGTCAACCTTATCTGTGTCCATGCGTATTTTGTACGTAATGTGAGTGGGCAGCGTGGTCGCATCCTTGTCCATGTCAAACACGAGACCTGGTGAGACGAAATTCATCATTTTTGTGGATTACCAGTGATAAATTTCCTCCTGAGTCCTGCATCAAATACTTAAAATTTGGAAAGGACTCATAAAAATTTAAGCTGGACTCAAAGGGTTTTTATGTAGTATTTGCTTGGTTATTGAGGGACTCGCTTATATCTGATGGGATTCACAATAGCTTGTCGTAGCGAGTTCCTGGACTCATGTCACGTTTGTCAATTTATCACTGATTATTGAATTGTATATCATGCGTCATACATTACTTACATTTGCATTTTGAATATCTATCTTTGATGCAATATATTAAATTTTAAATGAGAGTTCTCTTGGTCATGACACTTGAAATACTTTAATACACTTCACTTCTTCTTAATTAGTTTAATGCCTGGACATCAGTGCATAATTTTTAGTATAGAAAGAACAACAATGTCATGAAATGGATAGTCATCAAAACTGGCTTAGTACCTTTGAACAAATTCATAACACATGTATCAGAAGTGATTTTTAGATCACCTCCAGTGGCAATTGAACCTCCGGGTGAGAGTCCTGTGTCTACCAGTTGAGCTAAAGGGATATACCACTAGCCGAAGCCAGTAGAAACACTTTCATCTCACCCTGCCATATACATCCCCTCCACAAAGTGACTCGTCCTCGAGTCAAGCTTTTGCAACTTGGCACCTCAGTTCGACATACTCCATCCTCAGTTAGCCATGGTTTTATATATGCTCTTTTACTCTCCACTATATCACCCATGGGAAACATTATCAGAAGAATCTGAACTTAAATTACCCGCCCTTGGCCGGCGTGAGCCAATCAAACTGCTACGCAGCTTGGACCTGCGAACCAATGACAATTCATATCACTTCGTTGCAAAGCACGCAAGGTCATTTGTTAGCCATCCGTCACCGGTTATCTCCCTTGACCATTTCCGTCTTATCCTATTGAGCATTTTCTTTGATTACTGACTTCGTCACGCCGGCCAAGGGCGAGTACAGATTCTTCTGATAAGGTTTCCCATGGGTGATATAGTGGAGAGTAACGGAGCATATATAAAACCATGGGTAACCGAGGATGGACATACTCAGAGTGTAGTGAGACTAGGGAGTTGCCCCGGCCCCACGTTGGGTACCAAATGTATCAGAAGTGAAAGTATAAGCATCTACACTTTACCTGCCCAGAAGGTGTTGGTCGTTATCATCTTTAAACTCGCATTTGTCATCTCATACTCAGTCGCATATGGTCGGAACTTGTTGAATCGGAAACACTGGAAAGATGAAATCAAAAGTATGAAAGCATATCTACCACTGAAGTTGAAGCCAAAAATATTACACTCATAACAAATCATTTAAGAAAATTTTTTAAAACTGGATGATGATAGATTTAACCGTTAGGAAGATTTTATGAAAGTGTGCCAAATGATATCTCCAAAATGAGTAAATTTTTATTACCAGATTGAGAGATAAGATTTTATACACAAATTTGCATGTGTTTCCAAGAGATTGAATTGCACAATTTCAATCTAATATCTTCTTTTTTTATCGTCTTTATATCATTTGAATCTTGTAAACATAGTCAACAAATAACCGTCTTCTTTTTAAACAAACTGACTAGGCAGTAATATGATTTGATTTATAACGACAACAAAATACCAGAACTCAAACCAAACATTTGCACAGTGCAGATATGTTTTATATGACACTCAGCCGAGTATTTCCTTGTTTTCTTGCCTATTCTCACTAAATGTGATTAATGGATAATGCTTAAGAAACAGACTCTCACACTTACTGCTAACATCCTGATCAAATTACATTCAAATTGGAGATGCTCTGCTTCATCACGCTAAATGACCCCTTTTCATTTACTGGAGTAAGTAATTATTAATATTTTTTCTATAAATCATTTTCCATGCAGAATCATTCTGAGCATGTCCATTTGCACCCGGCCTATTGTAGATGTTTCCCTTTCTTGATGAGTACTGATTCTAATTATACAGGTAAAGGGTGAAACTTACCTGAAGGTACTCTTTCATCTGTCTAACGAAGATATTGGTGTAGTTCAGGGAGTCACGCCAGTCATAGTTTGTTGTTTTTGGGCCATTTTCCAGGTATCGGTTCCAGAACTCGCACGTTGATGTGTTGAATCGTGGAATGGGAATATTAGCGCCACCAAGTCCGGGAATATTGGCTAGTCCAGGAATACCAGGAATTGTGGGATTTCGGATCTCATCCAGTAGATCTGCGATCCTCTGGCATTGGACTGGAGAAGTAAGGTTCTGAAGAAAACCATGATACCCATGATATTAAAATCTCTATCGAAACACTGCACAGTAGTCTTCAACCAAATATTGTCCTTATACATTTTAAATGGGAATGGGATTGTCTCTTATTGTAGTAGTGAAGTGTGGTGATCTGGGGTTTAACGCCGCTTTCAAGAGTATTTCATCTATATTGCAGCTGCTAGTATTATGGCAGGGAGAAAGCCTGCAGCACCATGTGGCTATGCATTGCGGTGAAACCTGCGAGCATCGGCTGGAACTAGCGAACCATGGTTGGTACTGCACTGATGTTCAGTGTAACAATGCACCCAAACCTTACTGCGTGTAGAAAAATTCTCTACTGCAGACAAAGGTGCCGTACCCCTGGCGGGATTCGAACCCCGGACCTCTTGATCTGAAGCCAAACGTGAAAACCACTGTGCTATCCCGCCCTATACTGAACCCAAACCATTCTAGATGTAGTATATTCGTCTAGCCCCTGACAACATTTGCTCCCAAGACATATTTAAACTGAACCTCCTGTTTCCACACAAAAGGACAGCATTACCCTGCACCTCTATTACAAGTGGTAAAAGTTTTGAAAACCCCCCAAAAAATCTGTAACCTAAAAGCCAAAAAATAGATCCGCTATAAAACTTACTCTAAGTAGGTCTATATTGGAGCTGTTGTACAGGTATCTCTCGAGGGTCGGTCCGGCGTCATTCAGCCAATCGTCTGCAAGGGCCAGCAAAGACGCCATACTCTCAAATGTAGCATTTGCCTGAGAAAAAGCAGAAATTTCCAATTGCACATTAGAAAACAACAAGTATTCAAAGATGGCTTTTCAAGAAATTACATTAGTTGTGACAAATAGAAAAGTTTAGGAACTGCAGTATGATTAACAGCTCCTGAGAATATTTCAGAAAAAAATGTTAGATTAACATTTCAAATGGATTAGACTAAGATCAGCACAATATTTACTCTTTCAAGGAGAATTAAAACAAGTTTTAATCCTTTTAGAAAAGATTTGATGATTTTTTAAAATGCAACGTTAATTTTTAATCTACGAGGAGCGAAATCAAAACAATTACCTGTTTGATGATCTGTCTAGTGACGGCATTATCAGGTGTGTACGGGATCCATCCTAAAAGAACTGGTTTTATTTCACGCCACAATATTCTGGTGAACGCTTGACTGGAATCCTCGAAGTTTCGGTACAGGTTTACACAGAATGGCGCTGATGACAAAGAAGAGGTGAAGAGATAAGCTCCTAATAATAAGAGATTAAGAATTCGAAAAGCAGAGAGATAAGATAGAAGAAAATTAAACAATACAAATGAAAAGCAGGCATATTGAAATTAAGACCATAAAAGGTCAGTCAAATCTCAAAGAGAATAAAATACCGTATATGGATTTCACATAATCTCACATTATCTCCCTTTCATAAATTATCTTTCGAAAAGTAACACATTTCACATAACACATTTATGTCCTTCAATAAATAATTCTAACTGCCAACAATCTCTGAGAGTTATCTCCCTGACAGAATTTTTTCTAAATGCCAACAATCTCTGAAGGTTATCTCCCTTACAGAAATCTTTTGAAAAGTCTACAATCTCTGAGAGTTATCTCCTTTACAGAAATCTTTCTAAAGGCCAATAATCTCTGAGAGTTATCTCCCTTACAGAAATCTCTCTCCTCCTCTTTCATCTCGTCCTTCTGTAACTTTTTCTCAGATTCTGACTCCTCCATGTTGATACGACCTGGTCGGTTTTCGTTCTCGTCCAAGTTGTTTTGGTCCGTGCGGAAGATGCTATTGGCTCTGCCGCACACGAGCATACTCAGCTGCTCAATCCCTGCTTCCGTCGAGTTAGGTCGGCCACCATTTTCTGTATTATTCAGGCTGTCTAGCACTTGGCGGAGGTCATCCAGTACATCTGTCAAACTACTCAGGCCGTTCACCTGGAGTTGGAAAAGGTTCACCTTACAACATGATCAGAGATCCATTATTTTTCTTATCAAAGCACTAGCCAATCAGTGTAAAGTCTGAAAGTTTATATATCTATTAGATTCTAGAAAAGCTGGTAGATAAATTTAACACCCACATATCCACACATTATTTATACCCTGGTGAAAAGACAAAGATTGTAATCATTTGTAAGAAACAATCTACCATTAACTCGATTAAATTGAATTTACTTGAAAACCTTGCAATCAATTGTACAAATTTGAATAAATTTTCTTGCCCAAAGTGACGCCAAAAGTCTCTCAACTCATGGCTCAGGGTACGGCAAGGAATCAACTCTTAAAACGATTTGATCACCAAGCTGGAAATAAACCATGAACATTGTTGGTCTGCCTAACTTTATTTGATAGTGACCAACTGAGCTATACACAGAACCAAATGCCACTACGCCATTGGGTTTGGCCAAATGAAATTTCTGATAATAAAGTTTAAAATAAATTATTTAACAACAAAGTTCTTACTCACATCTGTAACAATCCTTACTATTCTCTCGTATGACTGCAGGTTGGCGTTTGGGCTCACTCCCGTGTTGTTGGCGATGTACGTTGAGAGCTGTCATAGAAAGTAACAAGTGACATGTTAGAAATAGACAATTTCACCAAGTGTCCTCTTATAACAAGTATATCAAAACGAGTTGATGACAAATATCTGAGTCACTTTATTCTAACTCTATTCAAAATGTTTTGATATGTCTGATATGAATTGATTTTATTCATCATTTAAAATCCTAATAAAATATCAGTAACAGAAAGAATATATCTTAACAAAATTAGGCTTTCAATTTTCAGATTTACGGAAGAAATACACATATCATAGTCCCCATCAAACATAGATGATATATATTCACGTTAATTTGAGCTAGCATACTGGTTTGCATGGAGAAGCCAAAAGAAAGTTTGAGAGTGGACAACCTGCTAAGCCTATTTCTATTGTTATATTATTCTGAAATTTGAGCTTCCTATGCCAATTTAACTTCTTAGAGAAGACGTCTTTAAGAATAATGCCTGCCACACCAATATTTGAGAGGGGGGAGGGGGTCAGGACAAAATGGACAAACTTTGATCCCTTAGGTGCAAGGTACTTATATGTGGTGGCACGTGGTCCTGTGCATAGCTCAGTCGACCGCTATCAGTTAAGTTCAGCAACAACGGGCGTGGCTCGCTGGATGAGTGGGTTACCCGCCTCATTGCTTAATGAAAACTGAGAGTTTGAAGGGTGATTCCCTGCCTCACACTGAGACATGAGTTGAGAGGCTCATGGTGTCACCTTGGGCAAGGGACTTTATTCGAAATGTGCCTCTGTTCACTCAGCAGTACAATTGAGTACCTGGTTTGGAAGTGCAGGCAATGTGATAGATAACCTTCGAGCGCCTTAATTGGCAGCCCAGGTTGCATACTCCCTAGGGAGTTGAGACTGAAAAAGGAACGATGTTTGTCCTTACACCAGGGTAATAATGTGTGTAGCGCTTCGAGCATGGCCCTTTGTGTTGTGGAGTTCAGCGCGATATAAGTATCCTCATTATTATTATTTTACTTTCCAACAAAATATCAGCTTTCAGGGTGCAGCAGTTCATGACAAAAGATTACGGATGTCATAAGCCATGCCATCTAGCCTGATGGGTAATACAACAGAATATTCTCTTCAATCATTCGCAGGGACGGATCCAGGAACTTTGAAAGGGGGGGGAGGGGGGTTCCAACAATGGAAAAGGGGGGTCCAAATTCTTTTTTTCCCCATACCCGCCCATGCTAAAATTGCCACGGATTTATCAAGCAGAGTTACCTCACTGATGACCTGATTGATGCTAATCTGTGCGGCGAAATCCTCGTACAACTCCTGAAGCTGGGTGAAGCTGAGGTTACAGAGCTGGGTCTGTACGTTGGTCAACTGGGCAGGGTCAGAAAACTCTAACCAATCCCCAAGGTCGTTGTTATTGCAGATATCGTCCCGAAGCGTCTCAATCGTAGAATTCTCGTCAACTTGCGATCTCAATCTACTCACCAGATTTGATACAGTGATAAATAAGTTTATAGGAGACGTGTTGTTGCTGAATATCTGAAATGTTAAGTATGGAGAAGGAATAAGCAATTTATTATATGCTTGTAAACAAAAGAATTAGTGAGACAGTGAATTCATATACACATTCTAAAATGTAATTTTTTAACAGGTGAGGATTGTAATGTATATCCTTACAGCAGCTTATACAACATACAACGTTGACTAAATCAGAAAAAATTCACATTAACACTACTAGCAAAACTTCAATATTCATATTTGTGTTTTAATGATTTTATGAATGCTTCATTCATCAAGTTTTAAAAAAATAAGATATTTTTTTATAAATAAGGCAAATGAGGCTACATGATTAAAACATACAAAAGACACATCTACTCATCATAGAGATAACATGTGTCAAGAATAGAAATATTCAAAACAATTAGTGTCAGAGTTAAGAGTGGAAATTTTTTTTACAGAGAGACATGCTGACCGCTATATACGTGATTACTTCACAGCGGGGATATAATAATTGCGTATTTATGAAAATCTTAATATGGAATTCAGTTGGTTGTGATGTGCACAGTTTAAACAACTGCAATTTGCAAATTGTGAAATTATAGATAATTTAAAAACTGTGATGATAGTAAATGTTAATAATAATGTTTATATAACAAAAAATCCAAATAATACAGAATTACTGCTCTTCTTCAGGTTCACTTACATTTCCAACAGACAATGAAGCATTGAGGAGTGCATTTAAAGCTGTTACGTTGAAGTCTATGTTTTGATCAGCAATCTGCTGGCGCAGTTGTTCAGGGTTTAGCAGGAAGTTACCAAGAGTTATGGTTCCTGAAGCAGAAAGAGAAAACACAAGCAATGAAAATAAAGCATTCGTATGAAAAACGGACAATAAACTAATAAATTTAAACTCATTTGTGTGTGAGAAAAATCTTTAACTGAAACTGAAACTGAAGACAGTACACAAATTTGATAGACATTTCCATCTTCAGTTATAAGACTATATTATACAATTAACGGCTTTAGTTGAGGTGAATCAAATGGTTTATCGACCTCGGAACAGTTATGTTCACCGAGGCGATAGCCGAGGTGAACATAACTTTCCGAGGTCGATAAACCATTTGATTCACCGATAACTGAAGTCAATAACTGTTTTATTATATGATCCATGAAAGTCTCAATATTTTCCGAAAATTCATTAAAAAAGTTTTTAATTTTTTTCAAAAATTCATTTTTTCACAAAAAGTTAATTTTTTTCTAATTTTACTTGTAAACCTACAAAATAGATTTCGATTGAAAACAAAAACTTTATTTTTTAATAACTTAATAGAATACAAAACATAAATTAAACAGCGCTCCTCGCTAAGCTCCTCGCTAAGCTCCTCGCAGGGGTGATCTATTTTTAGCTCCAGGTCATTGGATTGTTATGTCGACCTCGCGTGACGTTTCCCGCGGTCAACATAACGTTTGATCATTGTCGATGACCATCCGTCTCGGCCAATCAGAAAGCAGAACACTCGTCCATCATATAATAATATCAGTTATACCCGTTGATGACCCATTGACGACCATGGTGCGGAGATCTTGCAGATTCTGGAGGTCCTGGATGAGGTCGAAGATCTCCTCTCGCTCCGTGTTGTTAGCCAGCACCTTCTCGAGGTCCTCCAGAAGCTTCCCTAGTCTGCAAACATATCAGGGGGCTTTCAGTGTGGAGAAAATATCTATCAGTTAAAGAGACATAATCATGTTGTTGAGGTCACATATATGTCATTGTTATAATTTGTGTTATTTAATTGAGAATTATCAACTTTAACCGAAAATAAGCAGTTTAAGGTCAATCAATGGACAATGGACCTTGGCATGCTGCAGCCATTAAGTCAAACGTAATTTTATGAAAAGTAAAGTAGATTATGAGGAAGACAGATTTGTTTCTACAGTGTTTATTAGGTCTTATAACGAGTACATATGTGAGATAAAGCAATAAGTGTCGGCTACTATGCATGTATGAGACCGTTCCTTGGTTTTCATTGAAACATATATATTTGATATATTAAACATTTGGGGGTGAATATTAAAGCCATGTAAGATGACATAACCTAAACCACCTATTGTAATATGGTACATTTTAGAACCAAATAAAATATCCTGCAAAACTGATCATGTATCATTCCCCTTTGCATCAATAGTAAAACTTTTAATTTTAATGGACCATTTTTCATCCAATGCGCAAAATGGCCCATAAAGAAATGATATTATTATATTGTGGTGGCACGTGGTCCTGTGCATAGCTCAGGCGACCGCTATCAGTGAAGTTCAGCAATAATGGGCGCGGCTCGCCGCATGGGTGGGTTACCCGCTACATTGCTGGATAAACTGAGAGTTGAAGGGTTATTCCCTGCCCCACACTGAGACATAAGTTGAGAGACTTATGGTGTCACCCTGGGTAAGTGACTTAGTTCGAAGTGTGCCTCTGTCCACCCAGCAGTAAATGGGTACCTGGTGTGATACGATTGTAGTCTGAAGTTGAACCTTGAGCGCCTGACAGGCGACCGGTTGTATTCTCCTTAGGGAGTGTTCTGTACTCGTTGACCAGGGGTAATATGTCAACCAGCGCTTTGAGCATGCAATGTGCATGGATATATGCGCTATATAAATGGACTATTATCATTATTATTATTATATTACAGAACAAACTTCTCTAGTTTGGAGTTGACATGATTTTGTCCAAATTTAGAGAAAATTCGAACCAACCTGCAGAGGTTGCAGATTCTTTGAAGGGATCCTCCTTGGGGTACATATAGCATAAAAATCCTAATTTTTAACTTGATGACAGGTTGTAACTTAATTTTTAAAAATAACAGTAAAAATAAGTTCAAAAAACACAAAATAAGTGTTTTCCGAACGTGTGACCACCCTGTGTAGAGCCCCATCCCAGTGCAAACCAAGGGATGTAACTCTAATCTCGCCACTTATCAATCTAACCAAGTCAGACAGAATAAGGGGAGGTGGGTGGCCGTACCCCAAGGAGGATCCCTTCAAAGAATCTGCAACCTCTGCAGGTTGGTTCGATTCTTTTTCAGAAGGGATCCTCCTTGGGGTACATATAGCATAAGGCAGACTCCCAAAGAAGACTTAGGATGTGGATTCTGTCTGTACACTAAATATCCCTTAAAAGTGCTCTACTCAATCCAATAAAGGTGTCACACTTACCAGATCACGTGACCTCCCGCGCCGAGGGCTGAGGATGGGTGATCCCTTGGGGACTAACCAATCGGCTTAATCCGCCTGATTACCGTTATGTAGGCCAAATACCCCCCCCCCCCTCTTTTTTTCAAAAGACTATTGGGGATCAATAGGAGTAGGTATTTACCCGCTAGGCAGTGCCACCGGGACACCTGCTGCGGGGGATAAAAATGCCCGTCAAACAGTGCAACTGGTTAGGATGAACAACTAGGTTAGTTTATTAGTCTTCTTAGAAAACTGAACTGAACCAAACTGAACAATAACTCGAAAGCTCAATCAGCTAGAGAGTTTCAACTCTGCCCACCTGAGAGAACCGACTGACCAAACCGAGCGCGCTCCCTAGAGTGCCTATCTAGTTGGTAGTGTCGAATGAACGTGCTCGGCCGGCTCCAGATAGCGGCGGAGCAGATCTCTTCGATGGGCAGAGCCGCCGCGAACGCCTTAGACGTCGCAACCGCTCTAACCGAGTGAGCTTTCAACTGACCTGGGGCTTCTAAGCCCTTGTGAACGTAGCCCATGACAATCGCGGACACTATCCACCTGGATATTGACTGCTTAGATGCCGGCAAACCAGGCTTGGTGCCTCCGTAACAGCAGAAAAGTTGCTGGTCCTTACGGATAGCCCTGGTGCGCTTGATATAGACCTTGAGAACCCTGCGCACATCCAAAATGTGAGCATGGTTCCCCATAGACCCCGAAGAGGCCGGCTGCATAAGAGTCGGCAGTTCGATAGGAGCCGTCACATGGAACGAATGGTCGACCTTGGGACGATAGCTGTCGGGCAGCCTGATACTGACTCTGTCTTTGTGAAAGACAGTCAGTTCGGGATCAGCAGACATCGCATGGATATCGCCTACCCGCCTGCCCGACGCCAATGCCACCAAAAAAGCGGTCTTCCACGTCAAAAGCTGCAATGACAGTGCGTTCAAATCTTTGAACCCCGGACCTGAGAGCCAATCCAAAACAATTGAAAGGTCCCAAGTGGGGCTGATACGCCGGAGAACCGGACGTATCCTGTCCACACCTGCTAAGAAACGCTGTACCAGTGGATGCGATCCCAAAAGAGCACCGTCCACCGGTATGTGGAAAGCAGAAATAGCCGTAGAGTATCCCCTGACGGTCGATGCGGCTAAACCAGCATCTAACCTGGACTGGAGGAACTCCAAAACAGCGACTAGATCTGTAGAAAAGGGATCGAGAAGCCCTCTATCGCCACACCAGCGCGCATAACAGGCCCATCGATCTTCATATTGAAGGTTTGTCGAATCCCTCCTCGAAGCCAGTATTGTGTCTGCAACTCGTGCAGGAATACCGCTCTCCTGGAGGCGATTCCGGACAGTGGCCAAGCCACCCACTGAATCCTGGGATTCGGGTGTGGTGCCCCTTCCTGAAATAGTATGTCTCGTCTCGAGGGTAACAGTACAGGAGGCTGCACTAGAAACCTGAGAACGGACGGGAACCAACTCTGAGCCGACCAAAGTGGTGCTACAAGCACTAGGAGGCGAGCTGGTTGAATGGTCAACTGAGAAAGAACCCTGGGGATCAGAGGCACTGGAGGGAACGCCCACAGTACTCTGCCCGACCAGTCGATCGCGAAGGCGTCTCTGGCTAGAGCCCTTGGATCTGGTATTCTGGAGCAGAACACAGGTATCTGATTCGTCATCCCTGACGCAAACAGATCCACCTGGAACGACCCGAACAACAGGGAGATAGTTCCGAATATCCCCCGGTCGAGCATCCACTCGTGAGGTGTTAGGATGCGCCGAGACAAAGCGTCCGCACGGACGTTGTCCACTCCCGGGAGATAAACAGGAACCACCTGAATGCTGAACTGGTCGCACCACAGTAGGAACTGCCACGACTCCTGAAGGAGAGATGGAGACACTGTGCCGCCCTGTTTCAGAATGTAGGATATGGCTGTCTGGTTGTCCATTTCTAGACGAACCACAAGCCCCCTGATCCGCTCCTTGAAGCACTCGAACACACGTCGAACTGCTCTGAGCTCTAGCACGTTGATGTGCAATTTCGACTCCTCCTGTGACCAAAGGCCCGAGGCTGTCAGGTCGTCCAGGACCCCCCCCCAGCCTGATAGGGAGGCGTCTGTCTGGATGGTGACCGAAGGCGTTGGAAGCTCTAGCGGAAGACCCTTGAGAAGGTTGCTCTCGACAACCCACCACCGAAGGTGCTCGAGCACCCAAACCGGCGTGGTTAGAACCTTCTCGAAGCTGTCCGAGTGTGACCACATTCGTGCCAGCGCTTGCTGAACCGGTCTCATACTCAAGCGAGCTCTCCAAACCACGTCCACTGTCGACGCCATGTGACCCAACAACTGCAGCCAAGTCCTGGCTGTGTGGGTCGGCGATTGAAGGAACAAGTGGACTGCCCCGATCACTCTGGACACCCGATCCGGGGCCAGGGACACGGAACCGGAGGCCGTATCGAACCTTGCGCCCAGGAAGACCAGGTCCTGCCTGGGCGCTATGTCTGACTTCTTCAGGTTGATGATCCAACCCAGCTTGAGCAAGATGTCTAACACCTGCTGGGTGGCCTCCTGATTTAGTTCTCGAGACAAGGTTCTGATCAGCCAGTCGTCCAGGTACGGATGACAACACCTGCCCTGCGACCTGGCGGCCTGTGCCGGCACCAACATCAACTTGGTGAATACCCTCGGAGCAGTCGAAATGCCGAAGGGTAACACCCGGAATTGGTAGCACGTCCCGTCGAAAGAGAACCGAAGAAACTCCTTGAAGTCGGGGTGCATTGGAACATGGAGATAAGCATCTTTGAGATCTATTGACGATAGCCAATCTCCCGTCTCTACTGACGCTATGACCGATCTCAAGGTTTCCATTTTGAACGTTGGAACCTGTAGACTGCGATTCAAATATTTCAGATTGAGAATCGGTCTGAACCCTCCGTCCTTCTTGGGCACCAGGAAGTAGGTCGAGTAATAACCGCTCTCTTCCTGACCCTTCGGAACTACCTCGATGGCTGCTTTGTCTATTAAAGCTTGCACCTCGGCACGAAGGACTTCCGCCTTCTCGGGCAACTCGGGCACCTTCGTGTGCCGTATCCCGGAGAAAGTCGGTGGGTCGTACTTCCAAAGTGGTAAGTGGCCCTCCCTGAGTGTGGACAGGACCCAGGTATTCGAGGTGACTTTCTCCCACTCTGAGACGAAGTGAGATAGTCTGCCCCCCACTGGAAGATCTTTGGAAAGACAGTGTACCCCCGTCTCCGGCAGCATTCGAGCTGCTGGACTTTTGGGTGGTAACACGGGCTTCGGAGAACCTAGGTTTGCTTGTTTTGCCTGCCTCGGTTCCGAAAATTCCGCTGGCCCCTTTGGCCCCCACGGAAGTGCCCTTTCTTTCCCTTCCCCTTGAATCTCTTCTTGTTGCCCATAGGGCCATTCCAAGAAGCTTGACCCGAACCCCCCGGCGTGGGGTATAGGCCATCAAGGGGGGAAAGCCGCACACGCTTTTCTTGCGGAGCTGGTTCCTCGAGGAGCACCTTGGAGTCCTCGAAGGCAACCTTCTGCTCAGCGGCTTCCTTGACTACGGCCTGCGATCCAGGGAAGAGGGTGGACCCCAACCTGAATGGCAGGTTCTGCAAGGTGAGGCGTGTGGACTGCGAATACTTTGATGTTGCTAGCCACAGCCGGCGCATCCCCATGACTGCGCCCATCATCTGACTCGAGGCACTCCTGATTGAGTCCCGAGCCAGATAACTCGATACCTCCGCCAACTGCTTCTGGAACGTGGACACCTTGGTGCCCAGTTCCTGCACTTCTGCCAGGTCCTTAGCCTGCATAGCAGCAAGGTAGGCCCCGTGTACTGCTACCCTTAGTTGTTGGGCTCCGTTCCGGTATGTGTCCTCATGGGCACGGAACTCGGCCTTCAACATGGCAGCCTGTGACAGAAATGGAGGCAGTCGCCGGCCCTGTTTGCCTACAGAAGGCTGCGCCTGAGCGCCGGACAGGGTGACGGAGGTCAGGACGCAATCGTCCACAACCGGAAGGTCGAAGAGACCATCCTCTCCCAACTGGTACCTCTTGTTGAGTTCAGGCAAATCAGCCTTCGTACGGGCACCAGATAGAAGAGGATTGATCGCCTCAACCAACAAGCTGTCGATGATGCGGAGCCTGGTCGCCGGAGGCTTGCTGGGAGCAAAAGCCTCCCCCGGAAGCCGGAACTCCTCGGTGACCTGCTCCGGGACGGGAACGAGCGTCTGCGGGATAGCGATCGCTATTCGGTCACGCGTCTCCTTCAGAAGCTCGGCGAGCGAGACAGCACGGCCGGATTCCTCATCCTCCTCCTCTGAATAGTCGGAGTCCTCCTCCTCCGGATCCCCGGCACCGGAGCCACTAAGCTGTGACCCGGTGTCCGAAGCCCGATCTCGGATTGTCCGTTTGAGAGGGATGCGGAACCCAGCGCTGCTCACCGGCGCTCGTTCCCCGACCGGAGCCGGTCCCCGGGGCTGCGACTGCACCGGCGCCGAAGCACCGGTGACCGTGGCCTTGGGGTTACCTGTGCCCCTCGACGTGCTCGGCACCGGAGTACCTTGCACCGACGAGGGGGCTTTGGTTACTTGCGTACGAGGCAGAGCCGGAGCAGTCTCTCGGATGCCTGCGTCGGGAGCCACTACCTTGCCGGGGCCTGCGCCCGGTTCAGTAGTGCCCCCGAGGTCATTACCCGCACGAGTGCCGGTTGACCCTCGGACATCAGGGTCCGGCAGGGCGACGACGGTCAACTCCTTACGGAGCTGAGCCATCATCGTCCCCACCATCCCCGTCATCTGCCCCTGGATTATGGCAGTGATAGCTGCCGCGTCCAGATTAGGGTTAGTGTTAGATTTAGGTTTAACATGCAAGTGTGCTTGAGGTGAAAGAACTGGAGGGGGCGTAGAACCCCCCGCAGCAGGTGACCCCACCTCCATATCCACCTCATCCGATGAGGAAGAGGGGATAGGAGGGGAGTGCACCTTCTTACCCTTACCCTTGCCCTTACTCCTCTTTTCTTTAGAGGGGGGGATAGCACCTTTAATTTCCTGCCCTGCCTTCTGCAGGTTCCTATAGAAGAGCATGTCGATACCTCGCTCCTTCTTGGCCCTCGGGGTGAAAGCGATGCACAGCTTACAGGTGGTGTCGTCGTGCTCATCGTCGACAAGACAAGGCAGACACCTGTTATGCTTGTCGGCAGGGGGAATGCGGGTCTTGCACCCCACACATTCGGTGAAAGACTGCAAGTCAAACACAGAATGTTTAGGGGTGTGCATGTGTGTAAGTGCAATGTTTATGTTTCATAAATGTGCATCATACAAACAAAACGCAGAGGCGATACTATAATAACTAAGCACTAGGCAAGTAATGAATAGTAAGCCACTGAAAGAAATAAAGCATGAATATTCCTAGTACATGCTTGCCGACTGAGACGATGACCCCGAGAATGAAAAAATTCAAACAGGGAGAAATCCTCGTCAGTAAAGTGCTGCCCTACAATGCGAAGCACGATAAAGAACCTTCAAAACAATCAAATCTCAATACAAGAATAGCAAAGTACTAACACATTGCATTTTGTTTGAGATCCGCCATTTTGAGCGTTTTCCATCCGCCATTACTCGTTCAATTCGAAGCACGTGCGAATTGAAAAACGAAGTTACAACGCGACAAAAACCATATAAGTAACCTAAACATTCGCCTCTACGAATAAAAAGGGGTTACCACACATACAGTACTCTTTGTCTTGTCCATTTTCTCAAGTGGAAACTTATTTCAAAGTCAAAAAACTTTCGGAGCAGAAGAACGTCTTGCTTGCTCGATGACAGATTGATAAGTGGCGAGATTAGAGTTACATCCCTTGGTTTGCACTGGGATGGGGCTCTACACAGGGTGGTCACACGTTCGGAAAACACTTATTTTGTGTTTTTTGAACTTATTTTTACTGTTATTTTTAAAAATTAAGTTACAACCTGTCATCAAGTTAAAAATTAGGATTTTTATGCTATATGTACCCCAAGGAGGATCCCTTCTGAAAAAGAATATGTGGAATTATTGGTCAACAATTCTTGACTTGATCAGCTCTTAACACATGGAAAATCTTATCAACGAGAAACACTCTGCGACTCACAGTGAAGTGTTGAAGCTGTTGACTCCCCCAGCTATCTCATCGGCAGTAACGGTGCTGTGACACGTGTTGTTGAACGTACACAAGTAGGTCTGCAGGAACGGCAGAGTACCGGCGGAAGGCATAGCTTTGCCATCGTAGTGACCTGGAACAGAGGCGAGGTCAGTTGACATTTCTTCTAATAACATTTAATATATGATATATCTCAGTAAGAGGTCGGAGCAGGGCTTTGGATTTTCAGACCTATATTAATGCTAAGATAATCTTTCCTAATGGCTTACACTTATCATAATGTTAAAATAGTTTCGAAATTCAAAACAAAATTCCACAAACATTTAAAGGCACTTTAGCACGCTTACTGAAATAGGCCTAACCGCAAATGAAGGGTTTGGACTTATGTCCAATAAAAAACACCCTATCTCTGTTAATAATTGACCGATTTTGATGAAATAAAGTGTTATATAAACTAGAATAATTGTTCTTTCCCATCAATGCAGCCATGGTAGTTTAATATGTGATTACGGCCTGAAATCACATGTCTGAAAACTTGGTCTAAATCGGCGATTCCGCCATATTGGCGTGAGGACACACCTCGGTAAAAAGGCCACAGTATCGTTAATCTATGTCCAAAATTCATGATACAAAGTGATTTAGAAACAAGAGTCAATATTACTTTCCAATAATATAGTCATGCCATTTTAAAATGTGGATGCAGACTGCAACCACAATTGTGGTTGCAGTCCCTATATAGTAACTGCAACCACATATTTTTCACCATGAAATGTAGTATATTTTAAAATGTGGATGCAGGGTGCAACCACAATTGTGGTTGCAGTCCCTATATAGTAACTGCAACCACATTGTTCACCATGAAATGTAGTATATTTTAAAATGTGGATGCAGGGTGCAACCACAATTGTGGTTGCAGTCCCTATATAGTAACTGCAACCACATATTTTTCACCATGAAATGTAGTATATTTTAAAATGTGGATGCAGGGTGCAAAATACAATATTCCTACAACTAGTTAAACCTGAATTTAACTTATGAAATTCCTATATAATATTGATGGGAAAGATTCCTGGATGTCAGTCAAAGATTATTAATTGTCAAACAACACTAGTACCTACCTTTCATTTATTTGTACAATTAATCTTGGTAGGATTACATGAAAACAGGTACAGTCAACGAAGCACGATCGCTAGCTTGCCGTGGTTGAGCAGACGAAGGAAGCTATTTGTATCGCTCTTTCTGATTGGATTAAACTTGATGGTCTTCACGAAAGGGCCAATCACAGAATTTGTCTCTCTTTGCTATGTTAAGACATGAGTGAATGAAGCGCATCGGGTACGGTAGGCCATGATTTTACGTGTCGTTACTTCAAATATGTTAGGGGCGTTTAAATATGTGGTCGCACTCAGCATCCACATTTTTTTTAGACCAGACTAATAGACAGTAAGGATATTCGTTATGGTTGAATCTATTAATCAAGTGTTTCTTTAGTAAAACAAATGTGGTTGCAGTTCCTATATAGGGACCGCAACCACATTTTCAAAACACCGATTCTGACATGTTTTCGGGATGTGGCTGCACCCTGCAACCACATTTTAAAATGTAGTGATTATATTGACATGAAAGAACAATGACTTCAGTTTCTAAAACGCTTTATTCCCGTGGAAATCGTACAAAGATTAACGATAATGTGGCCTGTTTACCGAGGGGTGTCTTCCTGGCAAGTTGGCGGACTCGCCGATTTCTACCAAGTTTTCCAAGATCTTGTTGCAGGTCGCAACCACATTTTAAACTGACGCGACTATATTGAATAAAAAGAATAATGATTCTAGTTTCTGAAACACTTTATTTCATTAAAATCGGTCAATATTTAACTTAGTTAGACCGTTTTGAAATAGCCAAAAGTCTAAACCCTTCATTTGCGGTTAGGCCCTGAAATAAAGTGTTTTCACAAAAAGGCAATTAAGTGTTACCAGTGATCATTGTTAAAGTAAATTATCAACATAGACATATTTAATTTGGTTGTTTTTTGGTAAGATACATCTTTGATTCAGATAACTGCACAACTCGCTATATGGACGAGTTACAACTGTAACCAAATCGTGTGGATAAATTGGATCTGTGTCTATACATTTATCTGGTCAGTAGAAAGATGATACATACATTCTGGTATCTTTTCGATGAGATCTGGACGGGTTCTGACGAGGACAAGAATTAAGAACAATGCAAGTGGCCAGACCAGCTCTATCACAACACGAAGCTGGAAAAAACAAATAAAACATATTTTAGGTGAAAGTTGAATAAATTTGGAAGTTAAGGATACCACTACTACTGCAAAGGGTTCCATTTGTTCGGCCAAAATGAGGTGAGGTGCTTTGGGGTTTAACGCAGCTTTCAAGAGTATTTCACTTATATCAAGGCTGTTAGTTTTATTACAGGGAGAAAGCCCGCAACGCGTTAACGCCTATGCATTGCTGTGAAACCTGCAAGCATCGGCTGGAACTAGTGAACCATGGATGGTACTACGCTGAATTTCAGTGTAACATTGAACCCAAACGATGTAGAAAAAAGTGTAGAACAGTTCTCTACTGCAGACAAAGTTTGGCCAAAATGACCCCTAGCTGGTCACCGATAAACAGCGCTGGTATAATCTATCATAACAAACTTTAAGTTACCGGTATAAAGCAAATCAAACATAGTTTGTCAGCTGCACAGTGATGCAAACAATCTTATGCCCTCAATCATCGGATGTCAATATTCACATCAGGATTTTTCTGTCAATTTTTAGATTTACCATGAATCAAGACCTTTTCAGATTTTTTGGAAATATTTTTGTGCGGATATTTTACACATACATGATAGGAATATCCAATTATACAAAAAATATTGTGTTTTTCATAAGAAATATCCCTTTCTCTAATAGGCAAGTGGTACAATATGTGAAATAAATACTTTTGACAAATTTTGCATTTTACACACACAAAGATATGTTTACTTACTGGCTGTCGTTTTCGGAGAGTGAAGTTCTTCCACAGGAGTAGAAGCAGTTGATTCCCGAACCCCATCTCAAGAGTTATCTCCCTCTAATTGTCAGCAGAAGTCGGTCATGATCTGTGGATTCAAACAATGGACTTTAAGTATAAATGCTTCTGGATTATGTTTGGAGCTTCATGAATATGTACGGCAGAAATAACTCTTGACAGCACTGCATTGGAAGTCAAATGGCAGTGCTGTGCTAAGAGATGTACAATTTTCATAATCAATTTCGTTGAAACGTAATAAAGAATACTTTTGGATTATAAATAAAAATAATTCTTGAAGATCTCAGTCAAAAAGCTTGTTAAGGCTGGGTGCACACTACGTCCAATTTTATTATATTTGTGATACGTCATGCGATGCGTTGCGTTGCGTTTTTCCGCACACACTACACGCGTTAGGCAAGTGTGTTAAATATTGAGTTTTATGTAAAGTTCATATAATGTGTATTTTAGTCTACAGATATGGAAATCTCTTAACATCCAAATAATAGTTTTACAAAACATGTTTAAGACATTTCAGTATTATATTCAAAATAAACAATAATTTATGTACATGTATATGTCGGCAACAGTAATATCAAACCTTTTTTTTCAAAATTATGTAAAAAGCGGGATTTATAATTATGGATCAAGACATAATCATAGTACGCATGATACATATAGGCCTTCGCACTTTCCTTCCATGTCTTTTGAGTGGGGAAACCCCTTCGAGAATTGTAAAGTATGATGTAAGATAGCGAATCCTCTATGCGATGTCATTTGCGATGCGATAAAATAGGTGCAGCAACCTATTTTCATCGCATCGCATCGAATCGCATCGCATTGACGCATCGGACGTAGTGTGCGCGGCCTATGAAAAATACACTGTCTGACACTGCTGTCCTCAGATATGTACAATTTTCATTAAAAAGTAATAAAGAATAATTTTGGATGATAAATAGAATCTCAGACTCATGTCTTCCACACACACAAAATTTCTTGGCACACCTCAAATATTTTAACCTTTACCAACTTGGGTTGATAATAATATTTGACATCAGAAGAAACTTGGGTGAAATTCTATAATCTGCAATAGTACAAAATCTGGTAATTTTTTCTCTTTCGAAAATTTTAACCCACATCCTCATCAAGCAACCGCCAGCACTGACTATACCAACAGCTAAGGTATTGGCCACCTTGACCTTATATCTTACCCTGCTTTATATTTATTCACCAGCTCTATTCATAACATGTACAGTCATTGTAGTTACCGATTAATTTTTAGCCGCCCTATAGTGGTGGATAACATATCTACAGTACAGTGTTTGATTGGATGTTGTAAAACAATCACATGGGGCAATAAATTATGTGAACGGCAGAACCATAAAGGTATAGAGATTTGACACAGCAATGCAAGTGACTAATACAATTACCATAGGTAAATATTGTAGCTGATAGTGTGATTGAAATACCTGTCTGCCGTCAGCTAACTGCTGAAAAGTTACAGAGCAAGGTAGTTGTACTTACAAGTCACTAACCAGGGTCCAAATTTTCAAAGCTCTCTTAGTGCTAAGAAAGTCATAAGTACTATACCTTAACGTTGGCTTACGACTAATCTTAGTGCTAAGAGAGCTTCAAAAATATGTTTCCAGGATTTCAATAGAGAGAATGAATATATACTGGGAAAGAGGATCACCTTGTCTAAAACCCCTTTCAACATCATTAACCAGGGAGATAATATACCATTTTAAAGTCAAACAAGATCTAAGGTAGTTGTAAAATGTCAGCATCTAGCTTGTTTTATTATTTATTTGTTGACACATGCAAGGGCCTGTAACAATTTTAGAAGGGCTGGTTGGTTTACAGGAGAAAACGAATGATATTCAAGATAATTACAATCTGGTAATATAAGGGCTGTCTGAGCTGAAAGAAATATGATGTCACACATGTTGGATATAATGCAATGGGTTAAAAAAAAGTTCAAATATGACACTTCTACCTGAAATGAATGAATTGATATGGCAAAAAGCATTTTCATTTATTCTGTCAAAAAGTTTAATTTATCAACTTCAAATGAATGAAAATCAAGAGATGACAGAATGCATGTTCATAAGAAACAAAATTAATAACTATTATTTCCTATGGCGTAAACTTAATTTATTAAATAGTTTTAATTCATGGATCATGGTTATTAAATTAGCAATTGAGTCCAAATAGTTCATGGTTAGTGAAAAGGTTGTTCGGCTAGTCAAATGTTCTGTCTAGTAATCCAAAAGGCTAGTTTGAATTTAAAGATTTTATGATCCTGAAATTGCATTTGAAGGACTTTAGGAAATTTACTTGTCTGAATTGCTATATGTTTAATCTTGACCCCTGTATACAGTAGATGATAATATTTTAACCATAACTTCATCTCAGTCCTATGATGACATTTTGAAAATCAAGTTGAGATTTCGTATGAACTGGAATTCCCTTTATTCTCCGAGATACCTTTCCAGTATCAAATACAAATCATTTTTAAGAATAAATACTCAAAAGTTATATTTAATAAGATTAAATGTCAGTATTCAACTGAAGACATAGCGGTACAGACAACTCCTCTCAGTCATGTATCTTGACACGAGGCAAACAATGACTCATTCTCTCTTGAAGTTTTCACATTCCCCCAAGTTTTACACAAAAGAAATCGTGTTTTAATGCAACTCTACATTTTAATCCATCCTCATTAAACACATTATCATAACACATATATTTCGCCCAGGGGGATAATGTAAGAGATAATATCACAGGTGGACAACATCAAGATAATATCTTTTCCACCCTGTGGTATATGACTAAGCTATACTGTCAATACTGACAAGTTTATAGGCTGTAATCAACCTCGATCTGCCCTCATTTTGTTACCTGGGTCAAATTTGTTTCAGCTTCAGTGGTTGATCAGCGATGCTACTTATTATTTATCATCAATATTTATTTTATGACTTAAACATATTTAATTCACATAGAAAAGAATGAGGAACAATTCTTCAACTTAAAACCCCCTCTTCTTGAATTTTACAGATATAGATTACAAGCATAATTAATGAACTACCACGTGGAAATGGAAATTTGTGCATCATTAAAAATTATATGGGAAATAAATTGACAAAATATTCACCTCATGAAGAAGAAAAAGCTGTTTTAACGTAAGCCATTATTGTTTTGAATTTACATGTTTACTGAACATGTCATTAGACTCTTTACCAAGATCTAGACAGAACCAGTTTTGATAACCTGCAAATATAAACAATCACATCACAGAAATCCATAAACTGCTTGTCTAAAAGGTTCTGTTGCCATGGAAACTCGTCAGGTAGATTCCCATTATTTACCCAGTAACTGAACTCGGACTATTAACAATAGGTAGATAGGTAACATTTGGGTGAAAAACAAGCTATTCTTCACCGATCACCATGAGTGGAGCAATTTTCGTGCCAAATGAGGTAGTAGATTACTCAACTTATCCATAACAAAAGAACCCAACCAACATGCTTGTCAAAAATCGTGACCAGATCATGCTTTGTTAACCACACATGACTTAGCAGTTTGTGGTTGGTAAACTGATGTAAATGTAAAGAATTAATGGATCACTCTACAATAGCACTAATGGTGTCGTGACTAAAATCGACAACTTCAACTACTTACAAATCCTTAAAATATATTTAATAATTATTCACACTTTCACATAGTCTAACACTTAGACTCTGATTGTTTTTTTAAATATTGACAAGGAGCCTTTTTTTTTTACTGAAAATTCTATATCTTATAGTCTCCTTTTCAATATTTGATAAAATGGTGATATTTTCAGAATAAATACTTTTTTCAGAGTAAGGCTAACTTTCACATTGCTATTGATAATCACCCCAGAAAACAGATGTGGTTATTTCAGGAATTTATTGTATTCCCCAGGGCTAGTAGTCTCTAATTTTACTAGCCAAAGATTATTTTGTCTAGCCTTGGGCTTGAGAACTAGTGTTCACACTCTAAAATCCCTTGAATGTAAACCTGAATTGTTACACTTTCACCCCTACAGGCATTTACAAAAGCCAGAAAACATATTAGCGTTCTAGTTTCTCAGTGGTGAAAGGGTTACTATCAAAATTAATCAGAGGCTACGTAGATGTCAAATTTAGGAAATAGAACAGGATACAGATTCACCAAACTGTCGGTTGGCCTATTGTACTGTAAACCAGGAAACGTCTTCATCCTGAATAAATTGTTCGTAGAGGCGGATATATTCATACTGAGATCGCCTTCAATATATATATTTTACCCTCAATATTACCTGACTTGGTATGAGAGGAATATATCCACCCCTGAACTCATACTCTAAAAACGGCTTAATATATATTTTACCCTCAATATTACCTGACTTGGTATGAGAGGAATATATCCACCCCTTAACTCATACTCTAAAAACGGCTTAATATATATTTTACCCTCAATATTACCTGACTTGGTATGAGAGGAATATATCCACCCCTGAACTCATACTCTGAAAACGGCTTAATATATATTTTACCCTCAATATTACCTGACTTGGTATGAGAGGAATATATCCACCCCTTAACTCATACTCTAAAAACGGCTTAATATATATTTTACCCTCAATATTACCTGACTTGGTATGAGAGGAATATATCCACCCCTGAACTCATACTCTGAAAACGGCTTAATATATATTTTACCCTCAATATTACCTGACTTGGTATGAGAGGAATATATCCACCCCTGAACTCATACTCTAAAAACTGCTTAATATATATTTTACCCTCAATATTACCTGACTTGGTATGAGAGGAATATATCCACCCCTTAACTCATACTCTGAAAACGGCTTAATATGTGTTTTACCCTCAATATTACTTGACTTGGTATGAGAGGAATATATTCACCCCTCAACTCATACTCTGAAAACGGCTTAATATATATTTTACCCTCAATATTACTTGACTTGGTATGAGAGGAATATATCCACCCCTGAACTCATACTCTGAAAACGGCTTAATTTAGAGTTTACCCTCAATATTGCATTAACTTGGTATATCAAATATAAGCAACATAAAATTGTGCCCCAGTATAAAATGTACTAAAATCTATTTGGACAGCATGTACAGAGTCCTTGGCTGCATGTAATCCAAGTAAAATTAATGCTTATAACAGTGGAATGGAGTCCTGAGCATAGAAGGCTAAATAATGGCATGCTATAAAACATAAATATAAAAATATGTCAACCATCGCTAAGCCCTGAATCGATGAAAATGTCTTCAGAATCAAGACTGGAATATCAGTTTAGCTCCACAACTATCTGACAAAGACTTCTTCAGACATAAATAGCCAATCTAGTTCAAGTATGGTGTAAATCTTTCATAACAAGACTGTCACCTTCTCCAACCGAAGGTGAAACAACCGCCTTGTACAAAAATATTGAAATTTTCAGTATAAATACTTTTTTCAGAGTCTGAGTGTAAGACTAGTAAACAAAGAGTTGTATACTGTACCTATAATCAATATACTTATAATAAAGTTATGTATATGATATGATTGACCTTATATTACAGGTAATATTCAGGTGAGAATGCATGTTATGCAAAACCTCTTATGTAAATATTGACTCTCAGATCAGTTTCATGCCCATATGACACCCTTGCTAGTCTTGACATCTCAAATATATAAGTGAAAATGATTTCTCTACCAGTGTATACAGATATTCTTATAGTAAATAAACTTGGTTAAATACACCGATTAAATCAACATGCTTGATGTGTTATGAGCTATACTCTGCATGATGAAAAGGTTATGTGTACATATGTCGACACAGCATTTACAGTGAAAAAGATCTATCACAAATGACAGATATTTCATAAACTCGTCTCTCATTTGTGTTTAAAGGTTTCTTTGGTACATGTGCACTGGTAGCTATTTCAGAAAAATAACAAATGTCCAAAACAATTGTCAACATAAGAAAATTGTCCTAACATGAAAACACCCACCAAGGCAATCATGGAGCAAACAAACCATACCTACATTTAAATCGTTAGAGAATCCTCACACTACTTCTTTATCCCTCCTCTGGTTTTCAGTCACTATTAACACGTGACAGTTGTTGCCAAAAAATGGGACGTCACACATGAGTGACTCCATTGAGGGCTATAATAATCCTGGGCTCACGTGTGTATAGGACCGTGTGTATACCCAGATCACGTGCAGGCAAACCCTAGGCTACCCTCTAAGAAGCTTACACAACACTGTCCCACATGAATCAGCATATTCTAGAGCTAGACACCAGTGCAATGGTTTAGACTGTGACCACACAATACCTTCGGGCAGGGGTTGTGGATATCACCTCGTTGAATACCTGTAGGTTTTACCCTGAGGTATTGGGTGCATTCAAACTGGGTGATAGGTTCAGAAGCTCTTCATGCATCGTCGACTTCGATTAGTCAATTACATAACTCATGACTCATTGATTGGCATATAGCCAAGTCACTGAGGCATTATGAAGCAGGCTGTTCCTAAGCAGTTCTTACATACACCTTCATATGAATAACTGCACTGTAACACATTTACCTTTCATCTGTGGGTCCAAGGGTATTCGAGGGTAACCTACCTCTAACCGTTGGTCTACCCTGATTTACTTTCCTCAGATAATCAGTTGTGATTCCTGTCAATTGGCCACTCAGAAGAGGGTTACACAATCTTATCACTGTCATGGACTAGTCAGTCAGTTTTTAGCCTGAAGTTCCAAAATTCTTTCTGAAAGTTTAGCTCATTTGCATAGGTGATTGTTTTTTACTTTTCGTGATTTTTTTTTGGGGGGGGGGGGGGGGGGGGGAGTCAAAATCTGGAAGTCCACGTAAAATCTGGAAGTGAGTCACCTCAGATTTACCGATTTTTTAATCATATAGAATGGTTTGGCACTAAATAATTTCAAAACAAAATTTGTAAAACTATTTTGATTGTTAAAAGTGTCATAGATCGTTTGACAAGTTCTCTGTTAGTATCACACCAGTCATTTGTTAATCAAAATATATTTTTCCGTTTTTTTCTTTCTTTCAAATTTGTCAAAACAATGTGAGGAGGTTCTGTAAATTATTATTTTCAAACGAATCACATTGAATCACATCCTTTAGTTTTTGTACATTACTTTACATCTCTTTCGTGATCTAGAGAAGCTAAATAGAAGTGGTTTTTCTTTCAGATACCAAGAAGGAAACTTTAAAGATCTGGTTATTCAGCAAATATTCAGTACATCGTGAGAATGATTACAACCTATAAATAAACATCCTTTTTGCATTACAAAACAGATGCTTTCAATGTAAAACTTGTATGAATTAAGTTCAGAGTTATCTCATGTGTAACTATTAGCACAGCTATAGAAAAGGTGTCATAACCACAAATATTTGAACTCATACAGCTATGAATACAAATATAAATATTAACATTTGATGAACTAAGGTTAAACAAATCTAAGAATCAATCCCGAAATCCTTGACATGAATGAGTGGATAATCGACTGTGATCTATCGCTTTTTCAACAACACCCCAAGATTAATTTAATAATAACACGTTATTGTTCTCAATACAAAGTAAATTGGAAATTCTTTTTGTGCCTTGGCAGCCGTTAGCCACAGTGTAGCGCCAGTTCAAGTGTTGTTCTATCCTAATAATGCTGACTGCCAAGCAAGGAAGCAACAACTCCAATCTTTTAACGTTTTTGGAATGACGCTGCTGGGAATCAAACCCTGACCTTCCAGGTGATGAGCGGAGGCTCTACCAACTGAACTACATCCCAGGTACATCCCCATCCCCATTTGAAACTTTTTTCCGACAGGTGTTTCACAATTTTGAAAGAGAGACTGATCACTGTATGGAAATTTTGTTCTTTCATATTTTGAATGTGAAAGATTCCAAGCATGAAATTTCAAAGATTAGGGTATACTTGACGAGTTAAATGAAATGATGATTCAGCATATATTCAGTACCTTGTGAGAATGAGTAAAAGCTATAAATAAAACATCTTTTCTTCATTTTAAAAATGATGTTATCAATGAATGTGTAAAGCCTGTAAGGAGTTTAGAGTTAGCTTGTGTGTGACCGTGAAACAGACCATTGACACAGCTCAAGAAATGTGACACACTACAAATATTTGAACTCATACGATCATATTATATTATTCTGTGAAACATGGTGATCCCATTTATTCACTTTGTTAACGAGTTGAACATCTGACAAGTATGGTACTTCTTCAATTATTTTCTGCTGCAACAAAATTAATTATCAGTCACATGGCTTTACAATTTAAATACTGAATTTGAGATGTTTATAAGAAACTAAAAATGCATTTTCTTTTGATTTCTAAAATTGTCATTACAATACTACGCAGCAATATTGCAAGGAATGTCAGTGACGGTATCTTGTGCAATGGCCTTTGTTTGTTCCACTTAAAGGGACGTGTCTATTGGGTATTTTTTTGTGGAATCGAAATTGGAGGAGACAATTCTATTTACACTATATGTTAAAACTCAATTATGTTGAAACATAATACTGAGGGCAATATTTGGATAATTTTTGGTTACTTTGTGGATATTTGGATATTTTATCAACGTATGTGTTTAATTGTAAAAAAAATTCAAATTTTGAAACTTTTTTCATTTCATGTAATGCACAAAAACAAGTAGGCGGATGGTTTGATGGAACCACATATTCAAGTGGAGTACATCACTTTGTCATTAAATCATACACCATGGTTCGAAATAGCACTCGTCCGTTAGCCAAAGCTTAAAGAAAAAGTTGCTGCCCGGCTAGTAAAACATTTTGACTGGTAGTCCCAAATTCTAGTTTGAATTAAAGATGGTATTATCCTGTCGATGCATTTGCCTCAAACAGCTTACGGCTAGTCCTTCAGGAAATTAACTAGTCCGAAAGGCTAGTGCTTTGAAAAGGTTCATTTCAACCCCTGAACCCTTTTCATCAATTTGAGATAAGAGATTAATCTCAGGTCCTTAAAATAATTTTAATGTAACATTGACACTAACCTATACACAACAACATAAGATTTGACTTACTATTTTTGTAAAGTCTGCATACAAAGTTTAATATGCCTGTTTCAACAAAATTCAGTCTTTAAACTTTTATTTAAAAATACAAAATGTTTTTTATAATAAAATATATTGTGTGTCTTTATCATTTGCGCAATGAGCAATGTCATCTTTACTGTATTAGAAACATTTGGTGCTATATTAAATGTATCAGGCATTAACACAATATCATGCATTTTTGTTAACTCAAAACAATTAATTCAGTAGCCCACTGAATTCCTTTAAGAGTAAGACTGCTTAAAACAGCATTTTAATCTTGTCTAAAAAAAGACATAATGAACTTGTTTCTTTCTTGGGCACTTTACCCCTATGGACCTACAATTTTGTCCGTTCTCTGGCTCTTGACTCCAGCTTTTCACAGGCACTCATTAAAGTGACATCAAGTGTTTTTCATAATATTGTATTTAGCTATATACATGTGTATTTTATACATATATCATTTGTGCTTAAGCTCAAATAATTGCACTAAACGTGCATATTAATCTCCTTGAATTGTCAAATAAACGATAATTGTATCTTGTTTTCAATGAAAATTGAACTACGGTACACCTTTATACAACTTGTGCAGCAATAAAAACTACAAGTTCCATTTAATTGCACAGTAGTTATTGTGAATATGAACTATTAAATATTACCAACCCAAATTGGTCTCTTGTCTGTCACTCATTTCCAAAATTACATTTGACTTAACAAGCATCACCAGGAATCACTACTCAGGGCTCCAGATAAGGGCTGTACAAGCGTATGTACGGATGAAAAATGAGTCAATACGATCGTCTAAAAAATAAGAACCGTATCAGATACGCTTGTAATTAACAATGTACGTTCAAATAGTAATTTACACACGTACATTGCGGTACCTCAAATCTTATCAAAACTATAATTATTGTAATAAATGCAATACTAGTGAAGTTGCAAAGACAATGAGGCAATGTAAATTTGCGTTCGCTTCACTTGAAAACGAATGTAACTTGACAAAGATATACATCAGAGTGACCTCCCTTTCAAAAACTTAGGGTACAAGCGAAAGTTAATTTATTCAAAAATGTTTCCGTGCCGCATGTTCATTGGGTAAAAGATATAGGTCAACTACTTCCGTTAAGAAACGAAGTTATCTCATTGGCTCTGTTTTCTGTCGTTGTAGTCGAGTATTTCCGTTATACTGTAATATATATATATATAGCCAGGTGAACTGTCAAAATAACACAGAATGAAACAGAACAGTTTGAAGACGTTTTTATACATTCATAGCGAATTACTAATCAAACACAAGGATTTGTCAATTGATATTAAGTGCAATAACATTAATTATTTGCAGATTTCAGATTTCAGAATTCATTGCTTTTATCGATAACATTGTCTTGTTTACACTGAACCAATGACAGTTCACGAAACATCGGTTGCTATGGAGACTTCAATCGAGTGAATAACATCAGTGATTTGATTGGTTAAAGCTTCTCTCATTGAAACATGGCGGGGCAAAGAAATATTACAAGTTTTTTACCGAAAAGAAAATCAGGGAACTTCCGTTGGTGATCGAAAGTCAAGTAAAAACATTGTTAAAAGCATATTTTTTCAGAGTATTTTTATTTTATTTTTGATACAGAAATCTGAAATGGAAATTAAATAACCTATGTTCTCACTTGAACATAAATGAGAACTGCATAGTTTATTTGCATAATCATACAGGCCATTTAATTTTGCATTGTTTTTTTGCAGACCAAGATAAAGATAAAGTTGGTATTTATGCAATAAGACATTGCATGATCCACATGTGAATGCAATTAAACAGTCAATCAATACTATAATATATATCCTATGTGGAAAAACACCTTTTTCACACTTGAAAATAAGTGGGTACTCTTGAGGTAATCTTATGTTGTGCCAGTACTCATCACTTTCAAATTTGAGGAGTGACGTACTCCTCAGCTTGAAAAATTATCTAGAGCCCTGACTACTGTCACTTTTATATCTTCACTACTTCGTTACTGAGTCAATAATCTGACAATTTCTAAATGCGATTTTCTGAAAGTTTACATAGTTTGGCATTATTGTGATGACAACAACACACTTGATGTCTCTTTAAAACTCTAAAACCATAACCTATAGATTGTGTACAGTAGATGACATAAAATTAAAAATAATTCTGACAAAGTGAATAAATAACTTAATTAAAAATAGCTAGTCCACGCCTGAACATTAGAGGTACTTTATAATCCTTTATGACAGGATCAATCGATGATGATGATATTAATTAGGCTTGAGTACTTTTGAATAAAAGTCTCAATATCAATCTAAAATCATGTCTAATGTCATTTTCATACTGGTGACATGTTATCAAATGTAAACTTTTACTTATACCATGATGTCATCATTTAAAAAAAAACAAACTACATTCTTACCAAAAGCTATTAAGCTAATGATAATTAAATACTTACCCAGTAGATTTGCTCTGTCATTGCTCTTCAACTGTCCGTGTTTACGTAAGGGTACCTGCTCGTGCAGTAATACAAAGGTGTGAATTAGGAAAATCGTCTGCTTGCGCAATAATCCAATTTCTCTAGTACCTCTTGATTTGTTTGACATACATAATACAATTGTGCATATATGGCAAATGGAACTCTGTTTGGTACATTAGATTCACATATTCATTTAAAATAACAATATCTAATATGTACTATATTCTTGTCGAGAACGAATTATGGTTGGCGCTATTGTCTCAATAGAGCTCAACATAATTTTTATAATTTGTTTGTAAATTCCAACGATGATAAAGGCTTCCTCAAACTCCTTAAAGATGATCAATTTCGAAATAATGTATTGATTATTTGTTTTGAGCATATATTGCATTTTACGACAAACAAACGGTTGATTAAAAAAGAGTGAAAAAACAACCGAACAGAGAATGCTACGACCATAAATCGTTAATAACCTTTGAAATTAGCAGATGCATACAATAATTACCTTTTGATTAAGATGATACGTTGTAAAATAATTATAATAACCCGATAATTTACATCATAAAGAGAATCAGAAAACACCCGGTCAAAGGGAGATAACTAGCATTCAGTAAACAAACGAACCGCAACCACGTGCTGTGTGTTGTCAAACCAGTTCTGCATTTTCCAAGGTCAGCACGTATATGCAGACTTGTCTACTGTTGCAGAATGTTATGATTACATTATTCTGTATCAATTAAAGTTTCTTAACAGTCAACATGTCTGTCTTTGGTCGGATGCAAGCCTTTGTAAGTCGAATGTTTCGGGAACACCTTTTACTCGCTAACACTGTGACCTACAGTGGATTGTTGTCTCTGGGAGACTGTTTCGTACAGAACATCGAGCACCTGTCACTTGAGGGAGAGAAACCGGCGTATAATTACAGGAGAACAGGTGATATAACTTATTAATATACCCATCTTACACTTTAAATGCATTTTTTATGTGTTCAATATATTGCCATTTGTATTAGCCTAAAAGTTCATCGAAGCGGCAGTAATATATTTGGTAAAACAGTTCGCCATCAGTCATGCGTGAAGTGCTGGAACAGAGAGAGCCAATTAGTGACATGATGTGCAAGGATGTGCCCTGTAAAGTGCAGTCTAGACAAACAGTCCATTAAAGCTACATCCATTGTGTTTAAAAAAATGTATTTGTCTGTCATACCCATGTAGCACAACTACGTCGGCCCGACATCGGCCTGACGCTGTTAACATAATCGGCCCGACGTCGGCTAACTCCATCGGGCCGATGAAGTTTTGCTCATCGGTTCTACATCGGCCCGACGTCGGCATAAAATTATCGGGCCAGCATCGGCCCTACATCGGCCCGTACTTGAATTATTAATTACTTTTTGATAATTAGTAGTATTTTTCTTGAACACACTTCATTATGATTAAGTTTATCATCAGCGTACCACCTCTTGAGATCATATTCACATACTTTTGTTAAGTATTTTCAAAATTCAGCCTTTGAATAATTATAGTTGAAAAAATATCACTTCTACAATTTAATTAAGAAAACAACTTTCGTGTGGGAATATATATATACTTAAATGTTAAATTCAAAATATTGACTTTTGCCTATACAGGCGCTACACTATAACATTAAAAATTCCTAGGTTTGTAAATTCAAAATTAACCTTGAAAAAACCTTAAATAAAACTATTTTTTTGGACAACAATCTTCCAGTCCATTTCATGCTAATTATAATTACAAAATAAAAAATGGTTTTGTTTTAACATTTTAATCAGTAAATGACAAAGTAAATGCATCAGGATTGACATTTGGATCTTAAAAGTTCATTATTTCCTCCACTTTGTGAGCTTTATGGCATGTTCTATGTCTCTTTCAGAAGGGTGCCTTGTATCCATGTTTTTCTGTACAGCCTCTGAAATAAAGAAAAAGATTCATCAATTTATATGTAAGGAGATAAATTTACAATAATATGATGTTCTGACCAAGACTACATGGCGATCTAATGTGCCCTCAGCCCTCCCGTTACAGCTAGGATTCTGAATGATACACTGGCGAAATTTTGGTGAATTCTTCATGAAAAATTCATAAACTCTTCAAGAAGTGTCGTCATGAAGATTTCATGATTTGTTTATGAGCATAAGTGAGAATATATTAAATTTTATTTCATGAACTAATTGAACAGTTCATGAATTGATATTCATTAATTAGTTTGTGACGTAAAATTCTCACTTATGTTCATGAACTAGGTCATGAATTTTACATCATAAACATTGAATGTTCATGAATACATTGGCATTGAATGATTAAGTTCATGAAGTATTCGTGAATTTCAAATTCAAGATGAACAGAACAATTTACATCTTGAAATGAATTGCTGAAAAGATTAAAAATGTTTAACCATATTTAAATGTAACATTACCAAACATAACATTCAAATATTCACCATGATGACAACAAATTCTCAGATGTATTAAAATTTAAATAATATTCTTGTCACATTTAACCTATCAGTTTTAGGCTATATTAATTGTAAAAGTTAAGAACAAGCACAAGTTGAGTCTATTATACTAATTCATATCAATAAAAAAAATCTCCATAATAATAAATATTACTGGTTATGGAATATTATAGCATTGTAATTGTAAATTACAGGATCTAGTCACTAAAAAAAACCATACAGGCTTAATATAATTTGAACATCAAAATCTTCAGTGGCGAGAAATTGCCCCATGACCACTGACCTACAAATACTGTGTGCTTCATTTAGAGGGTAAATTCACAGCAGTAGAAAACTTCTAATCAAAGTCTACACATTCTAGATTAATTTACAGAACTAGTTTGGCTTATTTCAAAACACTATCTCTTGGCATTCATGATGTTGTATGTACTGTCTATGGTCGAATACCATGGATATAGATACATTTTTTATACTACTGAAAAATATGAACCCGGATATGTCTGCTCCGTAGGTAATAATGAAATATATTTCTTACACATCACATCCAAATCCTATTATGCTGAACTTATTTGTAATCTAGACTTGTTACTTTTAAATATCAATCTAAAACGAATGAATGACAATTATATCACTTATATATATATATATATATATAGAATACTAAACGACGTCCCGTTTGATAACATGTTTATGAAACGAGTGGATGGTTTGGTATTTTAACGAGCGAAAGCGAGTTAAATACCCATGCCATTCACGAGTTTCATAAACATGTTATCAAACGGGACCGAGTTTAGTATTTTATTTATGACTCAATGATGTAAATTGCGCTGAATTGCAAGAAAATCGTTTTTAGTAATGCTCACTTGCAAAAAGGTCACCAGCTATTGCAGTCGCGCGGCTTACATTGTGACGTCAACGAAAAACGACTATGACGTCACGGGTCGATTATGACGTTACGGCAGCACGCGGTGGTATCACACATGTGTGTAACCAATTCATTGTTATCTAATGAGTGATCTCACCACGGTTGAGTAATAAATATATATATATATATACATTAATTTTACTTACTGGAGAGTAACTTCAGCTTTAGGGCAGAAAACGCCCTCTTCTCCCCCTTCCAATTAAGCTGAAGCGCCAGTTTTGTCCCACAATGTGGCCCAATGTTTTCCTTGTCGCTTCCTGGGTGTTTGCCCCGCCTATTACAGCACGTTTCTGCACCTTTGAACAACATGTATCAGAAATATACTTGTGATTCATTTTGATTATAACAATAAATTTGATTTATATAAGAAGGCAAACATATACCAACTGCATTGGTTATGTAATGGTATGTTCAGTAAAAAAATTAACAAATAAAATCGTTGACATGAAATCGATTTCATTTTAGTGAGGCAAAATAATGAAAATATTGTGGTATTAACTTTTAAGACAGATCAACAATAATAATCTAATTTGATGAAATAATACAGACTAGTACTGCTGAGTGTTTATACAAAGTGTTTAATTAGTTGAATTTGCGCGAAGCAACCAATATGACACTTGCAACAATCAAAACAAACAATGAAAGTCAACAACTTGTAATCAGTGAACTGTAAACAGCTGATCAAATAGTTTTCGAACTCCGCGCAACACATGAAGGGAGACAACGTCATCTAGCACCGACAATCGCGGAAAGGAGTTTGACACAATGGTTTTGTCGTATTGTGTGACTAAAGTAAATCATACTACATTGTCTACTACAACTACACATCCATGATCCTTATACGATGGATGGAACTAACTATGGAATTTCACCAACAGGCGACAGTCGCAAAATAGTGAAAATACTAGCCTAGTCGTGCCGCTTTCATTTGCGTCATGCATGTAGAATACGACTCAATGAGTAAGCAATGCTACTTTAGTTAAGATATGATACTGAGTAATTAAAAAACGTTTTTACTAATTTCGTGACTTACCTCAAGCAGACAATGATAATGTACGTAGCCTTGCGAATCGACCTTCAGCGACATCAAACATGGCGATGATAATGACGTCATCGTTGGACATGACGTCAGAGTTATTTTTGGCGCGTACATTTATGCAATGCTTCTCCTTGGATCGAAGATTTTCGTTTGAGGAAGTGAAGGAGAAAGTGTCTACCTAATTGAGTGTGGAAGAGGGTTATTTTAGAGACAAGACACAGCTTTGGTGTAGGGCTAATACAATAAGTTTGAAAAATCTAAAAACTATCAAAAGTTTGTGAAAATATTTCCCCCCGCTGAATGTCATTTCATTCATCAGCCCGACGTCGGCCCGATGCAGTTAGCCGATTAAATAGTGCCGATGATGCCAATCGTGGGCCAACGTCGGCCCGATGCAGTTAGCCGATGTAGAACATGTGCCGACGGCGCCGATCCTTAGCCGACGTCGGCACGATGTAGTTGTGCTAGCTGGGTAATTGTTCCAACTGAGCCACCATATGTGCTGTTTACAGTACAAATAAATTCACTCAGCTTGCATATTCATCTGCTGACCAATCGCCAAATATATCATAATTACTAGTTTTCAATTAAAATTATGCATGTGCAGAAACCGAAACTGCACGTCCCATTTACATGCACAGTAGTCACAATATATGACCGATTAAACATTATCAAACCAAATATGTCATTTTGTCTGTTGTAAATAAGATTCTAAAATTACTTTTGACTCATTTGATGCATTGTCCAGTTTTTGATCAGAAATAATAATAATAATAATATACAAAATTTGTATAGCGCCCTATATGGCTTAACAAAAAACCACTCTAAGGCGCTTCACAGAGACAAGGGATGAGAGACTATTGATGATTTGTATAAGCCTTCTTGTACAGATGAGTCTTGACGCCCTTTTTGAATGTGGCAAATGATTCCGAGTCTCTGATTGTGGCTGGTAGATTGTTCCAAACAGATGAAGCTGTTTTGTCAAAGCGGCTGTCGCCATATTTGACAGTTCTGGTTTTTGGTACGGTGATGAGTGAAGCTGTTTCGGAACGGAGGGATCGTGATGGTTGGTATGGGGTGATGAGCTCCTGGAGGTAACTTGGACCTGTGCCGTGTAGTGCTTTGTATGTATGTGTCAGGATCTTGTGCTGACATCTCATGTGTACTGGCAACCAATGTAAGTCCACCAAAATTGGTGTGATATGGCTTCTTTTCCTTGATCTTGTTATCAGACGCGCAGCGCAATTCTGCACTCTCTGAAGGCCAGATTGGAGCAACTGGGGCAGTCCACACAGGAGGGCATTTCCGTAGTCCAGGCGTGAAATGACAAGGGATTGTACCAATATTTTGCAGCATTTCTCTGTGATGTAAGGCCTGATGGCTCCAATGTTCCTTAATTATTTGGTGGAAACATGATTTGCTGATGGCATTCACATGTTTCTCCATTGAGAGTGTGCTGTCGAAGTGGACTCCAAGATTCTTAACAGAGTCGGTAGCTTGGATAGTGCTGGTTCCAACATTCAACTCAATGTCCTTCGTGATCTGGCTCTTGGGCTTGAAAACAGTCACCTCAGTCTTGTCTTTGTTGATCTTCAACACTACACTACTCTACTACACTACTCTTTCTACACTGAAATCACTACTTTTACCTTCATATCGTCAATTTAGTCCACTGTCATCAAAATGATAGTTTTTGGTAACATTCTGTACTTCTCGATAAAGAAACACATTTTATAATGTTTGGATTATGTGACCCCTAACAACACAATGGATGTACCTTTAAGATCATCTGTAGTTGTAGAAAACGTTGTCACATATAAAACAAAAACTGCTTACCAGTATTAGCCATTTTGGTGTGAACACCTTTTAATAATTCGAGGGTGGGAAATGGATCTTCCTTGCTATGTCAACAATAAGCATTTGTTTTTTTAAACTCTATTTATTGATAGAAGGGAATTGTTTAGTAATTGGTAAATTCCTTGTCCATTTTATAAGATTTCTTTATTTCCATTATAAAAAATGCTACATCTACTGTAAATTATAAAATGAAAATACATAATGATCACTTAATCTGAATCTAGATTAAGAACTAGCGTGTATTCGTTGAACAATTAAAACAATGAGAACTTGACTGAATCATTGCTAAAAGTGTGGAAAGTTAAAGACTAAATGTCTTTGTTGATCTGAGTCTAATGATATCATTTGTTCTTGGTGGATATTCTATCAATTTATAAGTTTTATAATTAAAAGATGTAAAATTAGTAAAACTATGTTGTTTCTTTTTTCATTTCGCGTAAAAAAAAACCCTTAGCAATCATCACTCTAAAACTGTTCCACAATCGGGAGAATAATTAACAATATAATCTATAATTAATTATGTTTATGGAACATATGTCCCTTTAGTATTGATTATAATTACTTTGACATGTTTAATGAGGACAACATTTTATGTTTAATCACCTGTTCATTTAAAAGATTAATTAATCTATAACCGTCATTGCACTAAAAAGCTTTTTTGGTAAAAACGCTATGATCAGCATTTATTTAGGATACTTGGCAATGTGAATAAATAAAGACCAACAGTTTTATTCAATGTAAAATATATTTACTGTTGATCCTAACAAATTACCTGGATTTATTTGAACATGGGTAAATGTGACACATAGTCATGATTCGGAAAACAGACAAAATAACTCCTACCTTTTGTATGGTTTAAATGACAACATTTTTTTCCAGTATCAGTGATGGATCCACAAATTTTGAAAGGGGGGGTCAACCAATGGAAAAGGAGGGGGTCCAAAATTGTTTTCCCCATGCCCACCCAGACAAAAATGTGGACCCCCTTGACTATCCCCCCCCCCCCCCCCCCCCCCCCCCCCCCCCCTTAGATCTGCCACTGATAATGAAATAAAAGGTTGTGATATGTTTAGAAGAAGATTTTGGCATAGTATTTATAAACATAATTATTCACAATCAGTATACTGAATGCGGCACATTGGTCAGATGGCAACATTACCCGGGTATGTTGATTTTTTTTCTTCCTGAAAAGTAATATTGCTTAATCTTACTCATTTGCATTCTCTTCCCACAGAACTAAATACTCCCTTCAGATTTCTGATCCTAACCTCTGTTGTTTTACACTTGAAATCTGGGGGCAGAAAGGGAGTGTCCTAATTGGTTGCAATTGAATCTATTTGTGCAATCAGCGACGTCATTGTAAAAGTGTAAAACGTAAGACAAACATTTACTCGTTTAATGTGTTTTCCTCAAAATATTGGGGATTCTAAATTGTAGATTTCATGACCCGGTGACCTCAAATGGGGTCACAACACCAAAAACCTATTTTCAGAGAGCTGAAAAGTAGTATGCAGACTCCTTGGCTAATTGGGTTTCTAAATTGTAGATTTCGTGACCCCTTGACCCCAATTGGGGTCACAGGGGTCACAACCTTAAAAACCTATTTTCATCTTCTTCTCCAGAACCACTTGGTCTAGGGAGCTGAAGTTTTTGTGCAGGCTCCTTGGCTAATGGGGATTCTAAATTGTAGATATGGTGACCCCTCGACCCCATGGGGTCACAGGGGTCACAACCTTAAAAACCTATTTTCAACTTCTCATCTAGAGCCATAAGGTCCAGAGAGCTGAAAAGTTGTGTGCAGACTCCTTGGCTAATGGGGATTCTAAATTGTAGATTTGGTGACCCTTTGACCTCAATTGGGGTCACCGGGGTCACAACCTTAAAAACCTATTTTCATCCCATTCTCCAGTTCTGAAAGATCTAGAGAGCTGAAAAGTTGTGTGCAGTCTCTTTGGCTAATGGGGATGTTAAATTTTAGATTTCATGACCCCTCACCTCAATTGGGGTCACAGGGGTCACAACCTTAAAAACCTATTTTCATCATCTTCTCCAATTCCAAAAGGTCTAGAGAGCTGAAAAGTTGTGTGCAGATTCCTTGGCTAATGGGGATTCTAAATTTTAGATTTCATGCCCCCCCCCCCCCCCCCCCCCGACCTCAAATATGGATCACCGGGTCGGAACCTATAAAAAATACCATTGTAGAAAGCTTTGAACAGTACTCTTGAGATTTTATGTGCTCTTCACTTCAGACTAAGGGAGGTAATCCCAAATGTGTGAGTTCTAACTTTGAGAAATGGTTGTTGAGAAAGAAGTTGAGACTTGAAAATTAACCCTTACGTTGCGTATATATATTTTACCCTTTTTAGCCCCTGTGGCGGAATTTACAGGCTCGCAGCTCGCAGCAGTAGTTTGAGCTTAGGCACTAACGAGCTCTGCTGGCGGAATTTCCAGGCGGCGATTCCGGTACCGTTTTTACGAAATATACCGCATCTACATGGCGAATACGGGCTATATACGGGCGTTGAATACAAATTCAAGTCGCGGCACCCGTACACAAATGGTTGCTTTATACCCGCATCTTCGAATTATTTTTTTACGATTTTTCTTTACTTTTCTATTACTTTGTAAAGATTGTCTTTAATTCGGGCCTTATAACATCATGAATTTGGAGCGCGCTACTGAAATTTTTATATGGACTTGAAGACCAGATGTTTGTCTTTACAATGATATAAAAAATATTAGAATGCGACCTATGGTTATAATTCTATTGTCATCTAAAGTTTGTCTTTATTTCCAGCTTCATGAAATCAAAACTCCTGAGCGCGCATATTGCGAAATTTATATGTGCTTGTAGATAGTTTATTCCTCTTTACAATGACGTAAAAATTATTAGAATACGACTTATGGTTCAGAAAATATAACCAACCAAAGGAGAGTGACGCTACCCCGACAGTACCACGTGAATGGTCCCGACGCGCACCAAGTTACTGGCACTGCTTGGTCCCCCCGGGACTGTGCTAATTACAGTACCGTTACCTCCTCGAGACCTCCTCGAGACCTCCTCAAGACCTCCTCGAGGGTGCCAGAGCCGAGCGCGCGTGGAACTAATGGGTACTAATGAGCACAGCATACACTAATCACCGCGGCGAACGCAATACATGTTGCGCGGTGTAAAGTTTGTCTTTATTTCCAGCTTTATAAAATCGTAAATTATTTCGCGCGCATGCGAAACACGTATGTACTTGAAGACAATTTATTCCTCTTTACAATGATATAAAAATTATTGGAATACGTCAAACGGTTCGCAATATATGAAGAGCGTAAGGAAGGCACCCCCAGTACTTAGAAAATTCATTTTTGAAAAACTAACTTTTTGCGACATCTGGCGCATCATTTGCCGCATGTTTATTTTTCGCTGCGCATATACATATGATACATGGAATTGAAGACAATTTATTGCTCTTTACGATGATGTAAAAAGAAAAAAAAATGCGCAACTTCGTTCGGAAGCTATAGCGGGCCAAATGAAGGTACCCTCGGTACTTTGAGGCAACTTTTTGACTATCGCGCATATCGGGGCACGTGCCGCAACTTTAGTTTTTCGTGCGCATGTATAAATTTTATATTGAATCAAAGCCGAATCTTTCCTCTTTACCCCATGTAAGTTTTATGAAAATCGGCCACCCGGTTCAGCATTTATGGGTGTTTTTTATGATGCGGTTCTGGCTGAACTTCCAATGAAAGCTCGCATTCACTTTCTCTGTCTCTTTGATAAAATAAAAAATATTTTATTTGCAATGACATGTATTACAATGAAATTACAATGCATTTACGTACAAATATACACAATATTTACCTGCGGTTGTGCGCAGAACAGCTTTAGGGACCTAACAAGGTATGTATATAATGTGTATATACTGGTTGTCCACACTTCGGCTCTCTTTACTTTCAATTTTCTTCTTCTTCATTCCCTTCTTCATTTCTTTCTTTTTCCGTGGCAGTGATGTAAGCCCTGGAATAGTCAGTGGCGGTGTGGTACAGTTTGAAGCATGGTGCGGCGCACAGAGAAACATTACAATCTGTACATTCATAAGAAGACTCTCTGCCTACTCGTTTTTTCTTCCTTGCTGGCCCATTGCCTTCTTCAATCTGTTTTGCAAGGACGGCGCGTTTTGCCTTAGAGCATACCACACACATCCTTGTGACGTTTTTCTTCCTTCCGACAGGCTCAATCTTCGTCGGAAAGTGACGTCCATGAAGACGAGTGACACTCTCGTCGCTCGTGCTCGGCCGACCACGGGGACGTCTGCAAAGTGATGGAACTTGTTCCTTGTCCGCAAATGTTACTATATGTTGCGCCAAAGCCTTCCTGTATTCCCGACTTGTTTTTAGAGGTTTATCTTTGCTGTATTCTTTATAAACGATGTAAGAGTTCAACATGGCAACGTTGAGAACGTGAAACCAAACCCGTTTCCACCACTTCAGGGTCTTCACTCGGAACGGCGTGTACGACAACATCTGGTCGGCCCGATCAACACCTCCCATGTACTTGTTGTACGTTGTTACAATGCGCGGCTTGAGAACTGGTTCCCCTGTTGCCCGGTTCTTCTTCCCTGTTTGTTCAAGTTGTGTATCTTCAACAGTTGACATGAGAAGCACTGATTTTCTATCTTCGTAGCGAAGAACGAGTAGGCCATGGTTGTGAGAAACTGTCATGTCCCCTTGCTTGGCTTTCTTTTTAGGTTTCTTGACTGAATCAGGAAGTCCCTTTCGATTGGCTCTCAACGTCCCCGTGGCACCTATTCCCCGCTCCCACAAATTTATGTACAGATTTGTGGACGAATAGTAGTTGTCCATAAAGATGTGATGCCCCTGTCCAACGTAGTCGTTCACCAAGTCCATGACTACATCATAAGTTTTGCCACCTTCAGAAACCGGTTCATTCGTTTTTCCAGTGTAGAGTTTGAACTTGCAAACGTATCCGTTGTGCGAGTCACACAACATGAAAGCCTTTATCCCATACTTCTTAGGCTTGTCGGGAAGATAAACTTTGAAAGATAAGTTACCTTTCCAGGGCACCATGCCCTCGTCGACTGAAATGTTTTGATGCGGTTTATACACTCTTGAAAAACGGTGAACTATCCGGTTATACAAGTGTCCCAGTTTATTTATTGGTGAAAAGCACGGGGTGTTACGGCCCGGCATCCTCCTGTTGTCAGCCAAGTGTAGGTAGGTTATAAGAAGCCAAAACCTGTCTCGGGGCATGCACTTGGCGAAGAAAGGCGTTGAGGTAACATCACTTGTTGACCAGTAATCAGCAAAGTTTCTCTGCACAACCAATGACATGGCAATTGTCATGGCTACAAATACCTTCATCTCTTCTGCATTAGTGTCTTGCCACTGTTGCATTCTTGAATGGGGTCTTAGAATTTTGTCCTCCATTGCTTGTTTGAAATATCTATTGGTTTCCGTTGCCATATCCTCATAGTCATCATTATGTATAAACAAATTGAAAAAGTCAATAGGTTCAGGGTTCTCAGGAAGTTCTATGAACTGGCGCAACCCAGTTTGACCAGTGAAAGGCAAGTTTACACGTGGCCGCGGACCATCCACCCACTCATCAAACGTCTGTGAATTATCATGATTATATTGTGGTATTTCGGCAAACTCCTCCTCAAAACCACTAAAGTCTTCTTCGGTGGAATTACCGGCGGCTAGAATCTTTCTGGCAATCTCTGTCTCTATATCACTCAGAGCATCTGTGTCACCATGTTCACTATCTATTACAGTGTCCCGATCATATGCATCATCACTGTCTAAACCACTGCTACCATCACTGTCAGTTGACTCCATATCAGAGGCTTCATCAGCATGGATCTCGTTGATGAAGTCGTCGTCGCTTGTAACGGCTTCAAAGCTGCGTGTCCTAGTATGCAACGTCCTAGGCCGTCGCAGGGCCTTGCGTCCACGTCCGCGCAGCATTCTGCTTCAACCTGTAAATGATTGAAAATGCGTTAGATGTATGCAACATATAACATGTGATTAGAGACAATAAACATACAGAGATAATGAATGTGAGCTTCATGGACGTTCATTTGCCAGTTTCAGAACCTCCCGGCGCATCTAGGACGACTGCGCCGCAAGCGCCGACGGCGCCGACGGCTTCTGACATCGCGCCGATTTTTCCGACGCATATGTCAAACGGACCATTTTCTGATTTCCTCGGCGACGTGTAGCACCGGGCGCGAGGCCCGGAAAATAAACTACTATGTCAGGGAAGCTCGGGTTGTCAGTTGCCGAATGACTTCTCTTTTCGAGAAGCAGAGCATCCAAGGAGCGGTCTCTCGAGGCGGAGCCCGGACCCATGGGAGCATACTCCCATGCTCTTCCGCGGCGGACCCCGGATTCAATCGCGGGACAGGTTTCCCATGTTCTCTTTTGAGAACGAGAGACTCCGAGGAACAATCCTATGGGACGAACCCCGGATTCTATTGGGAATGGGTTCCCATGCCCTCTCGACATATATAGCAGAAACCTTCATACCTCGGAATGACACGAACCTTTATTTCAAAGTAGAAACAAAAAAATAATTTGCACAAAAAGTTTGGGGGGTGGCGACCAAAAGCGGGGGGGTCCGCGCACCCCCCGGTAGATATTTATACTTGTGGGTCGGTCCCGAAGATGACGGACCACGCCCATGTTCATGGGAATTTTTTCTCATTATGTCATGGCGAATCCCGTCGGAAATTCCCCTGCTCACGAAAAAACTAATACCTAAAAAAGTAATTGTGATACAAAAGAACTTTGGTAATAAAAGTGGTGAGGAATCAAATTCTCCATCTGCTCAGTTCAGTCCGCTACACATATAAATAATTCTTCAAATCTTATTGAATGAAACGTCTTTTATTCAATAATGTAAAAGATAAAATAATAAATTCAATTCAAATGGTTTGGAAAGGTGCGCCCTCGCATTTGAATTTTAGAAATAAAAACCTTTCGCAAATGGCATCAGTAACAAAAATGTTCACGCATTTTTAGAAACTCCGAAAAGTGAAATATTTTCCTGAGAAAATATTCCCACGAAAAGGCTTTTCCCCGAGCGGCGGGTCCCGTACTCAAATATATTTTCACTTTTATGTTATAATTTTTTTTCCAAAACTGGAAACAAAATTCCGTCATGACAGTTGTTCATCGTTTATAAAGCTCTATATTTGCGTATCAAAAGAACAGTATTTTAGTTATATATTATCATACTTCTTCACTTATGCGTACATCAATATTGCGGCTCTTCGCGCATGCATAGTTCTTCCCAAAAACATGCGCATTATATCTGGAATTAAAGACAATGTTTTTCTCTTTACAATGATGTAAAAATTATAAAAATCGGACTTGCGGTTCAAAAGTTATGAAGTGCGAAAATTATACCTTTTGGCGCGGCGCTTTGCGCATGCAGAGTTCTTCCCGAAAACATGCGCATTATACATGGAATTGAAGACAATGTTTTTCTCTTTACAATGATGTAAAAATTATAAAAATCGGACTTGCGGTTCACAAGTTATAAAGCCCGTAATGATGGTATATGCTAAGAGCGCCACTTATTCAAAGCCGAATATCACCTTCTGCGCGACACCTGGCGCATCAAAAGTTATTGCCGAAAATACACGTATTTTATATGGAATTGAAGACAATTCTTTTATCTATATACTGATAAAAAAATTATGAAAATATCCCAAGTAGTTTTTTTAGAAATAGAGCGCCGAGGCATGTTGGGGTAAATGCGCCACATGTATCAAAATTCAAAAGTGCGAAAGTCGGCTATCTCTGTGCGATTGCTGTATTTTCAGTTATGTTAGCGCAATTGCGATTTTTATATGGGAATAAAGGCCATTCTTTCCTCTTTATTTTGGTATAAAAAAAAATGAAAACAACCAATTGGTTCATATGATACGAAGTGCGAGAGAAAGGTAGCTTATCGCAATATCTTCCCGTAATTAGAAGCTATCTGCCCATGTGGCGAGATGCGAGACAGATAAGCATAGGCTATCTGCCCATGTGGCGGGATGCGAGACAGATAAGCCTGTACGGGCCTATCTCACCCCGGGGCAGTGCAGACACTTAGGTGCTAATTAGCCGCCGGGCAGTGTAGCCATCGGAGCGAAGCAGGACAAAATTGGCCTTTTGTAAAGCTAATTATCGATGCGTTACGGGTCAACAATGCACACGCAAATTGGTGTGAATTTTGCTGGACTTTCTGACCAGACACTGAAGAAAGTTTTATTCTCATTGCGGGCTGCGAGGCATAAATACAGCCATTCTCATGCAGCGAGTCGCGGAAACAATCGACTCGGGACCCGGTATGGAGGCTAGCCCAGTACATAGACAGGCGTGAATTCTTCTAAGTAAGCGATCCGGGATCCGTACTGGAGTACCTACGAATCGCTTATAGCCCGCCCGGATTATTCCGTCGCCCGCATGTTAAGGGTTAAGAATAGAGGATCTAACAAAAATTGTGTTTAATATATATTTTGTAAGCCCATAACTTTTATCCTATTTCATATGTAAATGTTAATATTTTATCATTATTGAATGCCTGTTGAGCTTCAGAGCCAATGGCTCTATTTTAAAAAATAATAAATATATAAATAATAATCCTTCCTTCCGTCCGGTCAATTTTCTCAAAAACTGTCAAATGTACATCAACCAAACTTTGTACAGTTGTTAACCATGTTCTTCCCATTGCGCACAGATAATTTCAGTGTTTTTTAGATTTAAATTTTTTGTTGTTTCCATGTAAACGTCACTTTTTGGACTGAGTTTTTCTGTGTTCAGTCCGGACAAGTTTTCTCGGAAACTATTAAACCTAGGTGAATGAAATTTTGTGTTGTGAGTACCGGTACTCATGACCATACTTTTTTATCGAGTTTGAAAAACAGTTCTGAAATATTATGTTTTACTTTTACTTTTAAATTGAGCTTAATACCAAAAGAGCTGTGTTGCTCTGCTTGGGACACATTTTCTCGGCAAATATTACATCTAGGTGAATGAAATTTAACATGTAGGTAGTCCAGATTATACTCTCCATTGAGTTCACAGTCCAGTTCCGAATATTATTTTTTACGGAGTTACAGAATTACGGAACCGTTGAATCTGTTACTGAATTTGGTATAAATTACCGGTGTGATGCTCTAATGGGAACAATTAAGTTACATGAAAAATATTACATTGCTGAATGAAATTTTGTTATAAAAAAGCCAGTTCCCAACATTATTTTGGACAATATTATGATGCTTGAAGCTGTTTTTTAAACATAGTACCCTTGACATCTACTATGCTCAATGGGCGGATAGCGGATGGCTGGGGGTATTTTTACTTGTTAAAAATATTTTGTTATGCCATCGCAATGCTTTTCACCCTCGAGCATCAATGAAATAGCTTCACTTCTCATTGTTTATGTTTTTTTTAAGGGGGCTCGCCTAATCATTAGCATGTTTAAAGGGATATTTCCTGAGTATATGGCTTGATATTCTGTTTGCAGGGCGAGTGTTTGTGCTGGGTTTGATTCTGGGACCGCTGAACCACGCCTGGTACAAGGGACTCGACGCTGTGGTGAAGGGATCCGGAGGAAAAGTTGTCGTGAAGAAAATAATAGCTGATCAGTTTTGTGCCGCTCCCTTCTTCTGTAGTTCTTATATTGCAGGTATGATAAATTGGATAAGATAATTCTTTATTGCCTGTTACATTTAAGTGAGCATAAATACACAATTATACATATACAGTCAGACCACGTTTATCCGCAAAATCGTGCGGTTAAAAAAATCATCATTTGCATAGAAATGCATAGAGAATATTTAAAATACTACTGTGCCGATGACCGAGTTTCCGGATATACAGGGTCCAGTTAAATGAGGTCTCACTGTAAAATAAATACATGGAAACAAGATTATAAAAAAATGTACAAAGAGTGTGATGATGAGAATATTAATTTAACGATTAGGTCTATTCAATAGAGAAATTGACAATGGAACAAATGACATTTTGTATCGTTTGATTTTGCATGTCGGTATATTATCTCGACGGCTGGAGGGCAACAGTTCATGTAATACATGTAAAGGGTCATAGATCATAGATAATTTTGGCAGTTAAATTTTGAATCCCTACTGCTATGATGAAGGATGAGAGAATGATAAATCAATAGATGAATGAATAAAGAAATATAAAATCAATATCAATAAATGATGAATAAAAAATAATTAAAAGTTTTTTTTTAAAAGCAACAATAAATAGGTAATAGATAATTATTTCTGAATGAGACGATTCAATAAACAATAGATAGATAAAAAGATGGATGAATGTATGTTGAGTGAATGAATGAATGAATTAGTTGAATGATGAAATAGAAATAGATGAATGAATGAATAAAAAGATGAGAAAATACTACAAACAATGTATGTTTTGTACAATTAATCTAATTTAGCAAATGAAGTTTTAATTGTTAATCATCAAATTGTTAATCAGTTCCTTCTCTTAGAATTGTTCTTGTCCATTTTCTATTTCAGGCCTTGGATTTTTAGAAGGCAACGATGTTTCCAAATGTTATGATGAATTAAGAGAGAAATTTATATATATTTATTTGGTGAGTGTATACATTTTAAACTTTTCATCATTGAATAAGTAAAACATGTCAAAGAATGTCAACTCTTAAGTGGACGAAGTAAAAACACAAGTTGTCAAATATTTTTTTATTGACAAAATAGTTTAATTTCAATGTTTTTTTTATTTGTTTATTTGTAACTATCTACCTCCACCTCTACTGCGAAATGGCCTATCTTTAGTCAGTGACACATCCTTGATTATTTCATCCTGCCATATCAGGTTGTATGTATCTACTCCAATCCCCTGATTGACCACTAAGTTTTTGCCTTGTATCATGCTATATATAACCAGCCAATAAAATGGCTTAAATTCAGGCAATATTGGCAATGACCAAATGAAAAGACCATCAAAACCATCAAAATTCGAATCACAACATTTCATCATCTTCCGCATCGGCATTTACAAGAGATGCATTTACAAGAAATTTCACCCTTGCGACAACTCGAAGGTAAACTTGTGACTGGGTCATCGCCCCCTGTAGGACAAACAGAACTACGTCATTTCCATTGACCAATCAAATCGCTCGTTATAACCCCAGTCTTTTCCTATTTAAATAAGGAGTGTTCAAAGTCAGGAATAATTTGAAATTAATCCCTAAGTTATATTGGGACAAAATTCATAAAAACGATGTGTAAATATAGGTCACCAAAAAATAGTTGATTTATAACCAGAAATGACAAGAAAATATTTGCCTCAGCTTAATTGTTGGTAAAACATCGCAACAGAAGTGCGTTTTGTACCAACGCATTTGATTGGCCAACACCATAGCTCAATAATCAGGCTACTTCCTGTGTCAATTTATCCGTCAAGTTGTGAATATGAATTTCTTGTAAATGCATATCTCGCCTGATGCGTGCGAAAGATGCATTTCATTGACGGACAAGGTATGTGCTATAAATAATGACGAGTAACCAGTCGGTACGTCAAAATCAGAGCAGACAATCATGGAATTGAAGTAGTCATGGGTATAAGAATACCCTGATGAAGCAGGTTGGGATGATTGGTCGCATAATATTGATCTTAAGCCAGTGTTAAATTTTGGATTATTTCCTTTGTCAACGAGTTTCTTTTGTAAATTGGCCAGTCAGAATTGTTGGCACTTATAAACCCAGCAGCCATGTTTGTTTCTCATCTCTCTTCAGGTTGATTGGTGCGTATGGCCCCCTGCTCAATTTGTGAATTTCTATTTTCTACCTACTCGGTTCCGTGTGGCGTATGTCTCCATGATAACCCTTTGTTGGAACTCTTTCCTCTCTTTTGTTAAACATGAGGTAAGTCAAGAATGTTCAAAAAGTCAGTGAGAGTTAAGCGGCGGTCACAACCCGCCGTACTTGCAAGTGCGTGCTGTCTGCATGCAAAAACGTGGGTAAAATAGTGGTAGCCATACTTTGTAAGTACCAACACCTTACAGATTTCAGAGCACGCAGACACGCTGTACCACTTTTAGTGCATGCAGAACTTTCGCTGCATGTGAGCTGCGTATTTTCCATATTATCCACAGGCCCCCCTACGACTTCGTGCGTGCACTCTAAGGACACCATGAGTACTACGCACGGACGCTGTGAGAGTTTTCACATGGTCAAATACTCCAAAGATGACGCACTTAGCACGTGCATTGATTCACTCCCTCCCTGCATTTCCCGTTCCCTCCTTCAGAAAAAACGTAGAGGCCATGACCTCCCCCAAAAATGTACGGACAAAAAAAAGGCACCGTGGGTTGTGACTAAGGCTTCAGTCAAGCAGCTTTTAACAAAATAGCCCAATTTGTAGAGCATCTGCTCATTACACCAGGGTCTGGGTTCAGATGCCGACCATGTTAAAAACAGATTTTGGATTGGAAGTTCTGATTCTTTGATTGGCGCTCAGTATTTTTAGAACAACTCTTAACTGGCTCTGCACTGTGGATGCCTGGCACATTATATTCACAACCTTAGATGTTTGATATACATTGTGAGGGACAATAAGAGTGATTATAATGATATTTTAGATAATAAGATCTCTAAGACCCATAGAGCTTATGACAATGCAATAATCTGTTGTCTGTAAAATTCAGGGAAATCTGATAAATTAAATCTGTTTAGCAATAATACTTTTTATGAATTGAACAAACCAGATATGAATGAATGTATCATTAACCCTTAACTTGCAAACCCGGCATGGTCCGGGATGGCCATAAACAATTCCTAGGGGCCTCATACCGGGTCACGGACTCTGAACTTAGAATTATTGTCGGTTGTCTACTATTGAGCTAGTACTCAACTAGCCCTGGAAGCGATCTGCGAGTCGAGTTGTCTCCCGGAGTCGCTCCATAAAAAGTTTGTATTATGCCTCGCAGTTCGCCACGATAACGAGTCTTTGTCAATGTCCGGTCGAAATGTCCAGCAAAAATCGCACCAAATTGCGTGTGCATTGTTGACCCGTAACGTGTCGATAATTAGCTTTAAGAAAGACCAATTTTGTCGGGCTTTCCCCCGAAGCCTAATCTCCCTGGGGCCTAATTATCACCCACGTGTTTGCATTGCCGCGGGTTTGCATTGCCCGTACATGCTATCTTCCTCGCATCTCGAGGGATGGGGGAAAAAATCGGTAACTTGACTTTCTCGCACACTTCATATCATGTGAACGCCAAAATAAAGGGGAAAGAATAGACTACAATCCCATATAATCCCATTGCAAATGTCAAAAAATAATAAAGACACAGCAAGCGCTGCGAAAAAGGTCATGTTTACACTTCATAAATTTTGAAACAATCAGCGATTTTCACAACTTCAACAAATTATCACTGCTGAACTACTGAATGCATTTTCATAATTTTTATATCACAATAAACCGAAAAGAATAATCATTTATTCTATATAAAATGCGCATATTTACTCACAGAAATAAAGATACAATTTACCTTTCTGAGAGGCATGTAAAACCAAACAACACACAAACTAATCAACATCTCGTATATTCATCAGTTAAGGTTCGAGGTTAGCATTTACTGGAAAGGTCAAACAACATAAACATATTTGGGTTGACATGTGCTTATTTGTTAAATTGGTTCGAGATTAAGATTTCTTGGAAAAGTGTGATGAACGACCGTTTGCAATGCCACATACATGTAAGTATTTACGATTTTATGGTGGAAATAAAAACAAACTTTACATGGCATTAGAATTATAACCAAAGGTCGCATTCTAATAATTTTTATATCATTGTGAAGCCAAACATTTCCTCTTCAATTCTGTATATATAATTATATTATGAGGCCCGAATTAAAGACAATCTTTCAAAAGTAATAGAAAAAAAAAGATTTTTTTTAGAAAATTCATTCAAAGTCGCGGGTATGAATTAACCATTTGTGTACAGGCGTCGCGACTTGAATTTGTAATAATTTGTTACTTTGAAGTTTACACGGATTCCAGAACGTTGGTTGGTTGAGAGCGCGGTCATGTGATCAAAATTTCAAGGTTCATTATCCATGAACTCTTGGAAAATCGTTCATACTCGTGTGAACGCTTTCAGGTCGTGTGAACGTTCGACGGTACTGTACTGTAGCGTTCTTTCCTGATTGAGCATGGTTTTGTTAGCAAATTTCCAACAGTTACCATGCATTTACCGACTTATTTGATTGATTAACATAAACTCAATATCATACTACCTTCTCAATTGTTAAAATAATAAAACATTTCAATAAAAGATCGCGCATCTAACTGTTTGATGTTGAGCTAAGTGAGACACAAGGCCTATTTCTAGAACCGAACGGCGAAAGACATTCACAGTCGCTGGCTGAATACAAATTATGCAATCTATAAGCAAATACTCACAAACTTATCATTATGAACTAACGGGATTCGGATTTGAGCAGTCGTGGTAATGAAAAATTGCTTTTCCGACTGTTGTTTACATAATATTGACGAGGTGACAACAGCAAATGGCGACCTCCATGCCATGACGTCATTCAAAGGACAGATAACTCTGATCTCGTGTCCCTGAAAGATTATATTTTATTACGCTTCACTCAGCATGATGAGTTCCGCAGGTTTCATCAAACAGGTAATCACAAAAAATAGCGTAAGAAATTATAAGAATTGAATGTCAGTTTGTGTGTTTGCACTGGAAAATGAACGATGTCAAAGCGGTATTCAAACCCTCACGTGAACTTGCTCGCAAGCTCACCGTTCAGGGAGGCTTGAATCCCGCTTTGACATCGTTCATTTTCCAGTGCAAACACACAAACTGACATTCAATTCTTAATTGAACGCCCGTATATAGTCCCTTTTTTTGCGATGTAGAAATATATATATTTCATAAAAACAGTACCGGAATCGCCGCCTGGATTATTCCGCCAGGAGAGCTCATTAGTGCCTAAGCCAAACTACTGCTGGAGGGTCTGTAAATTCCGCCACAGGGGCTAAAATTGGCAAAATAGAAATACGCAAAGTAAGGGTTAAGACTGCTCTCAAGTATCATAACATGACTTTTTCTTTGCATTTTGCCAATTAAGTTAAAAATTTTCTTCTTTATTTTTACAGAAACAGCAAACACAGCAAGCAACGACTTCAGAAGAAATCAAGTAGACACTGTAGGAGATTTTACGAAAGCTTCACTCAGTGTACGACCTCTGTTTACCATGTTTACTGTTTTCTCTCCACATGTAATCTCACTTGTTGTGCAATATTAGGAACCCTTACCTTAGATTGATATGTGAATGTTGTGATAATAACCAGACAGTCTGATTAAAACAACCAGTTTAGAGTGCATAGTGCATCTAATGGGATACTAACTGAAGATAAGGCAAAAAAAAGAAAATAATTTGTTTCTGGTTTCCGCCCGCATCAGTTTCAAGCCCACGCCTCAGATCTTTTTTTTCTCTAGGTTTTAGCAAAAGTAAGGGGCAGATAACTATACTTTTTTAGCCTCAGAAAACATTGAACATAGAAAATGTCACTCATTGCTGTTGAGATGGAGTGTAGGGGAAAGATTTTTGACTATTTGGAATGGTAACACATATTTAAGAGGGTTTGTGCTTTAGTTATATAAATAATTGTATAAATTTATTTTGTTTATCACTTCATTCCCCCCCAAAAATGTCGTAGATAAAATTTTAAAATCGTGTCATCGCTTCATTTTTGTCAGCCTGTAAAGACCAGAAACCTTTTTAAATTTTGTTAGGCCAAAGTAAGTCTACTCAACATGCAGCTTGGTCATGTTGGCTTAGGGCTTGGACGTCTTGGGATACTAACTGGTTTGACAGATTCCTCTCCCTAGGGGGTCAAATGCGGGGTAGCTCAGTGGTTAGCGCGTTCGGCTTCGGATCAAGGGTCCGGGGTTTGAACCTCGCAAGGAGCTCGGCAACTTTATCTACAATAGAGAACTGTTCCACACGCAGTAAGGTTTGGGTGCAATGCTACACTGAATTTCAGAATTTCCAGCCGATGCTTATAGGTTTCACCACAATGCATAGCCACATGGACTGTAATACTAGCAGCCATGATATAAGTGAAATACTCTTGAAAGCGGCGTTAAATCCCAAATCACCTCACCTCACCTCCATAGGGTTTTAGGGAGTCTGTATAGGCTCGTGTTCTGTAGCAGTTTAGTGCAGACAAAATCCAATCATTCACATCACGATCACCATTGTGAATTCATTGTAATAAATTTGTTAACACCAAATGTTTTGGAAGACAAAAGGATGGCCGAAGGAGTTTCTTGCCTCCAGTTTCTCGCAGAAAGCTTATGTTGGAGTATTTATATGTGAGTATAACGCTGTCATCAGACCGTTTGGAGAGGAAACCCAAAAGTGATAACATGTATCCCGATAGATGCACTATCTTGTAACATTTATACCACAGGATATGTTGATTTTAATCAGACTGGGTATGTGATATTAAGCAGTTGTGTTTGAAAGTAAGCTATTTCTGATATATATGGACGGTAAATGTTTTTAAAAGAAACAAAACATTTCCAGTCCTGGGCCAGCTTACCAGATCAAAAGTAGCAAATCCTCTGTGTGCTAAATTTGGTATCTAAGAAAATATGTCAATGAATGTTAGTTTCTGAGAAACAGGTACTATAAACAGATATCTATATGGGGTAAAACTGGAATCTCTATATCAGTGCTAGTCCTTCACCCCGAGGCTAGTAAAAACAATGTCAGGCTAGCAGATGTTAGCTTCTGCTACCCCTGTGGGCCTCTAAATATTTTTGAATCATTATGAAATACACAAAGTAAGAGTAGAGATTCTTGTCTTTATCAGCAACAATGGTATCAGATGTGAATGATTTAAGTCGGGAAAATACTTGCCATTGTAGTTCAAACTTAAAATTTTATAACTGTTAGATTACTAGGAGATACGGGTTAGTGATACTCATATTGGGCTAGTAAAAATCCGAACGACTAGCCCTGCAGGCTACTATATGTTTGAGGTTAGTTTCCACCCCTGCATACTGTATGTATGAATGTTTCAGTTAATTGGTGTGTATGTTATAGAACTGTTGTGAAATCAGAAAGTAAATATATTGAGAATGTCACCCAAGCGTCTTCTGATAAAAAATATATCAACACGAGTTAAAGTGACAAATATCCAAGGCTTGTCAATATATTTGATATCAGAAGACATGAGGGTGAGATTTTATTTACCTTTCAAAATCATTATTATTAAAGGTACATCCATTGTGTCGTTGTGGGTCACATATGCCAAACGTTATAAATGATGTTAATCTTTCGAGAAGTACTGACTGTTACCGAAAATTGCCATTTTGATGATAGTCAATTTAGTATATTGATGATATAAAGGTAAAAGTGTCGACTTTTGATTGAAAACCGGACAATGCACTGTGTGTGGCGCGTGTCAATTGGTCAAACGTAATTTTGGAAACTTATTTTCAACATACATACAGATAACTTTAGGTTGATAGTGTTAAATAGGTCTTATAACTACTGTGCGTGTAAATAGGACGTGTAGTTTCGGTTTCTGTACATGTATAATGATGTTGCTCAATTTTAATTAAAAACTAGTAATTATGATATAATTGGCTATTGTGGATGAATATGCAAGTTGAGTGAAATTATTTGAACTGAAATCGGCACATATTGTATGTTGGCACGTATTTCAGCCAAATAAAATTTTATGAAACACAATGGATGTACCTTTAAGAGAACGACCATATCTGTAACACAAAACTGCAATTAGTTTTTTCAGCAGTGATCTCGGTTAGGTCATAAGTTTGTGACTTCATCACCTTTGTGATGTTGAAGCATTGTAGGCAGTGTTCTAAGTGATGTCAAAGCCTTGTGATGTCATTAACTGTTGATGTAACACGATAATGACGATTTGTAGATATTGCTTGATCACACACATGCTATATCTACTGTGGGAGCCAGTTTTTAGCTCATCAGGCCTGAAAGGCCCGATGGGCTTATGGCATGGCATGGTGTCCGGCGTCCGTCCATCCGTCCATCCGTCCATCCGTAAACTTTTCGCTTTTTCGACTTCTTCTCCAGAACCAATGACTCCACAGAGCTGAAATTTTATGTGCAGACTCCTCGGTCAATGGGGATTCTAAATTGTAGATTTCGTGACTCCATGACCCCAAATGGGGTCACAGGGGTCACATCCTTAAAAACCTATTTTCATCTTCTTCTCCAGTTCCAAAAGGTCTAGAGAGCTGAAAAGTTGTGTGCAGACTCCTTGGCCAATGGGGATTCTAAATTGTAGATTTCGTGACCCCGTGACCCCAAATGGGGTCAGAGGGGTCACATCCTTAAAAACCTATTTTCATCTTCTTCTCCAGTTCCAAAAGGTCTAGAGAGCTGAAAAGTTGTGTGCAGACTCTTTGGCCAATGGTGATTCTAAATTGTAGATTTCGTGACCCCATGACCCCAAATGGGGTCAGAGGGGTCACATCCTTAAAAACCTATTTTCATCTTCTTCTCCAGTTCCAAAAGGTCTCGAGAGCTGAAAAGTTGTGTGCAGACTCCTTGGCCCATGGGGATTCTAAATTGTAGATTTTGTGACCCTGTGACCCCAAATGGGGTCACAGGGGTCATATCCTTAAAAACCTATTTTCATCTTCTTCTCCAGTTCCAAAAGGTCTCGAGAGCTGAAAAGTTGTGTGCAGACTCCTTGGCCCATGGGGATTCTAAATTGTAGATTTTGTGACCCTGTGACCCCAAATGGGGTCACAGGGGTCACATCCTTAAAAACCTATTTTCATCTTCTTCTCCAGTTCCAAAAGGTCTAGAGAGCTGAAAAGATGTGTGCAGACTCCTTGGTCAAAGTTGATTCTTAATTGTAGGATTGGTGACCCTGTGACTCTAAATACAGGTCACAGGGGTCATGATCTAAAAACCTATTTTTTGCTTGTTAACAATGTATTACTTGAGATAACTTAGATATTCAACCTTAGATAATAAATCAAATCCTGATGAGCTACAGAGCCCATGGCTCTATTTTTTATGATAAATAATGGTTTACAACTTTACATTGGTAAAGTGGTGATACGTGGTCCTGTGCATAGCTCAGCATAGCTGGGTCACCCACTTCATTGCTGGATAGAACTGAGAGTTTCAAAGGTTGATTCCCTGCACCATACTTAGACATGAATTGGGAGACTTATGGTGCCACCCTGGGTAACTGACTTTATTCAAAATGTGCCTCTGTTCACACAGCAGCAAATGGGTACCTGGTATCAGTGATGGAGGTGACTCTAGCGACAAGTATGTCAGCTTTGGTTATACATGTACCAGGGTAATAATACTCCTATAGCGCCTTGAGCAACCACTGAGTGGATGGATAAGTGTGCTCTATAAATGGACATATTATTATTATTGTAAGTGAAGAACAAACAGATACAGATTCAGTGGGTTTTTTTAATTTTCACTCTATTTTTCGTTTTCCCATCTCTCACAGACATTTATTTACAATTTTACACATTATTTTTTTGTTTTGTTATCCGTTCCAACCCAACTCTATTTCAAATAATCACTGATTGCTCTTCAATTACTTGGTATTGTGTCTCATGTTGAATTAGTTTTGCCTTACGTATTGCCATTTAAAAAAGTATATTTAATATTAATATTCGCTTGTCCACACTACCTCATACAATAGTATTGCCAGTCCAAGCTAGACTAAAATGCTGACTCTGAAAATAGATTTGATTAAAAAAAATTGTTTATGATTTAAATCAAACAATAGAGAAATGAACCTTGAAAATTGTTAATTTTATAAAATCTAAATTTATGGTACTATAACTTCATAAGTCTTCTTTAGATAGGATTTAAATAAAATATTTTATTTCAATTCCTATTCAATTAAGAAAATATTAATATTAATAGTCACGTTTCCCAATTTGTATTTCAATGCTTCTAATATTTATAGTCATGTTTCCCAATTTGTATTTCCATGTATTAATATTTATAGTCATGTTTCCCAATTTGTATTTCAATGCTATTAATATTTATAGTCATGTTTCCCAATTTGTATTTCAGTGATGTGTGAAATTGCTCAAATTTTGTATGTTTTATACAGTTTTCATGTAAATCATCAAAGACAAAGTCAATGTGTTCTATTGGTGTTATCAAACCTGTATGAATTAATGATGACTATTAAATAGTGTCATTAACAGATAGATTGTTACCACTTGTAACACTTAGTACTGACTGAGGGCACTTCAGAGAAGCAATAAAATTATTGCGTTTCCCAGTATTTGTTGTCTTTGGAGTATTTATGATTTCATTGACCAAGGAAGGGAGTCAACTCTTACAAGCCAACTACATTTGCATGGGAACCCTTGATACATCCAAAAATACTTTGCTGTCATAAATGACAATTCATGCTATAATGTTACTATGTTTTTTGCAAAATAATGTAGATTAACAAATTTAGATAATAGAATCAAAGGTCCTCTATGAAAAAATCCTGCTTTGACAGGATACAGTAACAAATGAGACTGACCCACTTGCTGTATGATGTAGACTGCATCAGTTTGACATAAACATTTTATATTTTTGAAATGATTACCAACGAAAAATTTACTGTCATCACTTCGACCATGGTGTACTGCAAGGCTCTCCACTTGTCCAGTTTCTTTTCTGTGTAACAATTAAATCATGAGAAAGATTATCCATACACGTTGCAGGTCCAACGACCTTCCTCTGACTGTATTTTAGTAAGAGTATATATTCCAAAGATATTTAAAGCAGTATTGATATCAGATGCGTACATCATGCATACATACATGTATATCATGCCTATTGATAGCATACATGCCCAAATAGGATTATCGGATAATGGTTCGTTTCCATAAAGTATAAATGTACTGCCAATCGTATTGCATTTATGTACTATATGAGTCTACAACTGTGCCAATGCGGGAAACTTGGCCAATACCAGTAAACCAGACAAACTGGGACAATACAGCAAAAACAGGGCCGAAACCCAGACAAACTGGGACAATACAGGAAAAGCAGGGCCAAAACCAGACAAACTGGGACAATACAGGAAAAACAGGGCCAAAACCAGACCAACTGGGACAATACAGGAAAAACAGGGCCAAAACTAGACAATACAGGAAAAACAGGGCCAAAACCAGACAATAGAGGAAAAACAAGACCAAAACCAGACAAACTGGGACAATACAGGGAAAACAGGGCCAAAACTAGACAAACTGGGACAATAAGGAAAAACAGGGCCAAAACAAGACAAACTGGAACAATACAAGAAAAACAGGGCCAAAACCAGACAAACTGGAACAATACAAGAAAAACAGGACCAAAACCAGACAAACTGGAACAATACAAGAAAAACAGGGCCAATAGAGCCTGAGCAAACACATTTTGTGAATGACCAAAGTTCTAACTTTGACTGTTGTTCACCAGTGAGGACATGATTTAGGTTTAAAGGTTTCAATAAACGTTTCATATACAAGTATGCCTGTAATGGCCTAGTGGTCCTGTAATGGTCCTTTGTAGAGGCCATCAATTTCCGTCTCGTGGGAATCAAAGCAACATACCTTCAACCTGCACGTAGCTGAGCTAACTTCCCAATGCATTGCATAACTCTAGCCAGTCTCGATAACTGGCTGATTTGGGTCTTGCAGTATTTCCTTCAGAAGTCCGGGGGCCCACTATGCATTTCTGGTGCAGCATTTCACTATCTAGGCACGACATAGCGAGGGAAATAATGCAAGGCTTAAATCAGCCAGTAATGCAGACTGGCAAGAGTTATGCCGTGCGTTTGGAAGTTGGTAGCTGAGCCAAAACGGAAGTACTTAATTAATAACATAAAAGTAAGGCCTGGTCATACAGGAACAGTGCACACCTTGCAAATAGTATCACTAACAACTAGATTGTATTTTGGTTTATCACTCGTAACATTACTGACTGAAGGGTACTTCATATAGAATGTATGCAGATCTAAGATAAGATACACACATTATTACCCAAAAGGGAATATTTTTACATGAAGCAAAACATAACATAAGATATATATACATTATGTCTGAGAAATTTTAAAGTTCATGGACACGTATTTACCATGTAACAGTTTTACTGATTTCAATAGTTTTTTCAAAGTTTTTCATCAGAATTGATATATTAGAAGGTATGAACAATTTCCTAGTTCTGTTTGACTTGTGGCAAGGCCTATGAAACGTTTTCAAGACTGCAGTGAATAGTCCGAGTTTGTGTGATGAATCTGAAATGATCTGAAGAACGTGTGATGCAATTTTCACATCGTTTAATGACCATGGATGGATGATACCGACAATGTTGAACAAATGATGCCTTTAAAGGTCGACTGAAATGCTCCATGGTCACTTTCCAGATTCATTAAAAATGGAATTCAATTTGACAAATACCCGACTTTAAATTCCATACATTACTTAAATACGGCTTTTTAATTACACTGTTTCATTGTGCTCGCCGGGCTAAATTTGAAGTTACTCTGAAGCCGGGTTAAAAAAAAGTTGTCTTAATGATTAATTGCAAGTGTATTTTGTCTCGATTTTATGCTAATTTTATTCCGATATATAATGTACATTTATATATAATACATCATTCTTTGCACTGGTCAGATCACTAGAACTACCTTCGAGTGGTCATTTTAATGTGAACACCTTAAATGGGCCTTGGAAGGGAAATGGTCTGATCAAACCATCTACATTCATTTTAGAACTTTCGGATTTAGATGCGGGAGCATTATTTAGCCATTGGTAACACTTATTGACCTTTTTGTAAGAGCACTTTATTTCAGTAAGAACGGTGTGCTACAGCGCCTTTAACGCCAAATTGAACCTTGTCGTACTGGCACAGAGATCCATCGATCTCAGCATTGCACATAGCCATTGAATCAGACGTAACGAGCAATCCGAAAATCAGGGCCGTGTTCAAGATAGGTTTCAAAGTAATCGCTCAATTAGCGATTACTTTTAAACCTCTCTTGAACGCGATTGCTCAATGTAGCGCTACGTAGCAAGGCGAGCAAACTTCGAGGAATTTGCACTGTGTCGTTCAAGAGAGAAGAAGCGCTCATTGAGCACTACATTGAGCGATCAATGAGCGCTACGAAGCGCTTCATTTTGTTGAACGGCCGGCTGGTGTAACAAACCTGCTCATTATACCCATGACACCCATGGTGTTTGTCATGCTCTTAAAGGGACACCGCGTCGAGGAGAAATATGTATCTACCTATGCTGATTAACGTGTCTGGTAAAGAGTCACAGACCCCAAATTAAGACAATTCAAGTAATTAGTAATAAAAACGTAACTGATTAGCAGGCACGTTAATCAGCATAGGGAGATAAAAGTGATCTCATTTTTATCCTCGACGCAGTGTCCCTTAACCCAGCAAACAGACAACGTTGAACAACGTTGTAGCAACGTTATGGTTTGGTTACGTTTTATTCTAACGTTATTATGACGTTGCTACAACGTTGGAGAGCCAACGTTTTCATGTAACGTCCAGACAACGTCACAAAATAACGTTAATAGAACGTTGTTACTTGGTTAGGTAAAAAACCAACGTTCCTACAACGTCATATGGACGTTGTATTCTAACGTTGTATTGTAACGTCGATATAACGTTAAAACACAACGTCATTACAACGTTGTAAATTTGTTAGGTTAAAAACCAACGTTCCTACAACGTCAGAAGGACGTTGTATTCTAACGTCTTATTCTAACGTCAAAACAACGTTGAAACACAACGTCAATACAACGTTGTGAATTGGTTAGGTTAAGAACCAACGTTCTTACAACGTAATTAGGACGTTGTATACTAACGTCCAATTCTAACGTCAATACAACGTTGAAACACAACGTCAATACAACGTTGTGAATAGGTTCAGTTAAAAACCAACGTTCCTACAACGTCATGAGAACGTTGTATTCTTACGTTGCATTCTAACGTCAATACAACGTTGAAACACAACGTCATTACAACGTTGTTGTTTGGTTAGGTTAAAAACCAACGTGCCTGCAACGTCATATGAACGTCTTAATAAAACGTCATTACAACGTTGAAACACAACGTCAATACAACGTTGTACATTGGTTAGGTTAAAACCCAACGTTCCTACAACGTCATTAGAACGTTGTATTCTTACGTTGCATTCTATCGTCAATACAACGTTGAAACACAACGTCATTACAACGTTGTTGATTGGTAATTTTAAAAACCAACGCTCCTTCAACGTCATATGAACGTCTTATTAAAATGTCATTACAACGTTGAAACACAACGTCAATACAACGTTGTACATTGGTTAGGTTAAAACCCAACGTTCCTACAACGTCATTAGAACGTTGTATACTTACGTTGCATTCTAACGTCAATACAACGTTGAAACACAACGTCATTACAACGATGTTGATTGGTAAGTTTAAAAACCAACGCTCCTACAACGTCATATGAACGTCTTATTAAAACGTCATTACAACGTTGAAACACAACGTCAATACAACGTTGTACATTGGTTAGGTTAAAACCCAACGTTCCTACAACGTCATTAGAACGTTGTATTCTTACGTTGCATTCTAACGTCAATACAACGTTGAAACACAACGTCATTACAACGATGTTGATTGGTAATTTTAAAAACCAACGCTCCTACAACGTCATATGAACGTCTTATTAAAACGTCATTACAGCGTTGAAACACAACGTCAATACAACGTTGTACATTGGTTAGGTTAAAACCCAACGTTCCTACAACGTCATTAGAACGTTGTATTCTTACGTTGCATTCTAACGTCAATACAACGTTGCAACACAACGTCATTACAACGTTGTTGATTGGTAAGTTTAAAAACCAACGCTCCTACAACGTCATATGAACGTCTTATTAAAACGTCATTACAACGTTGAAACACAACGTCAATACAACGTTGTACATTGGTTAGGTTAAAACCCAATGTACTAACAACGTCATAAGTACGTTGTATTATAACGTCTAATTCGAACGTAAATACAACGTTAAAATACAACGTATTTACAACGCTGTGAATTGGTCAGGGTTAAAAACCAACGCTCTTACAACGTCATGAGGACGTGAATACAACGTTGAAACACAAACGTCAACGTCAAGAAAACGTTGTGAATGGTCAGGATTAAAGCCGACGTTCCTACAACGTCAGAAGGACGTTGTATTCCAATGACAAATTCAAACGTCAATCCAACGTTGTGCATTGGTTATATTAGGTTAGGTTAAGTTTAGCACAACGTCATATAAGAGCGTTTTATATTAAATTCGTTAGATTAAGAGTTATGAACAAAGTACACGTGTTGATAAGTCAACCTTTCTTATCTAGCCCTAACCATATGTTTATGTATGTATTCTAATGAATGCTCATTGCTAACTAATGTTTCATCTCTCTCCTGGCTTGTATTTCTCTTCTCACGGTGTTTACAAGTTTACATATTCAGTTAAGATATTATATTGTGTTTAAATAATCGATAAAATCAAACAGACTTTAATTGGAGGCTTATTTTACAAATAGGGACCGGGCTACACGCTCACATGTACGTTTCACATAAACAAAGCTAAAAGTAGATTAACTAAGTATTTTTTAAACATATTTTATTAATAATAAATCATGAAAAATAACTATATGCAGCTTTTAGACAAAAATCACGCAATGTCTTTTATATCCTCTTTTTGCTTTCCGACACAGATCATGTGCAACCCTTGATTTGTCCATTCATAATGTGATATCAGGTGACACAAAACGATATTTTGGCAAATGAAAATTCATTCCCTGAACATAAATATAAAATAAATATCAACTACTGTTAAGATTATGTTAAAAAAATAAATAGCGGATTGTGCTCAAACTAAATCAGGTTTATATAATGTTGACTGAAAAGAAAACATGACCATGAATTCATATAATGAATGTTGTACTGAAAAGTCACTGTCTAATTTTCAATGTATATATTCAGACAAAAGTACATATGAATATATTTAATTTAATTTTTTGGATGCTGTATGACCGTTAAAATATGCAGTCAGAGATATCTTCAGAGATGTTTCATTGTTAACCTATTTAGTGAAGCGCGTTAAAATATCAAAATTATCGCCCCTTTGACAATTCCGTTGACGTTTCCCGTAGGTTTGCACATAAGCATTTTACTGTAAAGGTAATTAGTTACACATTAATTGTATGTATTTATTATAATGTCATAACTAAGCAACACTATGCCTTTGTATCGCGAGACAGCAACATTATTGAGGTTTGTTTTAAACAAACGTATCATTTCAAATTTATCAATCTATATTGAAACCACGTTAACTTTCCCAATTTACATTTAAACCGTAACAATAACAATACAGCATGGACATGACGTTATAATGACGGGGAAAGGACCCGTTTCAAGAATAATCACTGTAATCGTATCAAGAGACGTGTTTTGACTGTTTTCACATGGACTCCTACAACATGTTAACGCAACTCGGACCAACATGATTGCGTTTATGAATAAGCACAGTCTATCACATGTATAATCTAGAAAGTTATATTGAAATACGCCTTCTTTCTGGAACTGTTCAGAAAGCTGAGTGGGGTAACCATGTTCAGTTTGAAACTACACAAAATTGGAGAAACAAGTTGCGTCAATATAGGCATTTTAACAGTGATTATCTCACTGAGGATTACCTTAAACATGCATCCATGTGTTTCATAACATTTTATTTGTTGCAACTCACCATATGTGCTGTTTATGTACAATTATTTTCACTCACCTTGCATGTTCATCCCAATCGCAAATATAACATATTTACTAGTGTCCAATTAATATTTAGCAACATAATTATGCATGTGCAGAAATCGAAACTACACTTCCGGCCATTTACAGGCGCAATAGTTATATGATCTATTCAACATTATTAACTCATATTTGCCTTTTTGTTTGTGGGAAATAAGATTCCAAAATTAGATTTGACTAATTGACATGGCGCGCGTCAATCGCGGTGCAGTGCGCGGTTTCCGATAATAAAAAAAAACCCAAAAAACTACTTTTACCTTCATATCGTCAATGTACAAAGTCGACTATTGTAAAAATTTTAGTTTTCGATAACAGTCATAGCTTTCCGATACAATAACACCATTTATTCGTTTGGAATAAGTTGTGACCGCAACAACACAATGGGTGAACTTTTAAATGTCCTATGCCTCGTACACACGGTGCCCTCGCTAAATTTCGGTTTGGAGTTAGCACATTGAAGATTAAAACAGATCGCTTTGCAAACGTTAAATTAATGGATAAATAATGTTTTAATTGCATTTATGAAACTAAGGATGAACTCAACACACTATTAGAATGCCCGTTGTATCACATGTAGGCCTATGCATGACTTGTCTGTGCCAAACTTTTGAAAGCGACGTTAATTAAAACTCAAATCATCTCAAGTCAAATCATTTCCTATCTTTTGACTAAATACTGTCTCACTATACATACATTGTGCTTACTGCATTTCATGAAGCCTAACTTAATCAATGGTTTTTAATACGGACTTTCAACTATCACAAAAATACGATGCTGTCGCGTTTACATTATTGTTGGTATATGATTTAGTTTAAACACTGGAGAAAATATTACTTTCATCGTGTATGCTATCGAAATATACTACGTTCACAAATATATTGAAAGTCTTAAAAATGCACCTGTTTCAAACTAAAGAAATACATTCAAATACTTTCAACTATACCAATTATTATGTACCTACTCTTTGTACATTCTAATGTAATCTAATCGGTTATTCTGAATCGACCTTAATTATTATCATTACTAAGGATTAGGAAATTTACATGCATATTGAGTTTATAATTGTGCTGGTTTAGGAACACTAATAGTCTATAGCTGACTGTAGCTGAATAATGGAAGGACATGATGAAATATTAACAATTGTAGTTCTCTATTATTTATTAAATTTTCACATTACCGGGTAAGACTTACACATAAATAAGTTAGTTTTGGCATAACCATGTACATTAATGAGTTAGTTCATACCATTGCCCAAAGATACACTTGGAATATTTATTATGATATATCAATAATAATATTTCCCTTTGTTTGCTGACAATTGATTGATTGAAACATATTTTATTCATTTAAGAAACGAATAAGGTAAAAGTTATAAAACTTATAGAAGCCCTCTCAACATAATCGACAAATCAATTGACAAGGCTAAAATACATAACACATGCAGAAGAGAATTTAAACTCTACAAATGAAGGAAAGGCATAGTTTTAGTTGGTAAACATGTCATATAAATCATTAACGCATTATACAATGACAAATACCATTGCTATGACAAGTACATTATATGTATGAATATGTTTTAATTGAACCGCTGACTCTTTCCAATGAATTCATCAACATGGTGAAACATGTTTTCATTGACTTATTGTGGTAGATTTGGATTTTGGGGTTGTGCTTAGATTTAATTCTTCCTTTAAATTTTTAAAAACGGTGAGCGAATTGAATTAGTTACTTATTTTAAATATTTGGGTATATAGTCTTTTCCTGAAGAAATATTGTTGTTCAAAAGCATGCCAAGATACTCTGGCAAAATAATGAAATAAACCTTTAGCACCTGTTCTTAATATGTTCAGTTGTTTCCAGAATTTACCAGTAAATACAGTGACTTATTTTCGGAATTTTCGATTGGAACGAAAATGATACGGGTGTGTTTTATTTATAAATAAAAATATATATAGTTCACATTACGTTTTGTAAATATGTTCTTAAAATAAACCGATTTTTTAATTTTTAATGCGCAGTAATTAGTGTTAGTAAATTAACGGTTAAAGTTATTAACATTATTAGAACGTTAGAAAATCGGTCGGTAAAACGTCGTTATTCATATGCAACGATATTTCGATTACCAAGGGCAACGTATATGTGTCCGATTTGTACTATTTTCATATATGTTTGGCAAACTCAAGATGTTGGTGATGTGAACAAGTGTTAAGTATATTTAAATCGAGTGCGAAAGATGTGTGGATGCGAGACTGCATGGTCCGTCAATTGCATGCATCTTCTACTTTACCATCTTACTGTACCTTTTAGACGACCCTTCGGATGGAGCCATTTATAAATCAAAGAAAGTCAGCCAAACTGCGTCGCTTCCTTTCCAATTCAGATGTACTTCTTCCAAACTAAAATATTATCACATCGACGCTCTAGTTCGAGTACAATCATTGAGGCTTATTGCCCATTTTGTGGGGGTGATCTTGAAGATGAATACATGCATACCAAATTGAATTGAATTTATAGATATATTAAACACACTTAAGCTTTTAAGGGATAATTGTTCCACTTTATTATCACAAGTATCCAACAAGTTCATTCAACTAAACTGTCCAGCCATGATAGTACACTTATGAACAACTTAAAACTTTATGTGACAAAACTGTTAAATGTAAATAATATAAATCTATATAAAAGACTGTCGGCAACACCGGGCATACTGTATTGTATAATGAAGTCTCTAAGTCGGAAAGGTTTGACATCAGTTTATTGTCTTGAATGAATGCATTTGTAATCCTTTTCATCAGAATTTCGACAATGACGTGCACTTATTTTAGATAATATATTTATCGTTTATGTTCATAAGAATCCTACAATATATCTTTGTATTTGCTATCTTTTCACTTTAAGCAATGAACGAAATACGCGCCTGTCAATAAACATATGGGTATTTTTATTTAAGAAATAGAAGACGAGTTGGTGTACTTTATCGTTGAATAAAACATAGCAGGGAGCATGAAACACGGGATGCCCTTAAACAGTTACTCACTTATATATAATAACACTAATAATAGAGACACTTGGATCGGTTGGCCAAGGATATGAACGATACTCGATATCCGGACGACAAACCTAGCTAAAAAGATACAATTATTTCCAAATTTTTGATATCCTACTACAATACCCTCATTCCCTGAGCCAAAATGCAAATTAGTGTTAGTATATTGTTCCTGTACATGTAAGTCACATGGGAGTTACACCTTTTTCTACCTGTTGATTGGTTGTTACAAAATAAATAATTTTTCCATTGGTTGCCGGAACTATTTCATTCATCTTCTAAATTGTTAACTGTAGAATCCATCTACTGCATTTAAACATGGTTTATTTGTTTCTCGTAGTTGAAATTAGAATGTTCTTACATGTGCCTACGCATCAAATGTCGGACGAAACAATTAAATTGTTATAAAATTTAAAATTAGCGATTACTAATTTACTATATATATAACCACGGAAGCTTCAAGAGCGACGGCTATCGTTCGAAAGCAATGACGTCATAGGTGTGAGTGGTTATGATGTCACAGTGTTGATTGTAACGTCATGCATAGAGGTTTTCGGTTTGCGCCGACATGCTTTTGGGCTTCCCAAATCTCTTGATATGAAATTTGTAATAACTTATATCGTATAATCATGGATTGATAGTATTGGGCAGAAATACAACACTTTCAGATAAAACCACATCTATGTTTTATTGTGAAATACATTTTCGCATGGGACATTTTAATCGCGCGTAGAAAACAAGGATAGGTACGCAAGTAGTGAATCCACGTAACTAACGTATGGATATGGAGATTCCCCTCTTTCTCGGGTCCTTTTAGGGAAACTGTTGGCTTTTAATATTCGCGTTTTTATTTTATTTTTTATATGGGTAATATAAACAATAACCAACTCGTGACGGAGAATGAGAGATTATCTTTCGCTCGTTATATCAAATGTGTAATTCTCTCCCCAAGATAATTTCGAGGGTTCGAGAAAATCGCATTTTTAGTTTCTAATGTTCATATCTCTGGCACTGATAATGTTGATAGGCCTATATCACTTCAAGGATTTTAAATGAAGGCGGCTTTGAAGTATAGTATGCCTTATTGTCTCTGGCAGCCATAATTTATAATTTGTTAATTATTGCAGATGGTACCGCCGTTTTGTTCAATTACTTAGGGGCAGAAAGGTCTTTCTGCACTCACATTTCCCAACTGTTTCATTGTGAATCACAGTGCTGTAAGGTACCAAGTGACACTTGGTTCCTTTCTGCACAATACATTTCTGAGTTATTCACTCGGTACCTTTTTACATAAATAAATAGTTTAGTGATTACTGAAGATAGAGTCTCAACATTTTAACACAACATGAAGATTATTGAAGCAATCAATAATTTCTAAAAAAAAAAGTGAAAATGAAAGTGAAAACTTGGTACTTTCTGCTCCAAGCCCACGATTTGTCATTCTCCGTTTCTCGTTAGTTATTGTCTATTAGGTCTATTCAGTATTTACCTAAGTGATGCCACAGCATTGTGACATCATCGACATCATGTCGTGAAAGACTTAGGCCTATTACGTCATCAACTCTGAGACGTCATGGCTTTGTCAGCTATGTTCACATTCTGAGGTTATTGTAACATGACTTCAGTGTATCCTTGATAATGATTGATTGATTTCCTTATGTTGAATGACAATGAATACCCTCAAATTACATGCGGCGAATCACCGCGAACTGATACATCATGTTTTCTGGATTTAGTTCGACTCAAGATTTAACTTTTCTATTTCTCTGATATGTGTGGGCCTTACTCAAGTTTGACATGTGTCATTGTCATTTTCTAACATGTGTATATAATACCGTATTGGTCACAAATAACTCTCAATATGAAGTAACTTTTTTTTCAAGTAACTTAAATGTTTTCAACTATAGTTAAATTTGTCTAAGTTTGGCGCCATCTTTTATGCGGCTTTTTTCACAGAATACTGTTGCCATTGCATGACGCCATAGTGATCAACCGTTTTGAAGTCACAATGCTAGCGTCATTGTCACAATTGTTTAGATGTTTGTTCCTAGGTATTTTTTAATAACGTCGATAAATGTTTATCGCCATCTAAACGGATACGTGAATATTTTAAGTGACCTGACCACATCTCTTACAAAATGGAAGAGTCGCAAAGTCTTCTCCACTCCGAGTTAGGTAGGCCTACACAAAACGAGAGTTCGCTTCAAAACGCCTGATAACTATCCGTCATGTTACAATATCGATTAAGAGCTGCGTTTGTAAAATTTCCGTGATCCATTGTTATTGAACACCTGCAAATTTCAGCGTTTAAAACGTCCGGCTTTAACGTTTAATATAAAAAACTAAACGATGTCCCGTTTGATAACATGTTTATGAAACTAGTGAATGGTTTGGCATTTATAAGATAAATAGTTGCGTTTGTAAAATTTCCGGGATTCATTGCTATTCAACACCCGCAAATTTAGTTTAAATCCGACGGCCATTCACGAGTTTCATAAACATGTTATCAAACGGGACTGAGTTTAGTATTTTATTTATTACTCAATGATGTAAATAGCGCTGAATTGCAAGAAAATCGTTTTTAGTGACGCTTACTTGCAAATAGGTCACCCGCTATTGCAGTCGCGCGGCTAACATTGTGACGTCAACATAAAACGACTATGACGTCACGCGCCGATTATGACGTTACGGCAGCACGCGGTGGTATCACACATGTGTGTAACCAACTTATTGTTATCTAATGAGTGATCTCACCACGGTTGAGTAATAAACCAAATTTGCGAGTGTTGAATTACAATGAATCCCGGACATTTAACAAAAGCACCTATTTTTCTTATAATTGATCATGTATCGAGGTGTGATTGATAATTCTAATGTTCTATGCTACAAACAAAGGAGTAAAAAGGAATCAATTCAAATCAACATATTGGAGCGCTTTTATACCGGTTCTATGTAAAACACAGCACACAGCTACGAATCAGGAACATTGTTCCAGATCTCGTTACCGTGTCAAAATTGTGTTACTATTATATACAGGTAACTTAGCAATTGCGACCAAAAACAAACTACAAGTTATTTTATATAAAGTCACTGTGCACTGTTGGTACATTATTATCGCTCTTTCATTCATTAGCTTTTATAGGGCAAAGACTTTTAAGTTTAAATATAACATACATTATTATAAAAGGCAAAGTAAGCGATCTGTTGATTCATGTAAAGGTGGTTACATGTTACTTGTCGTTTTCATTAATGAAGAAACTTAATTAAACTATTACGTAACACCAATTCTAATTTTAATTGTTTAACTTAAAAACGAGCACATGGTTACTATACCAATTCATATTTGACTCTTTTTAAATCAATACACTCATTTTTACGCTTATTTACAGACAAAATCTAAAAATACGCTTTGGGTAGCTTATGTCTAGAGATGGGACGAAGAAATTGAATTCACTTACGGTAACATTTTGCGAAACAATCTATTGTTGTAAATGAATCTTAAAATATATGCATTACATTTGTTTAAGCATAGATATGTCAATTAACTAACGGAAAGCGCTTAACATTGCTGCAACGCCTTTTTAACGGCAACTTTACGACATGCCGCATGTCGTTGCCATCACCTATATTCGCAGTATATATGTGACCATGTGTGTTATTTCAATTACGTAGGCCTACATATCTCCAGTAAGTCATGAATATAAATCGCCTTGTATAATAAACTGGTAGTTGTTGTTCCATTAAGCACTCGTATATTGATAGTATATTCAATAATAATTACACAATAGGCCGTCAAAGTTACATTTGAATTTATCAAAACTGCCGTGACGTAAGATTTTTACGTTTATGTAGGTGATTTAAAAAATGAGGTTTAAGTGATGAAAAACGTTCTGTGACCCCCTATTATTATTTCTGAATTTGTTTGCTTATACAACTGCGCACACCATGTTAACGTTTTAGCAATATCTAAAATATGTGTGTCAGTGAAAAATCCTGTTGAATATGCGAAAAACGATGATAAAATGCCATTTTTATTTAAAAACTGCTTAATCTCATTTTATTACATTTACCAGTACTAGTGTCATTAACTTTCAAAATTTAAACTTGCTTTGTATCCGCATACATGTATGTGATAAAGTAGTATCTGAAAAAATAAGCGAATTCTAAAATATTTCATTTCATCGTCCATCTCTCCGTAAGAGCCTATATATCATTTCAGAGACTTAATTGTAGTCTAGGCTATGTCGTAAGTTATATTCTAGCCATCTTAGACTTCCAGAAAAAAGGCGTCTATACTATATAACTATTCATCTCGAGATGATATAATGAAAATAAAACAAACACGTTTAAACAATCGTTTGTAAAAATAACGAAAATGTAAGAATAAAATGGGAAGGTGTTCAGGCATTATAATATTCTATATTCAACTGAAGCCAAGTTTTATGTAACATATGAACATGCACATGGCTGATCTGAGTGAGAGATATTTACAAATTAGTTCAACATTGTTGCAACGTCATACTGAAGAAATGGGCAGCAAGATGAAATCAGAAAACGACAACTATGTTTTAAACAGAAAGATACATTGTTCACGCATTTTGGGTTTTTAAAGTTTGCTAAGCTTGCAAACATCTGAGAGGTGATTTTCATTGAAAGGCTGAATTTACACTGCGACCGATCTTCTCTGCATTGTGTCAGTCGTTTCGTCCAAAAAAAAGCGCAAGCAGTACTGAAGTACGTGAAGAAAATCTCAAAACTGAAATCACTAGATACAAACAAAATGCAATTTTTATCGATGTTATAATTAAATATGGTAATAAAGGGCAAGTAAAATTATCTTGAGCCAAATTCCATTCTGTCCTGAGAAGAAGGAGCCACTTAATCAGGATAAAAACAGACATTACAGGAAAGGTAAGTTGTTTTCCTTTATCCACACTTACTAGGCCTACATGTACTTTGTGATTAAATTGGGATATATGCGGTCGAAAAGGGGTATGAAGGTTGACCCTATAATGTCGTAGGTCTTATAATTTTACATGCATATGCAACTTTGTTGAATCTTGCTCATCCTCGATAATTTTGGAAAACACGGCTGGTTTAAAAAAACATTCACGTCCCGCGATCACCAACCTGGTTCCCTGGGCTAGTTACGCTGCGCTATGCTGCGCTACATTGGCACAGGTTGCGCGATCACTTCCTATCCATATGATATTGTTAATCACGTGACTACCATTCCAAATAGAATTATGTGTAACGCTTGATCAAGTCTAAGTGTGGTGGCGAAGCGTCTACATTAGCCTAAATTAAATTTGTGCTGCTATCATAAAAGTTCATTGTACCAAGGTAATTTTGCAATTTTTCTGTAAGAGATGCACACCAAGAATAGGAGTGGGGGCGACGCGGTTGACGCGAATCGACGTTACCATGGGCACACTTGATTACGAGGGGGAGGCATGGAACAGCCGGAACGTCGTTCAATTTGTTACGTCATCAACAAACTATTCTTTTTTTCGTCCGTCTTTTCTTGACTAATACCACGTTTACCTCATCGACTGAGGTAGAAAGTATATATGTTCACGAGATGAGATAAATATGCATGTTGTTTGTCAAGAATTGACATAGGGCCTATATTCTATTTATTGTTTTATGTTATCCTTGTAATTTACGCCTTCATGTTGAGCGACCGCTTGGAACATCCGGTCACAACAGAAACAATTTGACATCATAAGCCAATTCGCTACATCAAACCATTGTTTTATGACGTATTATATAATATAAATAGAGAATAATAAACGACATCCCGTGTAATAACATAATTTTATATTTATGAAAAAAAAGGAGTGGTTTGTATTTAACGATCGGGTTTCATAAATGTGTCATTAAACGGGGACGAGTTTAGTATTTTATTTATTACTCATTGATTTAAATGTCACTTAATTCTACAAAATCGTCGATAAATGGGACACACTGTGACAGCAGCGCTAACATTGTGACGTCATATTTATGCTATTATGATGTCATATGTCAATCGGCAGCACGCAATGTTATTACACAATGTGTAATAACATTGTAGATTTATTAAACTGCGATATCTTCAACGGGCGAGTAATAAATAATTACATGTATGTCAGTCACTGGTCACAGTAGAATATAGGTTATGTTCACTGTAGCTTGATAGACAGTTTATTTCACTGATAAATCCCTGTATTTCATTGTTCGTCATGTAATAAATGATTTTATTTGATTTATCAGGATTTTATTTGACCACTTGATTTACAAAAATCTATCATTCTTAGATACAATCGAAAATCACTCTAAGGGGGATAACTCTAAGGTAAAGTTTCCGATGGGGGTTACACATTTCACTTCAGGAGCCACGCTGTTTTCGGAGTGTTTTACACAAGACAGCTGGGCATGTTTCAGTGTAGATTGTTCCTTTCAGGTATAGTAAACAACATAAATATCATTTCCACAACCAGATTGTATTCTCAAGATCACATTTACATAATGTCGTTCTGTTGTAGTCATATGTAGATCTACAGTCAAAAGATAAAGTGAACAGGGTGAGTGCTAGCTTGACGGGTTTCACGGACAACGAGACCGATCATGACCTTGTCAGTATTTTTGTTTTATTTTATAAATATAGCAATTACTGTCATCGTATATATGTTTTATACAAATGAAGAAGGTCGTGAAAAATATTCAGTGTAATAAAAGTTTTATCGATTTATATCTTATTTTGAAAGCAAAATTATTTGGAATTTTAAACCCTAGTTGTCTCCCATGTCCGCTAGGTGTCGTATAATCCAAGATGGCGGCGCCCACGGTTCATGAAGTTACATGTTTACGTTATGGTTCATGGTGTACACCGAGCCTGAGAGTGTTAACCTGTAAATGGCTAAAAAAATATATTGTATTTTGGTATGAAACCATGTTTGTTTTTTTCTCAGAACACCGTGAGTCGTGACCTAGAATCAGGATGAACTCCCTGTTGATGAAATTAAGAGACACGCAAGGATCTTGCAAAGCGTGACGTGATGTAAGGCAGTTTTTGGACACATTGTACAAACGTCTGTGAAAAAAACTTTTACTTTTACTGAAGCGGGCTTTAACCTATCCGAGTCGCCACTTTTATATGTTTAATCAGACATTTGTTTGCAACAAAATGAAAAGTTGTTTATGTTTGTTGGGCTTTTTCTCTTCAGTCAGTTTGGTTGGTCATGAACCAGATATGGATTTATCAAAGAAGAAAAGAAAAGAAAACATATATTTAATACAACTATTTCAGGATACACATACTGTACTGTAATACTGTACATATTTCATATTTTGGCTGTGAGAACAACTTGCAACATCATTAACACCTCTGACATAGAATGATATGAATGTTACATGATTAACATATGTGTAATGGATATGTAAAGAGTATTTGCCGTAATGTCAGGAATTTCAGGAATTAAAAGTTACAAAAAAATGTTAATTAATTCATCAAAATAAAACCCGACCTCTATTGTTTTGTTTCTTCTAGATATAATCCACGTTGACATCATAGGAGTGATGCTAGTTTATCTTAAGACTACGCATAATGGGTAATCAACAGACCAGTTACAATGATATGACTGTAGGCGAATAGAGAACATATACAATGTAGAATATTATAAAGTTCATTAAGTAACAAATTAATTCCTCCTTTTGATGCTAATTCTAGGATTTCAGTGATATTGATCAAATAAGTTCATTATCTTATCTTAGAAATATGTTCAACAATAAGTTTTAATTAAGTTGCATAAATTAAAATACTGGCAAGTGTTGGATATTGTTTAACTATTTATGTCTATAATGTATACTTCAGATAATTATGGGGATCTGATGGATGCAAGCGGGATCGTGACTACATTTCCATATGATTGCCTAGCATTGTGACTACAGGTCTCTTCACCAAATGAGGGTAATTTAAGTTTGATCCTTGGCTACTGTTTGTCATAGCATGAGGCAAATTTTATCATGTAACATTGACAAGATACATGCTGATGATATATGCTAGATACATGCCTGTACAAACATAATAAAATCATATGTAAAATAACTCATAATAGATAAATCATTTGTTTTGGCAAACAGATTACACTTTATATCATTTTGGAGTAATATTCATCAAAACCATCTGCAATTTCTTACCATTGTTTTAAATTGATTAAATATATTGATTAATATATATATATATAAAGGGATCATGACCTAAAAACCTATTTTCATCTTCTTCTCCAGTACAAAAAAGCTCTAGAAAGCTGAAATTCCTTGGCCAATAGAGATTCAAAATTGTAGATTGCGTGAGTCTGACGATGTTACCCCAAATGTGGGTGTCGGGGATCATGACCTAAAACCTTTATATGTCTACAGTGCCAATTTCTAGAATATTTTCAATTTATTTCTTTGATTTACAAGACACATTAACACTAAGGTGATTTGTTTCCAATCATACAATCAGATTTGCAACAACTTCAATTTATATTTCAGTTGCTAGCAGACTTTTAAAGACTTGATTCAAATACAACCACAGGCATTATGGACACACTGTTGATGGATGGCGTCAACAAATATCATGAGGCTATCGCTTGTTTGGCTCAAGTTTCAAGAAAACATCTTTGAAGCAAGTGAACACGGGACAGAAAATGTAAGATTTACACCGACAGTTTAATGGGTGAAATTTAGTGAGCACAAAAATGTTTGGAACAGTATATTGTCAATTTAAACATAAATTGAGTCATATGTATTTATTTAATTCCACATATTGCATTTTCTTATTTACATATTAGTCATTTAGATGATACAATCTACTAAGGATGTTTAGCTCATCAGGCAAAATAGACATACATCATGGGTCATCGTCCGCAAACCTTTCACATTTTCGACTTGTCCCCCAGAACCACTGCACCCCCAAAGTTTAAATATGGGCGGGCAGGCATGTTCACTAAAACCTTTAAAGGACTAGTTCGCCGAAAGCTATATATATTGAAGACAAATTTATTAATTTTGTCCTGAAACCCTCATATGGGCGTGGCAAGCATTTTGCAGGGCTGCCTACTTGTACACTTTTGGTGTATTTTGTACACTTGACAGTCTTAGAATATGATTTTAAACCAATGTTGCAAATTGTACACCTCTTCTCTGGAAATATGTAAAAAGTTCATTTCATAAATTTATGTATAGAGTAATGAAGTTCCGAACTGTTACAGAGTTGAATTATAACCTAATTCCAGAGTTAACCCAAGTAAACAAAGTCAGACAATGATTATTGTTGTCAAACCAGAGCATGATATCTTGGAACCATGCTAACTCCATCGAGTTGTACACCTTAACATTACAAAATACTCCAAAATAGCTATATATCTACACTTAACTTGAAAGGAGGGTAGACAGCTCTGATTTTGCCTGAAACCTTTTAACGACTACTCCAAAACAAAAAGATATAGGAAGCTAACATTTCAGGATAATATCATTGTTACATGAAGACTAAAGTTTGTTCATTTGGTCCTTTAGGCTCTAGGCTCTAGAGAGCTGAAATCATTTTGATGTGAGTTCTTCTAACATGTGCTTTGAGAAATGGTTGTTGAGAAAGAGAAGTCGAGTCTTGAAAACAAAACATTGATGGTCAAACAAAATTTGCCAATATTCTAAATTTAGATTTGGTGACCGTTACCCAAAACATGGGCCACAAGGGTCTTGACCTAAAACTGAAATGTTGTGTACTGAATAATTGATAAATGCGGATTCTAAGGCGAGGAGGATATATATGACTTTCAAATGTAGAGGGCCTTAATTTCATTAAAGGGTTATGGTTACACGTTTTTGCAAGACAAAAATACAATTTTATCGTTATTTTCAAGCTTTTAACACTTAAAATTGGAATTTTACAAATTTTATTGCTTTCTGTTAAACATAAATATGTATCAGGTCTTTGAAGGGCAATTAGAAATGGTATACATAAGAACAAGAAGATTTTCTGGATAACAACTTCTTTAATGTGAAATTACACGACGTTTCGGAGTACATACTCACTCCTTCATCAGGTGGAATGTAAGGAAATAACAATATATGGTACATTTATATAGCCAAAAAAACAGTAGTGAGGAAACTCAATCAGGGAGATTAACATGCATGAGAATGGTATACAATGGGGATTTCTTATACAAACATGATGGGGGTGAAGCATGAGAATGGTATATACAATGAGGATTTGCAATACAAACACGAGGGGGAATAAGTAGATAAACAATGGCCTGTAGGCTTTATTGAAGATGTAAATAAACACACATGATGAGACGAGGGAGGCCAGTTGGCTTTATTGAAATTGTTGAACAAATAATAAGTACAGTTGATTGGAAGAGAGGCCAATTGTTGATGTGGGTGGCTTTGAAGTTTTTGCATGGTGATTGGAGCTGATAGGTGTTGATTGGTGGGGACTCCTCGGATTATTTGCTCCGACAACAGTGGATGGAAGGTAGGGATACTTGGATTTGGTTGGTTCGGTTCTCCTCGGATATTTCCTCCGACAGGAGATAGAAGTTTTAGATGAGTGAATCCCAAGCACATGGGCTTTCCTTACATTCCACCTGATGAAGGAGTGAGTATGTACTCCGAAACGTCGTGTTTTTTCACATTTAAGAAGTTGTTATCCAGAAAATCCTCCTGTTCTCATTAATATGTATGTCAAATAATCACAAGATTTAGATTTGCTTGGGGAATATATCACTGTTTGATAAAAATATATTTCAACAACAAATTTAAACCAAAAGCATATGTTTCAAGGCTAACTTGAATAATAATTTTTTTAAACCTTGAGAAATTGGCAATTTTAACTTGCAAGGGAGATAACTCTTATAATATATGCACGACCGTTTCCCCTTAAAGAGGTTCCCAACAATAATCAAAATACATGAAAAATTGCTGTAAATTGGCATGATGCAAGCGGAATATGTATTATTCGAGATTCAAAAAGAAAAAGTGCATGTTACGGACCTTTTTTGGTGCAAAATGATGTTTTTTTTGTGTGGTAATGTCTAAAAAAAATGGCAAACTTGTTTTATTTTGTTAAAGTCACTTTTTAAAAATAATGACACTCATTCAGAACTATATTGTTGTTTTCTTTCATGAATGGAATGTTATTGGAATAGAACAGTGATTTCTAAGATTTGTATGTTTTTTTTTCATTAACCTTTATATGATAAACTATAATGTCAACAATGGATTCTGTAGAAATAACTTCAAAAGTCCTGTTCAAGAATCAAAATAAATGAAAAATAATTCAAACATGATATAACTTGTGGAAAACTCGCCACAGAAGAATAACAGAAGATACAAAATATATGTCACGGACCTACGTTATGAGTAATTTAATGCTGAAAATGAATTTTTATGAAAAGTATTGGCAAAGGGAGGTAACTCTTCGGTGGAAAATTAATCTTTACATTATTAAGTTATATAAGGTTGAAGAGCAGAATTTTGTTTTACCATAAAACATAAACTATTTCACACAACCATAATGCCATTACCTTTCTTTATTAGTATTCCAAAGGCAATTTGATTATGTCCCCCGAAAATTTTTTCGGGAGACATAATGTTTTCGCCTCCGTCCGTCATTCCGTTATTCCGTTATTCCGAAATGCTTTCTTTTCCGGGCCATATCTCAAAAACCGTTCAATATTTTTTCACGAAACTTGGTATGTGGTTAGACCTAGTGGTGGAGTGGTGCCTTTTGCTATTTTGGTTTTTCTGAATTTTTTTTATTTTTTCTGGTTTCCATGGAAACAATTTGAACTTTGCAAATTGGGGGTAGGGACCTTTTCCGGCCTCTATTTCAAAATCTATCTAGTATTTCTTTACGAAACTTGGTATATGGTTAGACCTAGTGGTGGAGTGGTGCCTTTTGCTACTTTGGTTATTCTGAATTTTTGTTGTTCTGGTTTCCATGGAAACAATTTGAACTTAGTGCATTTTGGGGGTAGGGACCTTTTCCGGTCTCTATCTCCAAAACCGTTCAATATTGTTTCACCAAACTTTGTATTTGCAGAGACCTAGTGATAGAGTGGTGCTTTTTGCTACTTTGGCTATTCTGAATTTTTTATTTCTCGTTATTAATGCAGTATTGAACTTTGTGCTTAGCGTAAGTGAAAAATAAGGGTAATATGACTAGGTTGGATTGAAAGTTGGAGCGGGGGACATCACAGTGCATCACATGCACATATTTCTAGTTTTCAATGTTTCTTACAACACACTGTTGATGAAACATTGACCAATGCTATTAAGTTCTGAGAGCGAAAATCTGACAATTGAAGATGTACGTGGGCAATTGTTACAAACCACCTAGATTACAGAGTAAAATAAAAAAATATATCTCTTTATGATAAAACAAATACTATGTTTCACAATTAAAATACAATGATTTTTTTCATGTGCATGTGACTACAAGGTCTATCTTAATCTGACAACTGAGGATGCTCAGAAGCAATGGTAAAGAACCCCCTTAAGTATGCTATATATAACTATGAAATAACTATAGAAGAAGAGAACAAATATCACTTATTTTTTTACTATTTTCTGTCATGATATGGGGATTTTAGTCTACACCATTTGAATTAGAAAGATCGAAAGAACCGTGCAGAAAATGTGCAGCAATTGTGCACCTACACTGAAACTCGTGACCTTCCGATGGTATCTGACCTCGCTTTCGCTCGATCAGATACCATCGGAAGGACACTCGTTTCGTATAATTCGTATATAATGAGACCTCTTGTAGTATTCTCTATTTACTGAATTACTAAGCAATATTGGGCTTAAATATGCAGATCCGAAGTATACAGACGATGAAATAGATGAGACAGATGATGCAGAAGGTGACCATTTGATATTACAAGTGAATCTAGTTATGGCACTATTATGTTCTGCTTTCCATTGAAATATTTTGAACGAAGAGGTCAGACAAGTAAAATAATTTGAACTAAGAGGCTGTGAAACGAACCCCAAATACGGAAACAAGTTCATTTCTTCTACATTTGTAATAGATTAACCTTTTTGGATTTTCTTCTTTTGGTTTGGCGTAAGTGGTAAATTCGGGTAAGGTAATAAGGTTGGATTGAAAGTTGGAGCAGGGAACATCATTTTATTTGGCTTCAATACGTTCCAAAACACAATTATGTGCCATATGTGCTGTTTACAATACAAACAAATTGCATATTCATCCCCAATTGGCAAACATATCATATTTACTAGTTTCCAATTAAAATCGATTAACATCATTAATATGCATGTGCAGAAACCGAAAGTGCACGTCGTATTTACATGCACAGAAGTTATATGACCTATTGAACATTATCAACCAAATTTTGTCTAGTTTTAAAAAGATTCCAAAATTACGTTTGACTCATTGGCGCGCGCCACACGCTGTGCATTTTCCAGTTTTCGATCAGAAATCGATACCTTTACCTTCATATCGTCAATATACTAAGTCGAGTACAATCAAATGGTAGTTTTCGATAACAGTTGGTACTGCTCGATAAAATAAGACTATTTATAACGTTTGGCATGTTTGACCCCCATCGCCAACAACACAATGGATGTACCCTTTGATATCTGAGGCCACGGGCATTATTACACCTTTGTCCTGTGTCAGTACTTCAAATTATTTTTAGATTTAGATTCGCATCACAAATGGTTGATTGCTAATAGATGAAATATTTATATTTCTGTTTTAATTTCAGGTATTATGAAGATCCAAATGGTGATTCAACTGTAAACCTTCCAGTCCCTTACTGCTGCTTTGTTTAGTGGAGAAAAGAAGCATGCAGTTAACAAAATTGCGACTTAACATGTCAAGCTTATAAATGAAAAATTAATGTGCACAATATGTATTTACACTGCGATGCAATAAACTTTTGGTTCTGACTTGTCTTGTCTCTTTTGCATGAGTTGAAGTTAAATTATCCTAGTGCCCATTGTCCTCTTTTCACAAATCACACTTAGGTGATCGTTAAATACTGATGTTATGTTTGAAGAAATTTGAAAATCAAACTTTTGTGAAATAGCCCTAACTGTGTTTGTTTTTCATTTACAAATTGTCTATTAGAAACCGCTGACATTTAATTGATCCTTCAGAGAATCTAATGTTCAAGATTGCTAACTAAACAATTCCTTAAGTAGGATTCTAAGAGGCAATTGTCAATGAAAATTACATGGTCGAATAAGTACCAAAACATGCACTGAATATCGTAGATAAACAAACATGTATGAGGTTACATGTTACAAAAACAAAACTTCAGCAAGCAAACATTTCATACAAGTTTAAAGGTTTCCTGTGTTCAGGGGAGTTAGTTTCTGACATTAATGGGATGTAGGTTTTCTATTTTCAGGGCATGTTCGGTTCCAAAGAAACATTGTTTTCCGATGTTCCGGGGACGTGTTTCTGACGTTGTGGCGATGTTGGTTTCGGACATTGAGAAAACGTTGGTTTACAACGTTCAGGGGACGTTGGTTTACAACGTTGAGTGGATGTTGGCTTCCAACGTTCAGGGGACGTTGGTTTCCGATGTTGTGGGGACGTTGGCTTCTAACGTTGTTGGGATGTTGGTTTCCGACGTTGATAGAACGTTGTTTTACAACGTTCAGGGGACGTTGGTTTACAACGTTGAGAGGACGTTGGTTTTCAACGTTCAGGAAATGTTGGTTCCCAACGTTGTTGGGATGTTGGTGTCCGACGTTGAGAGAACGTTGTTTTACAACGTTGCTAGAACGTTGATTTTGTAACGTTACAAAACTAACGTTAGAATTACGTAAAAAGGAATCTACAAATAACGTCCAAATAACGTTACAAAACTAACGTTGGCAGGACGTTGGTTTTGTAATGTTTCAAAACTAACATTGCCAGGATGTTGGTTTTGTAACGTTACAAAAAAACGTTATAATTACGTTAAAAGGAATCTACAAATAACGTCCAAATAACGTTACAAAACTAACGTTGGCAGGACGTTGGTTTTGTAATGTTTCAAAACTAACGTTGCCAGGACGTTGGTTTTGTAACGTTACAAAATAACGTTATAATTACGTAAAAAGGAATCTACAAATAACGTCCAAATAACGTTACAAAACTAACGTTGCCAGGACGTTGGTTTTTGTAACGTTTCAAAACTAACGTTGCCACGACGTTGGTTTTGTAACGTTACAAAATAACGTTATAATTACGTAAAAAGGAATCTACAAATAACGTCCAAACAACGTTGCAAACAACGTTACTGACACCTTCTGACAACGTTGTCACAACGTTGTGACAACGTAAAATTGTTTACTGGGAAGGTCGTGTCATCAATTCGTATTGTTCTTTGCCATGCATTAGGACAATGATTGTGTCAGCAATTGGCTTTCTCCTTTGTCATGTACACGATCAGTGAATGTGTCATCAATTCGCTTTGTCCTTTGTCATTCTTAAGAGCAGTGATTGTGTCATCAATTCTATTTACTAGGATATAATCAATACTACTTTCTGTATGAAAATATCACCCATGGTCTGTAGCATAGAGACGAAGAAGAGTAGATTTCAACAGATTAAGTTGTTTTTGTTGTGCATGTAGAAGTTTTCTGCTTTGTCATCAAGGAAGAGTCTTTTAAAAATCTACCAGTGTCTTTTAAAAACCATTGTAACGTAGAAACGAAGAGGATTGAGTCGTCCTCCTCAACACATTTAGTTGTTTATGCACTTGTAGTTGTCTACTTGTGCGCGCACATATTACACGTTGTAATACATGATGTATATTGGAGCACACTATCTGCAAGTGTCTACATGCTAATTATAGCGATGAGTAACCAGCCTTCAGCAATACGAGGCAGAAGATGTGAAGACAATCAGGGGAATGCGGTAGCCTTGCTGATACAACACTATAATGGAGAACAATGGTAGGTATACATGTACTTTTAACATCACAGCTTGAACTAGACATGGCAATAGAGATAAACCTAGAGGTCATCAACAGTATATGCTAATCTTATATATCACTTTCTTCTGTTATCCAGGTTGATTAAACAGAACTTTTAATAATAAAAAATGCATTTACCATTAATTCCCTTGTCGATTTGAGTTCTTTATAAAGACATATCGACAATACAATATATATAACAATGTTGCTTTGTCATCGGAAACGTGGTCATTTTAAAAACTCATTCCCTTTTCTCTACAAAAATGTTCAACAGTGTCGCGGAGACAGGTAAGAAGCTTAACTGAGCTGATTGATGACGTGTCAAGTGACAGGTAACAATTGGCAGACGCTCAATCTTACAGGTGCAAAAAGAGACCTCTATTGTAGAGATTCCACAGCCCAGCAACGTGAGGAAGAGAGATTGATTCATTTTTCTCCTGAGAAGGTCGGTTTTTATCCATTCTTGAGACCAACCCCGCTATATACTCAGGTTAATATATAGTTGAACCCCCCAAAAAATGCTACAAAAGGTTTCTCAACTGATTCTGGTAGGGTTTAGTGTACTTTATGACATCTCTGACAGCTTTATTTTTCAGTTCCATTTAAGATGTCAAATGCATTTTCAAATAAGGTATTTGTGTATGGCTTTTTTATAGACTAACTTTGAGGTATCGATTAATCATTAATTGAATTTACCGATATTATATATCATCGAGCCAATAAATACCGCTGTGCCTATCCGGTCCTTTTTACTTACACTCACTACGATTCATAAAGTCCAACTTTAGACAAAAATCCACTTACAGAGATCGCCGCTAATGGCTGCAATACTGCCGAAGCGGTGTTAAGCAATAACTCACTCACTCACTTACAGAGAGGGTAATGTCGCCATCTTGTTTTATTTAGCTTTACGTGAAATGAAAACACGCTATACTGTACCTAATTTACAACTTGTTGATAATAAGAGACATACACTCGTAGAGTATCCACATAGTAACACATATCATGTCATACAATTGAAACAAATTGCTGTTGTGCCGTAGCGAAGTTTTCCCAACTCGCAGCTCCGATGGGCGGCTTCAGTTCTCATGGTTTTTATTTTTCAACAAATGTGCGCTTGTGTTTATTAAGTTGTGAACTATAAAGTCATCAAAATATTATCTTTATAAGTATCTTTCAATTTGGCTGTATCATGTATATGTTCATGCTATAATCATGTATTAATAACATATATGTGTAAACATGAACATCCTCTCGAATTTCGTTTCCACAACAAAATGTCCCGAAAAAAATAAACCCTCCTTTTAAAGGGGCATTAGAACGTTTTTTCGATGAAATGTATTTGAAAAATAGTGTCACCAATAGTAAAACACCCTTCTCTCAAGTTACAAAGTGAGTGTATATGGTTCGATAAAGCCATGGGAAGCCATGGTTTTTGTAACTCGAAATAATAAAATAGGTTCACAAGAAAAAGGCCGCCATGTAAGTTTTGCTTTATACGCAACACCGTTATTACCACTACGGGTAATTGGTTTGTTTAATAAGACGTTTTACCCTCTAAAGTAAATATAAATGACATAAACTATTATTATAATGGGAAATTTGAAAAAATAAAATTTGCAAAGAAAACGTGCTACAGCCCCTTTAACTTCGCTCGAAACATGATCCACGGAACATAAAGTTTACTTACATATATGTCTCGTGACTGTTTACATAAGTAATCAATATTAACTACACCGTGCGGTTCACCCATTTTGACCTTATCCAAATAGTGTTTTCATAAGCTAATATACCTTTAAACGTAGTGAATGAAATATGAAAGTCGTCAGCACAGGTATAGGCCTAGCCCTTTTATCAGAGTCAGTCGTTTTATTACATCAAGTGTATTCAAGTTTCAAGCTGATATATAATATACATTTCCGAATAGTAAATGGGGAAGAAAATCTAAGAGATTTGTTTGACAAGTTGAACTCTCTCGTGTTTCGCTAATGTGGACTTGTAAATGCATTCATAAGTTTATACAGAATTTACTACCACAGAATTAAAGTGTGTCATATTGAGTTTTCCGAAATTGCAATTTTCTCGAAATTTGCGCGAGTTTCGTAAACTTAATTTTTAGCTCATCAGGCCTGAAAGGCCCGATGGGCTTATGGCATGGGATGGCGTCCGGCGTCCGTCCGTCCATCCGTCCGTCCATCCGTCCGTCCGTCCATCCGTCCGTCCGTCCATCCGTCCGTAAACTTTTCGCTTTTTCGACTTCTCCTCCAGAACCAATAACTCCACAGAGCTGAAATTTTATGTGCAGACTCCTTGGCCAATGGGGATTCTAAATTGTAGATTTCGTGACCCCATGACCCCAAATGGGGTCACAGGGGTCACATCCTTAAAAACCTATTTTCATCTTCTTCTCCAGTTCCAAAAGGTTTAGAGAGCTGAAAAGTTGTGTGTAGACTCCTTGGCTAATGGGGATTCTAAATTGTAGATTTCGTGACCCCATGACCCCAAATGGGGTCACAGGGGTCACATCCTTAAAAATCTATTTTCATCTTCTTCTCCAGTTCCAAAAGGTTTATAGAGCTGAAAAGTTGTGTGCAGACTCCTTGGCTAATGGGGATTCTAAATTGTAGATTTCGTGACCCCATGACCCCAAATGGGGTCACAGGGGTCACATCCTTAAAAATCTATTTTCATCTTCTTCTCCAGTTCCAAAAGGTCTAGAGAGCTGAAAAGTTGTGTGCAGACTCCTTGGCTAATGGGGATTCTAAATTGTAGATTTCGTGACCCCATGACCCCAAATGGGGTCACAGGGGTCACATCCTTAAAAACTTATTTTCATCTTCTTCTCCAGTTCCAAAAGGTCTATAGAGCTGAAAAGTTGTGTGCAGACTCCTTGGCCAATGAGTATTCTAAATTGTAGATTTCGTGACCCCATGACCCCAAATGGGGTCACAGGGGTCACATGTTTAAAAACCTATTTTCATATTCTTCTCCAGTTCCAAAAGGTCTAGAGAGCTGAAAAGTTGTGTGCAGACTCCTTGGCTAATGGGGATTCTAAATTGTAGATTTTGTGACCCCATGACCCCAAATGGGGTCACAGGGGTCACATGTTTAAAAACCTATTTTCATCTTCTTCTCCGGTTCCAAAAGGTCTAGAGAGCTGAAAAGTTGTATGCAGACTCCTTGGCTAATGGGGATTCTAAAATTGTAGATTTCGTGACCCCATGACCCCAAATGGGGTCACAGGGGTCTCATGTTTAAAAACCTATTTTCAGCTTCTTCTCCAGTTCCAAAAGGTCTAGAGAGCTGAAAAGTTGTGTGCAGACTCTTTGGCAAATGGGGATTCTAAATTGTAGATTTCGTGATCCCATGACCCCAAATGAGGTCACAGGGGTCACATGTTTAAAAACCTATTTTCATCTTCTTCTCCAGTTCCAAAAGGTCTAGAGAGCTGAAAAGTTGTGTGCAGACTCCTTGGCTAATGGGGATTCTACATTGTAGATTTTGTGACCCCATGACCCCAAATGGGGTCACAGGGGTCACATGTTTAAAAACCTATTTTCATCTTCTTCTCCAGTTCCAAAAGGTCTAGAGAGCTGAAAAGTTGTATGCAGACTCCTTGGCTAATGGGGATTCTAAAATTGTAGATTTCGTGACCCCATGACCCCAAATGGGGTCACAGGGGTCACATGTTTAAAAACCTATTTTCATCTTCTTCTCCAGTTCCAAAAGGTCTAGAGAGCTGAAAAGTTGTGTGCAGACTCCTTGGCCAATGGGGATTCTAAATTGTAGATTGTGTGACCCCGTGACCCCAAATGGGGTCACAGTGGTCATGATCTAAGAACTTATCTTATGCTTGTAAACAATTACTTAAATAACTTAAATCACTTAAGATAGTAAATCAATGAAATACTGATGAGCTACAGAGCCCATGGCTCTATTTTTAAAACTTTCGAGTGTAGTAATGAAATTTTTACTCATTCTATTCCATTTGAATGGCCACGAACAATTGTTTCATGAAATCATAGACATCACTCGCGCTGTAACAATGGCTGCATGAATGGCGAAAGTGATTTGTTCACACTTTACAGATATAGCTCTGCTTTATATTATGTTTTAACATGTGAGTGATACCATTACAAAACATAGTTACAAAACAGGCCATTGACATGTCATTACTCAAACAAGGACAGCCTGTTATTTAACTTTATAGCACAAAGTAAACATACATTCTCCAAATAGGGGTCAATATTTTCTTAAGTGACAGAGTGTTTTCTCATTGACTTTTTTCTCAAGAGTTACCGCTGCTGTCAGTAGTTTATATTTACAACTGTCATTATACATGTACCCGTTTATGACCTCTGACATTTGTTTGCAGCATATCATTAATTCCCAATTGAGAACTTCTATAATCGAATTTTGATAACATACATTATTCATATTGTGAGTTATGGTATATAAGATGATAATGTTTCAAGAGGTCGTAATTATATAAAAAAAATTGGCTCATTCTTTGTAGAGAAATTTCACATTTAAAAAAAATGAACGCAATCGAAGTTGTATAACCCTGTCACCAAACGACTTATAGTTGTCGTTTGTGATGTATGAGAAAACACAGTTTTTGAGTTGTTTACATTTGTATGTAAAAGACATTTTGACCTAAAAAAAACCCTCATTTATTTCTTTTGGGAGCAAATTCATCTTTCAAACCTAACAAGTGCCGTGAATACTCCATAAAATTCAATTACATAATGTGATATTATTTATGATTTATGATAGGTAATTATGTCATTAAAATATAATTTGTAAAAAGCGTTTTTCTTTTGACAAAAACATCACGACATGAGTATTTCCTTTTTTAAAAAAAAATGCTTAGATCAAATTCATACTCTACTCAAAAGGGGGAAGAAAATGGTTCCATTTAATATAATCGTAGTACATTATTATCCTAATTCTTAATTCAGAGTTATAGGTACATCCATTGTCTTGTTGGGGGTCACATATTCCAAACGTTATAAATGGTGTTCCTTTATCGAGAAGTACCCATTGTTACCGAAAACTGCCATATTGATGACAATGGACCGAGTATATTGACGATATGAAGGTAAAAGTATTGATTTTTGATCGATTGACGCGCGCCAATGAGTCAATCATAATTTTGGAATCTTATTTATAACAGACAAAATACCAAATTTCAGTTAATAATGTTTAATAGGTCATATAACTACTGTGCATGTAAATGGGACGTGCAGCTTCGGTTTCTACACATGCATAACGATTTTAATTGGAAACTAGTAATTATGATATATTTGGCGTTTGAGGAGGAATATGCAAGCTTGTTGAATTTATGTGTACTATAAACAGCACAAATGGTGTGTAAGAACGTATTAAAGCCAAATGCAATTTTATGAAACACAGTGGATGCACTTTTAAATAATCGACAGGTTTAATCTTACGTAGCAATTTATAACACAAGAACGTCTATTATTACTCATCATTATCTACTATCACATAAATGGCATTAAAAAGTAGCATTGCTTTAAGGGAACTTCTCGTATTATTTGTCTGTTCATTCACTTTCCAAATTTTAAGGAACAATTAAAGACATTGGTCCTATATCCGGTTTTACTCGGCGAAAATTTAAAGGCGCTATGTAGCAAGATTTAAATTTTTTTTTCAATATGTTATTTATCCTTAGAGTTCATACAATATATTGTTACTTTTGATGGTAACACGTCTCATTAGACGATCCGATAAGCCGCATCCATAAAAAACGATTACCCATATTGTTAGAAAATGGTGTGACGTGTGGAACTCTTATAAGTGTGAGAGGTAGATTTGTAGGTCTCAAGTGATTTTGAGAGATCAGATATCAATATGGTTGACCATTCCATCATGGTGCAATATTCGAAACTCTATTCTGAGTGTTTAGGTACCACGCCACCAGTCAGATCACTTGGGCATTTTAGTGTGAACACCTTAAAATTGCCGCTCGAAGGAAAATCGATTCGCGTGGCTTAATCGAATCATTTCCATTCGTTTTAGAACTGTTTTTTTTTTTTTTTTATTGATTCAGAAGTATTATTTAGCCGTTGGTAACACTTATTTTCTTTTTCGTGAGAGCATTTTATTTTTGTAAGAAGGGCGTGCTATAGGACACGAGTTACTACATTCACGGTTCGTGGACGATATTTATGATGGATTCAGGGACTATTGTGTTAAAAGAAAGTGTTTACGTTTATCTCAGTTCGGCGGCTACACAAAATCACTTTCATTTTTCACACTTGTTCTTCTAATAATAACTATATATAATATTATTTCATTATCTTAATAACTTATTTATATATAAATAAGGTGACGTTGACACAGTAAATGATGCTGAAAGTGAATGTATAAATTTTATTGATCTCAACGTATCCTTATTCAAAGACACGAATTCGTTCTTTTTACTTACATATATATACGCGCACCAAACAGACAAAACGTGAGATCAAATTGCCGCAATAAATCCACGTTATATTCTCCCGGTGCTTTAATGTCTCTAAATTGTCCCAATAAATCAGATAACACAATGACAAAATTACAAAAACAACGTATCATTCAAACACGCCGATCTATAAATGGATTTTGACAAAGTATAGAAAATGTCTCGTAATTGCCTCAATAAATTGGATTGCACAACAGAGAAATTCAAGAAAACGTATAACATAAAACTACTCAAACGCGGCGATCTATACGCGGTTCTCGAGGCATAAATTGAGATTGTCCGGTGAACCGGGTTCTATCAATACAGCATAAAGGCGACATAGGTTTCGTTTCAATGGAGTGCTATCACGTTGATCTTTATGAAAGGTTCTCAGAAAGTAACCCTGAATAAAGAATAAAGAGCTCTCAACAACCCATTTAAAGTCATTTCCCTTTCTTACGCGTCAATGCAGAAACATGCCCTTTGATTGCCTGTTATTGAATCTTGTTTATACGTATAGGTATAGCGCGTTGTTTATGCTTATATAGTAAGTAATGTTATTAACGCTGAACTACGGGTGGCGTGGTTATAACGGGTTGTAGAAACATGTCCAATGATTATTGTTTATATATCTTTGCTTGTACTATTTATTTTGAAAATTGTTTATGTTACTATAGGTAAAATGTCATTTTGATTTTTTAGACATATGTAGGTAAAACACGTTGTTTATGCCAATATAGGTTTATACATGTTATGTCATTAACATGACTTCATATAATGTACCGCAGAACATCTCGTATGTCTGCCTATTTATTGTTGCTGATACTATGTGCCGTTAGCAAGTTCTTTATGTCGAAATAGCTAAAGAATGATTGTCATTTTAATGTTGTTTATACATATGTAGGTATAACATGTTGTTTATGCCATATAGGTATATAATGTCATTAAACATATTTCACATAACGGATTACTTATACTGCATATATTTAGAAAGTTGACAATGTCGATATAAGTAAGAATGTAAACGCTTATACATAGATAAGTTGAATAATTGGTTTATGCCAATATAGGTATAGAATGTCATCAACAAGACTGCAAATAAAGGACTTCAGAAACATATAATATATGATGTTTGCCTAGTTTATGTTGCTTATAATATATATGTTTTCGAAAATTGTATATGTCCATATAAGTAAACATGTAAATGTTGTTTATACATATATAGGTAAAATAATTGGTTTATGCCAATATAGGTATAGAATGTCATTAACAAGACTTCATATAACGGGTTTCAGAAACATATTATCTTGTCTATTTATTGTTGCTTATACTATACTTAGAACATTGTTTAGGCCGATATAGGTAAAGAATATTGTTAATTCACATGTAGATATACCGCGCTGGTTTTGCCAATAAAGGTACATCGTACAACCGCTGCTAAACAGTCTTTGTACATGAAGCACATGAAAGCCTAACAGTACTTGTCATAGTGTGGCAACATTGGAGATCGACCATATGTAGATTTGACACGGATTAGGGTCCTACCCACTATTATCCAGAATCAAATATGGTATTTATTCTAACCGGGGGACTTATCCAATGTTAAACAGCCCGTGGTGTAAAGGTAATCGCTCAGTGACGATAATAATACATTAATTCAGACTTATTACGTTGCTTCTGACATAACGTTATAAAATAAGTTCGCCTCGGTCGATATTGTTCATACCTGACCCCGTGTGCTATAAGGTTGAGTAATACATGGCGTATTTAACCTTTAGTGTTTGAATACTAGTATTAGGCGTTTGTACTTGAATCACTCACATCTATTTTTTCTTTAACTATTATAACTAGTGTTTAACCTTCAGTGTAACAATACCAGTATAAAGCATATGTACTCTTAACGGTCACATTTTTGTTTTAAAGATATTATAAAATGTTCAAAATTATTTATGAGACGCTCCCTCACTAAAAGTCAAAGCACATATACACAACCTTATAAATACTAAATATAGGAATAATAATTGAGTTAGGGGACGTATTATTATTACGTATTAGGACAGTATATTTTGAATAATTTGTTTAAATGTATATCTAAACGTTAAAAGTCACATTACCTGGTCTACACAAAGATATGTAAAACAATAGGGAATGACTTTAAGTCAGTGGACGTCTCAAAAAGTACAATTTTGATTTTAATAAGTTTTGAGGGAAAAATTGATTATATTTCCAAAAGTCTTCATGTGAGCATTGAAAATGCATTTTTGTAGAGTATAAAATAACACGTCCACAACAGGTCGAGGCAAAATGGTCGTGTGGTAAGCTGTTGGTACAGTCAATGCTGGCGATAGTTGCCTTACTCTGAGGGCGTGGGTTCGAAAGGTACAGGGTAAATAAAAACAATCCATGACATACATTTGATTCGTAAATGTATTTAATCTGAATAGTCAATGAAGGTAATATATTTGATAATATTCTTGAAATGCAGAAATGAATCTGTACCACCGGAGAGACATAATGCTAATGGAGGTAAGATAGGAGATTAATGCTGATATTGGTATACTGACCATCGAATCTTAGTATCACAGACCTGCCTACCCTGATTTCGACTTATAATGTAACTTTTAAATTTAAAAATGTTTCATACGCGTTTCCTTTTTTACAGTAAAAGACGTGCACTTTTTACAACATAATATTTTTAGACTGTCATGTGTCCACAAGCAGACATCTCCGCTAAGTGCCCCATCTACAACATTGGAAATTGCTTAGCTTCAACTTTATAATAACATGTGCATAAATATAACTAATCCACTTGAATTGTTGAAATGTATCAAAGAATATACCTAAATTTCAACACCATATCACTAGTTTCACAAGTTTTGATCCTGCCGAATATTTGGCGCAATGGTTTTACTGCCATGAGTCCTAACGTAATCACCAATGTTTATTATCCACATCTTCTTTTCCAGAAGTCCTACACAATCTTTCATAATCTGACAGCCTGTTCAGCACTCAGCGACTTCATGTCACATTTAGTTAAGCTTACAACTGCATTCTTTGAATAGCTAGACACACAGGTACAACCAAAGTTATCCTTCTTTGTTCGTGGCCTTCACCTCCTGATGTTTAATATAGTGCCATTCATTCACAATCTGAGAACAGTTTAGTAAGTTGTAATTTTGAATTTTCATCAGATTAACATACAAATTTAGTAAAACGTGCGATCACATTCTTTGGACAACTAGACTCAGAAGTACAATCATTCTTTGTTAGTGACCTTGACCTTTAAGAAATGAACTCTGGGGTTGTCAGGCTGCCCAAGCGACGCATGCGTACCGCTCCTCCTGTACTTCCGGTGCTCAAAGTCCATATATACATCCTTGTCAAGGGCCTTAAGGATTTTAAACGCCTCTCTTTGGGACACAGCGCCCTCCCCGTTAACCACGTGGAACTGGCTACTGGCCTCGTCTTCCGATATCCGTGAAGTCGGACCCTGGAACTTAGCATTTCCGGAGGGGTATTTGATGGGGTCGATCTCCCCCGGATTAAGTAGTGCCGGGGGAGGTGCGTCGCCGTCTTCCGAGTCTGATAAACTGATTTGCTCCTCTGAATCTGAATCTAAGAAGTCTGCATCGTCAATTTCTGTCAAATGGAATGTTTTAGTTGCAACGTTGTTATTATTCTCGTCGTCTACGGTGTCGGGTAAATCCGGGGGGACCTCCTCAGCATTAACACTATCTGAAATATCCGAGGATGTTTTCTTGGTCTCCGTGTTACCACAACCGGTAGAATGTTTAGGAACATATCGTCTGGTGTCTTTTGGTTTTGATTCATTCATCCTTTGAAATGACCTGTATATTGCGTGGATGGGCTGGCGGCGTTGTCTGATCACAGGGCCCGTCAGAGGGGCGGGCTGGTTCGTGTTGAAGTATCCATTCTGTGACCACACTTTGTCCGGAGCCATCAGGCTGACAGATATCTGTTTCTGGAGTCTATCACACTTAGCGTTCAGCTCCCTCAGAATCTTGGCGTCGTGAGGATGCTGTGGAGAGGTTGACTTCTCTGACGGAGCAGGATCACTACCTGCAAAATTTTCAGATCTGGAGGTGTGTACTTGTGGAAGAGATTTACCTTGAAGCTTTAGAACTTTGTCACGATATCGCGACGCACTCGGACTACTTTGGGACACCTTTGGAGGAATGTGCCTCCCTCCCAACCTCACGTTGTTGACGTCATAGAATGCGACCCCAGACCGAGGGTTGGTCATCTCCGAGAAAGATCTCCTGGTTCCTGCACTGGACCTTCTCCCCCCGAACTCGCTGTTCGGAGAGTCGCCACTGCCCATCTCGTCCTGTCTGTCCGTGTAGTGGGGATCCACACTCCGTCCCACCACCATGTCTTCCATCTCTCCCACCGGGTATTCAGGTTTGTTCTTCAGAGCCTTGCTGAACACGTTCGTCTCACGCACCAGAGACCCTGGACGCTTCTGTTTTGTCAGAAACACTGAAGGAAGAGTCTTCTTCTTCTGAAGCTCAACATCAGCCTTCGCAACAAGCTGGTCATACTCCTTCTCCCTCTGTGGCATCTGTGAGAGGATCATGATTGGACGTCTGCTGGAGCCACGTGACATGAGGTCACTCATATCCTCCGCCTCACACTTTGACAGCTCTGTCATCCGTCTGCACATCTCCTTCCGCTTGGCTGTGGAAATACGACGTTTGTACTCTCCCCAGGTCGAGGTCTGCTTACCTCCCCTTCCGCTGGACATGGTCGTGTCCGTCAAACCACTCTCAGAACTGACCGGGCTTGGACACGGGTCATTCATGGATTTATCCTTACTGAACCCAGATGGTGCCGTGTTGATTCGTAGAATCCCCCTGTTAGTCGCGTCGTCTCTCTGCTTAGGGATGGAAATTGTTCTTGATATTGGAGACACCAGAGTGGAAATCAACTGCATGGAAGACAGACTCGACCCAGGTATGCCATGCGCAGTTGGTGTCTTCCGAGCCAGATGGGCTGAATTGGCCGCGGCGACGTCACCAATGATTGCTGTAGTTATTAGATTCTCGTGCATGCGATCCATTCTGTTCTCCTGTAAGAGCCGCCTTTCATAGTTGTCTACACACAAAACAGACGCGCTGGGTGAATCAAAATAAACGGATTCCGCTTTCACCTCACCCAGAGGCCGCGGCCTGACGTTGCTAGGCCGTGAAGCGCTCACGTCTCCCATGCTGGTTGAGCCGGGCAGATTACAGAAAGGCTTTATAACCCGCGGGTCGAGCGACGATTTAACTTCCATTCTCCGGGCGAGAAAACACTCTGTAGTGCATTGTTGATTGCCTTGCTCCGTTTGACTGACGGGAGGATCACCGAGCACTCGTTATGTTCATAGTCGCTCTAAATACGCCGGGCAACAGCACACGACCCTGCAATCGTCCTGTCTGCAAAGCAATGACAATACAGTTAAGACAAGAAGCTCAGACTGTACATATATAAAACGAAGCACTGAAGAGTTATATTTTCAGGTAAAGACGATGTTGATTCAGATTTACCTGGCAGTAGCTTCATATAAGCTACAGGTGTATAGTTTCAGGTAAAGACGCATAGATTCATATATACCTGACCGTAGTTTCATTAGTTACAGGTGTAATATAAACCAAACGCTGCAAGTTAGTCGAGCTTATAGCAATGGGACTCGTTATGAAGGTAATTGAAACAACCCTCGTCAGCTGGTTTCCTTTCTTATCTGTCCATAGTGTTTATGTGATCTCGACTGATAAAATACTTCCAATATTGCCTATAGTCCCCATTTAAGCTTGAGCTACCTCCACTAATGACTTACCTGTCTATCTAAAAATTACCCTTGTTTATTGGCACGAACAACTTTAAAGCTTTAGAGAAAACACACGATATGGTCTTTGCTTTAGATGGATGCTTGAGTAAGTTCGTATATTAGATATTTATCTTTGTTAATATATTATATCTTCTCTGCCGGAAATGAATTTTGACTTTTTATCTGGTATTAGCCTTGATATTGTTTATTGACACTAACCTCTTTGATTGCCATTTTGATCTGAATAGTATACGATCTCTGATGATTAACAATGACTAATTTTAGTGTCAATATACTGACTTGTTAAGATGAAGTATTACAGTACTTATTACAGTATAAATATGTAAACTTCCATTTGTTAACCATACTTGAAAAGACCAATACACCGGTCGTATATGAGTTCATCGCATTAAAGATGTTGATACAGTCAAAACCATCTGATGCTTACTATGTTCTATATATATTTTCTGTTTCTAAAATTGCCCATTTGGCTCGAACCATTGTGATCATAAATCGCGACTTACACCTTTATATTGTTACTATACATAATGAACCAACATTAAATGGATATTAAATTTTCAGCAATAGTCAGTACTACTGGATAAAATAAAATCAAACAATATACTTAATGGCCCTTTAACCTCTTTGAATGCAAGTTACAAAGGAACTAATATAAGATCTCTGCCAGTAAGATGGATGTATGTCTGTTAGTGTATCTAATATTTACCCTTGTATATTGACATTGAGTACATAGAAGTTCTGATACAAAGGGAAATGCTATACGATATATGCAATACCCCTGTCCCCTTTGATGAATGCGTACATATGTATCGGGTATTAAACACGGTATTGAATATTTGCAGCGGTGAAATATATATTGCATTACCAAATATCAAATATTTATTGATTTAGCCTGACCGGTATTAAACATTAAAGGGACAGTTACGACTTGTGTATTTTGTTGAGACGAACACAGGTTTTTAAAAACAATATACTGCAAAGAATGGTGAGTTAAGCATTAGAAAATGAATTTTACCTTCAACACATAGATAACAAGGCCTTCAGAGAAACTCTAACCTGATTCCGATGCAGTTGCCATCATTGATACTTGATGTCATAACAATTTCGTTGAGGGTTTTGATTGGGCCTTAATACTGAATGAACATCGAATTAAATGATTGCCTGGTCTTCCTATATAATAATCAGTTAACGGTATTTATTTATTTATTTATTTATTACTCATCGACCATACATCGAGATTAAACGTTGCCGACTATTGTTTAGCTAATACACGATTCCCTTTATCTGGCATAACCAGGCTCGTTAGTACTAGCAGATGGCTACAGGATTCCCTACACTGCATAACTACGTTTCAAGTCTTTCTCCCAGCATTTATATTTGCCACCATGTCTACTTCAAGCAATATTTTTCTTCACCGCCTGGCGGTTTAATCAGCTTAAGTCTCACTGCAATACTCATGTTGAACAGAGATACATAGGCTCATTAACTCATAGTCCATAAACTCATGATAAGAAAAACAGTGGAACAAATTTATAATAGATATATCCTAGAAATTCCCTATCATCTTCTCTTCACACACATAACCCCCACAAACACAAACAATTTGATACTCCTATATACTTACTCTTCAACCATCGGGGCCAGTTTTCAGTAATGTATGTACATTCAAAATACAGAAATATTCAACCTATCAGATATATCTGTATTCAACAAAAATAAATGCCAAGTAAAAAATTATAAATCTAAAACCAAAACAATAGTGAAAGATCTCATCTACAAGTAACTTAACTGTCAACCCATTTCAACACTTACCTACACATTCAAAGCACAATATACGAAAATGTCAACAGATGCATTTATCTTAAATACAGGTGAATGCCAAACACATTATATATCTAAAACCGAAAAGTAACCATATTACAACAACGACTACCTTACCTTCTTTCAGCCAGTTTCACACCTACATTAACCAGCTTTACACATATAGATAGTTAATACCTTCTTCATACACACTCACACCTACCTTCAACACAGGTAAGTTTCTGACAGGTGCTTCATATTGTGTGTTCAGTGTGAAGTGTTTGCAGATAGGTGGGTGACACCCAAACCTATACCAGTGGTCTCACAACGCTGACCCCTGACCCCCGCACCCTGACCCTATCAGTATATGACCATTGTTAAGATGGTTTAACATCTGAATGATTTTGCTGACTTTCTTTGGCATCTACAGAAACCATCACATGAATTCGGCATTTTCGATTTCATATACACGTGTGGTATAAGTTTTGAAATTAATCTGATTCATCCCAATCATTTATCACTAAAAATATCATATTAACCACCAAAATGTCATATTTTCCACCAAAATGTCATATTTACCACGTATATGTTATATTTACCACCAAAATGTCCTGAAACACAACCTTCATTAGAATTGATATAAGAAGTTCAGCTTTAAATCGATTTACCTTCCTAAGACAGCATATGGAACCCACATATCATTCTCGACCTTCAGAAATAAATTGTGCTCGTGACATTGTTTTCTACATCTAATGCCATTCAGTATATTGGTCGGCTTAAAACACTGACCACCTCAAACAATATACACTTGATATCTGTCGGAATCTATGAAGATTAAAGAACACATCCCAATGAACTCACTTGTATTTCATCGACATATCCTACTGATTGATCCTCTTCAATCATCATTGTAGATTCTAGTGTTATTTACAGTCTAAATGGAGCTAGATCTTATGTCAGTCAGTGATTGAACTACCTGGTCTTCAAGAACAAAGTCTACAGCACTTATATTTACTGACTGGACCTATAGGTACCGATGTGAGGAAGAAGAGGGGGTCGAATACCCCTCATCGAGACCCTTCGGCGTCTCCTGATTGGCCCATTAAGTATATTTAGGAATAACTTAAGATTCAAATATCCCTCACCGAAAACCTTCCGCGTCTCTTGATTGGCCCAATGTATGTATAGGAACAAGAGCAGATTCGAATATCCTTCACCTTGTACCTTTGACTACCGCCCTGCTAGACTAACATGCAGTGTAATCCATTGGAATCATCACACAATTAAAACATACGAAAAATACGATCCAAATTAGTCTCTCAGTACATACATATTCTCGTGATGAATTTTCATATCTTCATCTCCTTTCACTGTTACAGACACCTAGGTCCATATGATTTCTAATGTCATTCACCGGGCATGTTCGTGTCTGCTGACTGGACCACAACATCGAAAGGAATCATCATATATAGATTTGATTGGAACATTGTATCTCTACACACTCTGGAACAAATACATACATACTGCATCAGGTCCCACTTCGAAATGTTTTCATTTTCGTAAATCCTTTTTGAAACTGCAGAATACTAGCACCATATGCATTTCTTCCCAATACCATTCATCAAAACCTTCATGTCAATTGACAAAGTAATCAGCATATATGTATTGGAACCTCAAGTCATATCCTAATGCTACATTCTAAAAGCCAGATCCATACCATCATACTCGTATTCCACTTAGAAATGTCTTTCTCTGTCTTTAGTCACTTTCCATCGAGTGTTTCCTCTTGTGTGTCAACTCTCAGGTCCACGTTTAAAGACATCTACATCAACATATATTTTAGGGAAACACATTTTCGTATGCTTGAACCCCTCAGGTATTGTATTCCAATTCACAATGTTTTCAGTATTATGAATCCCTTTTGCAGCCACATAATTCCTTTCAAATATCATTCACCGAAACCCTCTGGTCAACTGACCACTCCACAACTTTAAACATCAATCTTAATTTTCCTGGAACACCATATCACAATTTGGAACTCTTACATGCCTCATGGGTAGTATTCCACTTAGAAATGTTGTCAATATTATGAATCCATTGTGCAGCCACAGAGAGCTAGTTCTTCCTGTGGTCGAGTCTATGACTTAGCCCTCTACTAAACGTCTCACAACACGACAATGTCTCTATAGGAAGGAATCAATAGGGATTAAGCTTGTAGCCTTTACTGTTCTCGTAACTTGTATAGGTGACCACTCGGGTGGACACAATCTCACATTAGTCAAGTGGCCGGAGTGGAGATTATTGGGTGGACAGAACACCAACATGAGGGCAACGTGACATTTTTTATTATCCGATTCTTTAAAAATACAATCTCTCACTTATAGCATTAAGGGAAATGTCATTTCTTGAGTGGGGTTGTTTATGAGAATTTGTTTGAGGAAAGTCGGGTCATTAGAGATTAATTTTTAAAAAGATATCACTAAGAAAATACTTTCTGTATATCAATTTAATCAATGCGAAATGTACACGACGTTCCGGAGTGTAGCCTAGGCAATAATCATAGCCCTTCATCAGAAGGCGTTATGAAGAAGATCTTCCTGTGAAGATGAAGAACATATACATATATATATACATCTCATATTCCCTTGTGCAGTCAAATACTTATAATTGTGTAACTTGTAACAACAACTTACTCAAGTTCGTATTACAAAATTATTTTTGAAAACTGCTCCTCAGAACCGGACATATTGGCAATTCTTGTATTCATAAGTTTTGTCGCCTGTGTGTGTGTTAGTACATAGCCAACTCCAGATGCTTATTCAAGAAGTCACATGACCTTATTTAATCCAATCAGCAGAGCATATCGCTTAAATTTCAATGTCCGAATTAATATCCGATATTGACAAAAGCACATTCCAAAAGAAATGAAATGAAAAATATGAAGGAATCACCGGATATCAATGATGGTTTCATTTAAAAGATTGTAACTATTGTTACCATACCCGTATACAAATATTAAAACAGTAAGTGTCAGAACTTAGAAGACAGACCTAAACATATAAGCCACATATATTAATATCCATGTAAGCGTAAGTGTGTCGTATAAATTTACGAAACGAAATTTAATATTGTATAAAGCGAGTAAAAGCAAAAGTTTGAAAGCGAGTTTCGTAAAACTCCTATGTCACCAGAGTAATAATAGTTCTATTATCCTTTTATTTCAATGTGAACCAAGTACAATACGGTAAACGCCAAAAAAACCGTTATCTTGATTTGTTGTGTTTTAACATCCCGTATAAGTTAAGCCTTTTGTGTTACAATTACAGACTTGAGAATGTACTGTTAATTATGTTATCGCCATAATTTCATGGGTGGTTGTCAATTGTTCTATTTCCGATCATAGTTTCATTGGTGGTTGTCAATTGTCCTATTTCCGATCATAGTTTCATGGGTGGTTGTCAATTGTCCTATTTCCGAGCATAGAGAAAGAGCAGGAAACATGATTAAAAAAAAAGATCATAAAGTGAGCCAAAATGTTACTGTCTATTGTGCTAATGCATGCATATTTATAAACAATGATATAATATAAACTCTCTATCTTGCAGATGTGGCATGTGATTCATTGCCCATGCATGTATATCTAGCTTAATGCTTGCAATAAACCTCGCCAGTGTAAATATACAATGTTTTAATTAACTCAATACAAAAAACCCTTATAATCCTATGTATACGGACAGTGTATATCTAAGATAAGTTAGCCTATGTAAGGCTATTGCCAACATAAAGACCAACGTTAATTATCCATGTCTCATACTACCAGTTTGATGAAAAAATAATGTGGTTAAATAAACTGACGTACAAAAGAAAGTACAACACTCAGTTGAATTTATCATATGTATAATTTTCAATGTCAACTTTCTCGTGTTCTCGGCGTCGTATTAAAAAACTGACTTGTTTGGGAAATTAGTCCAAAAAATTAAATCAGTCAAAGAATATTCCTACTTGGTTTAAAAAAAATAAATTAAAATTATATATAACACATACTCTATGTGAAAATCAATAAATGTGGCTCGTCCTTCACACATTTACAACATGTTAAACATGGTAGGGGTCATGTTGGTGTAATTTTCATTTCTTAATTAACCCTGTATACTTTAAATAATCATATTTTAGTTACAAAATATAACAGTCACCAATTAAGTCATTCAAACTACTGCCGAAATGTTATTATTTCGTGCCATAATCAAATGCATTTCTTTTAAAATATTGAATTAGTCGAAAACAAGTTTTGCCCGTTAGTTTAGCATCAATAACGGCCGATAGATAACACAGACTAACAGCAGTGACTTGGTTATTTCTAAAACATACATAAATGCTATACAATTATCCTAAGGGTAGATCATTATCTCAACAAACCTTACAGAGATATAGTTAGTACGCGATACCCCCTTCAAACCAATCTTTAAAAAACAAACCAACCGTAGCAGTTTCTTAATGAACTTCTTCTATAAAAATGCTATGGTGAACTACTCCCGCAAGTCATAACTCTCCCCACTCTCCATCACTGTCAACATCAAGCCTTACTGCATTCATTGCCCTTTTCTGTGCTAGATTGTCAGCGAGCACATGAAGTTCAGGTGTGGCGCTGCTAAACTAGCACAGAAAAGATAACGATATGGAGCAAGGCGTAAATTAGCCAGTCATAGACAAACACGTAACTCCGATAAACAAGTAAGACTAATAGGCCATATTTAAAATACCATCCGACCATACAATTCTACTCAACTCTATATTTTACGTTGCGAGAGATGCAGTTTTAGCTTTAAATGTAGATCTATATGAAAGTTTGAATTGTTTTTTTTACATAATTTTCAAATAACGTATTTTTTTAAAATTCGCCGACCAATATGTTTTTCAAAAGTCATGACAACCACGATTTGTATGTGACCTTAATATACCTAAACACTGTCCTTTAAATATTCACTATCTTATTCAAACCAGTTCGGTCAATCTTGCCTGTGACTTAGTAACTGCTACAACACCGGCCTGATATAAATAACTCTAGAAAACAAACAGAGTCACTTTGTTTATCTAGATATCAACAACATAATATACCAGCATGTTCTCTTGAAAGGTACGAGTGCTTGTTTATATGGACAGTTGATTAGCCGGGTAAACGAGGTTGACTATGTTAAGAAAAGGAATACACTCAGAGACACTTGAGCTTGTCATAGGTGTATACACGTCTTCAGCAAAGGGAATACATTAAACATAATTATGGTTATACTGTTAATTTAGTTAAGTTATGATTGCCATCTAAGATTTTAAAAATAAATAAAGAAAAAAGATTGGAAACAAGTTGAAGTCGTTTCTTACTGTTAACGTTCGAGAATTTAAAGGTACATCCTTTGTATTGTTTGGGGTCACATATTGCAAACGTTATAAATGATGTTACTTTATCGAGAAGTACCGACTGTTACCGAAAACTACCATATTGATGAAAGAAGACGTAGCATATTGACAATATAAAGGTAAAACTAGTGATTTCTGATCGAAAACCGGACAATACACAGCGTGTGGCGCGCGTCAATGAGTCAAACGTAACTTTGGAATCTTATTTATAACAGACAAAAAGACAAATTTGAGTTGATAAAGTTTAATAGATCATATAACCACTGTGCATGTAAATGGGACGTGCAGTTTCGGTTTCTACACATGCATAACGATGTTACTAAATTTTAATTGGAAACTAGTAATAATGATATATTTGGCTATTGTGGATAAATATGCAAACTAAGTGAATTTATTTGTATTGGAGACAACACATGTGGTGAGTTGGAACGTATTAAAGCCAAATAAAATGTTGTGAAACACAACTGATGTACCTTTAAGAAATAATGTTCATGTTAATCAAACTCTAACAATCCTGTTGTTATTAAGGATATCTAGCAAAATGTATTAATTACAGCATCACAGACAAATCAATACCAAATCTATCCAAACCATACACAAATAATATAAAGAATATCAACACAAATGCAATATACTTTAATCCATGAGTAATAAAAAGTTATTAACATATTTTCAGATTTTTCAATTTTGAACTCTACTGCCTAACATTGTGTCTAAAACCATTTTTAAAACGTGATTTCAGAACCCCCATGTGTGATTGAACAGACAACACATAAAACTATCATACGCCGATGAATGCAATTGTGAATACAAAACATACACTTATCAAAATCAATTTTATCCGACAACAGTATATAGTGTCTTACTCTGTTGAAAGTATGCATAGTTTATTTTACTTGTCAGTTTAGTTTCGTCACCTGCTACTTTCGTTAAATAATTTTGTTTCTACTTTCATTTTCCATTTTTTAATGAAGTAACAGTCAGCTTCACTGAGAAGAATCATAGAACCGACAAAGATTCCGTTCTGTTTCCTCTCCTACAGATTCAACTTCAGCAAAGAGCACAAACAACATTAACGATAATTAATAAGGAGATATCGACAGTTCGATACCGTGACATTAATCCAAATCGATCTCTGCGACCTATAACTACGGTATCCATGGACCTTATAATCACTTCACGAAGAAGTTTTTAATAACGGTTTTAATCGCCACTGAAGTGATTCAATCGTCAAGACAACAGTGCTTAAAACTGGAACTTCTTTCCAAAAAGGGCAAACTTAATTGTTTATTGATCCAAGCTAAATCTAAAATCAATAAGGTGGCGACCCTCTAGAGCCTCTTGACCCGTTTCTACCTGACATATTTCCCTACCAATAACCCAATCAATACAACAGGGAGAGTTCATTTGTTTGACAAATTGGTGTTTTCTCTCCTTCATTGGTTTAACGTCTTCGCTCTGACTTGATACGCGTTAGACCACCCACTGCTAAGGTTTACTTGCTAAACACTGTGAGCTTTGAACATACATATTCGTATAGTCACCTTTTAAAAATCATATATTTGCTTTAACAAACTCCAATATATAACCAACGGCATCACAAATCATGGGGCTGCTTTTTCTAACTTGAGGTTAAAGGGTTCGATCCGTCACTTTGCTTGGAAACCCCCCTGGACATCTACGTATAGATATTTCATATACATGAATGTTTTGTCTTAGCTTTTATCTTTGTATATTTACTGTACGTCCTTTTAATACCGGGATTGTATATGGAAGTTTTATTTAATTTACATTTTAGTGTCTCTCATAAGTTCAAATGGAGTGGCTCATTTTACATTGTTATTTTATAGCATTTTATATGTAAATTTAGGCCAGACGTTAATAAACAACCTTTCTGTCTGTCTTCAATTCTTTTGTTGACTGAATTTGGAGCTTAAAGTTGGCGACAATGGGATATGTCTATTTGAAAAAATTAACACATACTCGTTGCAGCACAGCGATACATTAACCAACAATAAATCCTTAAATGATCGCCCGAATTATTAATTTCAACCATAGATTTTACCCAACGAATATTCAAGAATCTACGGTATTGCAACAATGGTATTTAACTAAGCCAACCAAATGCACAAGTATTTGCCATCATAAACACTGTTATGCGGATCTCGAGGACGTTCCAATAACACTCTTCGGTCTCTCTGGGTAGAACCACCACGCTTCTTTGAAGTTATGTGTTACTGCCTTATTGTAAATATTGAAATAAACAAACCTTTCAATAAAAGTATTAGCAAACAAGTGTTCAGTCATTGACTTGGATTCATTTCAGTTTTACTTAAAACCGTGTTGTTATTGCTGCTAGAGCTATATCGTGCTAATGGCTAATTCCTGTAAACTGACATGTATTACAGTAACCGGCATTTTTGTTGGTCGCTGATTTGTCATATACTCTTCTAATCTGAAAAACTCTTAAATCTTGAAGATTAAATATTCAAAATGAGAGAATCCGAGTGGTAAAAAGGCTGCTTTGACTGATATGGTACAAGGCAAGGAATAATGTTGTTTAAGAGATACACAAGTACAAAAGAAAAGAAAAGAGTTGCATTTATCATATATGCTTTTCAATAACTTTTTTTATGTCCTCTAAAATTAAATAGTGCAGGGGTTAGCGATCAGTCTATGTGTATTTTTTTTTCCAAATAAAATTTAAATTTAATAATTGTTCAAAAATAGAGCCATGGGCTCTGTAGCTCATCAAGTTTTTATTGATTTATTATCAAAGGTTGAATATCTAAGTTATCTCAAGTAATACATTGTTAACAAGCAAAATAATATTGGTTTTAGATCATGACCCCTGTGACCAACATTTGGAGTCACAGGGTCACTAATCCAACAATTAAGAATCACCTTTGACCAAAGAATCTCTACACAACATTTCACCTTTCTAGAGCTTTACATATAAACTGGAGAAGAAGATGAAAATATGTTTTTAAGGATGTGACCCCTATGACCCCATTTGGGGTCATGGGGTCACGAAATCCACAATTTAGAATCCCCATTGGCCAAAGAGTCTGCACACAACTTTTCAGCTCTCTAGACCTTTAGGAACTGGAGAAGAAGATGAAAATAGGTTTTTAAGGATGTGACCCCTGTGACCCCATTTGGGGTCATGGGGTCACGAAATCTACAATTTAGAATCCCCATTGACCAAGGAGTCTGCACACAACATTTCAGCTCTCTAGACCTTTTGGAACTGGAGAAGAAGATGAAAATAGGTTTTTAAGGATGTGACCCCTGTGACCCCATTTGGGGTCATGGGGTCACGAAATCTACAATTTAGAATCCCCATTAGCCAAGGAGTCTGCACATAAAATTTGAGATGGACGGACGGATGGACGGACGCCGGACGCCATGCCATGCCATAAGCCCATCGGGCCTTTCAGGCCTGATGAGCTAAAAATTAAATTAGATAAAATACAACTGTTCATTGACATAGAAGATCTATGTTATGTGAAAATAAATAAATGTGCCTCATTCTTCACACATTTACAAAATTTAAAATGTCATGTTTTATGTCATGTTAAATTACCCCTGTATATAAATTAAACAAAGCATGTGTTTTTTTTCATCATTTTTTTCTTCTTAAAATATTCAATTCATCAAAAATCACACAAGGTATATTTTCTTTTGAATGTTAGTTTATATTCATAGTTTAATGAGTGTACTAGAATAGAATTTTTCATCAAGAAACCTAAGCTGCAGTAAATTTATCAAAATAAATAATGATTTTGGAATAGCAAATTGATTAGACTGTCCAAAGAGTGTTGAATACAAGTACAGAGTTACGTTTTCAAAACCATGCCCTTGAAATATACGTTAATTTTCCTACGACACGTATATGCTGTGTTTCTCAGCTCATCCATGGAAAAAAGCCTTTCTTCGGTCTAAGTATTAGCGATAGAGGTTTCTGGTTCCAAAAAAGCGTTTCCACGAAAAGAGAAAGTATGTTTCCAGGACAACGTTGCTAAAGGGAGTTTGATTGAACACTGGAGAGAGGGTTACTTATACGTGCACAAAACGACTATCTGTATTGAAGCCATGCAACCTCATACCCATAGTCCAGCTACTCTGATTGATCTCATTGATCCCAAATTAAGTATATTCATATTTTGTTTGGACGGAAGATCAAGAAAATCTCCGTTGTACTGTCAGTCAAAATCCACCATTAATTGAATTGCTCATATAAGTTTGAACATGCTGAAACGTTAGTTTCATGTAGCTCTTCAAAATTAATCTGGAACCTTGCGTGACGCTTAAAGCAATACAACGAAACCACAGGAAGTTACCGTATTTTCTCTTAAAAACTCATCCTGATTCCCTGGGCCAATTAATAGCTGCGCTACCAGGGAACCAGGATGTTAAAAAACTCCACATAATTTAGGGTCCTGCGATCGTTAAAATGTAGGTGACAGGTTTGTGAAAGAATGCATGATCTGCACGTGCGATGTAATCTTTAACATTTCCAAACCCTTGTGTGTGCACGAAATGCACGTGCAGTTCCGCCTTGTATTGCGAACCTTTGTCAATGTAATGCCCCTATTTCACTACGACACGAATTGCCACGAATCGCCACGAATTGGAAAATTTGCACTTTCGTGAACATTCGTAGATAATTCGTAATTGATTCGTTATATTCGTAAATGATTCCTAGTTGATTCGGCAACATTCTTGTAATTCGTGGCATTCGTGGAAAATTTTTGTTTGTCAAAAGATTTTCACGAATCCTCTACGAATTTCAGATTCGTAGTTGCTTCGTAAACTGTTCGTATTTAATTCGGGACGTTCGTAACAACTTCGTAAACAATTCTTGGAAATTCGTGGTTGATAATTTTGATGTTCTCATCCCGAATTAACCCCGAAGCATTTACGAATTGTCTACGAATGTTCGTTCTTGATTCGTGATATCGTATCTTATTCGTGGAAATTCGTAGTACATTCGCGACTGTGTCTTAATCATTTCTTACAATTCGTAGACAATTCGTAAAGAATTCGTACATGTTTCGTAGGTTTTTAGCATGAAAAGCTACGAATGTTCGTAAACATTTCGTACAAGTGTAAATGCTGTTCACGAATTTTGCCGAATGCTCACGAATATTCACGAATTTATGCAGCCGCCTATTCGTGGTGATTCGTGGCAATTCGGGTCGTAGTGAAATAGGGGCATTAGAGCTTCATTTGCGAATCCGTCTTTTAAATTCCAAACCCTTGTGAGCGCACGAGTTGCACGTGCAGTTGTGTTGTTTACATTTCAAACCCCTGAGAGTGCACGGGCTTCAGGCCCCATTTCATCGGATACATTTGATAAAGATTGCCGCTTCTCTTGTCACGAAATAAGTATGACATACTCATTTCTGGGCAAATCGATTGAATAATAAACATGATATTATTCTCTCAAATGTGTAAAACGACTTTTACCTTCACGCTTATTCGCTTAATTTGTAATAATCTTGAAAAATATGACATCGTGTGTTCCGTTTGATAAAAATCCGCCGATCTCAAATAAATACCGTTAAAGGAATTAATGAAAATATATCAATACTAGGGCCCTTATAAGAGAAAACCCGGTAATGTGGCGCCGTTACACTTGAATGGAAGGCTTAGGTTTGATAGAAGTTCAGAGATCTATTTAGCTTCTTGTGGCTCGTTTGGAGTTTGGTGTAAACTGAAAAAGTAACGCTTTGGTGCGTGTGGTTGGGCAGTTGGTGGGGTGATTTTAGGGCAGGTTTAGTTCTCGGTGGAGTGAGGGGTGGGTTAGTTGGGGAGAGACAAGATCTTCTCCCACGGTGATCCTGTTTCAACGTTAGACTACAATCAAAGAAACACCGCGGGTATACTAGTATATGTCTTACTATATCTTCTCATCCGGAAACTTTTGGATATACTAAAATAGACCTTGAAGGGTCTTATCATTTCGGCAAATGTACATCAGTTACTATATTTATTTGTTATACATTAGCAAAACGTATCCTATTTGCACATATATATTTACGTTTTAAGACAATATTACTTTTGTATTATTGCAAAAGGTAGATCGCATAGTCCTTGAAAATCCAAAACCAAGTAAAATGTTTGTATTGCATCACTTTGAAATCTTAACTTTAAAAAAAAATCTTCTCGCTAAAGTAAGTTCAGAAAATGTGATAAATATTATTTGAAATTTGTCAAAATAAATATTCTATTCAAACAAATCTTAAACAAAATGTCCGTCCGAATGCGACAATAACCACGCCATTAAGCCATGTACCAACGATAAGCTCATTGAATACTCTCATTAGCTAACAGTGTAACTCGAACTACTGAGCTATTATCTTGAGATCACGTAACTAACAATAGCCTGATATCATTACATCTACTTACTTATTGAACTCTTAAGTACTAGATTCGCGCCTACATATAGAAGAAGAAGAAGAAGAAAAATAGTTTATTACAGTGTCGCACAACATACAATAACGGGTAATGAATGACACATTTTTTTTTAAAATATTGTATATTGCTCGGCCAAACATGGCCTACGGGACACTATTCAACTAATAAAAACATATATATAGATATTAAAACACATTCATACAAATAATGTTTACCAGGGGGAAATAAAATAAATAAATACATAAATAAGTAAATAAGTAAATAAGTAAATAAGTAAATAAATAAATAAATAGATAAAAAATAAAGAGTAAAAATAAATATCATAAATTAATTAATGAAAACAGTAAATAAACGAATAAATAAAAAGTAAAGAATGAAACTAAATAGTCAAATTTAATCCAAATCAACTTAAACAAAACATATATATACGTATATACCTATATCAATAAATCAGCTAATTACATGTAGGTGTTACTAAAGGTGTCCGGTAAAATTCATTTGTAAAATACATTCACAACTATTTTGCCGGAACACGTTTAAAAACAAGTAGGTATCAACATCGTCATTACCTATATCAATATATCGTCAAATTAAGTAAATAGTGTTGTGTTATTAACCTTTACTGTGCAATACATTCACTAATGGCATAGTCAAGTATCAGATTCAACAACGTCATTACCTATATCTATGAATCAATTAATTCAGGTAATATATTTTATAACTTACCTTTATTACAATTTCATAAGGAATATTTTATGCTACCTTCAACACATCATTACCTAAATGTATATAAATGCATCGGGTTGTTAAGGTAATATAGGTATATTTATTCACTTACCTGTAGGACGAAATCAACACAAAACACACAAAAACTAAAACTCACTTTTAAATCTCAGTTGCATTACCAAGATCAACGAATCAACGAACTATATGTAAAGTAGAATGTACGTATGGTTATATCATACCTTATACATATAAGAAAACTAATTAAGGTAATATAGACGAATGCTTTAACTTACCTGTCGAGTAAAGTCATCTGGAAAACATACAGTTATGTTACCTGTGAGGTGGTTGGCTGCTTAACAATGGGCGCTATACCACTTCAAACGTCCCCAGCACCTGGGATTTCTACTGTACAGGTATGGGCTATACCTGAGCCATTTCGTTAATCCCGAGACAGATAAGCGAAGGTATGTTCGCAGAAAGGTTTACCATTCGTTATTGGTATGATACTACTTCGCGAAATCTTAAATGTATTTTACTTAGGAAAAGGAGAAATATTTCCTGTAATCTGTCAAATCGTAGATTTAAGATTTCAGTTTTCTGTGCTAAGGATAACATACTAGATGAAAGATATCATTGTCTGCCACCAACCACGAAGACTTGATATAGGTGCTCAAACGAATGTCCTTATCCATCTCATGAACCATCCGTTACCATAGATTGACATGTGGTGAAATAGTTCCCTTAAATCGGTGGCAAATGTATAGTTTACGAAAGTACACTCAAGTTTAACGCTTGCTTCCATCACACTGAGCATGGTCATCCCTGAATATGAACGCCTTTCTAATAACAATAAATCCCGAAGTATTTTCTGCTTTGTCACATTATGAATGCAAGCAAGAAGAATGTCTGATAAAAAACCCCAGAAGTGCTGTCTCATTTGAGAAGTCAGTCAGTCGTCAGTTACATACATGTACCATGAACGTAGATTCCTATTGCATCTCTTACAAATATAAATGTAGAGGAAAACAATCGGAGAATATGGATGTAGTTCGAACCATCGAATATGTTTTGCAAGCTGTATATGCCTTGAAAAAACAAGAATATGACATCATCGCCATATAAGGTCCATATACGAGAGCCCACGCGTGTATGTAAGTACTGTCTTGCAAGCTATACAGGCATGACAAGTCTAGAGTATAAAACCATCTCCTTATAAAGTCCATATACAAGAGCAAACACATACATACAACGTAAGTTCTGCATCTTCAGATGTCTTGCAAGCTGTACATGCATGAAAGTCAAGAGTATGACATCATCGCCATGGAAGGTCAATATACGAGAGTAAACTCATGCATACAACGTAAGTAATGTCTCTGTATACAGAAACCATCGAGTATACCTTGCAATTATACAGACATGAAAGTCCAGAGTATATCACCATCTCCATATAAAGTCCATAGACGAGAGCAAACAGGCGTATCTAATACACGCACTGTCTGTATAGAGAATGCCCCTCAGACTATGTCTTTCATGTTAGGCCATCAAAGAACAGTGGTCCCAGTACAGGCCCAGACCATGCCTTCTCTAAACTGATCAGTCCACGCGACGAAGAAATATATATCGATCTGTTAAATGGTTATCGATCTATCGATCTGATATCAGCTCATGGTGCGTGAACACTGGACAGAGGTCTCTGTGAAAGACTGGAGCACACAGAAAGCGTCTTGTCTACAGATCGCTAGAATTTGGTAGTGATTGAAATTAGCTGTAAAAGAGAATAGTTAACTAAAATGGCAAAAAAGAATACTAAGGTTATTTGCGATAGAGCAAAAGTTAGTTGGAAGGTCTGGTCTGTTTTCCAGATATTATACCGACGTTAAAAAGAAACCTCAGCCTTTAAAAAAACGGTTATTGCCATGAACTTTGTTTTTTTTTACACTTTCAAAACATCATTTATTGATAGCTTGTGTGGTAAGATAACCCCTGTATGATCGAATAGAAAAAACATTCTAAAAGAATTATTCAATTCCAACGATTCTTAAAAAACTGTATTTAGTCTTCACGTTGAGTGGGAAAGTTCTTTCGAACGTCTAGAACAAATTTGTTAAGTATTGATTGTCATAGCTAAAATTAAAAAATGTACAGATTGCCTCAGCTAAAATTAAATTCGGAGTTTTCAATTTAAAAAAATGTATAGATTGCCTCAGACTTGTCGGTGTTTTTAATTTGAAAAAAAAAACGGTACAAGATACTCAAATATTTCCGATCCTGACCTCTGTTGTTTTACGCTTGAAATGGAAAGCAGAAACATTATCCCCTACCGGTGGAAATCGAAATCTCACACTGTATCCCTGCTGCTTAACCAATGAAAACTCATCTTTCAGTGGCCCCGTCGACCGAGTGACTTCAAAGATCTAGGCATTTTCCTCTAAAGGGCCTTGCTCATTGGCATTCTTTTTTATGCCCTTGGCACCCGGAAGCCATTGTGCAGTGCCAGCAAAACTTAATAACTTATTAAACCAAGATAACTCAGTTCTGGGATACATTTTCTGACTCGTATATCCACCGACTTTTATTGTCTATCAATGTAATTACATTGCGTTGTTTGCACGGATCTGCAATGAACACTCGAATGCCACTTCACACTGTAAGTGCGTGTCACCGATCATGCAGTTTATTGCAAGTTGACCTACTTCTTCGTAACTGCATGACCTGCACGTGCTATTTCGTCTGTTACATAACATAACATTTGAACTTCACGGCACATCGAACTCGCTATCTCGTCACCCTAGCTAACTCATATGCGAGATTAAGACTTTAACTGTCCTTTGGCACGACTGTCACAAAAACTATAAATAAGTGTAACCAATGGTTAAATCAAACTTCACAATCAATAAAAAGAGTTCTAAAACGAATGTACATGGTTCGGTTAAGCCATGCGAGTCCATTTCCATTCGGGCGGCCATTTTAAGGTGTTCACATTAAAATGGCCCATCGAAGGTAGTATAAGTGTTCTGACTGATGTAGCGATACCTAAACACTCAAAGTAGAGTTTGAAATATGATAGAATGATGGAATGGTCAACCTTCTTGCTGTCTGAACTCTCAAATTCTCATGAGACCTACACATCTACCTCCCACACTTAAGAGTTCCATACAACTGTCGCTTTATACGTCGCACCATTTTCTTCGAATAGGGATAGCCATTTTCTCACAAGTGTGAATTCATTAATTATGTGGGCCGATTAATTTATTTCATATGTATATGCAAGTCTCATTGATCTATAAGATTGACTTCGCTCTAGGATTTGCTCAAGGGCCCCGTTTGTATCCAAGATACCACTGAGAATCGGGAAACTAATAAAGTTTACCAGACAACATATTGCCATCTATCTCTATGACAAGCTTATCTTCAAAATTGTCTGGAACGAAAGGGTCAACATTCCCATAAAGCGTCAATACTAGTCTATCGGTTTAGGGAATTGAAACTTTGGAAAATAATAATAACTGATGCTGCTGATTATGACGATGCTGATGATGATGATGATGATGCTGCTGATGATGCTGACGATGATAATGACGATGACGATGATGATGACGATGACGATGCTGACGATGATGCGGACGACGACGATGCGGACGATGATGATGCTGATGATTCTGCTGATGATGCTGCTGATGATGATTCTGATGACGATGCTGATGATGATGATGCGGACGATGACGATGCTGACGATGACGATGCTGATGATAATGCTGAATCGGCGCATCGATACAGACCCAAATAGAGACTCCATCAGTTGGGGTTAACATGCAAAATGCTTCAAAGGTCACTGATTATCTAATAAACGTATACATATTATTAACAAATGACATCTTATGTGCCCGAATTGGCTCGAGGTATAGTTAAGACGCCTCTTCTGTATCTGAGTAACTATCAAGTGTAGGGAAACCAATTAAGTTTGCTAGACAACGTTTTGTCTTCTGTCACTGTGGAATGTGGACGCCTGCTTGTAAAAATCGGTTCTGTGTCAACCTAGCTAAACGTGTTTTCAAAACTATCTCCGATTCTATCATACCATATCAATGGCCGCGATGGTACGTAGTCCTGTGCACTTGACATTCAGAAGTTCAGCAATGTTCAGCGAGGTTTGCTACAGGATGGGTGACCCGCTACCAAATCTGAATAATGTTGAGGGTCAACTTGCTGGTTTGACATGGTTTGACCTGTGGAGTGACCATAGGAAAGTGACTGTAATTCAAATGTACCTCGAGATCACTCTACCCGGCAGATGAAGGCTGTAGTACAGGGTTCCTTTAAGAGCCTTCGGTGGCATTGATAGACTTGGTCAATAACGAAAGTAGCGCCTTGACGGGGACTGCTTTTGTTGAGTTCATCATCTTACTGTCCTAAATATAATCATTGGAATTATTGACGGGTGACGCAATACCTGGGTTCCGTTCAATAACAGCGAGCGCTTAAATTGCTCATTGATCGCTCAATGTAGCGCTCAATGTAGCGCTCGCTCTCTCTTGAACGATACAGTACGAATTCATAGAAGTTTGCTCGCCTTGCTACGTAGCGCTACATTGAGCAATCGCGTTCAAGATAGGTTTAAAAGTAATCGCTCATTGAGCGATTACTTTGAAACCTATCTTGAACACGGCCCTGTTACCATGATGATGGCAATGGTAATAAATATCATCATCATCATCATCATCATCATCATCATCATCATCATCACCATCATCATCATCATAATTACACAATATGCTCCTCTGGACTCCTATACATGAATATCATGTACGTCCATGTCGTTATCCCGTCTTTGCTACGATTTTACGTACGCTTGTCTAAATGCAAACCAGAGGCAACTTTCACAAAGCAACCTTTACTAAGGTTAACCTTAACTCCCATTCTTTAAAGGTGTATCCATTGTGTTTCATAAAATTTTATTAGGCTTTAATACGTTCCGACTCACCATATGTGCTGTTTACAGTGCAAATAAATTCACTCAGCTTGTATGTACATCCCCAATCACCAGATATATCATAATTACTAGTTTCCAATTAAAATAGAGTAACATCATTATGCATGTGCAGAAACGAAACTGCACGTCTCATTTACATGCACAGTAGTTATATGACCTATTAAAGATGATCAACCCAAATCTGTTAGTTTGTCTGTTGTAAATAAGATTCCAAAATTACGTTTGACTCATTGGCGCGCGCCACACTCGGTACATTGTCCGGTTTTCGATCAGAAATCACTTCTTTTACCTTCACGTCGTCAATATACTAAGTCGATAAAGCTCAAAATGGCAATTTCCGACAAAAGTCAGTACTTCTCGATAACATAACACAATTTATAACGTTTAGCATAAGTGACCCCAAACAACACAATGGATGTACCTTTAACATTGCACTAAGGTTACCTTAGTGACTTACGATTACCTTAGTGCTTTGTGAAAGGAGACACAGCATGAAGTAGAAATTGTGTGACAAGCAGTTTTTATTATCTTTTTATCATCTCAAACCATTTTGAAATTGAACAAAGCATTCGTATAATTACCTAATCTTTGCTGTAAGAACATAGAATGGTAAGGGTTTTCTTAGGTAAAAACCGTTATGACTGTATGTATGCTGTTTCAGGATCGAACTTTCTGCGATAGTACAAATTCGAACCCTCACCCTCAGACTCAGGCACCAGTTGCTGGCAGTGACTGTACCAAATGTGATTTCGACAGAGGAGAGGTCCAACAACCGGTAGTTAAGCTAGTTTACATTCAGCACCCCGCTGATTGAGTTATAGTTGCACAGCTCACACAACTAAACTATGCAAACCCAAAACAATGTCACAAAAAGACAGAAACATTGTGAATATGAAATTGGAGGGTACACGGGTACACACGGTTTCAGCATTAATTCTTATGAGGTTAATAACAGCGCTATATTTCATTAATGGGATTATTAGCTAATAATAAATAAATACATAAATAGGTGTATCGACGCGAATGGCATCTCCACAAAAGTACCCTGATTATAATGCCCTGTAAGACACGATATTTACTATATTACTTAAATAGTAATAAGCTCTTGGAAATTAATAAATTTTAATTTCCCGACTAAATTCCTAAATGTTTTGCGCGAAAAATAATAGACTTTATTTATATATAGACTGAGAAACACCTTTCCTTGTTATCACCGCTTATTTGATGTGACATCTCCACGTCAGAGCTTTTGATATATATATATATATATATATATATATATATATATATATATATATATATATATATATATATATATATATATATATATATATATATATATATATATATATATATATATATATATATATCAATCATGACCTGAACTTTATACAAAATCGTTTTCAAAATCATCAAAGAAAATCTAAATTTAACAAACATAATTTTCGTCTAAAAAGCACGTACACTTGCTTGTAGTAAAGACAATATCTTGGATAGATAAACAGGTTTGGTGACAGTTGAGACAATATATTATGAACTGTGTCTGGAATGGAGCGAGATTTAGCGCCAATAGAGCCTCAAACAAACAGTCCATATACTACACTTATGTGTTGGCCCGTATGGCGTTAAAGCGGATTGTTGAAATACAAAAGAGAGAGTATGATTAGGATATTGTGGAAACGAATTTCGAAGACATACATCCGTTTGTGAATTTAGTAATACATTTATAGAGCCCATTTGTTGTTGATGAAGGTCATTGACATAACTCTGCAAATGGGAGTTTTCTTTTATTTTATTACCACTAAAGTACTAAAACCTTATATGGTTTCGCTCTTCCTCTAAACCTCAAGATGTTTGAAAGAATATTATTTCATTATAAAGATGTACGCTCGTATTTCGCAAGCCGGTGTAGAATAAACATTCATTAGTTTATTGACGATTTAATTTTGATCATCAGGCCTGAAAGGCTCGATGGGCTTATGGCTTGGCTAGGCGTCCGGCGTCCGTCCGTCCGTCCGTCCGTCCGTCCGCCCGTCCATCCATCCGTCCGTACATCCATCTATCTGTCCATAAACTTTTCACGTTTTCGACTTCTGCTCCAGAACCAGGGACTCTAGAAAGGTGAAATGCTGTGTACATATTACTTGGCAAAGAGGGATTTTAAATTGTAGATTTGGTGATCATGTGACCTCAAATATGGATCACAGGGGTCATGACCTAACATCTATTTCCATCTTGAAAGGTCCAGAGGGCTTATGGCATGACGTCAAGCGTCCGTCCGTACATCCATCCTTCCCTTCTTCCGTAAACGTTTTAGCTTTTTCGACTTTTTCTCCAGAACCAGAACCAGTGACTCTAGAGAGCTTAACTTTTCTGTACAGACTATAAGTGCAGATTTGGTGACCCTGTGACCCAAAACATGACATAAAAACCTATTTTCATCTTTTTCTCAAGTACGGAAAATTGTGTTCAGCCTCCTTGGTCGATGGGGATGCTAATTTTATAAATGGTACATTTTTTACCCTGTACCCCTAAATATGTGTCACTAGCCCTGAGGGGTCACAACATACATACATATTTTCATCTTTTTATCCAATATGAAAGCCCTAGAAAACTGTAATGATGTCTACAGACTCCTTAGCCATTGGCGACTTTTGGAATTGTAGACTGTGTACACCATTTTGGCAAGAAGGAATGCAACTAATGCAACCAAACTTTACAAGATGATAGCCCTCACTGTGCAGTTTCATGTCAAAGATTTTGGGCCTAATCGACCCAGTCATTAAGTTCGATTCTAATTTCGATTTTTAACATACGCACATATTTAAAAAAAACAACTAGAGTCTTGCATTTTAAAAAAAAAAGATGCACAGTGATGATGCCAAAAAAAAATTAAATCACGGTGAAATCGTAGGTCACGTGGTTTCGACGCAATATTGATTTTAGCGTTTCTTTAAAATTTGCCGACCACATGCATCTTTAAAACACATTTTTTTTCTGCAGATACTTGCAATAAAGACCTGAAATTGTCTCATACTGTAGCTAAATCAATGAGAAATAGAATTTAGCATATTTCATACGTGATTGCAATAGTTTCGTGATTTTGAGAGATTTTAAAAATGTTCTCCTTTTTAACGACAATACGAACGGACATGTATGGTAGTTCATAATAGCATAAAGGTAGCTCAAGCTGAATAAATGGATAATAAAGCATATTCATAAACTTTGGAATTTCGTCTTAGAACTAATTTCATCTGCCCTTGAATATGGTCATTTTTAAAATGTGCTTTTTTCGACTTCATGTTCAAAGTCTGTCATAAATGAATTTAAGTAAATAAAAGTTATTTATTGCAAGCTCCTCCCTACTACGTGTCTATCATTTCCATTTCACACTTTTGTCAACTAAAAGGTGATAGTTACACTTATACAAACACTTATACAAATAATTGAAAATGTATTATTTTGAGGCTTTTCGAGGGGTATTTGTTTAGAGAATTTTCGATCGTTAACTACTGAAGATATCAACATTTTTAATAGCTCATGTGAAAGCAGATATATCATTCTATATTAGACAATACTTTTCAAGCATGCATGTACCACAGTTTACGTGTGATAGGTTATTGAACTTGTTTTAAAATCAACATTTTCATCAAAGTTCAAAGGATGGCAACTTCCTAACTAAATACGCAATTGGAGTTTATCAAAATATTAACCGTTTTGTACTACGAATAACATAACAGATATTCAAGAAAGAAACTAGTAAAGTGTTCTACTGTTGGAAAATGGCTATATTCATGTCTCCTTTCACTGATATGATTTACTTCAAGGGCTTCTGCAGCTAAATGCCTGCTCTTGTGTTCATGAATTTTGCCCTGTGACCCTGTCGCTTCGAATATGGGTCAAAGTGGCCACAAATTAAAGACCTATCTATTTTGATAGTTATTTAGTTTATTGTTTAAAAGCCTTATAGCCTGATGAGCTGCAGAGCCTTATTTTTTCTCATCAAAATATTTGTTCCCACCAACTATAAATATTTACGTGTAGAATCTCAAAAGTTAACATTTACAATGAAGATAAACATGTCATCATTGTTTGCGTTGAGCTTTCTATTGTGGCGACGGAAACTATGTAAATTTACCCAAAATATCCCTCTCAGTTTGTCTAGCGCTGTTAAGAGTTATTGTGTTGTACCCTTGTTGCCACACACCTTTGAAGAGACGGATTAACGGGCCAACTTAAAATATATTAGATAACACTTTCCCTCTCACATGTAAAGTTGTCTCTCAAATTCACTCTTTAAAATGTCTATTTGGCAGTCATCAATTCTCTAAAATGAAAATAATGTGTCTTGGTGCTACGTAACGATGCAGTTTGTACTGTGAGGCAATATGTCTATCAAATCCACCCTTAAACATGTCTCTTCTGACAGTCTTAAAGGAACTGTATTTTTTGTTAAAAAGAAATTGTAGGGTTAAAGTGACTGTGTCATTTTGGTAGGGACACATTCATGCATAAGGGACAAATATTGCTTGACTTGCATAACTCATCCCTCTGACTATTACAACAATTCCTAGGTCGTGTTGTTAGCTCTTGGTACGGTCAGTGTTGGCGATAGTTGCCTTACTCTGAGGGTGTTGGTTCGAATCCCGCAAGAGACTCGGCCCGAAAAAGTACAAGAATTTTTACTATTAAAGGTAGTGTTATCCCGAATATGATCATGTTATATTTGTTTACTACCTACAAATGTAAATGGCATGTATTTCTAATGCATTCAGCCTTGGGAGCTGCCCCAATTTATATCTATCAGAGGGGTACTGAATGTAAAATTAGTGTAACTATCGATTGTTTTACCTCGATTTGTGTCGAGGCGAAATGGTCGAGTGGTAAGCTGCTGGTACGGTCATTGCTGGCGATAGTTGTCTTACTCTAAGGGCGTGGGTTCGAATCCCGCAAGATACTCAGCCCAAAAAAGTACAAAGAATTTGTACTATTGAAGGTAGTGTTATCCCAAATATAACCATGTTATAAATTCCCTCAAATTTAAGTTTCGAACTTTGCGATCGACTTGTTTCTGCTCAAAAGCTGTGACATAAAGCACATGAAATCCTCGAGGTAGTACGCATAATGACTTTGTCAAAATTACAAAATGGATTAAAAACTTAATTTTTTTTCCAATAATTTATTCTTGTTGGACAATTCCATACGTCTTGGTACAATGTAACAACCAAATTTGGCTCAGTTATCCTACAAGGGTAAACCGCCTTTGAGCATGGGTAAAGTGATTTATATCTTCTACTTGTGTGACCGTTATATATTGTATAAAGAGTGTTGTCTCGGGATACTCATATCTAACCATAGGTTTTATATAGACTTATATCTCAGAGTGGCCAAACATCACATTGTTTATGGACTATACAAACAATGACAGTCATATAATACAGATAATATAGTGACTTGTCATAACGCAAGAAGACATCTTTATGACAAGTTTTCCTTTAACGTTTACAAACTAGAACCCATAAATGATGTATTAACAAAACCTGTTGGAAGGTGAGTTTAAAAAACTACCCTTATGATCAAAGTGAAAAGTGCCTAAAAAGATATATATAGACATCTAATAACTTAAGTAGACACGTTTAAGAAAGGTTTTATTGTGTGATTCACAAACGAGAAGCAATAAATGCTTCTTAAACACCGCCAGTTTAATATAAGTCTGCGTAACATATAAACCGACTACCCCTATCTCTCTCCTCCTCCCCTAGACCCTAATAAAATGACTTCGAATTCTCATTACATAGTGAAATATTATAAATATATATCTCTCCAATCTCCTGACTCCGAAAATAACCCGATGCCATTGCAGCTTGAAAAATGTCAAAAGTGCATGTTCTCTGATAAACTCCCCCCCCCCCCCCCCCCCCACACACACACACCTTACAGCGCGTGAGGCCAGGTAAGAGCATAAAGAGCACCTGTCTGTATTGATTGATTTCCTCCTAGGAATGTTAAGTACCTATCTGATCTATCTTACCTTGCGTTAGGAGGGTCGGGGAGAGACAGTTCTTCAGAGGATGAGATTTAAACAACACAGACAGACGACTTAAGAATTCCTCTGAACGCTGCACCCCACCTTTATACCTATATGCGAGTTTATTTACTTACATGTGACAGTACATGTAATTCGTCGTACCTGGTTTAGCAACACCGTATTCTGTGTTATTGGCGTCGATTTTCTTTACGACGTTCTACACTCAAACTTCTACCTTTGCAGGTTTAAGGTTTATACCTATGTGAGTTAGTGGACATATTGATTGGTTTTACCTGATTCAGAACGCTGTCATCGACGACTTGTGTTGTATTCCGAATCAGACGTGACATCTACAAGGTATAGACTTCAATGGATTTACATTAAACTCATAAACAATGAGATATACTTTACCTATGACATCTACATCTAACTTGTCGCACCTGGTTCCAAAACGCTGTCATTGACGACTGGTGACGACTTTGCGATGTATTCTACACCTGAGCTGCAGCATGCCTTCATAGACTTCAATGGACCTAGATACACGTGCAAACCTATGATATATAGGCTAACTTACCTGTGACATCTGCATCTAATTAGTCGCACCTGGATTATTTGAACTGAACTCAGCTAGACGTCTTGTTCTTGTTCTTGTTCTTTCTCTACCTGGTTGATCAACGACTGTAATGAAATGATCTAACGATGTTGCACATAACCAAGCACTGGGGACAAACATCACTGGAATTTTCCTTCGTATCTCTACTTACATACCTTTGTGAGTTACCTGTGTAAGTACCTGTCATACCTGTTGTCCATACCTACCTGATTCGCTGGTGTATCATCATCGTCATCGACGACTGCACTCGTCTGACGCTGTCGTTACACCTAATCAACAACTGGCCAACATAAGATTGGATTTTCTGCAGATTTTTACCTTCGTACCTATGAGTTACCTTTATATGTGACTACCCTGCCTGTTTTATCTCTACCTGTTTGGTTGACTTACATCATCATCGACGACGGTGCTGTACCGTAGCAACACCTGACTGCATACACAACTTGAATTACTGCTTATCTCTATCTACCTACCTATGTGAGCTACCTATGTAAGTGCCTACCTGCTGTCTGTACCTGTTTGATTCACAAGTCGATAAGCATCGCCATCGACGACTGGACTCATCTGACGCCGCCGAAGCAAATAATCAAGAACTTAGCGCAGATATCGGCGAGATAATTCTGCAGCTATATACCTGTATACATTTTACCTGTATAAGTGCTAACCGTGCCATCTACACCTATCACTTCGCACCTGGTGCTCTCGGGTCATTGTGCCACCGTGGACATTGCATGCGGGGATCAAAGACAGACTAAAAGGTAAATATCATTAGTTCTGACTTACCTGTCATCTCAACGTGTCTTATAAATGTCGAAACTTACAATGAGCGTGTCACGGTTTGTATAAAACGTACCACGGTACTCTATACATCTGTGGGGTATTGAAGGTTGTGTACTAACCTACCTTCGGTGATAATCATACAAGTGTTATATGTGTATGACTTTCATCATGACATAAGGGGTGTATAAGTATGAATGTCACAAATACAATTATTAATTACTATCTTTATTAGAAAGTATATACCATATATCCTTCAGTGAACACCGAAGCAACGAGTTCAAGCAATAGCTTTTAAAACGCCTGATGTATTGTATGTGTATGAGAATATGAGAGAGAGAGAGAGAGAGAGAGAGAGAGAGAGAGAGAGAGAGAGAGAGAGAGAGAGAGAGAGAGAGAGAGAGAGAGAGAGAGAGAGAGAGAGAGAGAGAGAGAGAGAGAGAGAGAGAGAGAGAGAGAGAGAGAGAGAGAGAGAGAGAGAGAGTGTTGAGCCAAATGTCAAATGTGCACTACATATACACTGATATGACACCGCCTATGTTTTACCTAAAGGACAATCAATTTCAATCTACATATTTCTTCACCATTTAGGAACGTTCGGACTAATTTTCAAGATCTTTGCTTCTTAATGTGAAACATGCGCATGAACACACCTGAGAAATATTACAACCCTGTACCTTTGGTCGTGATTTAAACACAACAATTCCTTTAACAAGCTCTAATAGACCAACAATCGTCCGAGCTCTTATTAGATACAGGACGGTGTGGCGAACCCAGAGACAGACAGCAAATAGCCACTCTATCATATTTAATGCTTCATGAATGCACCTTTCAGAGATATCAAATGTCAGATGGAATAGATAATCGCCCCATATTAAATTCCGTCTCTTGAGAGGATATCTTTCACTAATATTTGTTTGATACCTCTTTATAATGTAAGTATGAGTTAAACAAGCAGTTGAGAAGAAGGCTTTAGGCAGAGATGTGTAATAGTATCAATTTTCGATTGTTAATGCAATATAATATATATATATATATATATATATATATATATATATATATATATATATATATATATATATATATATATATATAGTGTTCATACCAGTGTTATTAACAGTGTTCATGATTGTGTTCAAAATGGTGTTCATGTGTTAATAACTTATGTTCATTATAATCGTGTTCATAATGTTGTTGATACTAATGTGAATTATGGAGTTTATAATTTTCAAAATAGTGCTCGTAAAAGTATTCATAATATTGTTACCGTTAATAATAGCGTTCATTCTAATGTTCATATGTGAGTTCATACTATTGGTCATATATATTAGTGTTCATAATAGTGTAACAATTCATAAAAGTGTTCATTATAATGTCACCTTGTACCCAATCCCTTTCAACGCTGGATAAAACATGAAACTATCAATGAAACAATTTGACCTAAATACAGGACGCACGCTAAAATAAAATACAAAGAAAATCAAATACTACTAATTGTGGTCTATGAATGAAACATACAGAAGCATATGACAATATTAAGTTGACAATTGCCCTGTAGTCCACATAGAAATCTATATCTAAACGCCAATCTGAATCGTGCTGTATTAAATCTTCTTGTTGTGGTTTGTTATGGTCATTGTAACTCTCAACGATCGTGTTTTTGAATGCCCAATTATTTCGATTGTATTTCTCATATTCCCAACTGACCAACTCCACAAATGCCATCAACATTAGCAATCAGAAACTGAATTTATTGTTAAAGGTACATTTGTACAAAGCTCTTGTAAGATGCTATGTCTTGTTCGCTATATATGCAATAGTACAAACCTCGCCTGAGTGGTTTAAACTGTTGGTGGTCAGTGCTCGTGCAATGCTTTACTGAATTTCGGCGTGGTAGTAATTTCGGTTCGCTACTTCCAGCCTTTGCTCGCAGGTTTCACCGCAATGCATAGCCACATGGCGTTGCAGGCTTTCTCGCTTCCATAATACAAGCAGCCATGATATAAGTGAAATACTCTTGAAAGCGACGTTAAACCCCAACTCACCCGAACTCACCCCACCTCTCTTTACAAGAGTAATATGTGTAGAGTTTTGATTGTGCTTTACAGTATGGATATGTGCGACACTGCTTGTATCGATTGGAAACAGCGTTAGAACACGTATATGCCATCGTATCCTTTGATTTTATATGTTGTTTGTCATATGTAAATTATGTATAACCCAAGACCCATATATCAAATTAAAGGTTGACAGGTGCACTTTGACTGGTTATGAACATGACTACTTGAACATTTTAGAAATTTATATACCTACCTACATTGAAGTAGTTGATTATTTCAAAAGTTTCAAGAGGTCATAAATAATATCCAGATATCATCCAGATATTAGAAAGGAGCCTGTCCCAAATGTGGTATTCAATTAAAACCAGAATACACTCTATATTTACGATGAAAGCACAAAGAGTTATAAATCATGTGTGATATTATTGACAAGTCTCTGTATGATACAAGATAATATGTAATCACGATAATATACATATCAAGGGCCCTTGTTCTAACTTACAACATCAACGTGCAGTTTAGGTTTCTACACAATTATGATGATGTTTACTCGATTTTAATTGGAAACTAGTAATTACAATAAATTTGGCGATTTGGGATGAGTATGCTAGCTAAGTGACTTTATTTGTACTATAAACGTCACATATGGTGTGTTGGAACGTATTGGAACGTATTAGAGTAAAGTCCTACAATTTCGTCCAATCCTGATATTTCGTCCACTTATCAAATAAAGGCGAATTTACAGCCTGTCCTACCCTCAAATCGTTGTTTTGGTTGTTATGTTTCTTGCTAGGAATAGCAGTGACATGATATTAGTCACATGATACATACAGCAATGTTGAATGGTTGATACAACGTTACGAAGCTGTTACGTTACGACCTTCCCGTCCTGGAGACTTGAAAACGACATAAACAAGTGGACGAAATTATAATACAGTGTCTCCTATACTTTAAACTGTGTGGACGAAATTACGAGATGGTGGACGAAATTACCCGACACATACCCTTACGTTTACGCTATTTCATTCATAAGAGTTATCCCCCTTAGAATATCATCCAATCATTTTTCTTATAACAAAGACTCTTCGCCTCGGACTGACAGTTGAACGAAAGGTGCCGAGTGAGGCCAGTGAGGGTTAGAATGCCGGCGAGCGAGGTCAACCGTTAAAGTGGACGAAATATGAGGACTTTACTCTAAAGGGGCAGTAGCACGTTTTTTGAAAATTTTATTTTTTCAAATTTCCCATTTATAATGATAGTTTATGTCATTTATATTTACTTTAGAGGGTAAAACATCTTATTACTCATACCAATAATCCGTAGTAGCAAAATTTGCATGGCGGCCATTTTATTGTGAACACATTTTATTATGTCGAATGACAAAAACGATTCCCATGGCTTTACGATACCATGTTCACTCATTTTTTAACTTGATTTTCCAAAGAGAAAAGGATGTTTTACTATTGGTGACATTATTTTCCAAATACATCGACTTATTTGCTACTGTCCCTTTAAAGCCAAGTGATATTTTACGAAACACAATGGATGCGACATATAAAGTAACATAAAATATGTTCAAATATCTTTCTTAAAAGGGGCTAAAGCACGTTTTTTGCACACAAAAAATCCTCAAATTTCCCATTTATAATGATAGTTTATATTTACTTTAGAGGGTAAAACATCTTATTACTCATACCAATAATCCGTAGTAGCAAAATTTGCATGGCGGCCATTTTATTGTGAACACATTTTATTATGTCGAATGACAAAAACGATTCCCATGGCTTTACGATACCATGTTCACTCATTTTTTAACTTGATTTTCCAAAGAGAAAAGGATGTTTTACTATTGGTGACATTATTTTCCAAATACATCGACTTATTTGCTACTGTCCCTTTAAAGCCAAGTGATATTTTACGAAACACAATGGATGCGACATATAAAGTAACATAAAATATGTTCAAATATCTTTCTTAAAAGGGGCTAAAGCACGTTTTTTGCACACAAAAAATCCTCAAATTTCCCATTTATAATGATAGTTTATGTCATTTATATTCACTTTAGAGGGTAAGACATCTTATTACACAAACCAACTATCCGTAGTGGTAATAACGGTGTTGCGCAAAAGCAAACATTGCATGGCGGCCATCATAATGTGAACACATTTCAAATTACAAAAAACGATTCCCCTGGTTTTACCGAGCCATGTACACTCATTTTAAAACTTGAATTTCCGAAAAGAGAAGGGTGTTTTACTATTAGTGACATTATTTTTCAAATACATTTCATCAACTTATTTGAGCGAAAGAAGGTGCTACTGTCCCTTTAAGCAACCATTGCGAGTCTCCGTCAGTGACGTCATAAAACAATTGAATGTGACGTTTTGAAGAGAACCGTCACACAAGCTGACAGTGTCTTTACACCATAAATGGGTAATAAATAGAGAAATTATTCCATGCGTGTAATATAGCAATATTGTGACGTCGGTAGTAGCCATATTAAAGGAACATATTGAGAAAAAAATTGTTAATATCATATCAATTATTGCAATTTAATTTTTTAAAAACCAAACTATTTCCACATGTTGGTGTAGATAAACCTAGACATAACCTTGGATAAACTGGATTTTTAAAAATCTCGAATGCCATAGATAAATGATTAGAAAAATCTCCCAAGTTATTTCAACAAGAAATCAGTAAGTTTAAATTAATATAAAAATAAATTACAGATATCGTATGTTTTCAAACAAATAATGAAAATAAATATGATAATAATATAATAAATATAATAATCAAAACCATGACCTAGAACATGAATATGGTTGTCAATAGTTTATGCACCCTAAAGTGCACAAACCACAAAAGGTTCGACGTTTACTTTGAACTGTAGATAATCTACATGAATATCGTCTAACACCACATTATGAATCAGTGGGATCAAGTACTGTAAACACGCCGATAACATGGCCGAGATTAGCATATCAAATTCGTGGTAATAGTTTTGCATTGTATTAAAGAAGTCACATTTTAAAGTGAGAGTAATTAATTTGCATTAAATCTTTTTTTTGGCTTTTATAGATGCCAAACTACATATGTGCTGATCTTGGTTCAAATAATTTCATGCGACTTGCATATCAAAATGCCAAATATATGTCAATTACTTCTTTTCAATTAAAATCGAGTAACTGGCTTATACAAGTGCTTTTCCTGTTTGTGACAGAATTCAAATTGTTTTTCATGGAACTGATTCATGCCTTTAACGGGACAGTTCTATTTGAGTATTATTTTGCAGAAACGAAATTCGACAGATATTATTCTTTCGAAAAATTCAGGTTTTGACAGAGTTTAATGTACTATTTTTGTATATTATACATTTTTTATATATTATTTTCATTAACCTACTTAGGATATAAAGTTTATAGCATATTAATATAATAAAAAAGTGGATTGGTAAATAAGCTGTAATAGTTGATCTGCATACCGATCCAGAAATACATATAAAATATAAATGTTATTACAATTAATATGATAAATTCACGAACGGGAATATCATGATAGTTCACTAAAACGGCCATAGTTGGACTTTTTCTTTAAGAGACATTTTCGAGTGCTATACCACTTACATACCATCTGTCGTACATTACCCCCTGCGTAGGTTCATGTGTGGTGGTTATTATAATTGATTGATTGTACAATGCTTATGATGACAGGTTGCAATGTGTGCTATTCACAGGTATATATAACAAGTATCTTCATTGATTGATTACACGATATAGATAATAACGTGATTTCGAGATGCACGCTGTCACTGGTAGATAGGAGTTATCTCCCTTGATTGATTGCACGATAATGGGGCGATGCACTCCGTGCTGGACAGGATTGAGTACATGTTTGAAATCTTAATTGAGCATAAACGGATCGCTCAAAGAAATACCTTTTAAAGAACACTTTGACTGGCATTTTAGAAATGTTAGTAGTGACAAGTCTTATGGATTATATTTTAACTATATGGGTGGAGGCGATTATGAGTTGGTTCATGTGACGATTGGTGACTTCTTCACTTAATGGTTTACTCTTAATAGCAAAGCATAATACATATTTTTGAGAGTCGAGAGTTGAGATCCTCGGTTGTAAAGGTGTGGTTAAAGAGATATTGAGTATTTTCATCATATTTGGCTTTCATACGTGACATCTTCAAAATACCTAATGTAGGCCTACGGAAAAAATACTGATAAATACTTGTTTCCAATGAACATCGAGCAACAATCTTTGACAGTCATTACTTCTCGATAAAATAATACCATTTCAAACGTTTGACATCATGTGACTCCAACAACATATTCAATGACTCTTTAACAGTAAACTGTCAGGTAATTTCACTGTACGTTTATACATGTAGTGAAGTTGAAGTTGTTAAAGTTTGTCTCATTATTCAGTTTCTATCCCCATTGACTCCCATGTTGAATGGCCAACAATGTTCCGCCTGTCAATCTTAGACCAGAATTAATGAGCACATCATACTACTACCAACAAAAACAAACTTCAAAGATAACTGAAATACTCAACCTTTGCAATTCACCATGTCATTTGCGAGCTACAACCGATTGCAATAACACCTCATGAAATTCAAACATGGAAAATCTTTGCTATCTAGAACTCGAAAGTAACCAATTAGCCTCACTTAAATTGATCACTCCACCTTCTGCACCTTGCGTAGGAATACATGAGTCTTTCAGAAGACTGCCATGGGCTAAATTAAACAGAAATACTTATTCTTATGCCAATTTTCACCTTGAAGTTCAACGTCTCACACTTTCTGACCTCTTCTTGCTCTCTGGTGTGGGACTTTGATCACCGTTGACCACGATAAAACTGTATAACGACGCCTCTGTACTTTTTTGCAGACGAGATGGACCCCCAGTTCGGACTTCCGGTGGTGAAGGACACGAAGGCAATGGACGCTGCGCGGACACGGAACAAGTCCCAGGAGAAGAATCTGATGAAGAAGATGGCAACCCTGGACTCAGAGTTAAAGTCCAAGAATTGCAAGGTCCACAACACTGTGAGTGACCTTCACCAGTTCCTTGTTGAGATTGACCCAAACTCTCCCAAGTCGGTCATCTGCCCGCGAGGACTGACCCCTCAGCAGAAGGAGGAGTATCGACACATGAGAAAGTCTGTCGTGCCTAGTATGACTCTGGAGGAGTTCGACCTGAAGCTTGAGGTCAAACGGAGGAAGAAACGTGCACAGAGGTCAAATAATCATCAACCGGAAGTGAAGGTAGGGGCGGGAAAGATCGTTCACGTTGATGAACACAGTTTCTGTGCACCGATACCAAAGCACAGGCAGACAATGAGGGAGGCGTACGACAGAGCAACTACCAACGATGTGAAATTTTCAGAGACCCGACAGGATGGAAATGTAAGAAACGATGCAAGTCGGGACAGGTCTCAGCGACGTGGTTCAAGTTCAAGCGGCGGATCTGGGTCCTACCCAGCCGGGTTCAATCCCGAGAGAAGACGTAACACTGTGTGTGGAAGCACCGTTACCCAGGGTAACAGTACGAGTTTGGATCCGGCGCTCGTTGAGCTGCTTAAATCCAAGATGGCGGCGTCCACTTTAGTAGATTCCGAAGACGATGTCTTTTGAAGGTTCAACTCAGATTTAGTTTAAAGTAACATATGTTCAGGAAGGCTATGCCATTTTGTGGATAACACATTATTTGCAAAGAGTGACTAATGACTGCGAATTATTTTGAAGAACGATTTGACTTCTCTAATGACAGTAGAATGCAGAAATTGTCATGAACTTCTTAGCAATCGACCTAAACGTCTGAATTCCTTTGAAGTCTATGGCTCTACATCCTCGGCTACCCAGGGTTTTATATATGCTCCGTTACTCTCCACTATATCACCCTGGGATATTTTAGTACAGATTTCTCTGATAGAGTTTCCCAGGGGTGAAATAGTGGAGAGTTACGGAGCTTATATAAAACCCTGGGTAGCCGAGGATGATGGCTCTAAGAAAAGAAAGTCTGTCAGTTCAGTTCGTTCGAGAGGGAAAGCCAATGTAAAAATATGCATGCGCATTGCATAACAAATTTTATAATGAGTTATATGCATGCACAATGTATGACAAACATGACATCTAGGTATGCAGATGTCAGTGCATGATTTTTTGATATATGACAAATATATATGTTATTTAGTGACAATTATCCAGAGTATATGAGAAGTATCATATTTGCTTACAAACTTGCACAATATAATACAAATATGATATCTAATGTCACAATATATGCAAAATATTTTGCCTAGACATGCACTTTTTTATGACGTTATACAGTAATGATACGTCAACAAAGTCAGAGAAGGTTATTTATGTCGACAACATATCTTATAAATTACATTTCTACATTTTATAAATCTTAATTAATGCCAAATATTCTGGTCGAAAGGCAGTTTGAAAAATCAGTTTCAGCACCCCCATTGTATTTGAACCGACATAAAATAAACGTATCACACTCTGATGTATGAACCTGTGAGTAGTTCTTAACAAAACATATGTCTATCGAATACTTTCAAAATCAACAATCTCCGACAGCGTTCTCTCATTGTTTTACTCTCTTAAAATGTGGAACTTTTCTTTTGCATGTGAGTATATACTTGTCCCGGTCTATCACACTGTAAATAAGTACCCCGTTAGGATGAACATGGTACATGAACTTGGGGCTTCAAAAGTGTATATTCGGAAGGAGATGGGATTAATTTTGAAAAAAAGACGTGACATCCAATGCTCGAGGAAAATCAACTTCAGCTGATCTTTACTTTCAAAAAGCCATCTTTGGTGTAATAGGTGTAACTGAAATAGGAAAGACAAGCGCTCTAAGCCAAGGCTTAACCTTTAAAATATTCATCCGATCTGAAATACGAATTCAACTTAGAGGACCTTTTTAAAGAATGTTAATATGCGATTTCGTCAAGAACGACCGGACACTACGAGCAGATGTTTGCTCAACATCCCCGGCAAGGCATAAGGCATTCGTACACTGCACAAGGGTTCGTACACCGCACAAGGGTTCGTACACTTCACAAGGGTTCGTACACGGCACAAGGGAACCCTAATCTGAAAGATATAACGAGTCCCAAACATTAAGGGGGAATGCAACACTGTACTCATTATTCGTCATAATGAAACTAACCTTTTTGAATTAAAAACAAATAAAATCTTTTACTTTATTCGAATATATCCAGCTAAGAAGTGTTTTAAAAAATGAATGTTCATGAAGAACATCCTGGAAAGAGATTGACTTACGTCACAAGGTGTTTATTATCAGTTAAATAATGTGGTTATAATCACAATATGCCCAAACATTAGTGGGATCGCCAACATCGCAACAACGCTATTGTACGGTTTGTATGTCTATTGAATTACAGTATATCACGCTTCCCAACGAGGATCATGGTTATTTATAGAATCAATCCCTTCAAGGAACGTTTACATAAATTAACAAAGACATTTGACAGCTGTTCAAGGTATACATACTTCCAGGAAAATTACGTCATTCTAAACTGTGAATCTATAAACGCAAACAGTCGTCTTAGAATTGAATTTGAAAGACGTCGTGTAGAGCTGTTGTCTACAGTATTACCTTGGATTTGAAGTTTGTTTTGAACGTTGTATCTGATATAAATCCTCTGAGGTCTGATAACTGGAGTGAACTCATCCCTGTGGGACCATCTTCTGATATTCCTATAAGAGACATCGCAGTTTAAACGTGTACTTTATTACTCCATCCCCTCAACTTCACAACAATGCCGAAGCTGATTCGTCGTTACGGCTACTTCGAATGCAGTTGTGGGAATGAGTGGGAGAGCGCAAAGGTGTATTGTAACGGCTTCAGGGTAAGTAATAATGGTTTTGTTTGTTTGTTGTATATCATGTTAAGTCATTCGGAGAAATGAAGTAAAAAGCTCTTATTTTCCTTTCCGTCCCAATTAACCCCGTCCCCTCACTCCTCACTTTCTCACTCGTATCAATTCTTCTCTCATTCTTTTCCCACAGAGGTTTCTCCCTTCAGATTTTCGATCCTAACTGCTGTTTTAGAATACGGCGACTCCAGCAAAATTTCCTAGCGGGAGAAAGGGAACCTCATACTGTGTCCTTGCTTCTTAATCAATGAAAACACATCTTTCTCGACCGAGTGACTTCAAATATCTAGGCATTTGACTCTTAAGGCTCTTGATAATAATGTCCCTCGAATATGTCTCATATAAATAACATATAATAATCTATTTTTGGTATTTGTCTCTGATTTAGTCTTCTTTATTTATAAGCATGTTTATGTTCACAAAATCAAATACCGTATAACCAATTAAACGAGAAAACGTTTATTTTACGTTTTTCGGATCATTATGACGTGTCATTGTCGAATGCCACTTATAAAACGGCGTCGCTGATTGCACAGCTAGATTCAATTTCTGCCCTCGGATTCAGACCATGTAAAACATCTTCCAACTCCCAGGTCTCATATAGAAAAAATAAAATGTTCGAAGAAATTACGATGATTTAATCAGATTCACAAGCATGCTTTCGACCATTACGGGTCTCATCAAGTGAATGATGTTGAGTCTGTTGACAAAAAACTTTGATCCAGTCAAAACCATCTGATGTTTACATATTTACATATATATATCCTCTCCCTCTCCCTCTTTTTCTGTTTTGAATGTTAAAAAAACATTACCAATCAGTTTCTGCTCATCCAGGCTGCTTACCGCCAGGACTGTCGAGAGTGTCACGAAGCCAACTGGCCAGTCAAGGTTGAGAAGCTCCGATGCTCTGTCTGTGGAGAAAGAGGTAACTGCAATTGCAACAGAGACTTCGACGATGTGGCGGGGGGTGGGACGCCCCACAGATCAGACCTGTGTCATAAGTGCAGATCAGGCAACCCTTGTGTTTAACCACTTCGAAGCATATTTTCCAACAACAAGTGAAAACAGCAACGGCATAGAAAGCTTCCTTGTCTAACACCACATACATTGCTCCTAAAATGACTGTTTGTGAAAGTAATGCCAATGTCGACCATGTTTATAGTTAGTTCCAAACTAAACATTCAACAAAAAGTGAAAACAATTGCAACATAGGACCAAGACAGATTTCTTTCTGGAAACGCACGTAAAATGACTGTTAGCACTGTTTAATTTTCTGTACATTTTAAAGCATAAAAGGAAAATTCAATTTTAATTTGTAATGTGTTTGTTAAGTGTTTTCTCTTATTCATGTTTCCATGGTGGAAATATTAAAGACGATTTTATCATTAGATTGTTTACAATCAAATAAGATTGTATTCAACTGATTGTATTCAATTGTATTCATTCATTTCAGAGCAGTCCTAGCTATCAATTTATTTATGAAACAATTTTTACAATATTAATTGTGATTTATTGTATGATTGCAGGTGAAATACCGGGATTTATCAATGAAAATAAATCGTGTTATCAGTCACTAGTGAAAATAACAATGGAACGTGTTATCAGTCACTAGTGACTGATATAACAATGACCTGACGTCATAAAACAATGCTCCGACGTCATGACACGTTCATGACGCCACATTGTTGCTGAGGCGACAGGCTCATACTGGAGCCGACGTAACGTAAATGCAAGTCGATTTCGGTGAATATGCAAGGATTTGGTCATATAATAAATAGAAAATTTTTCTTTTCTTGACATGTTTATCTCATCGAGTGAGGTAGAAACTAGAAAGGTTATATTTTCACGAGTGGCGCAGCAACGAGTGAAAAAATATAACTTTTCTACCTCACGAGACAAATATCCTCTATATATTACATTGCTATACAACTCTTTCATAAAGGAAATGAGAGATGAATATGCAAACCAAATAAAAGATTGCTGTTTTGATCAATTTGTCAACAGTTTGATATTTCAGAAATCAAAATGACGTGTTCTGTCAAAATTTTGATTGGAAGGTATCTATTAACCAAAAATATCTAGTTAGTGTACGTAGGATTTACATTAGCCAAATTGTATCTGTCGAAATAGTATTTGTGTGTGAATGACTTCAATGAATTCATGTTCATATCACCGAAACAAAAGAGATTCCATTTTTATAAATATACTAATATTATACAAGAAATTACACGATATCAGTTCTATAATTAAGGTTTGTAGGGAATTAGTTTTGGGCGAGATAGAAACAACTATAAAAAGAAGGTTTGGGGGTTCATCGCTTGATAATGTCATCCAAATATACAAAACTCAAAATAGACAATTACATTATTAAGGTACTAGATTTAGAATTATCATCTCAGGCACTCATCAGTTTAGATTGTTTGCGGTGTTTCTATTTTGGATATTATATCTTATTATCATACAATAACATTCGCAAACATATCCAAACAACTTTGCTTGCTAGTCTAATAACCCACATATCCGTAAGCTTAAGCCAATTAACTTTCCTTTTTATTATGGCATTTTGTCATTTGTATTATGTCATTCCATGTCATTTGCTCAGTAAAACATTTAATTACAATTCAATCCACGTAGTTATTTTGTTCTTTCCATCAACAACACATATATGCCAAACGTTTCCCTCAATAATTTTAAACAACTTCTATATTATTTCGCGCCACAAAAAATTCAAAATTGTCATTATACTTACAATGATACAATGATTACTTCATTCTCTTCCCACAGAGGTTACTCCCTTCAGATTTTCGATTTTAAGATCGGAAATTTGAAGGAAGTAACCTCTGTGGGAAGAGAATGCGTCTACTTATAATAGAAAGTGTTTGGCGACGTGTTTTGATCCTATGGATAAATGTTTTCTTGTTCTTTCATGAAGCAACACAATGTACGAGCAAGTGACAAACTTCATTGAACGGCATGTGTTGACTTGTGATTTTTGGAAATCACTTTCTGTTTCGTTTTATTTCCATATTTCGTACGCTGTTTATATCGACTTACACTGTCTCCAAGCATCTAAAAAGAAACAATCGTCTTTGAGATGCACTATGAACCAAACCGAAACTGGATTCTCAGATTAAGGATTGCCTTCCTGGAAAATGACGTCATGTCTCAAAACGAGGCGGTGTCTACAATCAGCCAATCAGAGCGTTATCGGAACTTAACCGAAACTAGCCACACTTTTTTTTTATTGCTTTCCTGGAAAATGACGTCACATTCCATTGAGCCAAAAGTGAGATTGAACTAGAAGTATACGGCCAGCCATCAGTCATTCCCCTAAGCTATCTTGAAGCTTCACCAATTGAAAATTCCATTAGAGGGTGATTTGTTTGACGAAGTCGTTTGAAAAATGTCCGACCGAAGATACGGGTATTTCCGCTGCCCGAACTGCAGATCACACTGGGAGAGTTCAAATGTATACTGTCATGGCTTCACGGTAAGTGTTGCTAGGGTATATTAAAGGGGTTTTAGCACGTTTTAGCAAAATTAATTGTTTTCAAATTTCCCATTTATATAATGATAGTTTATGTCATTTAAATGTACATTAGGGGTAAAACATCTTACCACACCAACCAATTTTCCGTAGTGGTAATAAGGCGATGTTGCGTATAAAGCAAACATTTCATGGCTACAATTTTCTTGTGAAAACATTTTATTATTTCGAATTACAAAAACGATTCCTTACCGAACTATGTAGCCTACACTCATTTTTAACTTGATTTTCCGAAGAGTGAAGGGTGTTTAACTGTTGGTGACCTTATTTTTCAAATACATTTCATCGACTTATTTGAACGAAAAAACGTTCTACTGTCCCTTTAATGTAACACTTCAATCATACCCGGACAGGAGTAATTGATTTGGGCCTTGTCTGTTTCTTATTACTTATTTCCTTATATAGACCTAATGTGTGTACATGTAGCATTAACCTTCATTTACAATTCTCGATAATATGAACCCACTGAATTTCCTTTCAATATAACCAAGTTTGTAAAACAAACTACCACCCCACAATTTCCCCTTTAGTAAAATGTAGAAATTTGATCCGTAATTAATAAGCTCGCGCAAAAAAATTAATATGTTAACATCGTTATTATACTAAATATTTCGAGATAGTGATAGTAAGTCAATTAATTCAGCTGTATTGCCATGAAGTCAGTATTATCTATTTAAGTAACTTTATCTTTCATCATCCGTCTTATCGTAAGTGATATGTACACTGAGTGCCTTTGATATCACATTAAACTTTGAATAACGATAATAGAACTTGTAAATTTTTGTAAGCTGCTGAATGAATTGACCAGGTCAAAAATATAATATAATCCATTTAATAATAAAATCTGATATAAAGGTTTACCTTTTAACTTCAAGGGCAGATAAGTAACTAAAAAACCAGCAGAATCGACAAAATAACTATCTCTTCCCACAGAGATTACTCCCTCCAGATTTCCCATCCTAACCTCTGTTCTAATTCGTATTGGAGAGAAAGATGAAATAGGTTTTAGGGCCGTGACCCCTGTGACCCTTATTTGGTGTCACAGGGTCAGACCTAATGAGCCAACAATTAAACCATACATTGTTATTGTACCATAATCGTCGTTTCAGTTTCGTTTCTTGATAGTGTATACTTCCCCTTTCGTTTCATGGTTGTGTTTTACTTTCACTTTCGTTTCATGATAGTATTTCTACTTAAATATGTGTACCAGTTCATGGGTTTCCTTGAATCGTTAGACAATAACACGCCGATGATACCATATAGATGACACATACGTGTGATTTGCTCAAGGCCAATTTTGCACTAATGTCAAGCTCGTTCTTATATCGCGCTCCTACTGCAACGCCTTGTCAAAGCGTGTGGCGGATCCAGGAATTATGAAAGTGGGGGGGGGGGGGGGGGGGGGGGGGGGGGGGGGGGGGGGGGGGACCGCCATTGACATGCACTTTTCATTCCGGATGAGACAAACATGGCATATTTCATCAGACTGTATCATAATGTAATATGATTATATTATGGAACTAAAAGTTTAAAGAAATAACATAACATTGATGAAGCTAGAGAACTAATTCTAAATTTCAAAGACTAAATTGTAGTCTTTCTTCTTAACTAAGCTGTGCATGCAACCTTTAAAACATCACGTAATGGTCTCCATGCATGCAGGGGACCGTCTCCCGTTTATCCCTGGAGTCCTAAGTTTTTGTACAAACAAATTTCATTATTTAAATGCCTTACATACTTTCTTCGAACATTTTTAGGTTAATTTTTTTTTCTTTTCATTTTTGAAAATAAATGGAATTTATATTTCTTGTATTTCAGGCAGCGTACAAACAGGACTGCAAGTCCTGCAAAACAGCGTGCAAACCCTACCGCGTGGAGGCTCTTATTTGCTCCATGTGCGGGAGTAAGGAGTGCACGTGCACACAGGAGGACAAAGAAGACCGGAAGAAACGAAACATCGACCTGAACAAGCCTCACAGAGCCGACCTGTGTCACAGATGTCGCTCAGGACGTCCCTGTAGATACTAGTGTACCACGGGGTGTATTATATGTACTGAAACTCCACGGAATTGCAGGGTATACAGTGTGTATTTGAGTATCCTTTCTGTACAGCGATTTGGCTTTTGATTTGTACAAAATTTTGATTTTGTGTACTCAGTATACATTGTATCTGCTTTGTTCTAGGAGCTTTGTATGCTGTTAAATTTACACTTTTTGTATTTTGAGTAATCCGTATTGTATTATTATGTACTCATTGAGTGATATTTAGTGTTAAAATTTGTTGTACTCAGTATGCATTATAGTGTACTCGGTATTAAGTTATAGTTGTGTGAACATTGGTGCACTATATCTGATTTGGTGTACTTATTGAGTTATACTAGTCTCTGTACTCTGGTGTACTCAATATGCATTATGATGCAGACCAGTTACGCCAGTTTAAATATGTACTCTTGTACGTGTACTCGATATGCATTTCTGTGTATTTGGTAGAGTGTAGTGTGTACTAAGGAGGGTATATCATTGTGTACTGTTCAGTCAGGGGAGCTTGTGATATACAAAGTTATATGATTGTTTTTTAACAATAGTAATGTGTATTTATTGTGTATTCGCCTACAGAGAGTGTACAATATATTATCCAAACACATGGACGTTTCTTGTGTATGTATATTAATCCTAGCTATATTCGAATCCAAACCTGAAATGTAAGTATTATAGGGCTTCATTTTCTATCTAACAATTACAACTACAATTGCCACTTGAATATGTTGAATAAATATTTATATTTTTGTAAAAGCTTATGTGTGTAATTTATGATAATTATGTTCATGGTGATATATTTGAAGTTTATTACACGAGCAAAGACATGTGTGCATGACCAATTTGAAGTTGGTCTCACGTGAAGTAAAAGTTTTTGGGTCTCACATGAAGTGAAAATTTAAGGTCCCACGTGAACTTAAATTTGAAGAAGACCTAAGTTAAATTTAATGAAGATCGAAGTAAAATTTGAAGAAGTTCTCACGTGAAGTAAATGTGTATGAACAATAAAATACTTGCAGACTTGCAGACGATAGTTGCCATGTTGATCTACGAATTGGAAATAGATTTTAAGCTCATCAGGCCTGAAAGGCCCGATGGACTTAATTATGGCATGGCATGGTGTCCGGCGTCCTTCCACCCGTCCGTAAACTTTTCGCTTTTTCGACTTTTTCTCCAGAACCAATGACTCCAAAGAGCTGAAATTTTATGTGCAGACTCCTTGGCCAATGGGGATTCTAAATTGTAGATTTCGTTACCCTATGACCCAAAATGGGGTCACATTCTTAAAAACCTATGTTCATCTTCTTCTCCAGTTACAAAAGGTCTAGAGAGCTGAAAAGTTGTGTGCATACTCCTTGGCCAATGGAGATTCTAAATTGTAGATTTCATGACCCCATGACCTCAAATGGGGTCACAGGGGTCACAACATTAAAACCTATTTTCATCTTCTTCTCCAGAGAGCTGAAAAGCTGTGTGCAGACTCCTTGGCTAATGTATCCGCCCTGCTTGCTGTAT